>JAPXFQ010000710.1:3790000-4440757 GCA_028564705.1 Apricaphanius iberus | reverse complement strand
TATATATATATATATATATATATATATATATATATATATATATATATATATATATACATACACACTACCGTTCAAAAGTTTGGGGTCACATTGAAATGTCCTTATTTTTGAAGGAAAAGCACTGTACTTTTCAATGAAGATAACTTTAAACTAGTCTTAACTTTAAAGAAACACACGCTATACATTGCTAATGTGGTAAATGACTATTCTAGCTGCAAATGTCTGGTTTTTGGTGCAATATCTACATAGGTGTATAGAGGCCCATTTCCAGCAACTATCACTCCAGTGTTCTAATGGTACAATGTGTTTGCTCATTGGCTCAGAAGGCTAATTGATGATTAGAAAACCCTTGTGCAATCATGTTCACACATCTGAAAACAGTTTAGCTCGGTACAGAAGCTACAAAACTGACCTTCCTTTGAGCAGATTGAGTTTCTGGAGCATCACATTTGTGGGGTCAATTAAACGCTCAAAATGGCCAGAAAAAGAGAACTTTCATCTGAAACTCGACAGTCTATTCTTGTTCTTAGAAATGAAGGCTATTCCATGCGAGAAATTGCTAAGAAATTGAAGATTTCCTACAACGGTGTGTACTACTCCCTTCAGAGGACAGCACAAACAGGCTCTAACCAGAGTAGAAAAAGAAGTGGGAGGCCGCGTTGCACAACTGAGCAAGAAGATAAGTACATTAGAGTCTCTAGTTTGAGAAACAGACGCCTCACAGGTCCCCAACTGGCATCTTCATTAAATAGTACCCGCAAAACACCAGTGTCAACATCTACAGTGAAGAGGCGGCTGCGGGATTCTGGGCTTCAGGGCAGAGTGGCAAAGAAAAAGCCATATCTGAGACTGGCCAATAAAAGAAAAAGATTAAGATGGGCAAAAGAACACAGACATTGGACAGAGGAAGACTGGAAAAAAGTGCTGTGGACGGATGAATCCAAGTTTGAGGTGTTTGGATCACAAAGAAGAACGTTTGTGAGACGCAGAACAACTGAAAAGATGCTGGAAGAATGCCTGACGCCATCTGTTAAGCATGGTGGAGGTAATGTGATGGTCTGGGGTTGCTTTGGTGCTGGTAAGGTGGGAGATTTGTACAGGGTAAAAGGGATTCTGAATAAGGAAGGCTATCACTCCATTTTGCAACGCCATGCCATACCCAGTGGACAGCGCTTGATTGGAGCCAATTTCATCCTACAACAGGACAATGACCCAAAACACACCTCGAAATTGTGCAAGAACTATTTAGAGAAGAAGCAGGCAGCTGGTATTCTATCGGTAATGGAGTGGCCAGCGCAGTCACCAGATTTGAACCCCGTTGAGCTGTTGTGGGAGCAGCTTGACCGTATGGTACGCAAGAAGTGCCCATCCAACCAATCCAAATTGTGGGAGCTGCTTCTAGAAGCGTGGGGTGCAATTTCTCCAGATTACCTCAACAAATTAACAGCTAGAATGCCAAAGGTCTGCAATGCTGTAATTGCTGCAAATGGAGGATTCTTTGATGAAAGCAAAGTTTGATGTAAAAACAATCTTATTTCAAATAAAAATCATTATTTCTAACCTTGTCAATGTCTTGACTCTATTTTTTATTCATTTCACAACGTATGGTGGTGAATAAGTGTGACTTTTCATGGAAAACACAAAATTGTTTGGGTGACGCCAAACTTTTGAACGGTAGTGTATATATATATATATATACACTTCCGTGGGAATTATATATATATATATATATATTTATAATTCCCAAGAGAGAATCTGAGCATTTTTTCAGAACTACACATTATATTCAATGCATCTAATTATAGGGGGGCACTAAGACCTGCTCCACAGAGCCTGGTGTTGCTCTGGTATATCCTTCTGTTGAAGAGATAGCTTGCGGCTTGGGAAATAGCTTGTATAGAGAGTCTTTGCGATTTCTGATCTCATCAGTTCGAAAACTTAGACTGAGTTGGAGCGTGTCAGCCCCCATTTAGACTGCGGAGTACTGATTTGGCCTACAGGACATAAAGTTGTGAAGCTCTGTATTTAGGCCACAGCAGCTTAACTGTCTGTATTTCCAGTACCATTATTTTTAAAGTTTATATGTAGTTAGTAGGACCACAGTTTTTTTTGTTTTTGTTTTTTTTTGTAACTGTGAAGAAAAAGGTACATGTAGGTCCATTAACAAAAAATACTATTGGATGCCATCGTCATTTTAGAAATTGAAGTTTAAAAATAGATTATGGAAGAAATTTTTTGAACTTATCAGTCAAAATGATAACAAAAAAAGACACAGAGCTATAATCAACTTATAGTACTTTTGACTTATTTTTCTACTTGTATTCTTTCATAGTTTAATTTTGCATGGATGCAGAATTTAGTTCAGAATGCAGAGTTTAACACATGGGAACATCATAAATAAACAAATTGCAAATTTTCAGAAAAAATAAACTGACAAAAAATAAGGCATTTTAGGCTGCAGCAGTCACAAAAAAGTTACTACTCCCCATTATGAATCACTATGTGCATTCAGATCATTTAAGAGGATGTGGACCCAATGGAACGCAGTTTAGAGCTCTTATCTATTTTTGCAGTCTGCATGTTCCGGGCACAACACAATGTGGTAGGATTCTTCAAATAGAAAACTTTTAACTGATTGAAATGTTGGTATAATTGTATTGAAATTAATTTTCTTGTATAGTGCTTTGTGATTTGAATTTGTGCTATATAAATAAATATGATTTGAAATAACTATTCATCTGATCAATGCATAGAATGTTGATTTCCACTGTGAATTCCCCAAATGACCATTTCTGTTTTAGGATCCTCATGCAGACTTTTTAAATCCATTCAGTGCTTAAAATAAAAAAAATGTTGTGCACCTTCTCAACATGTTATCTGCCTCATGAACAATATATTTCTCAGTTCAAACTGAAAGATCATATGGGATGTCTTTGGTTACTGCGCTCAACAAATTTCCTGCTACTTCTGCACCCGTCTTTCCTTTGTAATATATATCTGCATCACACTCATTCCACAGCCCTATATTAATACTTACTAGTTCATTTGGGGTTTACCTATCCCGACAATTTGGCTCTAATATTAGTGGAATGATTTCAACCTGTCTTGGACCTTTTCAGCTGATTGAAAAGTGTCAACACAAAATATAGGGATGATCTAATAAGCCTTATATTTTAAGAAAAATTAGACAGGTATAGCAATATGACCACTGCACTGACAGGTAAAAAGAACAAGAGGCTACTGATTATCTCTTCAGCACCTGGTAGTGGGTGGGATATATTTGTTGGCAAGTGAAAATGTTGTCTTCAAAATTGATATGAAAGAAAATGGAAGGAAAAAAAGCAAGTGGAAAGTTTTGACAAGGGCCAAATTCTAATTGATGGATAATTGTGTCAGAGCCTTTCTGAAACATCAGCCTTTGTGGGGATTTTCCCAAGCTGTAGTGGTCAATACCTAAAAAAAATGGTCTACAGAAGGAACAGAGTTAAAGCAGCAACACATCATGGACCTCAAAGTCCCACTGCAAATCCTTCTTGATTCCCGGGAAGGTTACTGAAGCACTCATCCTTCCTGCTAACAAAAATACTTTCCCACAGATGTGGGTAAACTATCATGAAAGATAAAGCTTTACCAGGCACTTTGCAGATGTTCTGTTGCAGGGGGACGGTGTAAAGAATCATCTGGGTTAATAATTCAACAACCGAACATTTTGACTGTTCCACTTCTACCTTTGGCACTCCTGAACTTGGACTACAAACTTGCTGCGAGAAATAAAGATGGTACTTTCACTCAGTATTTAGCTGGAAGACTGTGACCTTGTTTAGCAGTTCCAGTGCAAAAAAAATTATGGTTAATAAGCAAAACTGAACGGCTTAAAGATATAACTGAAACTGTTTAAAAAAATATGTCCATACCACCAGGAGTGACTAATTTATGCTTTTTTGCACTGCTAGAGACTCTAAATTCACAACACATTGCATTTAAAGGCTAAACGGGGAATTTCAGGATATGCATCCTATAATATATACCTGAAAAAAATCTAAATATTTATTTTAAAATAAATTAATGTATAGGGTTAATACTTATTTATTTCCCAATGTATTTATTTTCACATTAACTTATTTATGTTCACATTAATTTACCTATTTATCTACATATTAATTTCCTCATTTATATACTAATTTCCATATTAATTTAGACTTTTTTTTTCTTTTTTCCTCAACTTATTGTTCCCTTAATTGTATTCTAATGAGGGGGGAATTTTTAACACTGGTAAAAAGCCTGATTTGTTAGCACAGAGACGCTGTAACTTCACACAAACCTGCTTTTGCCTGCCCTGCCTCTCAGAGTTGATATACCCCACCCTGTGTTGCCAAATTGGCAAATTTGTTGCTTTTTCTAATGACTTTTCCGACTCCTTTACACATTTGTGTACACATTTAGCTACCTTCTATGAAACTTTCAGTATGTTTACATGCAGCAAGAGATAGCCGAATTATTACCTTAGACTCACACTTCTGAAATGCATGCATACACCTTAGTCCTGCTTGAATTGAACCGAAGTGGAGTTTAAGAAGCCCAACTGAGCTAGCTAGATAATGCAATTGAGAATCTGATTACTCTGCAACCAACGCACCCCCACCACATAGTGGGCGCATATCGCCATCTATCATCGGGGAGTAGAAAACATTTCATTTCATAATTCGATTTAGTGAGTGACATGCAAACTGGGACTCTGCTGTCAACAGGGGGCAAGCCCTTAGTCTGATTACTCCAAAAAGCTCGATTTAGATGTGCATGTAAACTTATTGTTGCTGATATTCCCTGCAGCATAGAGACCCAGCCCGCTCTGTGTCCAGGCGGTCCTTCCAGACACTAAAAAAGGGAATGATCTATGCATGCCCATGCAGGATGTTCACACTACACAAACTATATTCTCTATTTTTTCATCTCTTCAATATTTCTCATCAATTATTTTAGAACTAGAATTTTATTTTAAAAGGTCTTTATTTGCAGTTCCCTGTAGTTCTAGTTCCCTTTTCTCATTAGTATACTTCAGACAAAATATTAACATGTTCGGTCTCTTCAACAAAAATCATATTTCCCTGTAACATGTTTCCCTTGTTTAATAATGTATTCTTTAACCCCGTAAAACCAAATCCTAATCTAGATCTAATTATTTCCTACTTTATTTTGTTCTGTTTTCATTATACAAACTGTCCATTGAATATTCTAAAGCCACAAGTTCTCTCTTCTTTGCATTGTTTCTGCCATCTTTCGTTGACATTTTGAGGCCCTTTTATATTCCAAGGGTTCTTTTAATTTGATGTCTATGCACACGTTTTTTTATTTACTTTTTTACAAACTTTTTATTTAATATTGGAGGAGAAATTGAAGACTGCCACATGAGTGGTGACATCACATTGACGTGATGGCGTCAATAATATGCAAATCGAATGTCGCGTCATCTGACATCATCTAGTGACATCTTGCGACTTTCTGGATCATCTTTAGCTACATTCTGTCTCAGAAAGTTGGCAACACCAAACCCACTGCTGGTATCCCACTGTCAGCTAAATGCTCGCTCAACACCAGGCCTGTCCCTGACAGGGAAGTCTCCTGCAAACAGGTGAAAGCTGAGATGCTTTAGATTGCGAGGAGCTAACATTCCCGGTCAGGAGGGTCCATTGTCGTCTTGAGAGTTTCTCTCCCCATCTCTTCACCATCTATGAGAATGAGAAAGAGGTGCCAAGAACCGCCAGGGCTGCTGGCCCGACAGCATCAGCCCCGCCTTTCTCCACTGTTGTGCTGCGGCATTGGTTGGGGTCTTCACATCTTCAATAGCTTAAAAGCTTATCCCAGAGCTTAGTATCCAAGTGTTTTAAATAATCTATTCTTATCCCAGTTTCCAAAACCATCTCATGCCTCAGTGACTGCAGACCATGCCTTGACTTCGGCAGTTATAAAATCATCCCAGCTCACCATACTAAAGGTCCTGAAATTTGTCACCACCTCCCTAAAATGCCAGTATCAAACTCGCTCTCACAGAGTGAATGTTATGCTCCTGTAGCCACACTAAAACCAGGAAAGTAAAACACATCACCTTAGTTCTAAAGTCCTTACATTGGCTCTTTGACACTGTTCTTTTATTAATCTATGAATCATTGAATGTGTTACCACCAGAGTACATTAGAGATCTGCTATCGCGATACAAACCATCCAGATCACTCAGGTCCTCCAGCTCTAGTCTACTGATCGTCCCTAGAACCAGAACCAAGCATGGAGAAGCAGCTTTCAGTTTCTATGCTCCCCAAATCTGGAACAAACTGCCGGATGACCGCAAAACTGCAGAGACACTGAACTCTTTTAAATCTAATATAAAAACAAACCCATTTAGACTTATTAAAAACTGATACTATTATTGGCACTACTATTAAGTGTTTTTATCCTAAATTGTTTTTTTTTAATCAAATACTAAATGCTGTCTTCATAGTTTATTTTATAAATGTTTATTTATCCTTTATTTTATCAATTCTAATTTAGTTTTAATTTTCACATTTTTGTAATCATGTAAACCACCTTGAATTCCATTGTGCTGAAAGTGTGCTATATAAATTAAATTGCCTTGCCATAGGCGTGATTGGTTAGCTCACCCACCCCAACCCACATTAGAATACACTTGAGGGAAGTGAGAAAAGCTGAATATATATATATATATATAATGTATGCGTGTCTTCATTTATTTATTTGCTCATTTATTTACTTATTGTCATTTTTGACAGGGATGGTCCTCCACACTACTGGAACTCACATTATTAAAAACGTTATTGCTAATTCTGATAAAAAGGAGCGTAGCCACAGATTTGAGGTTTTGACTTGACATTCAAATTCCCCTCATATCATCCCAATCAAACATCTCTGAGTTGTGCTGGAGAAACAAATCCAATCAACGGAGGCCCCACCTCACAATTTACTGGAGTTAATGGATCTGCTGCTAACATCTTGTGCTAGATACCACAACACACCTTTGAGGAGTCCATCCCTTGATGTAATTGGGGCTTTTTTTATTAGGAGTTCCAGCACACCATTAGACAAGTGGATCTGATTGTAAGTCTTATATGTAATGTATATGTAACTGGGTGTTGTAGTCATATTCTGAAAATAAATCTTGAGTATTAATGACTCAAAGTTTGGTCATTTTAATAAAACATGTGGTTGTATCTTATAATTAATGTCAAGAGGCCATAATTCCTCTTTTTAAATAGTCAGTTTTTGGCATTCTGCTGTCTCACTAATCAGAAGCGATCAGAGTTGCCAGCTTTGTACATCCCATATGTAGTGAACAGGGGGCATTGATTGAACTGCTGCTTGACAAAGCAGAAACTGCTTATTGAGCTAATGCACCTGTGTGTTGGGATCGATCTTGCAATGTCACTTCCAAAGACATAGCTGGAAGAAGTTTAACAGCTCTGAAGTGTAGGGAATATATTGGGGGATCAGTTTATAAGAACTAAGGAAAAGGTTAACATTTACTGAAAGAGGATAATACAAGTTTTTTACCTACCTTTACACCTTAATTTGACTAAAACATCACTCATACATACATATCAAGTTGTCTATAGCTGTTATGCTTTAGTTTTGCAGAAAACACCAACCAAAAGTTTAGTCATCAACCTCCCCATCAGGTTGACTGACGAATAACTCAAATTAACTGCACCAAGGCCAGAGATTTTACCGGTTTGTACCAAAGATTGGTATTTATTTCCATTCCAATATGCATTTTAACACTAGCAACTTGCTTCACCGCCTTAGCCAAAAACATGTCTTAGACTACCAAGCAGGTTTTCATTAAGATCCATACCCTCCATATCAACAGGTAAACTGCAAGTAGTTGTCAGACTCAATCACTAAAGGGACTGCATATGCGGATAAAAAGCAGGTGGTGGGTTGAGATCAAGAACACAGTCACATTTGTTAATTTAAGATATTGTGTAACCTAATTTAAACTTTCAATAATAACAATTTGTGCAATGTTTCTTGTTTTACATAGGCAAAATATGTTTTCTTCCTTTCTTAGTGTATTTCCAGTTGAAATATCTCATAGGATGTTAAATCATAAAGATGCACTGGATAAGCTAAATATGTTAAATAAAAATGTTCTATTTTGCCTGAAATCATAATCATTCTAATTCTTTTCAGTAAGATTTACCTGTGTCTGGACATGATAAAGATAAAATTAAGTAATTTAATATTTAATTCAAAATAATAGTAAAATGTAAATGAAAATTTTGCCATACCACACCCAGCCCTAAGGGCACGATGATGTCTAGCAGTTGGAATACACCTGAGGTGCATTTTTATGTATTTTGGCTGCAAAAATATCTATGAAGCCATTTTTCTTAATAGACGATACAAGCGAATTAGATCAGAATAAATTGAAAATTAAACAAAAAAAAAAGTCAAATTGCTTACCAATAACAGTCAAAAGCGTCACATTCTTCTATTATGCATAAATTGCTACTTAAATGTGTACAATTACTGTATGTTGCACACTTATATAGTCCTAATATTATGTGATTGACTGGGGTCATTTTGAAGTATTGTGACTAGAGTGAGTAAAATCAGCTTTTAAAACAATGAAAACAAAAATATAGCTATAAGGAAAAGTAAGACTTTCAACCATGCCATATTATGTTGATCAAAATACTGCAATTACAAACTATAACTATATTTTTGTTTTTATTCTAAGAAAGATTTCTTTAAGTTTAAGCGCAGGCCCAACAAGGGATTTTGGAAATGCTGGTATGTCATTAAATGAGGAAACCTCACACCATAGCTGTGGATGTGCAGTTTTTCCTGAGCTGGCAGCTACAAGGTTTAACACCACCTGCAATTTTCAAAAGTGAGTTTTTGTTGTCAGTGTCTTCAAGCTAACATCATTTCGTTGTATTTACCCTTGCTCTTTTGGTTTGGTAATGTCAGGTTATTTGTTGTCTGTGTGTATCTAAATAGGAGACTTCCTGCAGCTCTCCCTTCTCTTGATTACTTTCCAAGCCTTTTAAACTGGCACAAGATAGAAATAAATTATTAAAAAAAAATAAAAAAATATTACATTTAAAGTATTGATTCAACTGTGCTGAGTTCCGTTAAAAAGATGTGGGTCACTAATGGAAAAACTGAAATTTATCACCTAATTTATAACTTTATTGTAACCTCAGAAATTTTATGTGAAATGTATTTTTCTTTCAAAATTTACTAAGACTAGAACAGTCTGTGGTTGCAGTCAAGTTGATGTGATGCTTATCATGTCAAGTTTTGGGGGTTTTTTGGTATTGAAAATGAGTTTGAAATTCTTTTGAGTAATCACAGATAAAGCATCAAAATTGAAACAACGCAGAGTTGTTTTCCTTTTTCTCTTATTTAAATTCAACAAGTGACCTTAGCCTCAGACACAATAATATACATTAATGTTTTTTGTTTTTTTTACTGCAAGATCTGTCTGAGAATATGACACATCTCTTTCACAACTGTTGTTGTATTGTTTCTTTCTATGCTGTAACCTGTAACTACCTGTAGATTGCCAGTTAAAGTCAAATTACAATGAGATACAATTAACTTCTAGAACCTTTAAGCCTGAAAGCAGCATGATCAAATCAATCTTGTGGTCTTGTTCCGGTGTTAATGTCAATGATATAAAGCAATTCATCTAAAATAAGGGATAGTCAGACCTGTTGTTCCTTCCACTAGGCAGTGCTACATATTTTCAATCTTAATTTTGCAATATCAACTTTTTAAAAATGCATTTTTCATGACCAAAAAGGTTTCTACAGAGGTTTATAACCTTCACCCTTTTTTTTCTTCTTTTTTCTTTTTTGGAAAGACTGTGATAAATGGAAGGACATACTTGAAAATACCTGGGAAGACATTATGAGGCTTATGGAGGTCAAAAATCCCTCCCATAGGTAGCTTCGTTTACCTTCCTCTTCCCTGTGCTTTGTTCTAAGCTCCAAAAACAGTAAGCAATGAGGATGCCAGAAAAATAATGAAATGCTGTAAGTAGATAAGGTGACTGATGGATGCCATGATGTATAGCACTGCACCTTTTTCTTAGTGTGTTTAGAAACAGCACATCTGTATACCTCTACCGTTGGCCCATGTGTGGTAGACAGAGCTGCTATGATATACAAGACCATCATTTGCCACTTCAGCAAGTAACATTGCTTATGAAATTCACACCCCAGGGACAGGCCAAGTCCCCCATTGCTGTGAAAAATGAGCCTGCTATAAAGAACATCTCAAGGGTACTGTTGGGTTAGGAGTTGGGAAACAAAAGGGATGATGGAGGACACTGTTCCTGGAAGAATGGACATTGAACCTAAATTAGTGCCCAACCTAATAATCAGCATCTTCCCCTCCCTCTCTTAGAAAATGACTGAGTGTTCAAATAGTAACATCAGTAGTTGAAAGGTGAGTGCTAGAGTTGTCTGCACCGCCCCTGCAGGCAGAGTGGCTCACCTCTGCTAGAGTTCCAAACGAACCCTCCGCCTTCTCACAGCTCATGGCAGCTTTGGTTTTTGGCAGCTTAAGACACTTTTTTTTTGTTTGATTTTTTTTTTTTACCTTCTCTGGAAAGATCTGCTTAATGGACTCAACTATTTGTTTTCGGCCCGGTTTAAAGCCTGGAGATTTACTGTAGCAACTGAAATAGGCTTTATTGACTCGTTTTTTTTACCAATAAAAAAATTTAAAAAACCAAACGTCTGAGCCCTTAATGTAACAGAGTTTCATTGTGTGCTTTTCAAATTCACTGTCAGAATACTGTTTGAGATAAAGTTCCGCGCTGTATCTCTCAGTCCGAGCTGCTGCGACTCTGCATGGAAGAGGAGCGGAGCGGTGGGGGGCTGTTTGTGCAGGAGGAGGGATTATAGAGAAATGAGCCATTATACTTCGTGATCCAACATTAACTACAGGATACTATATATAATACTATACACCACCAACGGTAGCATTTTAGAATATATGTCTATCCCAGAAGTTGAAAGCTGTAAATTAGCAGGATATAGTCCCTTTAATATATTAAAATCAATTACTACACCCTCTTCAGTTTTTATATCTTAAACTTCCTTTTGCTTCCAAACATCGAATGGCTGTGCCATGGTTTTGAACTAAATATAGACTGTTTATCAATATTAACGTGTGCCAGTGTTTAAAAAACCCCCACAAAAATCGCCATTTTTTTCTGTGGCTTAAAACCTTTTTGCAAGATGCTACAAAAAGTGCCGGTGACAAGAGTTTTCTCAAGCTGTACGCAGAATAAAGTGCTGATGCTCCTCCACATGTTGCTGCTCAGTGCTGCTGGTCAGCTGACTGAAAGGCAGTTACTACATAGATTTCCAGCAGTGAAAAACCACCTCTACCACTATTTTTAAAAGTGCAGTATGAGCAAATACCCTGCGCTATAAGCACACCTACTTAAAAAGTACAGTTACATTTAGGTGTTCATTTTATATTTTTATCTTAGCATTTTTCCCATTTTATGATTAATTGTTTTCCATTTTTAATAAATGCAATTAATCATGTTATGCATTTTTATTTGTTTAAATACCATAATAACATACAACCATGTTTTCTTCTCTGAAGTTTATACAGTCGTGGCCAAAAGTTTTGAGAGTGCCACAAATATTAGTTTTCAAAGTTTGCTGCTAAACTGCTTTGCATCTTTGTTTCAGGTTTTTTCTGTGATATAATGAAATATAATTACAAGCCCTTCATACGTTTCAAAGGCTTTTATCGACAATTAGGCTACATGACATTTATGCAAGGAGTCGGTGTTTGCAATGTTGGCCCTTCTTTTTCAGGAGCTCTGCAATTCGACTGGCATGCTCTCAATAAACTTCTGGGCCAAATCCTGACTGAAAGCAATCCATTCTTTTATAATCACATCTTGGAGTTTGTCAGAATTAGTGGGTTTTTGTTTGTTCAGCCGCCTCTTGAGGATTGACCACAATTTCTCAATGGGATTAAGATCTGGGGAGTTTCCAGGCCATGGACCCAAAATTTTAATGTTTTGGTCCCCGAGACACTTAGTTATAACGTTTGCCTTACGGCATGGTACTCCATCGTGCTGGGAAATGCATTGTTCTTCACCAAACTGTTTTTGGATTGTTGGAAGAAGTTGCTCTTGGAGGGTGTTTCGGTACCATTCTTTATTCATGGCTGTGTTTTTGGGCAAAATTGTAAGTGAGCCCACTCCCTTGTATGAGAAGCAACCCCACACATGAAGGGTCTCAGGATGCTTTACTGTTGGTATGACACAGATGGTAGCGCTCACCTTTTCTTCTCCGAACAAGCCTTTTTCCAGATGCCCCAAACAATTGGAAAGAGGCTTCATTAGAGAATATGACTTTGCCCCAGTCCTCAGCAGTCCATTCACCATACTTTTTTCAGAAGATCAATCTGTCCCTCATGGGTTTTTTTTTTTGGAGAGAGCTTCTTTGCTGCCTTTCTTGACACCAGGCCATCTTCCAAAAGTCTTCGCCTCACTGTGTGTGCAGATGCGCTCATACCTACCTGCTGCCATTCCTGAGCAAGCTCTGCACTGGTGACACTCCAATCCCGCAGCTGAATCCTCTTTAGGAGATGATCCTTTCTTGGATGCCCTGAAGCCTTCTTAACAATAATTGAACCTCTTTCCTTGTATTTCTTGATAATCCTATAAATTGTTGATTTAAGTACAATCTTAGTACCTACAATATCCTTGCCTGTGAAGCCATTTTTATGCAACGCAATGCATTCTGGAGTATATGCAAATTGCTATTATACAAACTTAAGCAGCAACTTTTCCAATTTCCGATATTTATGTAATTCTCAAAACATTTGGCCACGACTGTACTACCATGAAAATATCATATCAGCCCATTCCTTGTTTGTGGCAATAAAATTGATCTGATGTGTACATTTGACTTGTGCACATAAAAGTATAGCAATCAATGTGAAGTATCATTTTTTGTACCCTATATCAGTCTTCACCAACTTTTTTCATAGAGTTCCCACTGTCTTTGGATTTGCACCAAAATGTCAAATTACAGTTTTTTTTCCTCGCAGCAAACATTTTCTTAAACTTTTTGTAGTTTTTCTTTTTTTTTTTTCTTTTTTTGGGCCTCATTTTCGTTTTGAACTTTATCTTTAGAAATGGTTTGTTAGTAAATACACAGTCAGCCTTGTCACAAAAATAAAGTTTGTATGTGGTTATCCTTGCAGACTTTCATGGACTGATGTGAATGGAAAAATAAGCATCACAAAAGCTTTGGATTTGAGCGGTCTTAATCATCATATTCTAATTATAAATTATCCTCTAAACATACCTTAACCATACTATCTAAAGCAATATGTATAATGGGACAAAAAGAGAAAGTAACAAGCATTAATCTTTTTGAGTTTTCATTTTTAAACTTGGATCTTAAAATGTTCATCTTTTTTGTCTCATTGTTTTAATCTCTACATTACTCTTCAGCAAAATCTCAAGGGAAATGGCAATTAATGCCACCTGTGTGCCAGAACCCCCCAGTTCCCAAGCTGTAGCACTCAAGCATTTGTCCCAGGAGCTAATATGCTAATGTGAGTCCTTGTGCATGTGCTAATCTGATAGTGATGGAACACAGGCCGTAATAAGGTGGCCTTGGCAGATCAAAATAAAGGCTACAGCACACTGGAGCTTGAAAGTGACAAGTTACTCTATCATTAGAAATCTGATTAGGCCAGAGGGAAAGAACCCAAGTACTAACCAGGTACTTTAAAAGGCAAATCAGTGCTGAGTAATTTAGGGCATCCTTGGTGTGTGAGCAGGTGTTCTGCCTTCAACAGATGATGGAAAACACCTGCTATGAATTCACTAATGGTATAGCTCGCAGCTGGAGTCCTCCACCCCCAGTGAGTTGATTGTGATTTTTTTCCCTCTAAAAATCTCATCTGAAAAGTAAGGAGATGTTGTGACTGATTGTCATCCATGTTAGCCAAACAGATTTGGAAGGAACTTTTATCAAACCTGCAAAAACATTTACCAATATTTGATTTGTAGCAGAAGTGGGACAGAGTAAGTACAGGGTCTCATATATTAAATTTCCAAGAATGACCTGGTCCAAGACAGCAACACAAAGAGCAATGCAGACAATTGCACATATACGTTGAAATGAAAGCACAATGTCAGACAAAGTTTGAAAAAAAAAATTAAAACTCTTTAAAGACACAATCTTTGCAGATATTTGCCCTGTTTCACCCACTCAAGGCTTGCAGCGTAACTTTACTGTCCCAAAAACAAATCTCTATGGGGTGCATCTAAACAAGTGTACTGACAGTTTTACAAGCTCGCTAGCCAAAAAAACCAAAACCTCAAACTAATCACATGGCAGTTGTAAACCATTAAACGGTGGAGGAAAACAGACACTGCTTTAGTGAGTGAGTTCGCGCTCCGCATCAGGAAATACAGTTTCTGACTGGGATAACTGTATTGGCACAACTATCTTGGCACAACACAGCACTGTATGTAATCATCATGACTAAATAACAGAAAAAGCAATTATTAATTACCAGTCCAGCAACACAGCTAGTTCAGCATCCCTATCTCATTCTGTTATGTCTCTAATGCCTCATTCACAGCAGCTGTGCACACAAAACTGAAAAGTTATATCATTTGGTTTAAGAAGCTAATCTTACAGTTTGACAGAAAATATCTTTCACAGAGTAATGTGAAGGGAATGAATTATTCTCTAACCTGCCATGCTGCTGTCTGAGGGAGAAGGAGGAACCGCGGGAGGTGCGTTGTAAACAAAGGGAACATCCTAGTCCAGTTGAGAAGCATATAGCTGCAGCGTCCAGCTCTGCCCATCCATGCGCCCCGGTATGAATCAGAGTTTACAGCTCCAGCAGCTTTCAGCTCTTGCAGCCCAGTTTTTTATTTTCTTCACTACTTCTGATAGTGTCTTCCTGGGTTTCTTTGGTGGATCTGCCATGGCTCAAGTATCTAAATTGCGGGTTTCTTTATATAATTAGGTAGTGTGTACTGACTGCCGTAAAGCAAAACTCAGTCAGTACATCCAGGGAAGTAACCACGGATTAAAATTTCTGTTGTGCGGTAATCAGCCATTTGACCCTCCAATGTAGGGACAGCTCTGTGAATAAACATAGAAACTGTGTTGTTTCACCAAAAAGTTTCGAAAACACGTGTTTTTAAGGTGCAAAATTTATGGAGTTGGTCTTTTAAACATGCCTAGAGAATCATTATCTCTATCTTTAAAAAGTGTTTTAAATTGACCTAACAAAATCAAATTGGTAATCTTTAATTCCTTTTGAAGGTTATTCCATGAAGATTGAGGTAGTCAATGAAATGTTATTCTACGCAATTCAGTTTTTGATTCTACGGATTGGCATTAGGATCAAAGCACTGGAATGCCGACTCTGAATTTTAGACCATTTTGCAGATACACAGATAAGGAAGCAGTGAGTAAATCTATGAGTATACAGAGAAAGAGTAGTAGCTGCATACAAAGAGCAGCGATGTACACAGTAACTAGAACCCTTGATAATACTTGGAACCCTGTGATACACTGGGTCCAGTTTCTTCAGCCATGTATCAGGTGAACACAAATACAGCATCTGAACATACTCTAACAAAGATGAAAAGGTTTCAGAGATGTTTCCTTCTCCAACAGCAAAAATATATTACGATAAAATAAATGTAGTTGGAGGATCAACTTTTTGACAAGGTTTTTGATATGGAAGTGAAATGAAAGGTTCCGATCAAATATGATACCTAAGTATTTGTAAGATGCCACAATTTCAATAGTAACCCCATGGAAATGTGAGATTTTAAATAGGTTGGGTGTAATTTCTAACATTTGAGAATACAATGCATTTCAATATTTATTTTTCAGCACTCTGTACCAGTTTTAGATTGGTTAAATGGGACTGTACTACAACACTTGTCTGTGGAAATTACAGCATTTGAGTATTGGTATGAAAAATAATGCAACATGGATACAAATTAAGTCACTTGATCACCAATATTATTGATGTAAACAGTAAAAATAAGGGGTCCAAGTACCGAGCCCTGGTTCACACCTTTCACCCCTAGGGGGAAGGAAAAGAATCAACAAGCTGAATCCATTATGTACTTGCTGATAGATCATTCATACACCCGTTAATAGGAAAGTTGGACTGGCCAACATCACGAAGTCTATCTAGTAGGATGGTGTGATCCTCTAAATCTAAAGCCTTTGACAGATCAATAAAGTTGGAAAATGCTTTTTGCTCTGTAAGGCCACATGCTGTGCTGCTTACCAAAGCCTGACTGATGCTATAAAGAATTGTGTTCAAAAAATGATTTTATTTGTTCACATGCAAGTCTTTCCAGGACCTTAGATGGTTTAGATATCGGTCTGTAATTCTTGATCCAGGAGAAGGGAAAAGCAAAGCGGATTTCCAAATTTTTTAGAATTTCATTATTAAAATATAAGTCTGGTTCTGCTATGAACTCTGCAGTCAACTTCAGAAAACAAAAAGGATCTAGTCTTTCAAGACTTGCCTACCTGTTTGGATCTAAAATTTTCAATGCTTTATGGACCCCAGAGATAGCAAGTCACTGAGTTTAAGGAAGAGGTTTCACATGCTTAATATTTCGGAATATCTGATTTTTCTGTTCTTAAATACTAGTCCTTCTCTACACAGACATACAACTTGTTTGTTTGTGTACTTTCATAAACAAATATTTCTTGAGGTGAATTTAAGTTTTCAGTGATCTTAGAAACTAGAAATCAGTTTGGCTTTCTTTCCTAACCTAATCCAGTTCTCCACATAGTAAATTGTAGCCTTTTAACTCGGTGGTCCCGAAGGAATTGAAAAAGGCTTCGTCCTTTCTTTGATTAAAAAGCCTAGTTTGCATCCTTTTGAGCTGAGTAATTATAGACCCGTTTCAAGACTTCCTTTTATTTCTAAGCTTTTAGAGAAGGTTGTTTTTATGCAACTAACGGAATTTTTATGGACAAATGATTTATTTGAAAAGCTTCAGTCTGGTCTAAAGTCAATATACAGCACTTTTAATTATATTTTCTTAGCCACTGATTCAGGGGATTATGTAATCCTGGTTCTGATGCACCTGACTGCTGCATTCGACACGGTGGATAATACTATACTTTTATCGCATCTGGAAAAGCTTGTAGGGTTGCAGGGCTCTGTGTTGGACTGATTTATGTTTTACCTCACTGACGGGTCATGTTATGTAGCCCTGCAAGGTTTTACGTCTCGTCTTTCCCCCCTTTTATGTGGGGTTCCGCAGGGTTTGGTTTTAGGTCCTCTTTTATTTTTTATACCTGCTTCAACTTGGTTGGATTTTTAGAAAACATGGATGCTTATTCCATTTTTATGCAGACGTTAACCAGGTATATATTCCCTTTAAACGGGGCTTGAGGAGGATTGCCAAATTAAAGTATATGCTGTGGAAGCAGGATTTTGAACCCGTTATCCATGCATTTGTGACATCACGCTTAGACTATTGCAGTTCACTGTATTTTGGACTTTCTCAATCAAACATTGCTCGCTGGCAGTTAGTACAAAATGCGGCAGCACGTCTTTTAACAGGGACCAAGAAGCATGAGCACATTCATTCGGCCTTGATGTCATCGCACTGGTTGGCTGTTCATTTTAGAATTAATTTTAAGGTACTTTTATTTGTTTTTAAATCTTTGCACGGCTTCACCCCATCATTTCTGTCTGAACTAATGAAAGTTCATTGTCTTGCTCGGTCGATGAGGTCAGCTGATCAGCTCTTCCTTGTGGTCCCGAGGACTAAACGGAAGCTTAGGGGCGACAGAGCTTTTATAGTGGCCGTTCCCAGGCTCTGGAATATTTTACCATCACAGGTTAGGCAGGCTCCATCTTTGGTCATTTTTAAATCTCTGCAAAAAACCTATTTGTTTGACCTGGCGTTTAATTCCACAAGAGGGTAGGATACTTCAAATGGTAGATTTTATTATTGTTTTATTTTGCTGTTGATACAGGGTCTAGTATTAGAGCTAAGGTATACATTGCACTATACTGTGTAACTTTGTGGGTGGTGGGGTTTTGCTTTTTTGTCATGGGAAAACACTTTGGGCATGATTTTGTGTTGTGAAGTGCTATATAAATAAAGTTGACTTGACTAATCCACTAATCTGAGGTTATATTGACATAAACATCCTCATTTGCATCTATACATGATTGGTAGAGCATCATCTTCCACATTTTAATGAGCAAAAAAAGAAAAAGAAATTCTGACCATTTGAAGAACCTGTATTGAAATAAAATGTTTTTTTTTCTTTTGCAACACATGATTTAATGAGGATTTTATTTCTATAGAGAGTTGTCACATAAATTACAAATCAGACAACCAGTTTGCATTTTTGTTTACTTGTTTCTTATTTTGTGTTTCTAAAGATTGCTAACATAATTCTTTAAAAAAATTAAGGAGCAATGATTTAGGATTTTTCTGTCTCTTTCTTTCTCTTCAGCTCTTCCCAGTTACACTTGTGGTAATCCCGGCCAGCTACTGAATGGCTATCAACAGGGGTCAACTTTTAATATAGGGGATAAAATCCGCTATAGCTGTAGCCCTGGCTATGTGCTGGAGGGCCACACCACACTTTCCTGCCTCGCCACTTCAACTGGGACTGCTGCCTGGGATTTCCCCCTTCCTTACTGCAGAGGTAAGTAGAAACGATACCTGTAGGCTTAGAACTAATAGTGAATGAGTAAATATAGTATTTTTTTACTTTAGATTTCATGATACTGAGCATATTTTGGGTTAATTTTCTATAATTTCATCATTTTATATATATTTTTGTTTTCTATTAAATCATTGAAAGAAACGCAAGTGATAGTAATACACAACACGTCATAAAATCTTCATTTGTTGCAGCAACTGACAGAATTGCTGGTTACTTTGTATTTCTAAAAGCCATAAATACTTCAGTCTAATAAAAAAAATCCCATACACAAACAGCTTTGCTTTTCTTTTTTTGCTATACACCAGCTGATTAAATTAATATTCCCACCCACACACATTTATGTGTATTTACAAGGTTTGCTGTGTTCAAACTGATATCTTATTTACAATGGCAGGACCTCATGTCTTTGCTCCCAGTCAGGTGCTTGTGCCAATTGTCCTTCCCTGAGAGTTATCAAGGATCCCCTGCGGTAGCAACACCTGTCACCGCTTGTTGTCTGATCCAATGTGATACAGATTTGATATTTAAAAGAAGCAACTCTGTCCAAATTTTACATATTTCATCTTTGTACTAAAATGGATTTCCAGAACTGTACCAGATGCACATGCTTGCAGCATGTGAGGTTTGTAATATTTTCTTCACTTCTGCATGCAAGTTCCCTTGTATACATGTGGCCAATGGTTTGTTGGTTTGTGTCAGTGTGCCTGCTGAGCAGACTACTGAGACACTATACCATCTGTAGCTAGGCCGGGAGTCAGGAAGCACACAAAGGAGCACACATGGCTGGGCACCAGGCGCCAGTACAGTCCTCACCTACCCATCACATGCAGGCACATGCCTGTACAATGTATCCAAGAAGAGTATGTTTGGTGATTTTGTCATATTCACGATTTCTTTTACGTAATTTATGAAGAAAAAAAAAAAAGGTGAAGGAAATTCTCAAACACTCAGTGATGTAATTAGGCCACCTTTTCTGCTGAAATTACACACCAACAAGTTTCAGGAACTAGCAATTTTGCTTTGATTAATTGAGGTCTCATCCGAGGCCACATAAAAGTCAACTTGTACACCTGAGTGCACTTTCATAATGCGCAAGTGTATTGTTAATGTCACTCCAATTATAGTGCAGGACCATATGTGGAGGTGTAAAGCTCCCACTTTAGTTTTTAGCTGGGAGGACATTTTGGCATGGTCAACACTTTAGACTCAGAGTGCCAACAGTGCTGAGCCAAACCTTAAATACAACCAATGATGACACAGATAATCTTTTATAAGCTCTATTCCTTGCTCATCAATTTACTTTATCTGTATTGTATTAAGCTTTATAAACACTGTTTGACCACAGTCTCTTTAATGGAGACTTTGTATTTCCTTTTTTCCAATATTGTTTTCCCAATTTTAGCCATGCAGTTGGTACTAAAAAAGAATATTTGACAAATCTTGTGACACAAGTAACCGTTTTCCTCTTTTGTAATGCAATGTGAAAGAAAGCCAGTGTGTGAGCCACAAATTGCAGCTCTGACAGTTAATGTACTGCTTCACAAGTTTTATTGTTAATTGATGTGCGTGATTCTTAGCTATCGATGTTCCAGGATTGTTGACTTTTAATGATTCATATAAGTAATGAGCAAGTAACATGATAATGACCACATGAATAACTCTTCAAACGAAAACTGTACTAAACTATGAATCGCCTCAAAAGCAAAATAAACCTAACTTACCTCTGACCATCTCTCACTGCTAAGCAAACTAAATGTTAGGTCAATTTAAGCTTAAAGTATAATTTATACCTTAAGAAAAACAGTTCTCTTTGGAATAGAGAACAAAAGTTTGAAATGTAGTTTTAGAAAAATATTTCCCAGTAGTAACATTTATTCAACTCAGAATAAGGACAATAAAACCTTCCAAACCATGTCTAATGCAAATACATATTGAAGAGAGCAGAAAATCTGAATACAGGAATTAATGGGAGAAATGTTTGCTTAGTCATTACAAATAGAAAATAGAAGTGCAGTGGATAATATTCTGAAAACCCTATATGGAAATTAAACTGGTTGACGTTTAACTTGGAAGAAGTGCTACTGACTTATTTATGGTGCATTCATTTTCCTCTGAACTAAGAGCTCAAAGTTGCATTACCCTCAACTTATGAGTTCCTGTTCCAAATTACAAAACAATTGGGGTTTGTCGATTTCTGCGATCAGTGACCACATTAACTACCTAAAGCACCACAAGTAAAAAAGATTAATCAAGAGGTTTTATATTCAAAACTTTTACCAAAACTTCAAGTTTAGTCATGGTTGTGGTTGAAATAAAACCAATGTGCAAAAATCTTTCAAATTCCTGCAGTTATTTCCATGTTTGAATTGTACTGTATGCCTGCCATATTGTATTTTGAGGGTGGGTTGCTGAAAAACCTGTTGGAGTTCCACATTCAGGGATATTTTCTTTCTTTCTTCTGGGCACAAAATCACTCACGGCATACAAATGGCATTATTATTTTTTTTGTTTCACAACAACTCCTGCTGGTACTGTACTGCTGTGTGGAATATTTTTTACTGATATATGGAGTTATGCATTGTAAATACTCCTGCTTGCAGACCTTTGTACATTGTCACATGTTGTAAACTCTTAAATCTAGTTGTTCATAGACACCACTGACCTACAAAGCAGGAACACAGACAAACATTTTTTATTTAATCCCTTTAAAATATTTATGCTTTTTAGCTTGCATCTATTTTTTTTTTCCCCTCCCGCATCATCTTGCTTGCAGTGGTCGTAACAGAAATAAAACAGCCCCTTCAACACAATGGAAAACAATGAAAGTGACAGGCCTAATATATGAATGCCAATGTTCAGTCATGGTTGCAGTTTGACGTAAACACTGACTTGTTAAAAAGAAAGTAGCATTCTACCCATTTCGAATACTGAAAAATGTATGTTCAACGGGTGGTACTTTGGTTTCATTGCTGGATTTTGTTCCGCTTAAATATTGTGGCGAATTGCACCTGGAGAGACCTGAGGGACACGAAGAGTCAGGGCAAAGGGGGGAGTTTAGAGTCAAAAGAGATGCTTTCAACTGCGAAGAAACATTCTTGTGTAGAATGTCAATATATATCTGTATGCACTTTTCTTTCTACATTCTACTTCCTGTCTCTCCCACTGCAGCAATCAGCTGTCATGCCTCATACCATCTTTCTCTTTCTTTATTGTTCACTTTTATTTTTTTGCCCCGTCCTCCCTTGTCACCCGTCATCCTCTTCATCCCCTGTTCTCCTTCGGTCGTGATTTTCCTCCTGTTGAAAATTACACCCCCGGGTTCCGGCTTGTCCATACTCACCCTCACCCTCCCTTAGGGGCTTTGCCATAGTGACAGGTTGAACGGATGATGGACGGGCTTCTGAGGTACTCTTCACCTCTTTAAAACATCAAAACCACTCAGATGCTAGGCCACTATAATCTTCCTACTGACACATATGCTTAAATAGGACATAACAGTCGTAAACTGTTTAAAACTGTCACTGATTTTATGAATTTGAATTTGGAGATAAAATCCACATCTGAAAATCCTTTCTGAACCCTTTTTTGTTTTGTATCAGTGCACATTGTACTGCTGAAATAGGCCATAACAGTCAAGGAAAATAGCTTCCATTAAAGTTTGTACATGGTGTGGGAAAATCTCTCACGCTTTTCTTCAGCTTTAATAGATCCGGACCACAGAATACTTGAAACAACCTACAGGTACAACAGTTTTGGAGGTGCTCTGATGCAGTCATCAACTTTTGGGCCCTGGGTACAAACGATCTTCCTGGACATCCCTACCAAATATCATAGTGATACCAGTGGGCCCTGAATATCTTTATGTGGGATATTTGCAATACCAGGTTTTGCTCCACCTTCACTGGCTAGCGCTTGAACAATAGTTTTCCTGTGCTTATCAGTAAGAGTTGTTGGCCATAATCTTGGGTCCTCTGACAATCCCTCATCAGAATCCCTAAGTCTCTCATTATCTTCTTTCCCCTTCAGCTCTCTCCTCCTGCTCCTGAATACCTTCATCACATTCTTCCCCTTCCCTCTCATTCCTTATATGAATGTCAATCTTATCTTCTATTTTTGCCTCTGCTACAAGAGGAAATGAACAAAATGGGTACAGTTTTACTGTACACATTTAAACTTTATATTGTAATTAAGTGTTAAAACAGACAATTCAGCTAAAAACTAAATTTGTCTCACTCTCACTGCTTTCACCTGGTACTGATGATGGACCTGATTTTGACAGTGGAGGAAAATATAGGGTGCTCTTATGTAAATATCTGACTCTGGGGAGAGGTGTTGCAGAAGATGAGACAAGCGCAGCTGCATGGAGTGGCAGTGTGTTGAGTGCCGAGCTTTGCCTTCGTCTGATTCTCGCTTCATGTTCATTACCCAGAAACATTGTTTGCTCACGATGTAGTGTGTGACGATATAAAGTATTGCTATATTATTCAAATAGAATATGAACATATATGTATGCTATTCTACCTGAAGTTGATATTCAAGTTAAAACAATGTCAATGCTCGAAAATGCATTTGGAGCTCAACTTTCTTTTCACAAAACTGAGTGAACAACTGCTTGTCCTTATTTGCCTGTCTCTCTTGAATCTTTTTTTTTATTATTGTTAAGCCCCTGGTTTTGCTTTTTTAAGGAAAGGCTCTCCCCCTGTCTGCCTAGTTTATTCCACTGCTCACTCCAGCTCCTGTCTCATCAACTGATTCACTGCAGCAGAAGCACCTGCGGATTGTACCATTGTGATTCGAGAGGGGTGGTGGTGCCCTGCACAGCATGAAAATGACTTTTTTTTTTATACCAAACCAATGCCCAACTATAAGTTTAGTTTTGCATAGGACCTGTTTATTTGTACATAAATGTTATACAAATGCACGTATATGTATGTATAGAAAACTGACTTCTAAGGGCCCCTTCCCTGCCTCGGGCGCTTTACCCGCTTTATCTGTCTGTAATGACTGCACAATAAATAATCAAAAATAATTTACTCACAGCTCTTACTTACCTTGTCAATCATATGTGCACATATCTGTGACTTATCATTCATCATGCGTTAGTGTAAACTGGATGCTCTAAAATTTACAAATAAGTGGGGATCAAACCCTTGAATCAAAGGATCATGGGGCAGTATTAAAAAAACCTAAATAAATAAATGTGCATACCCAGTTGTGAAAGCAATTGTGTGATGAAGCGTTGTAAACCAAAAAGAATGAACCCACCACATATTGTTCCATTTTCTTGAACAGGCTGTGTGCTGCAGTTCAAGGCTGAATTTCCCACGCTGTCCTATTGATTTCACGTCAGTCGACACTGCTCCCATGTTCTCGACAGCTTTAAAACAGAAAGAAGATGGTCGTGGTTGATTCAACCGACCAAGTACCACTCAAGCCCACTAAAAACTGGCACTATGCAAAAAGGTTTTATCAGCAGTATCTCGTGAGTCAAAAGCATAATCTGATAAAAGTCGAGCAAGGAACCTGAATATATATCTGATAAGCAATCAACGAATGCTTCAACTAACTCTAGGACTGAAAACAGACACTGACATGGCTCATTTCCTGGTGACCAGATAGGAAAAATTATAGGTCGTTTTTAGAGCTTGATTCATATCATTGAAGATATGACCTCATTGATGACTTGACAGATTTAAAGTGCAGTAGCTTGAGCTATAACTATGCGACAGCTGCTGTGTACCACTGAATGCTTAGAGACCAGGCATGGACCTACAGCCCAACCTTTAAGCAGGGATAATGCTTTAGCAAGTATTGGTATTGTTTGTGTTTGTTTATTAACATAGCTGTCAATGCTGCATCTGATCCAGTTCCCTATTGGAATATCTGTCCCCCTGTGAAACCGAAATGTGCCCTCAAAATCTGTGGAGACGTTTCTGCCCACTAGGACCAAAGGAAGATTTTATTTACTTTGTTTTCATAACACTAGTATAGCTGCAGTGGTCTGACAGCACGTCAGTGTTTTTTTTTTTTTTGTGTGAAGCGTTTGTGAACGCTTCCATGTGGTGGCTGCCGTTACTTGCAGTGCCGGTCACATCGCTTGTGAGTATTGTTTCTTCATCCTGCCCCATGCTCCTTTAAAGGCTGGTTAAGGCCATCTATTGGAGATGTTACATGGACTGACTGCCTGTATTGTAAAGATTAGTTTATGCTTCCCCATCTGTGGAGGTGCTAAGGCATGCAGTGCCATTTTCCTTTGTCGCAAGGGCTTTCTTATCTGTACAAAAGACGCATTGAGTGGAGCTCATTTTTTAAACTATCAAACGCAATGGGGAGTGCACATCGGTAATTGGTCAGCCCAACATCAGCCCATATGTGATCTCTATAGTCGATGTAATTAGTAGTTAAAGTCACTTTGGGTGCCAGATGCTTTATATTGGAAGGCCGGTTTATCCAATTTGATCTTTTGCTGATTTTTTTTTTTAACACCAGGACATGTAGAGAACAACAAAACAGACCCCTGTGCTTCTCGTTTACATGTGTTTTTTAGATTATTCTTTGAGCTGCCCTTTGAGTTGGGAAACTTTTTACTAATCAAAACTCAGTATCCGTCAGGCATCGCTCCTTGAGTGGATTTACAAGATGTGGATTTGCAGGATGAAGTGACTAAAATGTCATTGACCAGAGACGTCCCTGCAATAGTAGGCAGACCTGCCAGAAAAGGTCTTCACCCCCTGGTGGATAATTGCTTTGCACACTGACACATGAACAGAGGAGTATAAAAAAATAAACCTCTCCATCAATACTTGTGTGTGTGGGTGCAAAAGTCCTGATGGAGTAGCATAAACTAGGCTTATGGCTATTTTTTATGCCAAAATTAGTGATTAAAAAACATCTTCAAAAGGCAAAACTTTATAACAGTTTCACCCTAACCATATGGTCATTAATTGTTTTAAAAAAATCTGTTGAAACTGTTATTTAAAAGAAAATATTACCCACTCCTACGGTATCCATTATAATTTCATGCACAGTATGCAAATGAGGCAACGATGGGGCATTGAATATTGAAGATGGGTGACTGGGTGGGAGGTTGAGGAGGAAGAGAAGCAACAACATCCCCATCTAGAGAAAAAAAATAAATAAAACATTTTTGCTGGTGGGGTAATTATTGTCCATTTATCCTCATTAGGGTGAACCTTTCAATATATTGTGTGTTGGTAAAATGTGTAAGATGGGGAATGGCCTCTGGGTATTTCAGCACCACATTAGACGAATGGCTTATTTAACTTGATGGTTTAAGCTTAGTTGCTTTGATTAACTAAATCCTGCATTAGTATGAATTGAATCACTTTCCTCCTGGTTACATTAGTTTGCATCATGCCCCAAACCTTTCTTCTTGCTGAATGTGAAACCAGTATAAGGCATTTTGCAACCTTAAAACTACTGTGCTTTAGCCTCTGGCAGAATGGTAGACAGTTGACAATATGCTGCAATTCACTGCAGTATCTTATAATCCTGAATAAAACAATAGTGTTTGGATTCTAGCAGGCTGCCGTGTGATCAGAGAATACTCAACGTTTTTGTTGTTTGTTTTTTTTTACTTAAAAACTTCAATGAGCACGTTTTCACAACTTTGAGGTCTGGTAAAGTTATGGTTAAGAAAATGCATGAATGCATGTCTTAGGAGATTGAAGATGGATAGCAGACAAGTGTACATTGCATGGCCTAGAGGTGAACAACATGAAATAACTACACCAAAGCTCCTAATGTGAGACTACCCTGTTTTTTTAATGGCTGTCTACATTACAGTCTCTAACTTAATGTACTTGTGGGCAGGGGCGGATCTACTGGGGTGGCAGTTGCCATCCAAAAAGAAAGCCTTGCCACCCCAGCCAGTGTCTATGAAATCAATAAATAGTTGTGTAAAATCGGACTTTAAGCGCATGAAGCTCCATTTTCCGACAACATTAAATGCAGCACGACATAACCGGACCATAGACTGTATAATCCAGACGCTTCTGAGAGGCAGGAACAGTGTTGCCAACTTAGCGACTTTGTCGCTAGATTTAGCGACTTTTCAGACCCCTATAGCGACTTTTTTTCAAAAAAGCGACTAGCGACAAATCTAGCGACTTTTTCTGGTGTTATTGGAGACTTATCTGGTGTTTTGGAGACTCTGGCGTGAAGCACGTATTGTTCTGCAGTTACTGTCCTCAACGTGAGCCCCTCCCCCGTCCCAAAGCACTTACAGGCGGCCAGTCTCACAGTAGCCTTGCGCAGCAGTCCCATCTACAGTCTATGGGCGGAGCAGAGAGAGAGAGAGGAGACCCTCACCACTCGGCGTCCGGACTGCAAATGAAATGCGCTTGCGCAAAAGAAAGCCCCCGCTGGCTTGCAGAGCGGGATTTAAATGTAAACGTTTCTTTGCTGTGACGCTGTCACACAAATAAATCACTGCATTTGACTCACACAACCTCAGCAGCTCAGTCACTTATTCACCTCGTCCACTGTGTGTGTAGCCTACCTCTCTGTGACATAAGATCTTGCTAGCTAGCTCAGCACAACTTTAAAAAAAAAACAACTTAAAAAAAAAAAACCTAAGTAACTCTGCCAGAGTGTGTCTTTTGGGTCACTTTGCCGGTCCCAAGCCCGGATAAAGGAGGAGGGTTGGTTGTAGAGCTAGCAATTTCACCCTACAGAACAATCTTTTGATTAAATTTGCTGTTATAACATTTAACAATACAGGACAAAACTGATGTGTGTAATGTGGATCTAGACAAAGCATTAAAATCATTAAATGTTGTTAATGTTGAAATTATTTTTGTACATTTGTAGTTCTAAACATATTTAGGGTGTTTTTTACTCACTTTTGTCTCTCCCACGACGTTATTCCTCTCTCCTACAGCGTCCGTTACAGTTATTTGCAAATTGCCAATTATGCAAATTAGGCGATGACGTCATTTAGCGACTTCTAGCGACTTTTGGGACAGCCAATAGCTACTTTCCTTACTGAGGAGTTGGCAACACTGGGCAGGAAGTGAGAGAGAAGCCGACCTGCACACAGAAGCCCGGAGCACACCAGGGAAGAGGAAACTATGCCATCTTACAAAATAGAATATCATTTCTAGCTCAATATTGATTGTTTTGAAACTATTTGAGGCGATAAAATTTAAAAAATCATAATTTTTGCAACATGTAAACGAAGTCAGAGAAAACGTTTGTCTAAAAAAAAATGGGTAAAATTTATTTAAATTCTACAGAAATTAAGCGACAACGAAGTATCTCTAGTTTTTTCTCACACAAAGGTGAGAAAAACGGAGAGTAACCTGGTGAGTAAAGTGGACGGAGGAGACGATGTGGAAGAAGAAGAGAGAGGAGCGACAGAAAAGTGATAGAGGGGAAGGACGAGATAAAGGACAGGAGAGAATGCTACAACGGCACATCAGAGAGGAGGCGGAGGAGGGAGAGAATCACCGATGAGGGAGAAAGATAAAGACAGGGCAACATGGAGGGCTCAGCCAGTGACATGACAGTCTGAGACAGCACCAAGCACATCCAGTCGAGTTAGTCCACATGGTAGGGAAACACAGCATACTGACTTACATCTTAATTTAGAATAAATTGGTATTTTGATAAACTTTTCTTTTTTAGGAACACGCCCCCTGTGAGTTAATAAATTATATTTCTGTTCTGTTCCAGACTGAACATTTCAGGAAGTTTTGCTCAAATGTCTGCAAAAAGTGTTTAAATTCATTTATCCTAAATACGAAGTTTATTTTTAGAAAATAAAAAGAAAATACAGATTTTTGAGTATTATGAAGTTAAAAAAGTTAAATGGAATAAAAAAAAAAACCTAATTTATAATTGATTCATCCTTACACTAAATTTTCTCCAGGGGGGCTATGATGATGGCTAGATATTAGGGTTGTCAAACGATAATTTTTTAACCTAATAAATTACAGGGTAGTTGTGAATTAAGTCCTAAATATGACTAAAAAACCTAACATTTTTAGTGGTAAGTGAATTGTCCAAGTGCTTTTTTCATGAAATAAAGGAGAGATTGATATAATTTTGTTTTTCATCATATGGTACATTTCCCAACTGCTGGTTTTTCCATCCCGTCTGAGGGCTGAACAACTATGTATAGATGTAGAGATTTTCATCTATATATATATATATATATATATATATATATATATATATATATTATATAATGGTGCCACCACAGAAATATTTTTCTAGATCCACCCCTGCTTGTGGGGTTTACAACGAACATCCTTCCTTGCATGCGACAACGCAAAGACTTTTCTGCTGCGTGTCCTGGATCTCTCAGTGAAAACCCACAGCAGTTGAAGAACTGGTGAGGACTGCCAGTACAACATTTAGTTGCAAAGGACATTTATAGTGCACGTCCTGAGCTTTAGGTTCCCCTACTCATGATATATTGGGAAATGTGATACAATTTCATCAAAACAGCTTTGCCAAAAAAAGCGTAAATGATTAAATACTTTTGGTATTTCTTAGGCTGGTGGTTTCTAAAAGTCTTGATAGGAGATTTAAAGACAGTTGGGTTGACACTGCTTGAAAAGTTCCAGGAACTGCAGCTTATATGGTTTATTAATATTAGACAAATTTAATCGTTTGTTAATGCAATTTTTTTCTCCAGCTCTATGCATTAGGCATTACAGAATCCTAACTAAACATGC
Organism: Apricaphanius iberus; assembly: GCA_028564705.1. Classification (NCBI taxonomy): domain Eukaryota; kingdom Metazoa; phylum Chordata; class Actinopteri; order Cyprinodontiformes; family Aphaniidae; genus Apricaphanius; species Apricaphanius iberus. The sequence goes on along the minus strand of JAPXFQ010000710.1, from coordinate 4,411,299 downwards.
GTTTTTAGCCGAATTAAAGCTATATTCAATTAATTGACCTGTATTCTGTCCTCCACTCTGACACTTAAATTTTCTGAACAGCAGCAGTTATCTCCACTATTCATATATAAATTATCATAGTGTTATAATGATATTGCCTTGACGCTTTACTAACTTTTTTTCTTTACAGCTGATGATGGATGTGGAGGGACACTGCGGGGCCAGAGTGGGGTGATCACTTCCCCCAATTATCCAGCCGAGTATAACAACAATGCTGACTGCACCTGGACTGTACTGGCTGAGCCCGGAGATACCATTGCCTTGGTTTTCTCTGACTTTCAATTGGAAGACGACTATGACCTGTTGGAGGTCAGCGGTACTGACGGACCTTCGCAGTGGTGAGTGGTCCGCCAACATTATTTTAACCAGGGAAGGAACTGAATAATGCTGCTGTAGCATGTGGTTGCACATGGGCACCCAGAGTAAGCATGAACAATGCTTGGAGGTGGGTGGATGCTAAATAGGTTCTGTTAAGCTGGAGTGTCAAGAGTTGTGAGTTGTGTTTAAAATGAAATCGACAAATAACAGTAATTTATTTCATAGGCACTTCCTAGCTCTCAACGTCCTTTGTGGTATATCATGTGTTTGGTGGTTCTAATGTATAATTTGAACACTCAATCTTGGTTGCACCCTTTCACTCATTCTCTCAATTACTGAGTCTCACACAAACACACATGCTCAACTCCAATGATGAGAAGGCTGGATATCCTGGCGTCAGTGCGGGTCTCTCACCATCTGTGGCAGCTCCTCCTCTCTCTGACAACTCTCTCAGCTCAGGAAGTAATTAGTGAGCTCAATTACCGCCACCAGTCGTATAGGGGTGTTTTGTACACACTACTCTTTACTCCTACAGTAACACAAAATGGTTGATATAGAAATGTGCTAAGTTATATTCACATTTTTATCTACACTATTACATATATGTAGTGATACTAATAACAAAAAATAATAAAACTGACGTAGCCTGGCAAAATATTAGTAAATTAATTTCCACTTTAAGACATGGAAAACGGTGTACCACTGTTTCTTTAAAACAAGTTTATTTGGTATCTCCAGTTAAAAAAACTTATATGAAGCTAGCAGTAGAGATAAAGACACAGTGAAAAAGACTTTGAAGTCACAGCCAGAGGCTGCAGAACAAGACTCTAAATACCGCAGGTTGAGCTGTTAAACACAAACACAAAGAATGAGGGAAGCAAAGATAAGTTTTCCAATAGAAGTACAAATGCAGTACTTTCTAAAAGTATCCATAATCCTTAAACTTTTTTCCCCATTTTGTGATGTTACCACTACAAATTGTACTTTAACTGAATTTAATGCGATGACCAAAACAACACAGAACTGTGAATTTTAGGGAACGTAAATTATAGTTTTCAAAAATATAACAAAAAATGTTGTCCAAGTATTAAGATTGCTTAAATCTAATACCTCAAAATAATTTTCAGTGCAAACATTTAGCCTACCTTCCCAAATCAGAGAGAATACCATCCACCAGTGTGTAATTTGATCTCATTATAAATACGACCTCAAAAGTTTGTTAGAGAACAATAGTTCATAAACCGCTTCATGAAGACCAAGGACAACAATAGATGGGTCAGGAGGGTGATTGAGAAGTTTAAAGGTGTTAAGGGTAATAAAACGCATAGGACCTGATTTAACAACGGTTTGCGCATGTTAAATCTCGTGCAAACCACACAGCATTGCAAAAGCAGAATCTGGCTTATCTATTAACACGGCGCAGAGCGCATTACGCCTGTTAAACCCACAGCAAGACGCATTTAATCCATTTAGCGCTTTTGCCCTAGATGAATATGCAATATAGGCGTTTCTGTAAGAAGATGCAAAATATTGGGAGGAAAACCATGTCTTAATTTTGCGCTACCACATTCAACATGAGTTTATTATTGACAAACAAAAAATGTCATTCACACACATTATAATCAGGGGACAGAGTTTCAGTGATTCTGTGACTGTCATGGAGTCAGCCTCAGCAGGACATGGAGGAAATACTGATAAACACCATGGCTAATTACCCCGAGCTACATGAAAAAAGCAGTTTTCAATACAGAGACAGAAAAAAAAAAAAAACTATTTAGACAGGAATGCTCTTAAGAGGTTTGTGGGTGGCTTTTAAAAGAGCCGTTGTTGCTGTAAAAGCACCTCTTGGCCTAGAAGTCAGCCTTGAAACGGCCTCCTTACCTGGTTTTCCTGGTAGCAGCTCCTGCACCACGTCCCACGCTGCTCAAATATTATAAACTTTTACGAACCGCAGACAGATGGACAGCAGCTCGGTCCATAATCCACCGCAGATGCACTCTGGCCCCAGCTCTGCTGAAGGCCAGTTCGCACGGTAAAATACCATATTTGAAGCGCGACCAGTTCACGTTGTACACACTTCAAGGTGCGAATGTGCACGCGGGCTCGTTAGCAGGCCTCTGCAGAACTTTGCCATGCAGAGGAGGAAGTTAGAGAATTTGAATCATAATTTGTTTGACCGCTGTGTTGGAGCAGAGACACCTCTAAAACTGGTAGGACATCGGCCCTTGAGGCCTGGACTTGAGCATCCCTGTCCTAGTGCATCCTCATTATTTTCTCATGCAGTGGTTTACCTTCCTGGAGTCCAATTAATAAAATTTAATAATCATTTACAGTACCACAATAATTGGCAAATATCTATGACATTGTAAAAACAAAATTCAGACATGCTGCAGTTTTAATCAGTCTAACCCTGTAATGCGATGTGTGCATGCAGCAGAGGGCAGCACATGTACTGTACACTGCATGAATTACATTTATTACTGACAAACAAAAAACAGAATTCACAGCATTTTAGAACAATTTTTTTTTTGCCAAAGACCCAGTATGGATCCATGCACATTATTCCTCTTCTCTAAAGCCATGCTGCAGCTCAAATTAGCAGCCGCAAACCCCTCATTTAAATACTGCTGCTTGCACCTGTTCAGAATTGCTCACGCAATCTTAGTAAATCACCCACAAATTAAGGACAAACCCACTTGCGCAAATTTTTTGTGCCGCACCCAATTTTGCTGTCATCATCATTAATCTTGACAAATCAGCCCCAAAGAGCAGTATTCTACACTGCACTATTGCCATGCTAGACATGTAGTCATTAAAACAAAATTTTTTATGAAAAATATTAAATAATAAAGTGTAATAGAGCCAAATGCTTCGAATGACAAGATATTACTGAAGAGATGCAAAGAAAAGGACAGGACCCTTGGAAGATAGGATGAACATTTATTGGAAACAACAGGGGTCTTATTACAAATTTGTCATGATGTTGGTGTTAAAATCACATTAAATATTTGAATAGTATGCTGTATATAAAGGATACTATGCAGATTTACACAAAAAATATATATATGTTTGGCTAGTTTTGTTCATGAGATGCCTATTCTTGAATTAACCATTAATCTCAAAATTAACTTAGACTAATTTCTTGATACAATTTTTATTTAAAAAAAATGAATAACTGAATAAATCTGATTGACGACTTCACACAACACTAAAGTAAACACATTGCCACCTCAGATGTGTTCATTCATTCACTCATGTTTTTTTTTTTTCTATAAGGCATGTGCTAGTCACTCTTTTGTTCACATACAGACTACAGCTGCCCGTGGCAGCTCTTAAAATCTAAGCTTCTTTCTTTATTTTTCTTTATAACACTTTGGCTATTCATAAGCTGAAAAAGAACCTCAATAAAGTAACCTTGGTATATGTTAGTGATTTTTTTTTTTTTTTTTTTTTTTTTATGACTCAAAAGATCAGTCGTTGGAGATGCTGGATTGATTCCTTGTTCAGGAGTCAGCTGCCTCTGCAGCTTTGCCCCCCCAACGTACAAAGGAATGAAAGCTATATCTCCACTATGACAGAGGTTGACATAATGTCAGTGGAGATGTAGTGAAAGCTTTCGAGACCCTGAATGCTGCCAGACTGGGAATATTTGAATGCATGTTCATAACTGTGATAAATATTATAGTTTTGCTTGCAAAGGTGTTGGAGCAGATAATCTGTGTTCTTAAAGACTCCACAACCCAATTCAATGCATAGCTAAACTTGGCTCCCTTAAGTTGTAGTTTACAGAATTGGATTGACAGTTCTCAAAAACTTCAAAATAATGTGTTTGTGGTGTTTTTTCTTTGGATGTGCATCCATTTATGTTTGCAATGAGTTATTAGAATGAAGAAATTTGAAGTAAAAGCGAATTTCCTATTTATTTAACCCGTACTTACCCATTTGAGCTGATCATCTTGAATGAAGTCCTAAATTGGGTTTTTATGTTTCAACCTAACTTGTTTTATTTTAATTTTAATTATGAGCATATTCACCGTTAGAACACTGACAGTAAGCTCTGTGGTGGTTCCAAAAATAAATCGTAAGAGAATATAGGATGATCTTTGTTGAGATCTTTCTGTCTTTGTGCGCACACACGAGTGGTTGGGATGCAAGAAAACAAACAAAATGACAGGTTATGAAGACGCAACAGACACTTTCAAGAGAGTTAGCGGGCAAAAACTCCAATATATAAGCACTTTAATGCCTGAAGACATGAAGAATTTTAGAGACTTAGAAACTCAAAATATTTATATATGGCAATATTGAAGTTATTCAAAGCCCGTGTGAAATCTGAGAAAAAACTTTGGTTCTGGCCAACAATCCTCTGGGGAGATATTTACTCCTATTTAATAGAAAGCCCTGGACCCTTCACTCATTAAAAAAATTGCAAAGGAGAACAGCAAAAGCCTCACTGCGACTGCAAAGTTCTGCAAGTCCCCATTGATCAGTGTCCTTATTTATTTAAGGACATGTTGTCGGTGCCGTACAATTTTGGTGGTGCTGTGACTGAATATCACTGCTTACGGAATTCTTTTTTATTAAATTTAGTTTTGAAGATGCATGCAGTCATGTAGCAGCTTTAATATTTAAAGTCAAAGCAGCTGTTGTATGTACATCAGCTTGGTGTTTGTGACACCTGAATCAGAATGCGAAAACAATATAATGCAGACGATTTTCATATATGGAAACCTGAAGTTTTTTACAAATGTTTATCTAAATATCAGATAGATGGTCACTGGGACTTACCAGGGACAAAATGAGACTCACATGCTATCAGTTGCCTAAGGAATCCAAGCTTATTATTATCTATTTATGTAAACTTAACTGCTTTGTAATTTGATAACAGAGAGATTAACTGTGAGTTGGATCTCAGAAATTTTGTAGTTAAAAATATAGCACGCAGCCTTAAAATTGTCCTCAAATGAATACAGCAATAAAACAAATTACAAGCTCTAGGCAGACAGTAAAATTAAATATCACAGTCTAATCAGAGGAAGGCTCCACAATATCAAATAAGCAATAAGTGTCTAAACTGATTGTAGCCGTGTAAGGAGATGGTAAGAATGGGGTGAAAAATCTGCCTCCTCTCAGTAACATCCTGATGGGATGGGATATACACGGCTTGTTACACAAGAGAACACATTCCTAAGCCATTATATTATCTATATCCACATTGATTTCTTTATTGTCCCCATTCAGTTTAGGGTTTTGTAAATAACACTCATGTACAACAATCGCCAAATTCTCATTTGCCCACTTGCCACTAAGTGAAAATCATAGCGATTTGACTTGTAATTTTCTTGAATGATCACTTGCTTTCCAAGGGAGTATTATACATTTCCATCTTCTACCAGTGTCCCTTAAGATTTGAAAAGCAGCTCCCAGAGCATCTTTGATACTGTAAATGGAAGGCTTAAAGTGCCTATTTCTGAACTTGAAAGTATTATGAATCCAGGCAGTATTTTGTTCTACAAAGGAGGAAAAAAAATGGCAGCAGTACCAGTTCACACAGTGTTACACAAATAAAAAAAATAAAAAAATATTACCCCTCCATACGAGGTTATGTTTTTGCCTGGGTTTGTTTGTGTCTGTTAGCATCATAACTCAAAAAGTTAGAGTGATTTTGATGAAACCTTCAGGAAATTACTACAGTGACCAGAAACAAGTGATTACATTAGGGAACAACTGAGCTACCTTGGCAGAGGTCTGTGTACTTTTTTTGTGTTCTCATTTCCATCTCGGTGACTTAAAAACATAATTTCCCCAAAAGTTTATATTGTGTAGTTTTTTTTTTTTTTTTTTTTGTTTCTCTGACCACACAAATCTTCCTAGGTAAATTGAGTTTATTCCTATTTACGTGTAGATTTTGGAGCCCAATGAGTTATGATCTTTCTAAGTAGCTTCCAATCCTTTTTCTCTCTACCTTTTAACACTTTGCCATATTGACTTGAGACACTGACATTTAGTCAGCATATAGATTTTCCCTGCTGATATGTGTCATCTAGTCCCAGTGTGGGAAAAACAGTATGGTTTTGTGTGTATGAGAGAGACTGTGAGAGATAAAGACTTGTATCGGGAGCTCAGAACACTATATATATATATTGATTGGCTGTTAAGTTTACTCACCTGAGCGTGAATAGTCTTTGGAACATTTTTTTTTTTTTTTACATTCAGCTCATGTTTACCTTAGCTTCCAATGGATAATGTTGCAATATAAGATGTTGAATTTTTCTGAAGATGGATACCTTTACAAGGTATGGCCTATATAAAGATAAAAAAGATAGACAATTTTTGTACAAATGTAATGTTTAGTAACTGCACAAAACCTTTGGTCATATCATGACTACGGTTTAAAGTTTGACCCTTTTACTGAAATACAGCAGCTGGAGTAGAGCAAATGTTGTGCCCCTGACCTACCTTTTGCTTTCTACTGCTCAGCTGGCTGAGAGAAGACTTCTACACAGAAATACAATTAGGTTGTTTGGAAATATTTCTGCCTGAGGAAAACAACTGGTGTAAACCTACCACAACACCCAGGTAATTCTCTTTTAAAGCTACAGTTTGCACAAAAAAAGTATTATGCTTGTCTAGCAAAAACTGTACTTACTATCCCAACAGGATGCTTGATGAATAACTACCAAATATCAGTTGTGATTGTGTTACTCTTTTAAAAAATTAAGAAAAAAATAAAAAGCACCAATGTGTAATATGCTGAATATTCAGCATATTATAAAATAAATGACTGCACACTAAAATCACTGATTTCACTCAGCCCCAGTCACTTCACCTGGTCTGTGTGATCACTTCTCTGAGTATAAACTGAACTGAGAGAAGTGGACTAAGAAACACAGAAATAAACGGTAATCAAAACCTTCATTAAAAGGCTGTTTGAAGCCATTTAATAGCAGGAAGCCATTGCATTTTCAAGCACATTAAGTTAATTTAGACCGGGGGCTGGGTAGTCATTGTTGTCCACTTACAGCTATTGAGGTAAACTTCTCAATATACAGTGATGTTGATTTTAAGTTGATTTTAAGTCATATCGCCCAGCTCTACGTTGAACAGTCTATTTTTACTTACCAGATGTGTCGGGGCTGTTTAGATTATTGTGTAAATATCGTGGAAGTGTAATACTTAAAGAACAACTCACCCCCTAATATAAATTTTATATATATATATATATTTTAATTATTATTATTTTTTTATTTTTTTTGCTGTTAAACTGTATAAATGAGGGTCTCATAGTGCCATCTACAAGTATAGTCATTTTTTTGGGATTCTAAAGCATCTTATTTAGAATATAAATTCTGTACCAAACACTGAGGCCATGTCCACACGTAGCCGGGTTTTTTTTTAAACGAAGATTTTCGTCTGCTCCTTGAAAAAAAAATCTCCATCCACACGTAACCGGATAAATGCGTTTTTCAGCACATTCATAGACGTGGCAAACCTTTAGGGGGCAGTAGTTCTCCCCAGTCCTATCCGCCAAGAGAAACTTTATATCCTCTCTTCAGCACGCAGCAGTTATACAGCTTATAAAAGCAAACAAACAAGACGCGCTTTAACAATGGATGATACCAACACAGCGCTGAGGAAATAAATGCTGTTTTCGAGAGTAAACACAGGTCGCACATGTGGTGTTGGAGCATTTTTTGTCGCAAAAGTGGCGTTACAGCTCTTAAAACTCCGTTTTCAACCGTCCACACGTAGAACGGAGAAAACGCAAATCTGTGTTGGGTCCTCTTCATGTTAAGTCGGCACCACATTTGCATTTCAATGAGCAATCGGCATTTGCTCTGCTGTGTTACGTGAGGTTGGTAGCAATGTATGATTTCAGCTAGACTGTCATTGTGATGTATAAAAGCAGCCAAGTCACCGTAGAAGTGGAAGTTGGAATGGCAAGCGAGTTTAGTGCAGGCGTCAGAATGTCAGTCACAGCCCAGTCCCCTCTCCCTGGGCTTTCCTCGTCTGCCAGGAAATGTCTTTATTTGGCAAGTTTTTCAAACAGGAAACATGGGTGGAGTAAGAATTTGGTTGGGTGTGAATTTCTCTTTTAAGAAGTTATGTTTCTAAAGATAATGATTTCCCTTTCATTTAATTAGACAAAGGGATATTTAGATTTTCTGCTCAGAAGATTAAGTCCATTTATCCATAGCCTTCTGCAGATGTGTGCCAAACCTTGGTCTCTGAAAATATGATCATCCCTTACTTTCTGCACGGCAATCGGGCCCCTCAGTAGTTCTTGTCATGCCAAGCTGTTGGCTACCTGATGTACTTCCCCCTCCTATTATGGAATGGACACACTAAGAATGTGTTTGGAAGTGAATGATTATACATAATTTCCACAGACGGTTTGCCTTGGAGCAAAAACATAGAAAGCTGATAATGTGATTACCAAACATTCTTGCCTATAAATGTGCTTTAGTGTACACTTCTATGCAGAGAAACTGATATTTAAAATAAAAAAACCTATATGTAAATAGACTTTTGATAGTGTGTGATGGAGATATTTTACATAAAGGTATTTTAAATGGCTACAGTGACATGGTCAGGTATGCATTATTCATAGAATAAATGGTGGATACAATACATATCTCACAGTTTGCTTTCTGTACTTTCTGCAGGGGTGAAGTAAATCTTTTGCCTTAGAGCTTTACATATAAATCACAAAACCATTACCAAGGTAATCATGTGCCTGAGATATTTTTCTTTTCTCTCCAATATCCTTCTGAGCCACACAATCTCTATCACTGTCATTATGGTATTAGGAAAAATGTGACTAGAAAGTATGTCAGCTTCTTAGATCTAAAAATGAAAACTAACAAATAAGGACAACAAGAAAAAAAGGGGCAAGCTAAAGGGTTGTAGGTTTGAATCCAAGCCTGGGGTCTTTCTGTAGAGTTTGCATGTTCTCCCTGTGCATGTATGGGTTATCTCCAGATATACTGGCTTCCTCTGACAGTCTAATAACATCATTATTAGGCTAAATGAGGTTTCTAATTTGCCCTTAGGTGTGAGTGTGTGTCCATCACGGTCTGTCTCATGTGTCTGTGTTGCCCTCTGATGGGACTGGTATCCTGTCCAGGGTTTACCATGCATCTACTACAATAACTGCTGGAGGTGGGCACCAACTTCCCTGCAACACCTAAAAAACAAACAAGTTTAGATAAAGGATGTCTGGATTTTATTCTGCATATTCTAATTGCTGTAGTCCTGTAATAGTAATGGAACAGCTGCAAATTCCATTCAACAATCCTCATATCCAAGAGGTTTTGACTACTAAAACTAAGTTTGTTAGGAAGTGTGGAAAAAAAAAGCAAAACTGCAATATTTTCGTAAATCGCAATGTTTGCGCAATCGTTTGTTTTAAGAACAAAGTCCCTGAAACAGTTATATTGTGAAAGCAGAATGATAGACAAGTAACCAATCATTCTTTTTGCATATACTTCATTATTCTTTCATATTTTACCGGTCACAAACAGAATGCAGGTCCTATTGCAACTAAACTTAAATCCCCAAAGCAATGGAAACATTTTTTATCAAACAACAGGAAACTGATCTTTAAACATAAATAATAGTTTAACCACTAGCTTGACTGATTTAATATGGTGTAAGAAGAAAGGGAGATCCAAAACCTTCAACAATACATTACAAAGTGCAGTTGAGTTGTTTGTAGTATGTGTTCTGGTGAGATATAGTTGGTATCCGTATATATAGTTTGTGTCCTGAATAATCAGTTAACTTAAATTTGTCTTATATATTTGTAGTGCAGATTTACAACAGATGCCATCACGAGACACGTATGAAATTAATAAGTTTCCAATTAATATTCTGAAATGTATAGTCAAATCAATCTAACCATTTAGGGAGATTCAAGGTCAGTTGTATATATCCATCCATCCATCCATCCATCGTCTTCTGCTTATCCGGGGACGGGTCACAGGGGCAGGGGCTTCACCTGAGAGACCTGGACTTTCCTCTCCCCAGCCACTTGGGCCAGCTCCTCAGGAGGAATCCCAAGGCCAGCCGACAAACATAGTCCCTCCAGCGTGTCCTTGGTCTTCCTCTGGATCTCCTCCCATTGGGATGTGCCCATAATCCTCACCAGGGAGGCATCCCGCCAAAGCGCCTCAAACTGGCTCCTCTCAATGTGGAGGTGCAGTGGCTCTACTCTGAGCCCTATTTATAAAACAATGAATTCAAGTTTAGGTATTTTATGCCGATTGGTAAAAAAATAATAACTCAAATATAGCATAATGAGCATATGGTGACAGTGTAAAGGAATATCTAATTTTAGTAGAAAGAAACCTCCAACAGACGTGTTACTCATGAGAGTCCCCATTTAAGAAGACAGAGCAGACAAGAACACAAAAATACTAGTCCATGAGTCGCAAAAGTATGATCTTATTATTTTACATACCAGCGCCTTTATTAGCATTGTGTGGATGTAAGGCTGACACACCAAGGTGCAGTGCCTTGTGATTGTCTTGAAACCTGTTGTATTAAGAAGCATCAACCACCATTAGCTTTGTAATTCAGACTCCTCGTCGGTGTGGTCAACATTCAGTACAAAGTATTGAACTGCCCATCACTTTGCAGTAGTATTTTACATAGCTGCTAAAAAAATGAAATTAACTGAGGGACTTGTAGATGAAATAACACTATTTTTTTACATGTTTTGACACTTAAACATGGCATTTATTCTGTTTGTGTTGAGACAAAGACTTATTCTAAGCTGATTTGGCATTGGAATCTCTGTATGTTTAGGGTTTCATAATGAACACTATAAATAGACAGGTGAACCTTCTAATGAATTATTTTAAGCTAATTACAGATTATCTTAAAGTCAGTCTTGTATTTTTGAAACATTTCTTTGTTTTTCGAAAAACCGATGACAAAAAATAATTTCTGGGATAGAAACTAGACAAGACATCAATATTTCAGTCAAGTTTCATTCATGTGTGTGGCCTTGATGTACACAAAACATATTGATGAATAGCTGAAGTTTTATGAAATGAATGACTGTATTATAATTGTGTTGTTGAGTGAACAGAGATGTCAGTGCCTCAGCTGGGTCACTGCTCAACCACAAAAATAATCTTTACAATCTCAAACAGCCCAGCTCTCGAATGAAAATAAATCAACATGGAGCACAAACACACAAAGGCCTCATGCAATGCTTTTTTGTTAAATACCCAATCTTCTTGGCAACCGGATAAGTGAATTTCTATCTTAAATTTATTGCAAATCTGCTTAGAATTTTGATTCATCTCCCTCTGTACCAATAAGAATGGATGGGAATAAAAATAAGTTTCGTTTTTGCAAAAGTTGCTGGTGTATTTTCTTTTTTATTGATTTTGATTTTAACACAAAAATATATATTTGCAAATAGTCAAAATTAAGATTTGTCCCTAAGGATAAAGAATCAAACTACATTTGGTATGTGGGAGAGACTCGACTGTGTCTTTGTGACTTCCTTTTTACACACCTTTTATATGAAATATTTTCATATATATAGAAATTACTATTTTTGCTTGAAAAGAATGAAGCCGGGAAAAAAAAAGAAAAAAAAAAGTTTTGCATATATGAATCTTCAGAGCGACACTAGTGGATTTTGTATGTAGTTGATCCAAGTGGCATGTGTTCAGTTCTCATGAACTGCCTTCTTTGTGCACAGCAATTAAATACCATTCATCTGTCACTTTGTCAGACATTGGCTGTCATTGTGCATTGGATGACATGAGGCTAACCTGAATATATTTATTGAGGAACCTTCTGAACTCTAATAAATGCACCTTGACTGACCATTACAGGCTGCACTGCAGAGTGCCTCTATAACAATTCTCCCTAACAGCATCATGAACCTCAGAAAACAAGGGTGAGGGACAATGTCACTGTGCTGATACAATGGAGAAAAAAGAGAATAAGGGTTGAAAAAAGAATAGGAAACAAAAGTAAGTTTATTTTGAATAATCAGTTGTGTTTAAAAGACAAACTTTACAATTTTCAATAAAATGTTAAACTAATGCATTTATTTATATATTGAATGCAGGGCTTTCCAGATAGACACAGATTAGCCAGCAATGATATGAAAGTAGCCAGTTTTGGGGGGGGGGGGGACTGACCATATAATGTAAATGTAAGTGACACCACAATATTCATGTGCATTTATTAACTTAGTCGTAAACACCAGAATATGTATACGAAGAAAATAAGAAAATACTCTTAAGTAAAGGTTTCCAACATAAATGATAAACTTAATTGCTTTCATATCTCCATTCTGCCCTTTAATCAACTTCACTTTAGTCACTATCTTCCCATTCAGGATCAGAGTCCATGCCCAACTCAAAATATTGCAGCAGCAATAATATAATACGTGTAGGTGTACATTGAAATGCCACCATTAAAATAAATTTTAAAAATCTGATTTTTTTTTTTTATTTGAACAAATAATGTCCCTTTTAGGATGAATACAGAATCTTAATACTACTCTGAAGCACTTAAACTGACCACTTTTCTTCTTTAAGAAGCCTTCCAGAGTCTGCTGATTGGATTTTCTTTTTGGTGGCATCTTTCTCAGACCTCTGGGCAGGAAGAAACCATGAACAGGAGAAGATTACTAATACTTTTTATTTATATTAATTATTATTACAACTACTACCATTAGGTGACTGGGAGCGCAGCTCTGGCAGCTGCAAGCCCTTCAGTGACCAGATCAATAAAATATCATTGAATTGAATAATAAGCAGGCTACATTCATTTCTCAGACATTTGCTCAAATATAATATTACTTTACTACTACTATTATCACCAAATTATCATTATACAACATATAAAGTAGCAATAAAAACTGATTTACACAGCTAAAAATAAAAAATAGGCAATACAAGCTGGCATGACTGTGGTTGTAAATCTCTTGTTTTCAGTTCATGACACGTTCACAGTGCAGTGGTGGCTACACAAATAAACAGCAAATAATTCTCCCTTATAAACAAATGAAAACACACTCTTACGAATCAGTTTGTTTTAACTAATTGAACACTTGAAGGGAGGACTGAATTACCAAAATGACGCTCTGCTTCTCGTCTATGACGGCTCCGACAGCCTGGTTCAACAACAACGCCGCCGTGGACTTGGCCTTTCCGCATCGTCCATTTAGCTAGACCTGAGTCAAGAGCCCCATGATAACACTGGGTACAACTTAAGCGGGCGGAAGTATATTAGTTCAGTGCGACCGGCCAAAAGTATATTTAAGGACCGGGCGGAGCAGCGGAGTTTGAAAGCTACCCCAGTTCACATAGCATTCTGGCAGAGAATAGAGCCGTTCCACAGCGGAACTCATGCTGAAGTATGAAAGGGAAAATACGATGGCCGTGCTAGCGTCGTGCACAGCATTACGCGGAATCATACCGTGGTCATAAATTAGTAGCTGGCTGGACTTCAGTAAGTATTCGGCTATATAGCCGGCAGCCAGCGCTTGGAAAAAGCCCTGTGAATGTTATGATTTGTGTTGTACAGGAATTGTCTATATGTATTTATGTAGTGACAGTTTATTAGGCTGCTTTACTGTTAATGTCTGCTAAATGTTTTCTGTTTTTTTGCCCGCTAATGAAAACTTACTTTTTAAACTTTTTTTGTGTTTATATTAGGTTTTCATAATAGTTTCCTTTCTGGGATATAGTCAAATACAAGTATTGCATCAAAGGTGGAAAATTGGTATCTAAACACTCAAAAGTGTGGGAGTTTTATTTTTTTACTTTTTTAACTAAGTGTTGGTAGAATGGCGTGGAGGACTAGCAAGCGTCGTATATACGGGTTCAGTGTGCCGTATCAAAAACAGAAGGAACCTTAAGTAAAAACTGTTGATTTACCAGTTAGTGTGTTCAAATTCTGTTATTTTCTGAAGGAAAAGAAAGTGCCCTTTAAAGGAAAAATGACTGCAAACTCAAACTATTAGCTTTCTTAAAGACATACTCCATAACTTCTACACTTTAAAAACGTGTTTTCGACATGTTTTGTAAGACACACAGCATTTATGTTTATTTTCTGACCTGACACTACCTGGGAGCGCCCACTGCTGAAAACCACACTGTACAACCTTTCTCTCCTCGGACGCCTCCTGTAAGTACTGACTTAGTTCTACTTTATGGAATTACAAACAAAAACTACCAAAACAGTTTTAAACAAAACCCATGTTTTTGAAAATTAATACTGTACGTCATCGCTCAAAATTTCATGTTTTTCGTTGTTTTGGCTAGCGAATTTGTAAAACCGTCAGTACACTAGTCTTTTCAGATCTACTCCATAGATATTTGGTTCTACGACAATGACGTTACTCAGCAAGCCTTGGGAGGGCGATAAAGTATAAATATCCGCAAAGTTACGAAGTACATCTTTAAGTCATCATGGGATGTTTTTCCTGTTGAGCATAGATAAGTTTCTTTAGCCCTCTACCTAGGTAGCAATTGTCTGATCAGTGCACTGGGAGATACAGAGTCTGCCTTTTCTCAAAGCTTCACAGGGCACCTCAAGGCTTTGTGCTTATTTTAATTTTTGTATTTCTCCCCATTGTGAGCTGGTGGCAGCAATAAATTAGACAATGGCAGCCGCCACTGAGATCCCTATTTAGAAAAAAAGAGCCGCTGCTCCTCCACATCGAGAGGAGCCAGTTGAGGTGGCTTGGGCATCTGGTCAGGATGCCTCCTGGACGCCTCCCTGGTGAGGTGTTCTGGGCACGTCCCACCGAGAGGAGACCCAGGGGAAGAACCAGGACTCTCTGGAGGGATTATGTCTCCCTGGGACTGGGACCGCCTCGGGATTCCTCTCGAGGAGCTGGCCCAAGTAGCCGGGGAGAGGGAGGTCTGGTTCTCTTTGCTTAGGCTACTGCCCCCGCGAACCGACCCCGGATAAGCGGAAGATGACGGATGGATGGATGGATGGAAAATAGTGTACGGGGGTTCGAAGAATTTGATTGCATGAGTTGTGAGTAGAAGTTTGATTTGGACAGTTTTTAGAGCGGAATTGTATGTGGTTGTAGCATGTTTGTAGGCTTGGGCATGAACAGTGAGAGCAGATTTTCTATGGAGCCCTTCAAGTTGTCTTTTTTGTTTTTTGAGTATGTGAAGATCTGGAGTTTACCTAGGGGCAGAGGTGGAGAAGGAGACTGTGGTGGTTTTGATGGGGGCAATTTGGTTGAGACAGGAGGTGAGTGTATGGTTATAGAAATTGACTAAATCAGAGGCAGTTGGATCTGAAGGAAACGAAGAGCTGCTGATAGCATGGGATATGGAAGAGGTGAGAGAGATGGGACTGATTGATTTCAGGTTACGGAAAGTAATTATTCTTGTCTGTTTGGTGGTTGAAATTGGGGTAGTGATGTCCAGAGTAATGGCCAGATGATCAGAAATTGTGAGGTCAGTTAATGACAGATTATGAATGACAAGCGAGGGTGTGGTGCAGACCAGGTCCAGAATGTGTCCATGACAATGTGTTGGAGAAGTAACATGCTGAGTGAGGTTGAGGCAGTTTAAGATGTCCAAAAAATCAGATGTGAATTTAACTGTAGGGGAGTCAATATGGATGTTAAAGTCATGAAGGAGGAGAACAGACGGAGAAATGGAGGACAACTGAGTTACAAAATCTGTGAAGTCAGAAAGAAAAGATTGGCAGCTTTTGGGAGGGTGAAAAATGACAGCAGCAGAGAGTGATTGGGAACCAGGAAGTCTGAATGCCAGATGTTGAAATGAAGATACAGCGGGGATGGTCAAGGGGCGGAGAGATATGTCGCTGCGGTGGATGACTGCAATGCCGCCTCCTCGCTGGTCCAGATGGGGGTTGACGATATAGGAGTATCCAGGTGGGGTAGTCTGATTTAGTGAAATGTAGTCCATAGGTTTGTGCCAGGTTTCAGTGATACAGAATAAATCCAGTTTATTGTCAATGATGTATTCACAGAGGAGCAGGCTTTTATTGTTGAGAGATCTTGTATTGAGTAGTGCCATTTTAAGAGGCTTTTGTTGTGAAGTCCATGTGGCGGAAGTTGAGACAGGCTGAAGGTTAGATTAAGTCACGTGAAGAGTGCGCAGATGACATGTGCGGATGTTGTTGTGGTGGTGTCTGAGCAGGAGTGAGCTGCGGGCGGACCCGAGAGATGGAATACTCTTTGCGCCACTGAAGTTCAAGAAAAGACTACGACGGGAGCCTCGGTGGATGTAGGGGCGATGACTGAGAAGACAATGTTGTTTCAGAATTGTTCTGTCCATTGACGAAGGTACGCGGTCATTAAATCTGAGGAGCTGCAAGGACGTGTATCGTAGCGCCATGGTCGCAAATCGGTACGTAAAACCATTAAGTTTCAAACAAACTTTTTGTCCGGAGTGAGAAGCGGCAGCCAAAATGTGCCAGCGTCCTCTCACGATACTTTATCAACACAGAAAACTGGTGTTCAATGGATTAAATGTATGAATAAAAATAGTCTATTCTATGTCGGTTTGATCAAGTTATATTACCATGATGTCCATATCCAAATTTGTCTGTGATCAAATGAACAAGCAAAATGTAGGTTCAATTTAAATATTTTTATAGACGAGCTCAATTTCAATAAAATCACAAACAAATTATTTACCTCTGACATTGCTTCTCATTCTTTTTCATGCTCCCTGCTTCCCATTTCTGTGGTCTTTTAATTGGATGACCTGATTAGAAACCATTGGCAAGGGTTTTATTAGATGTTAAGAGGAAAAAAATGGGGATTAGTCTAGTCTGGGACTCAAACAGAATTAACAGCTTGTACAACCAAGCTCTATCGCTTGGATATCAGTGTATCTAATATCAGAGTATTATTAGCTGCACTATTCTCCCCAACTGTGTGATAACCAAGGATTATTGAAGGTGCTGAGGCTGCTGAACCAGGAAAAACTGTGTTTTGATCAAGCATGGCTAATTAGTGCACTGTTTGCATGGATGATATAAATCAGGGGTAAAGCTGATCCTTTGACAGTCGGCCAGAATTTAAGCTTTTTGTAACTCAGAACAAAAGAAAAGTTTTGTATAAAAATGCAGGCATGCTGCTTCTTTGTGTATGTGTATAGATTCACAGCAAATTGCAACCGAATCACAGACTGTGGATGGTACCATCTATCCTAAATGCAAAGAACACAGATTGAGTCAAGTGCAAGTCACTGTAAAGTTCTCAAGTGCAAAATAAAAATAAAACAAAAAAAAATGTGTCTATATCCATTTAATATAGGCAGCTTTAGGGTTTTAATGTAGAAAGATGCCAAGTCCAGGCAGCATGAATGTTTTTGGTATTGTATTAGTTTAAATAAACAAATAGTTGTTGTCCTTATTTTGATAAAACTGAGGAGATTGTTTTCCAGAACTTTTAACATGTTTCGAATGACTATTTTTCAAATGTCATTGGATGTTTAATCTGAATTTGTCAGCTGAAATGCACATATTTAGGCCAAGATTATATTTCTCATATAAGACATTCTCAATATTTTTACTATATTATCGGTGCTCCAGCAATTTTAGGTTCCTAACTGAAAACCCTTAATAATGCATATAATGATTTATTGTTTAATAAGGCAACCTTCATCATCCATGGCCTTTTAACTGCTGTGGGTACACACTATATTAAATATACATCAATGAGCTATATCTGAGAAATACTAGCTAAATTCTGGTGTCATAAAATTGCTGTTGTACAATTACTTGAATTAAATTGGTGCTGCTGCTCTCCCATTATTAACTCTAATGATGTTGGTGCATTAAATAACTCGTCATTGTGGTTTCAGTGGTTGTCTAATATGGGATACAACTTTGATTGTTTCTTATACTTTTGAAACAACTTGTGTTGAAAGTGTGCAATACAAGTAAAAACTCCGTGCCTTACCAGGTCATGCAAAAGAACGGTTTTTATTTTCATTATGATATGAATTTGTATTAAACCGCTATATCGGTTAATTGCTCAGACAATGTCCGGTAGGTACACTGGGTCAATCAGCAGCAAAACCAGTAGGAAGTAAATCAACAATAGCGGGAAATATGGTCTTATGCCCCATTTCCACAGGGCAGTCCGGTCCGCATTTTGGGCTGTACCCACCATCAAAGCGGCCCAAAGAGCAGGACCGTACCGGGCTGGAGGTGGTCCGCTTTCAGATTCCGGACCAGTGCAGGGTGGTCCGGCTACGGTGTAATGGTCTTAATGGCTTTTTTTTAGGCAGTGCTGTAAAAAAATCATTAAGAAAAAATGGAGGGAATCTTCTGTCTCTTACTTTCTTTCCTGCTCTTAATCTGAATTGAATATCTAATTCTGTTAGTAGGTATGCAACTGTTGAGTTTTTAGCTTTGGCCTTTAAGATGACAAAAAAAAACTTTTACCCTTTAAACGTGGTGGAAATACTGTAGTTCCCTTAGAGCCAGGGAGTGTGGATAGCTTGCACACAACAACTTATTGTTGTGTGCAAGCTATAAGGTTGAACTAGAGAAACTGGCAGTAAGCTGTAATAAAGCTTTTCAACTCATACTTTGTTGAATTGATTTGTCATTTCAGTGTTTTTCCCTCCCTTTTATCTTGTTTCTTCGTAAAAGCCACTATATAGCTTTTGTATGTGTTTAATAATACACTGTTTACTTGATACTACTCACAGAAAAAAAGCGTTATTTGATCAACCCAACTGCTGGGTTATAAAATGTGTAATTCATTTTGGATTATTATATAGGTAATGGTTATATTTTGGGTTATTTTGGTGCAACCCATGCAACGCTCTATTAAATCAAACTTTATAAAGCGCTTTTCATACCACAGCTTCTCAAAGTGCTTTACAGATTTAAAATGACCCCACAACCCCCTATCCCCCTTCAAAACCAGAAATACCCCCCCCCCCCCCCAACCCAACCCAACCCATCAGCCACACACAGACACTTAAAAGTTACAATTAAAAAACTGCGGGCTGAGTACAAATGAGACAGGAAATGGCATCATCTGCATCGGCAGCAGCAGCAGCCAAGGCAATGACTCAGGGCATCCAGAGGAGGGAGGTCCGGTTCCCCCGCCTCAACCCAAGCACTACCCGGAGAGCACCCAGGCAGCTACAGCTGACCACCGCCCCTGAGGAAGAAGGCTCCCATAGAGGAAACACTGGTAGGAAGATTAAAATAAGTTGTAAAATAAATATATAAATATAAATATAATATAAATAAAAAATAATAAAACGTAAAATAAACACTAGATGAGATTACGTATTAACAAAAAAAATGTTAAGACTGATAATGTTTTAAACTATCAAGTGTAAAACAATAAGATTGGATAAAAAAAAAATGCAAAGCATATTAACAATAAATAAGTCAGTTAAAAGCTAAACTAAAAAGATATTAGTTTATTAGTATTACATAGTTTATTATAGTTTATATTTAAAGTTGTGACTCACCAAGAACTGCAAACCCAAAACATCTGAGTCAGTCTGCAGATGAAAATATTGTAGCATTATTTTCTCACTTTGAATCTTTTTTTCTTTTTTTTCTTTTTTTTTGTCATTTTGCCCCATGCCATGTTCTTGCTTCCAGCCTCTGGTTTGGTTTGGGCTTCGAAAACCCCACAGCAGATAAGCTCTAGCTTTAGCTGTGGTTCTGACATCAAAGGTGCTGGGAGAGAGCAGGGAACAGCAGAGGTGCAGAGACACAGGACAGCAAACACGGGCATCGGTGCAGAAGAGATGGATGGGTTGAGGGGAGAACATAAAATGAGACTGAGGGAAGAGATGTGAAGGATGAAGAGCTGCATAAACGAAACTGAAGGAAATTGTCTGATCATTATTAAAGATGCACCAAGCAGAATTGTGTGGCGTTGACCTACCAGTATCCATATAGCCAGTTCCGATTTCCTCCTTAAGAGCTACAATATATAAAAAAGAACAGTGTTTAATACATTTTCTACCTTCCTGCCAAGAATCCATTAATTATTTATCTTGGGAATGGAGGTGGTGTCTTTGAGAGTGCCTGTGAGAGATGTAGGTAAAGCAACTTTTACCGTTTTAAAACAATGGTTACATAATTTAAATGTTTAACTTCTGTAGTTTTCATAGGATTTTTAAATGTTCGTTAGTAAAGCTTTCAATACCATCTATCTTTATTCTCTAAAGAAGACCTCCAAAAGTATATTAGGACAGATTATCTTACCAAGAAATTCCACTGAGCCAGACATTGTTTTTGTCCAGTGCGTATTTATTGAAAAATAAGTCATCTATTATTTGTTCCCGTTTTCAATTTAGTTAGTTGATATACAGTAACAGTTCTAAAAGAAGTGTATACAAATGATTTTTTTTCAAATGAAAAGAAGCTAACATTTGACCAACAGACATATTTCAAAGTGAATATAAAAACAAAATATAGTGCACAAAACTCTAAACAAAAACAAAACAAAAAATGCTGGTCACATCTGACAGACATTTCACAGAGTTCAAAGCTACCATTGCTCTCAATTATCACAGTTATGATATGGTATCATTATACATAACATATTAAGTTTTATAACTTAAAGTTACATTGCTTACTCATTTAGTGAAAGAGTGAAATTTACCATCTTATATTCAATTATAATTCATTATCATATTCACACCTTTCCTCTGTGGCTAAAGAACAATTTAAATCACTGTTACGTAAGGATGAGCTGGCTTAGTTTTCAGCAGTATGAACATGGTTTAAAAGACAGTTATTAACTAGCATTTTTACCATCAACGAAATGATTAGTCACAAGGTTCTACTTGCTAAGCAGAAAGAAACTACGTAACAAAAAAACAGATCAAATTTGGTGCCAATCTAAAAAGATTTTAAAGGTCTAACAATGCAGTTTCGAATTCACACACTGGCTCCTGAAAATCCCAATAAATAACACAATGATGACCAATCAGCTTCAGAATACTTTTTTTTACAGGTTTTCAAACGTACTGACATCAACTGAATTGCCAGAAAAAAAAAACACTTTAATATTTAATCTGCTTTGCTAGATTTAGTATCTACAAAATATCTAGTGTTTATGGAGTTGGCTAAAGGTTCTAGAGAATAATGAACAAAATGGTCAGGATGATGGATCCTGGTGGGCTACCTAATAAAATATAGACAAAAAATATTTCAGTCAGAATGAGAGTAACTCTAAAATATCTGTGAAAACCCTGTCTTCATACTTGCCTGGTTTCTCCCAGCTATCGATCTCTTTCTCAGCGACTCATAATTTCTCCTTACCTTTGAAGAACCTGGATAATCATCGTCCCTGCTGCTGGCCTTTGATCCGATGTCTCCTTCATGACTGCAATTTTTACTATTGGGGCCTTAAATGAAAATATAGAAAGTAACATGTTGAAATAGAATTAGGATGAGTAGTAGTGACATTACTGTGGAAATTGACCTCAATTTCCTTCTTATGCCATATATATTTTATATTAGCCGCTTATATTCTCTTCCCACCTGTGCAGATCCTCCCTGACACGCTCTGTTTATTGTGGAAATAAAGATGCCTTTCAAATATGTGGAAAGTGCTGCACAGAAATGAAAGAGAAGTGGGTTTATTCTTAGCATGAAGTAACTAGCAAGAAAAGTTTCACAGCCAACATGAGTATTGTTAACCAGCTTAACATGATATATTAAATTGTATTAACTGGGCTTCATTTAGCTGCATGTAACGGCATAACTCACCTTACATCTTGCTTAAAAAACTGTGCAAAAATTTTTTTTTTGCCTTTTGCTGGTGGATTGCTGGATGTGCTGCTCTCTTCTGCAGCCACTGCCAGCAATCCAAAGAGACGCCAAGTATGCTTATGGTGTGTTTAAAGACTGCTCGTAAAAGTAGGTTACAATATATTAATGGACTGAACGGCAGAAAAAATAGAGGGCACCAACACAGGAAAAGTGGATGACATTTCCCACACGTACACAGCGTCTGCCACGCCCACACCTCGACTCTGGTTGACAGAACATATAGAACTTAAGATTGATACCAATATTGGTCTTACTGAAGACATTTAATGGTCAAAATATAATTAATAAATATTAGAATATATTTGATTTTTAATATAAATAAACAAACTAACTTCGAATATGATTTTTGGGCAAAGGTCAAAGCCCTAGTGTGGGAAGAGCAATTCCATCCAACCTGCCAGTTAAACCTTACTCTGAAAACTGTCTTCAGATATCTGATTTATGCTGGGAATAAGACAGACCTGCGTATAAAGAAAGCCAAGCATTTGGACCGTGCTCAATTCATTTGAAAAAAGGGCTCAGTTTAACTTGGAATGCCTGTCTCTGTTCCATAAGGTCTACAACAGTTTGGTCTTTGTCTTGTGACCCAAATTAACTTTAGTCAGGTTTTGAATAGGTCACTGAGAAAGCAGGCATCAGGCACAATCCCGTCATCCAGCATGGAATCAAGTGCGTTTCCACCTTTTTTGTTTTCTGCTCTGGAGGAAACCTATTATAACAGAAGCACTCCAGTGCCTTGCCTTTAGACAACCTTCTTATGTCATTGCAAAAGCAGGTGGTGTTGAGCTCCCCTAGGAAATTTTGGAGGAATTCCCTTTTATGTTATATTCTTTCTGAACTTGAATATATTTTATGGACTTTCTAAAAACAAAGCATTTTATTTTAAAATGGCAACCTCATTTAACTTTAATGTTGAACTATTTTTTTCTGTGAAAAAAAAAAGTTTTTTGCTATAAACTTAAATTTTACACGTTGGTTATATCATCCTTTTGTAAATTAGTTATCTTGTGCACTATTAATGAT
This sequence comes from Apricaphanius iberus, assembly GCA_028564705.1. Classification (NCBI taxonomy): domain Eukaryota; kingdom Metazoa; phylum Chordata; class Actinopteri; order Cyprinodontiformes; family Aphaniidae; genus Apricaphanius; species Apricaphanius iberus. Next base: position 4,388,121 of record JAPXFQ010000710.1, on the reverse strand, counting down.
AATCAGTAGGCTCCTTTCTTTATTTTTTTAACCACAACCTGTGTGTTTCCTTTAGAGATTCTGGTCTGTGTGCTTTGCTTCAGCACATAGTTTACTTGGTTTTACAAAGCTGTTATAATTTTTGACTAAAACATAATCTAAAACATATGTACCTTTTATCATTTATGTCTACTCAGAAACTCAGTAATTATGCATTTCACTCTGCTAGGGATCTCAGACATGGCAGGCTATAATGCTTGCTTGTTTCCTCTCTGTGATACCATTAAATGGTTGATATTTTGGATAAGGGCATGGTGTCTTTGCCGTTCCATTGAATTGTATGAGGACACCTGTTTTCCTGCTTCATAAACTAAGCATTTTTCTCTGCAAGTCATAACAGTGTTTTGGTGCACTGAGAGCACTGCAATGACTGTCAGTCTAAGGAAGAGCTGAGCTTCAGCTGTTTTGGTCACAAAACAGACCAAGAGATGACAACTGATAGGTTATGCTATCTTTTACTTATCTTTCACTTTGAATGTCAGTGTAAAATACAATTATATGACACGCTGAAATTTTGAGCACACTCTGAAATTCAAAACTAATTGGCAAATGATATGATATTCCATGTTTTTATATTTTAAATTCTGCAGTGTATATGCTCAGTCTTCATATTATCTGCTTTGAATTGCTCTCTCGTTCTCTAGCTCACAAGCCTGAATTAACAGTAGATATGTCACAGAACATTTTAGTTTTATCTTAAATGGATTTCTGTAGTTTCTTTGACTTCAAAACCATTAAAAAAAGAACATAGTCTTCATTATTCAATAACAAAAGCCAAATCAAAAATTATAACCTGCTCGGGTATGGTGTGTTCAATGTTTAGAAAATATCAGTTTTTTAAGTTTGTAAAGACAGTTCTATGTGCATTTTTAAAATATTTTTAATGTTTCTGTAGCTGCCAGATTACATTATTTATCATCTAATAAGGTTAGGTAAAATTTCATTGCAAACCTGAAAACACATTTGTTGTTGGGGTTCCTTTCCCTTTTTTCCCCTCCTTTTTTGTTTACACATAAGCATGATGAACCGTGACTTTGGGAAATTGTGCTCCTCATTTTTCTTTAACAGCCAACATTGGAAGACTGATGGCATACAGTGCCAGAGCCCTGTGATACAACGTCACATCACTAGGCATGCCTGTTTACAGCTGTGTGTTATACTGAGCGCCCATTAATCTAATGAATGTGTAGCTGAAGCACAAAGTCATGAAATGCTTATCAGGCCAAGCAAATGCATTCTGTGTGCTCCATCGTCATGGCATATGGTGTGACTCTTTTAATTATATCTCAGTAAATAAGATGTAAAGGTTTTGAAGGGCAAAATGGCTTTTGCTCATCACTGCTGCAAAAATACTGTTAAGCTCTTTGGATTATACCAGCAGTATGTCTTGTTTAGTGTAGAGTGTAATCAGTAATTTATACATTTTTTTTAGGTTTCAAGTGCAGACAGCACTGATTCTTAAAGATGCTACTTTCACATTTTCTAAATAAATTAACTGGGACTGATCATGATAAACCAGCTTTGTAATCGGTCTCTATTATGGAATGCCAAAGTGCTCAACATTAAATGAATACAATCTTATGATATAAATGTCTAAATGAATAAAAAGTAGGCAAATATATGTGGCAATGGGATTGTGAAAAAAATAAACTGAATTCATCTTAAATTCTAAGCACATTGTTATTAAAATGTTTAATTGTCCTTTAGAAATTAGTTTAATACAAAATATTAATAAAAAATATATTCAATTTTATGCAATTCATCCATCTTTATTTGATTTTATTAAGTTTTACTCCAAAATGTCTGCTTCACAAAATCAGCCTTTATTTCACATAGGGTTGGGCCAATACTGATACCAGTATCGGAAATACTTGCAGGTACTTAAAAAAAAACAAGGTATCTGTATCGGCAAGTACTTCTGTCTGGGACAAAGTGGGTGAGAAACTATTTGTCCAGGGCTTAGTCTTCAAGTTAGCATTCTTTTAGATTTACACATTATTCTGTAATCTGCAGACATTAACTATCCCGGGTTTGTTTTGCATTTTACAGATTATTGGATTTTGGTTTAAATCTACTCACAAGTTTTAAGACTTTATTGTTTGATTTGTCTGATCTTTTACTTTGTTTGAAATCTTACCTACTTGCCTGTTTTCCAGAAGCTAAAGGAGGAAGTGCTGGCTCACTTCGTGTATGAATAGCCTCCTGTTTGCTGATGTCACAGGAAGGAACCAGGTGAAGAGGGGCGATGAAGACTAGTAAAAGTTGTTAAAAGATCAGCTTTAGGGTTTCCTTGCTGTACTTAATTGTATGTTTGATTGTAAACTGTAATGTATGTACATGGTCCTTGTGTTTAATCTTACCTCTGGAATGGAATGTGCTAATTGGAACTAGTTTTGGGAGATGGTTCCAGAGAATATAAGACGAAGAACTTGGTGTCTCAAAGAGGAAGGCCCAGGTCAGTGTAGCTGAGTGCACTTGATGTTAATTTTTGTTGCCATAAGTTCAGTAATGTTTGTTTATACCAGTTTCCTTTATGAGTACATTTTTTTGGGGATTTTTTGTAAATATTTTGTGCTCAAAGTATTTTGAAAATAGAACTGTCACAATGGACAACATCTGCCTACTTCCCTTCTTCGACCTCTTTGGCCAGGCTACCCTACAAAACCATGCAATTAGTTTTCCTGCACAATCCCACCACACTGGCACAGGCAACGATAAATATATATATATATATATATATATATATATATATATATATATATATATGAGGAAACAAGAAAACACAGTCCTCCATGTAGGCATTTATATCATAAGGTTCAAGTTTGAGCACTTTGGCATTCCATACTCTATAAGATAAATTGGTAATACTGTGAGGAAAAACACTGAAACCTGATTGTAGTGATGCAAATAAGGTTGTTAATGTGCAAAAAAATCTTTACCTTTTACAACCAAAAGAGTGTTGTCATTTATTTATTTATTTTGTATTTTTTATTCTAGGGTATTACAAATCAGCACACTATAAAATGATCAGGACTTTACTGAGCTCTGAAGTTCTTTTAATGTAACATCTAGTTACAAAACACGTTGTTTATTAAACAAAATGCAACTGAATATAGAAAAGCTGTGTCTGGAAAGACTATGTATATACAATTAATTTTAGTTGGTTTGTAAAGATTGGTTTTATTTTTAGTTTTTCTAAAATACTAAGTGTTTTTACTGAAAAAAAATAATTGTGGTCTGGCTTCATTGTTCAAATGGTTTTATTTTTAAAAAAGGTCATTGTTTAGTTGTTTTTGTAACTATAACTTAAACTTCTCTAAAACGTTTCTGCTACAGGTCTTTAACAGAAAATGAGCAAAAAACAACAGAAATCTAGATTTTAACCTTTGAAAACTGTAGATAACAAATACATAGGGCTCTGTGGAAACATAAAAATGGTTACTTAAGCAAAATTATTTGTTTGGAGGACAAAGCTAGCAAAGCAATCACTTTCACTAACGCAGAATGTTGGCCTTCATAGTTTCATCACATCGTATACACAGATGTGTAAGCGATGTGTAGTAAAGGTATAATAGTCAACTCTTAGGTGTGCAGAGCTTTCTCTTTTTGTTTTCCTTGCTTCCATTAACATTTTTCCAGGTTTTAATATGATGTTAAACAAACCAAAGATGAAGCATGTGTTGATGAAGTAAAATTGCAGGAATAGCATTGTTTACATGTCTCTCTGACTGTTCATGCCTGAGGTGTGCAGCTGGCCCTTTGTGGTGTTAGTTTATTTCAACAGCTTTCAAATCTGTTCTGATACGACTTGGCTAAAACAATAGTAAATGCTCTATATTATGGGAACATATCACACTCTTCTTTTGAGCTGTATTTTCTATGTGTATTTCGTGGGGCACCATTTTTGTTTGGATCAGTTTTGATTAAACTAAAAAATGGGAACAGATATCTTTTATTTATTTTTTACACCATTGTTAGTCAGTGTGAATTAAGGGACTTGTATCATTTTTACTTCCCTAAGGCAGTTTTGTCTCTGACAGCCAGACCTGTGTTCACAGAAGTGACAAAATTGAGGCTACATACATACATACATATATATATATATATATATATGTGTATGTATGTATGTGTATATATGTATGTGTGTGTATATATACGTGTATGTGTGTGTATATATACGTGTATGTATGTGTGTGTATATATACGTGTATGTATGTGTGTGTATATATACGTGTATGTATGTGTGTGTGTGCGTATATACACGTGTATGTATGTGTGTGTATATATACGTGTATATATGTGTGTGTGTGCGTATATACACGTGTATATATGTGTTTGTGTGCGTATATACACGTGTATATATGTTTGTGTGTGCGTATATACACGTGTATATATATGTGTGTGTGTGCGTATATACACGTGTATATATATGTGTGTGTGTGTGTGCGTATATACACGTGTATATATATGTGTGTGTGTGTGCGTATATACACGTGTATATATATGTGTGTATGTGTGCATATATACACGTGTGTATATATATATATATATATATATATATATATATATATATATATATATATATATATATGTTGTCAAGATATGCTCCTAGACACACACAAACACAGAAGATATGCATTTGGTATGGGGCTATATTTGCTTTTTTTCATGGGGAGCCTATTTAAGTCAGAGCATTCTTGTACTTGCATCTTAGTTGTCATGTCTAGTTAGATTTTTGGATAAGATGAAGAAATTCGGACATATGGACGGAATTAACCACCTGTGTACTTGTCATATCATGTTTTACTTTTTATATATTTTACTTGAAAATGCCATGCTTCGAAGCTACACTTCTCTTTGCCTGCTATCGCTTCACACATATTTTTAATCTAAAGACAGCCAATTATTTTATTTTTAACGTCAGATTAGACATTGGCAGGTGCAAGATAGGGTCAGAAATGTCAACCCCATTCTTTGCCATTTAACTATGTATAAAATAAAGTTGGTTAATGCTTTGTTAAATAAAAATAAGACAGGTTTTTTACCTCAGGACTGTGTCCCTCTTTTAGAATGTGGTAACTTTACCCTCAGTAGCTGTTACATCAGATTCTTACTGATGCTGATTGACAGCTAACACAAGGTCTCTGTTAAGTCCACTGTAATCACATCCACCCTACTAAAGCTGAGGTATACGTAGTTGTTGATGCCCTGACGGCATCAGCCTGTCAAATGTATTTCATTTTTACTTTTTTGACATAATGTAGTTAAACATAGCAAAACATATATTATGCCGGGGACTAGAAATAAATATGTTATGATGTAGGAGTTTCTGTAAGTTTTAGTTTATTTTCCTTATTTAGTTTAAAATGTCCTTTTAGTTTATTTCTTGGTGTTTATGTTTTACTTTAGGGCTTCAAATTTTGATTCTGGCATCTCTTTATGTCCATATTTTCCTCTCCCTGCTATTAGATGTTTTCACCTTGTTTAGCCTTTTATTTATGTTTTTCCTAGTTTATCAGTCTTTGTTAGTTTTTTATTCTATGATTAGATTTTGCTCCTATATAGCTTTAGTTATTTTATACTTTCTTAATTAGAATGGTTTTCTGATAACTTCCTGTTTACTTCCTGTTTCCTCTATGCCATTCTACTTCCCAGCCCGGCTAATTACATTCACCTGTTATCTTCCCCTCACCTGCATCCATTTGACAGTAATTGGTCCTTAGGTTTTCTCAGTCCATTTCTTACTCCTCATCTGCACATTTAAGCTCCTAGGTTCTGTCATTTTTTGATTGTTAGTCATCATTGCTCCCTTTTTCTCCGGTCCTGTCATTTTTTCCAGTAATTGTATTATTTTTTTTTTATTAAATCGACTCATTGTACTCCTTCATTTGGGTCCTACTTCTACATGAAGACAATCTGCCTGTTCTTCACTGTCCTGTTACAAGTTCAAATATTTATGTTAGCCAAGTGTCATACTAAAAATGACGCATTTTTTTAACTAAGGTTCTATGTCATTTGTATGCATCTGGTGTTTTTGGAATATATCTTGCTATTCCCAAATTTCCCTGCCATCTTTTTAAGTAAATGACAATGTAAAGTCTAGTGCGGTGATTGGACTCTTTAGGTTGGAATATTATGCCTGTATATATTAAAACTGGTAAAAATCTCCACATTGCAAGGTATTTTCCTTACCACTTATAGTGGTGTGATGCATTGTTGGTTGCCTCTATTTCCAAGCTAAACTAGACTCAAAATAAAGCTATAGTTCTTGTCAAAAGGAATCCATTCACACATCCCGTACAACCTATTTGATTTCTTTTAAGCGCCTACTGCTTGTGGCTCACTATTAATGGGGAAGAATTTAACGGCAGTGCTGCTATTGTGCTGCCATTAGACGACTCCTTTCCCAATTATCTGAAGTTACTGCTGTCAATCCCATTATGGTTACTTGTCAAAAGAATGTTGATGAAATAAATTTCAGTTTCTGTCCATTTTGAGTGAAGCTCTTCTGGAAATGCATACAAGTTTGTCTATTTAGTAGATGAGCGCTATCAATGTCACATCTTGTTTAAAAAATGAAACAGAATGAGAAATTGATGTCAATTGACATACTGTGCGTGAGGCAGACAGCGGTCACTAAGTGCTAGTGCAATCTTTTTCACATGTACATAAGAATTAATGTAAATATTTGTAATGTAAGCTGAGTAAATGCATAAGTTATTCACTGGGGTGACGTAAATGTGCATAGGAATGCAATATAAACTGCATTCTGCTGCTTGAAATTGCAAACTTGATACAGTTCCCAGTCAGTGGGATTTTTCACAGTTGGCATCAGTTGAGCTTTATGCTTACAGCAAATGATTCAAAATGGAATAATTCTACACATCTAGTTAAATGGAAATAGATGCTCCTAAAATAGAAGCATTATTGTTTCACTTTTAAAGCTTATAAAAACTTCTCTTCTGTAAGGCGATGAATGGCCAGAAATCTTCAGACTGTTTCTGTGCTAAAAAAAAATTAACATTTTTCCTTTTTTCGTTGTGATCTTGAATATCAGGTTTATTATTTAAACAGATTTAGCTATGCTAAATATATTATTTATCTCAGTCCCTGAAACTGTTTGTGTCTGTGACTTATTAAAGCTTGTACAAATTTGTTAATGTCAATTATGACTCAATTGTAATGGAATTGTAATTGTATGTAGTTGAAATGTTTACACTAATTTGACTGTGTTCCATATAATTGATGCCCTGTCAGATGTTGGATGGACAGAATTAAAATGTCACAAGGCGAAATGTAACAATTGTGATATTTCTCTTTCTACTTGAATCAACAGACATAGCCTCTGAATTTTACATCTTTGAAGAACATAAAATCATTTTATTCTATGACCATTCTAAGCTCACTCTCTGGTTTATGTCTAAAAAAATGGCCTGCATTATACATTAATGACAGAATCTCCAGGGCTTTGCAGTCCACTCAACGACCACCCAAGTTAATGTCATTAGCTATTAAGGCTTCATTAATCCAAAGTGAGGGAATGGGGAGTCTACCTACATACTGCAACCAATGTATTGCTTTTTCTCCCTGCCTTTTATATATATATATTGCTCAAACATGATAGTGAGTTGTTAGCCTGTAAGACTAAAGAGCAGTGGCATCATCCGAAAGCTCTAAACAAACATGGACACAACGTTCCCAATAAGAATTTCATATCTTTCCACATTATTTGCACCTTTCTAAATTATTGGTTGTAGTTTAAAAACAGACTTTTCTCCTTTGAATTGCAGGAAAGTTTCATATCCTTGACTATAAAATTCAATACAATTTAGAAAAACAATACAACATCCTGCAAACATGTTTGCTATACCATGCAGAAGTTTTAAAGTATTTACAGTTTTTTTATTACAATTGCAAACTTAAAAGTATTATCTTGGATAAATTAAAGACAGCCACAAAATAGTGTATAACTCTAAAATTTATTGACACTTTTTCAAATATTTTTACCCGTTAATATTTGTAAAGTGTGATGCATCTATAGTGAGCCCGATTTGAGCCTAATTTATACTTCTCCATCTACGTCAAAACTGGTGGAAGCAATGCCATTATCTGTTGACGCAAGGGCTCGCCTTCACCTATACAATGACGGACGCAGTAGAGCCCAATTTTCTAACTCTCCGTTAATGGCTCATATATGCCTGTGATCGGTCAGATCAACAACAGTCAGAGATCATTTCACCAGGACAGTGCTCTATAGTCGCTGTAAGTCAATGCAGCGTATGGGCAGTACTTGCTTTATATTGAAAGGATAGTTTATCTGATCTGATCTTTTGGTGATTTTGAACACAAGGAGGTACAGAAAACAACAAAAAAATCCATGTTCTTTGTTCTTTGGCACAAAGACCAAATAATTCTATGAACTGTGGTTCTACTAAAAAGCTCTCCAGCTCAATAAAAGCTTAGTTTGTGTTGTCCATTGGTCCTTGAGGGGGAATGCATTCAAAAGATGAAGAAAATAAACTCTACTTAACCAGAAACGACACTGCAATGGTAGGCCCGCCGTAAAAAGTAATCACCCCCTGCTGTCCTGGTGGGGAATTGCTTTGCAACACCTGACACACCAATAGAGAACTGTAAACAAAAAAAAGTATCTGTCAATACATCTGCAAACTTCGTGAAAACTAATATTTGTGTCATTCTCAAAACTTTTGGCCACAACCGTAGTTTTCGGTTGCGCCTGAATTTCACAAGCCGCACTACTTGGTTGCGCAAATCAGGCAGAAAAGCTTTTTTGTGACGCAAATCGGCTTCTGATTTGTCGCAGGATCCCAAGTCCTGCTTCATCGCGCTCCTCCATTGACTTTACATGTAAACGTCACTCTCTGGTCACGTCTATTATGGTCCGTGTGTAAGAACTGTAACTGCGGTTGTGTTGTGCTTTTTGCAAAACTTATTTTTTTTGTTTTGTTTTGGGAATATAAAAGATGTATTCTAATGTAAACAGGATAATGACAGGTCCTGGGAATCATTCCTTAAGAGGCTCTTTTTCTTCTTTGTTCTAGCAAAGATGTGCATCTTGTAAAAAAACAAACAAAAAAAAAAACAGAGGGTTAACACCAGGGCATCTGCAATAGAGCTCAACAAGAACTTCTTAGGTTGCTGTATAATTCTGCTTCTTTACCATACATCTGTTATATTCTTAAAGTGGTGTTTTGTACATATTTAAAATTGTGGAGAATTATTAAATAGCTCATAAATGGTTGCTTTTTACTGTAACATTTGAAAACACCAGTGATGGATGCCTCACAGCTCAGGTGGGGTGAAGGGTCACTGCTGACTCCGGAGGAAGCAGATTGAGTCATTTTAATTAGATGGTGGTTTTATGACAAATCTATCATAGTTATGTGAGATGTATAAATGAAAGCTCATCTCTTTTACCTTGAGGTGTTTTCCGTCCTTGCTGCTGCCACTTTAGTTGATTGATGATGTTAATATTTACCTGCAGTATCTTCTCAATAGTGCAGCGGGTGATAAGGCAGACTAAAGCAGAAACAGAAAATAGGTTAATCCCTTTTTAAAGCTGAATAAAATATACAGCAATAAAAAAGTATATGAGTGTTTGCTATCTTGGTTAAATGGTTTTAGACTGGAAGACCAATAAAAGCTAATGGAAAGAGACATCAAGCTGTATAAGCAAAAGTGAGTATCTCCACTCTCTGTGTTGTCTAATGGAAGAGAACTTGGCCCACTTCCACTTTGCTCAGATAACTTTAAGGTACAATTCTACCTGCTCTGTATGGCTTTTATTGTTACATGTGTGAAAGAATATTAAACACTAAGGGGCTGATTTATCAAGATGATAATGACAGCAAAATTGCGTGTGTAGCTAAAAATTTGCGCTAGTGGGTTGACCGTAATTTGCGGGTGATTTACTAAGATTGCATCAGCAATTTTCAACAGGTGCAAGCAGCAGTATTCAAATCAGGAGTTTTGCGGCCGCTAATGTAAGCTGCACCACGGCTAGAGAGAAGAGGAATAATGCGCATGAATCCATGATGCGTCTGCTTGCACAAAAATTAGGCTAAAATGCGGTGAATTTTTTTTTACGTTTGTCAGTAAGAAATGTAATTCATGTGGTGTAAATGTGCTGCTCTCTGCTGCATGCACACATCATATTGCAGGGTTAGACTGATTAAAACTGCAGCATGTCTGAATTTTGTTTTTAAAATGTCATACATAAAGCCAATTATCATTGTGGTATATGATAACTAAATTTTATTAATTCGACTCCAGGAAGGTAAACCACTACGTGAGAAACTAATGAGGATCTACTAGGATGATGTGCCCTCAGTTCATCTTCACCAAGTGGAGAAGTGATTAGCGTGCTGTGAGTTATCATGTGTCTTTGGGAAAAAAATTGGCACCTACTTCTTTGCCTTTATAACTCCCAATATTTTGAGTCTTTTTACAGAAACGCCCATATTGCATATTCATCAAGGACAAAAGCGCTAAATAGATTGTATGCATTTTTCTACGGGTTTAACAGGCACAATGCGCTCTGGACCGTGTTGATGGATCAGCCAGAGCCTGTTTTTGCGATGCTGTGTGGCTTTTGACGAGAACAAACCATTAATAAATCAGGCCCTAACAGTTTTAGGATAAAACACTATACCAACTCGGACTTTGATGATATGAAATTAGATCAGGAAACCTAACCTGACAAAGGATAAGTTATAATAAATAGTACCGAAGAAGAGCTATTTTTTTTTATTTATTCATTTTTAAAAATGTAATAAGCATTACAGTGAAGGATAGAAATACCAAGAACAAAAATCTCACCGTTAAATCCAACGCCCCCCCCCCCCAAAAAAAACACAAAAAAACCCAGCAAACTTTTTTTCTTTTCCTGTATTTTAAATTTGAATTTTTTTTGTAGAAATTAAGTAGATTAATGGAGTAAAGTGTTTTATTTTGTACTGCAGATGATATACTGAAATTGCTCATTACAGACTCATCAATTAATTTGCCAAATCAGTTTTCAATTGATTAACTTATTAAGTGCATTTACATGCAGTAGGAGAGAGCCGATTTATTTGTCCGACTGAATTTGGACTTTTGAAATACATGTGTACACCTTAGTACGGTTGTAGTAAAACCGGATTGGATTTCTTTTAATCAGACTAAACCACCTGGATAGTGTGGTTAGAAAATCAAATTTCTCTGCTTTTTAACCACAGCTGAGCTATTCACACGGTGCTTTTCAGAAGAAGCTATAAGACTGCGGAAGTGGGAATAAAAAACCAGTGCACAACAACACGGCTGCAGCAATGAGTACAACAGTACAGTACTTACAAAATGTACTGTGCTGAAGTGCTGTCATCGCCCATTTCTTTGCTCATTGTGCATATCCTGCTTTTAATCGTTCTCCTTCACTGCTGCCAGCATTTGTTTACGGTCTTTGTGACTCTAGTTCAAAGGGAAGAATGCCAGCGCGAAAGGGCACATGTTGGCATCTAGCGTCACAGAGTACTTTAGTCAATAATTCTATTTTCTGAGTGACATGTAAACTGGGATAAAAACTGTCTTCCTTAAGCCATTCGGCCAATATTTGCCAAAATTCATTTTAAATGTGGAAGTAAAAGTACTGAGTGATCGGTCAAATAATTAATTAATTAATTCTCTGATCTGATTTATTAGCAGCATAAAAATAACAATTTCCTACCATTTGTATTCTATGAATTCATCAACCATCGCTATCTATTTTAGATAAATAATATAAGATAAATACATAAACTTTAAAATGTATAGTACACTAAGGCTGCGTTTTGTAAACCTGTTCTTCAGGGTCATGTGTTACCTCCATCTCTGCTTCAGCACACCTGATCCAAATGATAGCATTAGCTCTTGCATGCCATCAAGTGCTGCAGAAGTCTGATAATCACCCAGTTACTCAGATCAGGTGTGTGGCAGAAGGGAAAACACCTAAAACAAGCAGGACAGTGGGCCCTGAGGAACAGTATTAAGAAAACCTGCACTAATGGCACTCAAACACAATGGTGTTTTGATGATGGGAACTCTAGTGTGAATATGTACAGGGTTTTTAGGTTTGAATCACAATATTATTGTTAAGTGGTTAATTCTCTCTCTAGTGTTATTTGTGTTTTCTGTCAGCATGAAACTGTGAGACCTAAGAGTGAATTTAATCAGAGATCCACTCTGAAAGGATTGGCAACTTTCTTGACAGTTTTCACTAGGACATAATCACATTCACTGTAGCATGGCAGCTTCCAAATTGTTTGGAAATTGCATTTTAATGGTTTGTGGAATGATGGGCAGCAACAATTGCTTTGCTGAGATTATGGCTGAAGCCTCTCCTTCTTGGAAGGCTGCTACATAAACCTACAAAAAATAGAAGGGGGGTCTTAGATAGGTGATTAAAATTACTAACGATTACTTCATCAGGCACAACTGATTTGCACCACCTAGTTACTTTTCATCTAGTTAATTCCATCAGAAAGTTTTGTTAAAGAAATACCAAAAACATAAGGTGTTAGAAAATCATTATGATTTAATTTGGTTTACTTTTTTTGAGGATGGCAGCCATGCAATTCCAAACAAAAAGCTGGCACGTCACCATATAGGGGAAACAAGTTCCTTTTGTCTGTGATGGACTGGCGACCTGTCCAGGGTGTATCCCCGCATCTCGTCCGTTGACAGCTGGAGATAGGCACCAGCCCCCCCCGTGACACCCAGTGGACTAAACAGTTCAGAAAATTGATGGATTGATGGAAGTTCCTTTTGTAACTCCAGGGCAAGATCAGTGAAGGTGCACAACTGATTGCTCCTTCTGCGTTTCTCTATTAAATATGAATTTAGAAATGCATCAACCTCATAAGGCAATGTAATTTTATTTTTATAGCAGATTTTCAATAATAAAGCAATTCAAAGTGCTTTAATTGATTAGATGATGTGTCACATAATATTGGGTTTGTGAGAATGAGACAAGATAAGATTTTTTTTTTGAATGACTATGCTTAACATGATCTGTAGGAAGTGTAAAATAATCCGGTCCATGTTTGTCTTGCCCATATTGAGGAGTGATTTTTCTTATTTAATTATGGGGCGGTCCCATACCAGGCCAGGGATTTATAGACGTATAGCAGAATCTTAAAATCAATTCGGAAGCAAAGCCAGTGCAGCCTTGCTACCGCTTAAAAACCGGGCAGCAGTATTCTGCATGACTTGTAGGTGGGCTAGAGTGGAAGAAGGAATGGCGTATAGGATAGCGTTAGAAAAAATCAAGGTAAGTGGTGATGAAGGCATGTTTAATGGGCTGAAGATGGGATGTTCGCGAAATGAGCTTGACTCCAGAAAGCCCTTGAAGGTGGAAGAAACAAGATTTTACAACCTTATTAACATGGACATCCATTTTCAAGGAAGAACCCACTATCACCCCAAGGTTAGAAACATTGTCTAAGCTTGAGAGAAAAAAAAGCTTGTGGAGGATATGGGACTAAAAATAATTTTCAGATTTAGCATCATATAAAAGAATAAAAGTGATAGCCACCCAGTTCTTTGTCATTTAAACAATAAAAGGCAGAAATTAGTCACTTTGTTTAAATTTAACATATAATTGACAATAATCAGCATAGAGATGGTAATCAACATGATGATGCGTATACATGTCACCCAGCGGCTGAATATATAAATTGGTAGGGGTCCAAGGATGAAGCCCTGAGGAACAGCACATGTTACAGGTGCAGAAGGAGAGGCACACCCATCCATCATAATGCTGATTGACCTATCACAAAAATAAGAAGACAACCATAGCAAAGCAGTCCCTTGAATGGCCCGCCATTTGGGTTTAGCCGGCACACCGGGATTCTATGATACAGTGTCAAAAGCGACAAATCCAACAGAACAAGCAGCACATCATAGCCAGAATCCAGATTCAATAAAATGTCATTAAAAACACCGACATGACCCCACTGCAGAGAGCAGAATCCAGACTGAAACTGGTCTAATAGGCTAAGTTTCGCTAGATGAGGGATAATCTGATTTAAAAAAATGCTCATACTAATGAGGAAAAAAAAGAACATGTTCCACTTTGTTTTGACAAATAAAATAGAATTTTAGCAAATTTCAAGCTTTGTTTTTTTTAAATAATCTCTACTTAAAGTAGAGCTTGATATTAACTAAGTGTTTCAAAAGTGGCGAAGACCTATGAAAATATGAGACCAATTTTAGTTTTTAGCAGCAAGTTGTTAGCCATATAACATTTTAAGGTTGTTGGTGCATGAATGAGCAACTTTTTTTCCTTCTTCACAGCTACTCATTTCTTCCTTGTGTCCCTCTGAACTTGCTTGACAGTAAAAAAATGTATCCATTAATATTTTGTGAGGAAATGTTTGGGTTGTTGTGATGATTTAAGTAATTTAAAGAAAATAGCATCTTTAAAAATACATACACTAGTATTTGCAAAACACACAAGAAAAATAGCAAAGCATTGTAACCTGGATATAAAAGATTTCAAAATCTGAATTGACGAGGCACTTTCACCCACTATCTCACTTTTTACACTTTGAAGCTTAGTTGCTTTGGTAAGTTATGAGCGTAGATTTCTCTTTGTTCTCTACCAACATTTTTGGGGGTTTTACTGAAAAATACTTAAAGTATTGCTGGGTTTAAGGCAAAGCTTGTTCTTTGTGGCTAAACATAGTCTGGTTATTGACAGAGTGGTTTGAACACTACTTTTAGAGTTAGAAATATTATTGATTTGGCCTATTCTGTGAATTGCAAAAGCATGCACACACTGGAACCTTTCCCATTTTGTCTTATTGCAAACACACACTCCAATGGGATTTTATAAGATTTATGTAATAGAGCAACTCAAAATAACACAAGTATGAAATAAAGGAAACATAATAAAATGTTACAGAATTGTTCAGTCTTGACATGCATTCGACTTTTGTCATTTTTGCTGTGATACTCCACAAAAATAATCAGTGTAAAAATTTCCTTAAGGAATCACCTATTTAGTACAGTTTTCATCTTTGTGTACAGTAAATGACTCTGTGTAAAGATCTGTTTCGTCAAGCTTTCAGAGGCTTGTCAATGAACATTTTTTGACAAGCAGTTGAGATAAAGAAAAACAGTTGACAGGTTAAGAATAAAGTTGTAATATGTCAAGAGTTGACAGGCTAAGAAAGGTAACAAACATGTTAAAAAAATGGCACAGAGCACTGTTCAGTGCAGTATTAAAACATTAAAAAAACATTGAACTCCTGAAACCTTCCAAGACATTGACATCTGCCCTAAACTAAAAGGCCTTTCAGGTCGAGTATTAATTAGAAAAGAAGCCAGGTGGACAACATTAACGTTAGAGTCCCTGCAGGGACCCACATCTCAGGTGCGGGGAGTGTCAACAAGAAGGTCACTGTTGGAAGGTCCTCTAGTCAGATGAGACCAGAGGTTTGGTAGAAAGGTGACTCTTTCAATCACCCTGAACACATCATCCCAATGGTAAAACATGGTTTGTGCAGCATTATGCTGTGAGATAGTTTCTAGAGGGGGACAATGAAGGTGGTCAGACCAGATTGGAAGATAGGTTAAGCAGTTCAGAACCCCAGATTTTAGTAGGTTGGAGAAAGTCTGTCACCTTACCACAGTATGATCCATTTTCAGCCGAAGCATCTGCTGGGTCAAAGACAGAGGCTAGGTTAAACATCTACCTTGCTTGCCCTCAGCAAGAAAAAGAGGAGCGGGAAATGAAGTTTTAGTTTATCAAAGAACTGGAATTGAAAAAACCTGATGCAGAAACTGCTGCCTCAAGTGGGTATCAATGCAAAATGGACCCAAACGGTGGGTAAGGTATAAGGTATTTTATTGTGGACTATCATGATGACAGAAACGACGGGACAGGACACCAGACTAACAAAAACGAGCAGGAAGGAGATGGTATGGTTAGCCATAGCATTGGAACAGTCATCTATTATCTGACGGGGAGTGAGAGGAGGTGAATAGTTTAAATACATGAAAGGAATGAGAATCAGGTGTGACACATCGGAAACAGGTGCAGACAATGATTTCACAAGAAGTGAGCAGGATGGACGGCTGATGGCTCTGACACGGATTAACACTAGAACTACCAGAGAGCAGCCATTTGGCTTTTCTACCTATAAAGCCCACAGGTAAGCCGAAAGGCTGGATGGCCCCCTGTGAACCTTCCTTTTGTTATGTAAACGGGGCAATCACTGGGACACCACAGGGGGGGGATATGCTGAGCCACTTCACTCAAAACACCTTGACATAAAATGGGGGAGGGGGAGAATCAGGTAGGAGCAGGATTGCTAACTGACTGTCTGAGCAGAATATATGAGCTGAATCAAAATGTAATATATGTAGAAGGATGTAGACGTTATCAGAACCCTACAACACTGGGCTTCCAACATCCCCACCAGACACATAAGAAAAGTAATAGAATAGAACCACATCAAATAAAGCACTCAAAATCTGGGGTTATCCCAACTGGGCCTTCATGATATTTACTAATAATAATAATAATAAAAAAGTATTATCAGGATACAGTGTTAGAGAGTGGAAGTGAGTGAGACTTAGAACTTAGGCTTAAAACTTTATTGATCCCTTTGGGGTGACTCCCTCAGGGAAATTTGAGTTTTCAAGCACACAGAGAAAACTAAACAGTATGTAACAATGAGTGAGGTGAGTACATTTCAATAATCACTCACAATCCATGCACTGCCAAGCCGTCTCCTTTCTGCATTTGCCACATGTGTATTTGTAACAGCCTATACATCGCAGAGTGGCATGATTGCTTTTACACTGATTTTTAACCTGACACATTGCTCTTTTCCCAGGGCTAGGTGTTGAAGGTTGTAGCCGAAGCAATTGTTCCCTTTGTGCCTGCTTTGCACCCACATGAGAATGAGCCAACTCTCTTGCAAGCTCCACCAGGAAGTCCACCCGTCTCTCCTGCCTCCCGGTGCATGCTTGATAGAGCACATGTGCATTCAGTGCTGCCATATCAATCATGTTATAGAACACAGCGACTGGCCAGCGCCGTGTTCCTCTGCGGACAGTGTACTCCCGCACCATCTGGTCCATCACATCAACGCCGCACTTTGTGGTGTTGTAAAGGGTGACAGTGTTTGGCTTCCGTTTGGTGGTATTCTCAGTCTGAATGACGCGGTGCATGCTGCTGAGAATGTAGACTGTCTTCTTCCGTTTGGGCGCATACACCGTTAGCGTGGCACCAGTGGTTGAAAATACCTGAGTGGTGAATTCATCACGGTCCCATGGCAATGCCGCTTGGTTGCGTCCTCTGAGCATGTGTGAGAATTGAGGTGTGAATGTCTTTTGTCCTCTGCGTAAAGGTGACCTGAGGAGTTGAGCAGAACCTGGCACTGCTCAAATATATAACTGATATTTTGAAATCAGACATATAATATCATATCTTTGACATAACATAACATCACAGTGTGGGCAAACAGCAACAGTCAGTCTGGTTTTTATGAGTTGAGACAGGGAGAGACAGGAAAAGAGAAAATAGAGGGAAAGAGCAAAACAGACAAAAACAATGTACAAATTCTTAAATATAACAAATCAAATGTGTTTCGGGTGTATCTCAGTTTGAAAAAAATGTTACATAAAATAAATCTTGTACAGATATCAACTTGATGAGCAATTCTGTAAATGACTAGTGGGGCTACCACAGATTTTGAGTGCTTTATTTGATGTGGTTCTGTTCTATTACTTTTCTTATGTGTCTGGTGGGGATGTTGGAAGCCCAGTGTTGTAGGGTTCTGATAACGTCTACATCCTTCTACATATATTACATTTTGATTCAGCTCATATGTTCTGCTCAGACAGTCAGTTAGCAATCCTGCTCCTACCTGATTGTCCCCCTCCCCCATTTTATGTCAAGGTGTTTTGAGTGAAGTGGCTCTGCATATCCCCCCTCCTGTGGTGTCCCAGTGATTGCCCCGTTTACATAACAAAAGGAGGGTTCACAGGGGGCCATCCAGCCTTTCGGCTTACCTGTGGGCTTTATAGGTAGAGCAAAAAATCCTGGGTCTTCTAGTGTTAACTCTCCCTGGGTGTCTCCCTGTCGGTGTTCACAGTTTACCACCCTGAGTCTCAGGGTGCGCTCGAAAGGTTGCATCAAACTCTCAAATAGATGCTTGGCAACTGCGGTCGGTAAACTGGACGGGACTGTGACGATGGTGTTCCTTTTGTCCTCTTTGCAAACCATTATGTAAAAGCAAGAGTCATTGGTTTTAGTCTAACTGACCTCCTCTCTGGTCATAGTGTGTGTGGTCTAAAAGAGTCACAACAACAACTATACTGTTGTACCTTACCTCAAATCAGTGCTGTTGAGTCTGTGTCAACATGTAGGGAAAAGTTATAAAAGAGGACTTTGGTTTAACCACCACTTTGATATACTTTTTTTTGCTACCATCTCCTCATTGTACATGGTCTTTTTGTTGTTACACACCCCCTACATTTCCCTAGACTGCCTTAAGGAACATAAACATACTTTTGCCAGGTTCTGTACAATGCTGGTTTGAACAGTTCATGTCAAATCTGATGTATTATGTTTAAATCCCTTTCCCAGAGGGCTGTAAATAAGCCAGGGACAAATGATTAGTTACTAAGTGGGTTACTAGGCTTTCAAAAATAGCGACTACAATAGCTCATCTGCTGGCCATTATATTCTGAGTCTCATAGACACTCATTGAGTTTAGTGGTATTTTGAGGAGTATGGCATGCAGCACTAAAAGCTCATATAGATAATTACATGTTCCTCTTACTGCTGAGGAGAGAAATGTGAAAAATGTGTATGCTTTTTAATTCTAACATATATGCTCATTTTTAATCAGCAAATACTTAATGGTTTCTTTTGGGTTTTGTACAGAGCTTCTTTGTATGACACCAAAAAATTGTTCCAAGGGCATGCTTTGTTGTAAAGACAGTCAAGGAAAATGTTTTAACTTTTTTTATTTAGTACTATACTTTTAAGTATGTTTCTATTCAATTCACTTTCATTTATTCATATATTATAATTCCAATACAATTATACAAACATTACAATCAGTTAAGGTTTCTATGTAAGGAATCCCAGCAGATAGAATTTAGCTTTTTTTTTTCTTTTTTTTTTAAAAAGGATATGAGAAAATTAAAAAAGTAACTAAGGAAAAAATAAAAGCCTAAAAAGGTAAATAACTCTTATCATCCAGTTTCAAATTCCACTTTTTTGTGGTTACTCAGGCAAACTATACAATCAAGCAACAATGAGAGAATATTTCATTAACAGGCTAAAGGGGGGGGGCACTTTGGAATAACATCCATATACCAATGCATAATTTTAATTTTTTCATTTGAGGGACTCTTAGCTTGGCACATCATCTAGAAATAAAGCAATCTGGTTAGATTTTGTTTTGTGAAAGTTGCTGGTATCAGCTGCTGTTTTAGAAAGCATGATTAAATATTTGGTTCTCAGTTAAATTAATTAAAACAATCTTATTATTATTCTAAAATGCTGTGTTCGCAAGTATCAGCATCACCTCAAAATAGACTGAATCTCACTTAGCTAACTTTCCTTCCCCTCTCAGCTTGTTGATCTCAATCATTACCCAGTCAAATGTTTATGCAGCCTGAGGTTGAGGATCTGTGCATATTGCCTCCCTGCCTTTCAGTCAGTTGTGCCTTTATATTTTTCATTTATTTAGAATCTCATCAGGTTTTCCCTTTGTGCTACAGGTAGCCTATAACTTAAAGTGATTTGTTTTTTTCCTGTTGCTCATCTGCCTACAGGTACTTAATTGTTTTACTACTCTTTTCTGTCAAGCTTTTGGGCCATTTCAAATTTGTTTTGCTTTGCTGCCCAATAGGGCTTTTGCTCTTAGATAAAGATGTGAATATCGGACTTTTTCATGCCAGCATTTTGCTCTTCAAAATGTCATATTAGAGGGGATGCAAAACAGAAGACAAACCTACAAGAATTTAGAATAATATGTTTTATTATTTAACTGATTGTATCTTATATAATTAACATTTTGTGCCCTTACACAATAAATACTCAGTTATTTTAGTCAAGCTTGATAACACTTAATGGGTCAGGTTGAGATGTTCTGTTGGGCTTTTTTCACATTACACTTGAAGACGTTTTCTGTAATTTTCCCAAGCATCTTACCTTGAGGAAGCTTGTGCGACTTTGTCTTTATCTGATGTTCTTTCTCCACATGGAAAGCTGCCAGTATGTTGTGCAGTGGGTAATGAGGAAGGAATAAATGGCAAACACCAGGAAGATAAGACTATTTAAGGAAATATAGGAGTAAATGTAGCAAATGGATAGTGGAGTCACCCATTAAGATTAAAACTTAAGTCTTTAGTTACTAGGTACTAAATCCACAGTTTGCAGGTTTACACTTACTTACCCATTGATGTTAAATCAATATAAGTGTCTAATCTTTTGAATGTTGCTGTTTTCTGTTTTCTTCCTCCCTTCCAGGCTCAGTTCGACTTTCTCCTGTCTGTTCTCAAATGTTTATCCTCCCCTAATTGAAGCAGGCTCTTGTCAAAGGTCATCTCGTCTTAGTGAAATAATGGAGAAAAAAATATCCTGGACAAATAATTTGGCGTAATATACTTAATCCACTATATTACATCTTAGTACTTTTTTTCATATTTTAATTTTCTATAATTTCCTTTATACTCTATCATGCTTTAGATATATTTAGTGCGCTCTTGTTTAAAATGTAACAGCCTTGGGGTTTACACTTTGAAGGATAGCACTCTGACTCTGCATTATTCAGTACCTTTATTATAAAAAAGTGTACATGTGCAGATTTCATAGCCACAAAGGTTTAAATGCCATTAGGTTTTATGATCGCCAGTATGTTGCAGTTACTAATGGTCTGCTGGTAAGTCAGGCATACATTCAATGACCACAAGGATAAAAAAAAAAACAGGGAGAATTAAACTGGTTTGTCCTAAAGATGTAGTCAGTGTTTCTATTACGTTAATTTTGTAGTCTTTACATTCAATTGCTGCTCATGCAGCAAATTTGTTAATGGTAAAATAGCTAGCCATAAACATTTCATTTTTGATTTTATCACTGAGTGTAAGCATGACTCTTCAGTATTAAGTACTGGATTCCAGTGATGTCAGGTTGACATCTTGTTGTCCCATTTTAAATATGATTTAAGCTTTATAATTCAATTTGACCCGTGTAATTCAGTTCAGTTAAGTCCAGCCTATTATGCACATGCACGTGAAATATTTAAAAGGATAGATCAAAAATGTTTCACATTATAGAGTGCAACACTCCATAACCTCACCTTTATTCTGTTTCACTGATGCAGCAATTACGTTGTTAGAAGCTTTGCGAAAGATAAAAAAAGATGTACTTTAGACAAAAGTTTGTCTTTTTTGCCATACTTTATAAGTTTTATGTTTAAGAATTTAGCAGGAGTCTGAATGTTTTACAGCAAAGTTGGCATATTTTATGGTACAAGTCATTACTTTCGGTTGTTTACAGTCCCGGGTTAAGAAATGTTCCGTGGTTTTTGAAAATCTCTTAGATTATGTAGATGTGTTCTTACTCCACTGTGAATTCAGTAAGCAAGCTATGTATTTTATGTAAAGAATCCTCATGGTATAGAACACATTGATCAAAGTGAACAGTAACATAAAACGCTAAAGGCAATATTAATATTAAAGCAATGTTAGTATTATGACAACTTTTAATCTATTTCGCTTGATTTTTCAAAAAATAGTGGAATTTACGACAGCGCTCTGTAACACCAACTGCTCTCTCTCTCACATCAGCTTGTCTTGTTACACACTATCAATAACACAAAAAGGCTTCTTAAGGCTCCTGTATAGTTACTATATCTAAATAAAATTTACATCCAACTCATGTTCGAAAATCCAATCTTTTTCCTCTAAAATGCTAAGTTGCAGAGGTAAATTTTTAATTGATGTACAAAAACATACAACCAAATAAAGCCCCACTATTTATTGATATAGTGCATTTCTCAATTTTAAGGTTACTATATAAAGGGGAATATTTTTATGGAATGTATGGTAGAGGGCTAATTCAAGGCAAACTTATAGGATTTTACTACATTTATAGATTTTCTGTGATGGAGAGAGACAGGTCTGCAAGTTTTGGTTGTTTTCAAGAAAACATTTGTTTTACTTAACTATAAACATGTCACTGTTAAGGCACATCCATTTTGAGTTCATGTAAAAAGTACTTCTTAAAGGGGATACGAATCTGCTAGAACCTGAAACACATCACATGGTATCAATTAGATGGAAATCGTGAGGGGATGTTAATAAACTTTTACTTACCTCTGTTATGAAAGTTAGTTTATCTCATTACAGTATTGCAGCTTCATAGAAAACAATGAAACTAAGATAAAAAATAAATAAACTATACTGCTGTATGTTTGCCTCACTTTTAAGAAAGTCCCGAAATTATACTACACTTTGTTGTACTTAACCAATGAGACTACTTTAAATGAAAAAATAAAACAAACACCATGGTAATTCCTTAATGAACTCAGCACAGCTGAGACAATCCGAGCTTTTAATGTGTTAAAGAGAAGCTTCATATGACAGACATAATAATCACTTAGAGCTTAGGCAGAGTACAGAAACACTGACAGGGGAGCACACTCATGACCTCTCCATAATAACTTCTCAGTAAACCCAGCCCTTGCTGGGAAATATTTGATACCTGCAGAGTTAACAACTTGGAATAAAGGAGTGACGAATAAACACTGCGTAATTAAACTCTGATAAAATATAACTTAGGAAAAATTTAATATTGTGCACATAAGCAGATAGACTGAATCAATGCTGTTTCAATTAAAAACATCTTAATTAGGTGGGCAGACCCAAGTCAAGGACTAGTTCAAAGAAAAACCAAACGGCTATGTGATTGAATGAAGGCGTAGATTCTCTTTAATAAACACAAATTGACAAATATCTGCTACATTGTTTATAAAGATTTAATCATAATCATGCCAAAATAAATCAAAACAGACCTGCACACAAATACCTCAAATTCTTTAATCCAAACATACCAGTGTAGTTATTTCAGGATGCCGAGATGTCGGGGGAATACGACAAGCTGTGTGTGTTTGGGAGGATGTGACGGCGTTGCCAGGTTCAATATCATTAGCATGGTTTCACCTGTCTCCTCACATACTGCATCATCCGAGAGTCACTTTGAGAAAGTCCCTGCTCATGCTCACCAGTCATAGAATGACGTAAATAAAAAACTAAAGAGAAGGAGGCACATTTTCGAACACTGTATGAATACCAAACCTAAGCTGACAGATTCTACAATTATTAATGCTGCCAAAACAACTGTATGAAATCATGTTTTTGTACCTTGTTTTGCAAGCTTTACCGAACATGACATGCAAGATGAAGAATAATGGTGATGCTGGAACTACTGCTTGTCAGACTCATTCATTGACAGTTGTATAGGGGTTTTATTTTCTTTTAATGATGCATATAAAATCCAACTAAATCATTCAGAATTATTTATTGAACGTAATATGGTTTCTTAAATTTCATTGCCATTTGTGTCAGCTGCCTCCCTCAGCCACAGAACGATGGTTCCTTTGCAACCCTTTCTGGTCTCTTTATATCTTAAACCTCCTGAAGCAGAGCACTGTAATGTCCAAGTAATCAGCCCCGGGATATTATTGGAGTTTATTGTTGTGTTTGATAGACCTACATGAAGCACTCACTTATCACAGCTGCTTCTAAGTATGACCTTGGAAACTCATTTGTTTTTCCACTGTTAACCACATATTGAAACTTACCTGTGATTACCGGGAGACACAAACATTGTTTTATGTTGGCACCTGATTGTTGGTGTGTTTATCTGTGTTTATCGGCCTGGGAAATAATAATGGCCATTGAGGTTAGGTGTATGATGGGCTTGATGGAAACTAACGAAACGAACGGGGACGGAGAAAGCGGTGTGTAATTTGACAATGCCCGTGATTTTATTTGACTGCTGAAGTCAAATAAGTAATTTCTACTTCTTTGGGTCATTATGGTGAAGGTGATCTAATAAATTAAGAATTTTTAATTTCCTTACCAGCACTGTTGCACACCAGAGTCCATATTTGTGAAGAAATTATCTAGATGTTAGGATCAGTTGTTCAATAAGAAGTGCATTTAATTCTTAACTTAAAGAGTTTGTTCTGATTTAACCTTTGATCAACTTACTATTTGATTAGAATGAAACCTTTTTCCTAAATTCAATTTTTTTTTTATGTGAACTCATTGACTCAATATTGTCTTTAAACTTTAAACTATGAATCGGTGGTACACCAATGCCTTAGGTGTTTTTAAAATACAGACCATTGCGGCATATTTGGATAATATTGCTGACACTGTGTGTCTGTTGAATGCGCTATGGCGGTATGGTGAGTCGCAAAGATTGCGCATTCACACCAGCATGCTTGATAGTACTTGTACCACAATGTTTTCGCAATGCTGGACTTATGAATCCTTGCTGCAACAGAGGATGATGTCACAATGGTGTGTTGAATGTGGCTCAGCCCTGGCCTGCAATGGTATTTAAAATGCAAGTAAACATGCAGAGTAAGCATTTGTAAACTGCATCATATGAAATGGCATACTGGAGTTATGTAGAGGTCCAAGAGCTTCTGACATTCAGAGATAAGGATCAGAAAGCCAGACAGTTCATGGGGAATGTGAAGGACTGCTACCTTTTTTTGAGCGGCTCGCAAAAAGACTTGAGTAGGGGTATTACATTTTTGTCTGTTTAACCACATAATCTTCCATCTCAAAGTTTATACTTAACCTTTGTCCTGTATTGCGTATTCTTCTGTCAAAAACCCCTGGTTGCTGTTCAGGCTGACCACTTATGAAGGAGTGTTTTTACTTATCTAATGAAAGAAAAAAAGAAATGGGATCAGTCAAATGTCATACAAAGCAACAGCATTGCCTCAAAATATCTGAATTTGAAGTCAGTCTTGAACTCCTAAAGTGTTAGCTACAGAATAATAATAAAAAGAACCCGCTGTAATACTGACTATGAATAAACCAAGAAAATAAAGCAACCACACCAGCTTTTGAGCTGACTTTTTATTTCAAAACAACTGGTTGTGGACTTAAGGGTGCTTGATCAATCATACTTTTTACATACAAGGTTATCCCAAACTTTGGGAACAAAGCTTGTGGTTTTTAGATTTCTGCTTTTTCACTAATAAATTGTTGTGACCGCAGGGATCCTTTTTAGAGAGTGATGAAAAAAATGATATTAAAACAAAAAAAAACGTTTTAAAATCGAGTGTAAGGAGGGGAGAAAAGATGAAGTGTTCTTCCCAAAAGCATGTTCTTCCCAAAAGGAAATCTCCTTTAATCAGTGTCCTATTATATGTACTTTGAGGGCAGAATATGTTTTGTGGGAAGAGGAAAAAAGGAATCTCTCAGAAGATTTAACAACCCCTTCTGATGGGGCCAAAGGTCTGCCCATGAATAACACATGAGAACTGAAAGAGGAGAAATAAGAGACATATTGGCTCTGTTGAACCAGGGGCTGTACGGTTAGAATAGACATTTTGACTCTGATGGGTCTGTAACTTTTTTTTTCTACTCTGCACCTCATTTCAGAAAAATAGCAGCTCATAAGACATAATTACCCTCAAGGCCTCTTGTTATATTTTGGCCTTATCTTCTAGAATAAGGGTAGGTTGTCCTTTATTACTTGGATGATAGTTGCATAAAAAATATGTTGCAATGATTTGATTATGTTTGTTGCAGAAGTGGTTCATTTAAAGTCCTTTTTTTGTTTTCTGAGGCTACAGTAACATATGAAGGTCACAGCAACATATTGGTAGCCTTAATATTGTCATTCTGGACATAATAGTCCTCCAGTGATTCACTTTTCCCATTGAAGATGAAATGTTCCTTTAGAGTAAAATAGTTTCAAGACAGCATGAGGAAGAGTAAAAAGCGAATACAATCTTTTATTAACAGCACATTTATTACTCTAATGGTTGCTGCTGGGTTGGTAGTTTGAACAATTTAGTTTACATGTTCATCTAGCATATGCAGTTATTCATATAATCTTATTAAAATGCAGAAAGTTTGGTCTGTAAAGTCACCGTGACCCAGAGGTCTGCCGCAGGCACCAGTTTCTGCATACTGAGCAGAGCTCTGATTGATCTCCCTAAGTGAGAGCAATTATTGGGAATGCTCTTACAAAGAAACTGGCACCCTTTCTTTTAAACCCATGCAAAACACCCACACACAAATCCTTGCTTCATCAGATGGTATTTCAGAATGAACCTTTTTTTTTTCTTTTTTAGAAAACTTTTAAAAAGACTTTGATCTTGATTTGGAGCTGATGATCTTTGACTCTTAAACTCTGCCGTTTGCTGATTATGCATAGAATAATTTGACCCCTTGGCCTTTGAATAGCAGATATGAAAGAAAATAGAAAATGGACGGTTAGATCTTTAAAGTTTTTATATATATAATATGGATGGTTTGTCTAAAATCGTTACACTGGTTTGAAATTAATCTCCAAAAAAATTGAAGATGCATCTGTTTGTGTATTTGGCTGTCACAAACACAGACTTTCAGCTGTCTCCAAAGATATTCTATTGTATTCAGGACCTAGACATGGTGGTTCCTATGGAGCTGCTCTTTAGTTGTCCTGGCTGTGTTTTTTGGGTCATTGTCATGCTGGAAGACCCAGCCACAACCCATCTTCAATGCTCTTACTGAGTGAGGGAGATTGTTGGCAAGGATCTCACAATATTTGTCCACATCCATCCTCCCCTCAATACGGTACAGGCGTCCCGTACCTTTTGCAGAAAAGCATCTGCAAAGAATGATGATTCCACCTCCATGCTTTACAGTTGGGATGGTATTGTTGGGGTTGTACTCATCCTTCTTTCTCCAAAAATGGCAAAGGGAGTTTAGACCAAAAAGCTCCACTTTAGTCTGATCAGACCACATGACTTTCTCCCATTCCTCCTCTGGATCATCCAGATGGTCATTGGCAAACTTCAGATAGCCTTGACATGCGCTGGCTTGAGCAGGGGTACCCTGCATGCACTGCAGGATTTATAATCCATTGTTGCACCAACACTTTGTGGCTTCTCACCAAGCTGCTCTCCTATTGTCCTGCAACCCAGCTCTACAATTGTATCCCTGATGTCCTTGCACAGGTCTCTTATCTTTGCCATTGTGAAAAGGTTGAAACTCCAACTCCTGAGTGTGTGGACAGGTGTCTTTTGTACAGGTAACGAGTAGTTAATACAGGTCATGAGTGGAGAGCAGGATCATTTCTTAAAGAGAAACTAACAGGTCTCTGGGAGCCCAAATTCTTACTGGTTGATGGACGATCAAATGCTTATGCCATGCAATAAAATGGAACTTATTTAAAAATCCTCCATTGTAATTTTCTGCATTTTTGTTTTAGACTCTGTCTCTAACAGTTGAAGAGTACATTTGATACAAATTACAGACCTCTACATACCCTGTCAGCAGTGCATCAAAGTGTTCTCTCCAATGCATGTATTTGCACTGATTTCTTTATTTTGGACTTGGTGTGCTACAGATGACAGTTTTCCTTTAATGTGGATAAGGATAATCTTCAATAATTTAAGGTAGTAGACAATTTAGTATGGAGGAAATAGTCAATTGGCAACTTCTAAGGTGCATATAATGCTGTGTGGTTAGCGCTTTACACAACTTGGAACTGACTTGTAGGAAACGAGTAGTTGGCTTGGTTTTTGCTGCTAATTCTTGCATACCCCTGCCTTCAGTCAGTACAGCAGTTTACTACCATAGAGATTAAATGCTAACTACTGACCCAGAAATTAAAATTCTTAAAATTAAAATGATTAGCTCAGTCCATCAGTGCCTAGTGTAATATGTGATCCCAAAGCTTAAGACCACCACATAACACTTCTGGAACAGCTTGAATTGCCCAACATACATTTTCTTCAACAGTCATCAAAAGTCAGACTGAGAAGCTTTAAGACCTGAAAATGGAAACTTATTTAGCTCTGTTCTCTTGAGATAGTTTCAGCACAGAATCTTTGTGCTCATTTTGTGCTTGTACCTCAAGTTCACTTTCAAACTGAGCTTGAAAAGTTATCATCAAAACACAGTGAAAGAAAGAGAAAACATCATGCCACAATGGTTATATCTAGGTTTCTTCATCTGAGATGTATCATCTTTTGCCTAATCATTTATTCCATAATCTGGCAGAGTTTGACTTTGGAATCAGTTTCTATGTCTTTTCTGTTAACGGGGTACTATTTAATTTCACACAGCTAATCTTAATGCTTTTTGACTGCAGGATGTTGTGACCCATACCTCTGTTCAAAGCGTTATGGAGGGGGTGGAATTCAGATTTCTTATACTTTTCCAAAAAGAACATATTCCAGCTTTAAAATCAGCCAATCTTCTTTTCTTAACTGATGAAGCATCCCCTTAGGAAAGCAGTCCTATTTTATCCAAGTCCTGTTTTATGCAGTTGTATGCACACCATTTTCTGTACTGAAGTACTGAAAGGACTGTAAAGCAACTCCACACATCATTTGTATTTGGATGCCTAACTGTTGACATGACACAGGGGTCATAGTAGCACTGAAATGTTATTCTCTAGCAAAAGGTGTTAATGTCCAAACAATCAGAAAGAAGACACATGCTTTGCGTCCTGCACAATTACAATTCGTCCTTGATGCTTTTCTTCAACATGAGTCAATGTTTTGCTTGTCTTGTCACAAGGCCTTCATTAAAAAATCTTAGAATACAATACAGTTTATTGTCATTGCACAGTAATACAATGAAATGTTTTCACTGGTTGAGCAGATAAACTCAAATCCAGCTGCTTAAAGTATTTAATAAGCTCTGAAGTGGTGTTCTACACTGCACTTCTCAAGAGAAGAGCACCCTGTTGCTTTCTGAACACTCTTGGTTGTCCTGGCCCTTACTTTAAAGAGTAATGCATCCCTTACTTTATTAATTTAAGTAATTAATGATCCAGAATAGTTTTTTTTAAATGTTGTAAAAATGCATTTCTAGTCTGATTGAAACATAAAGCCCTCCTAGTGTTTGCCTGTTTAATAGGAAAAAAAGATGTATTCTTATTGGTTTGTTCTTTTACTGAAAGCAGTTTTATACCAAATGTGTGTTACAGAAAGTTTTCTGTGCATTCGTCATATTTCCAAGGCACAGAGTTGGAATCAGAATGGATGTATTTCTTGGAATATCTTATCCAAGCGAATATATGGGGTTAGATAAAAAATAATCTTTAGCTCCAAACATTCACTTTTATAGCACTTATAGGAAAGACCGTTTAACATTTCTAAGTCACATTGATTTTGAAGTTTTTGTATAATTAAGATTAAATAAACAATGTGATAACTAAGGAAGACTGGCAGGTCTTGCCAACTTCCATGATCTCTTGGGGGGCATTAGGCTTGATTTTATGCAAAACATAATGTGTTACATTATGCCATATGCCACTGAAGAGAAGGAGGAGCACAAACATTCCCATCTAGTGTCAAATAGTAGAGGATTGAATAAAAAATTAGGGATAAAATATTGAGCAAGATAACCTTACCAGTTTTGTCTGAGTCTTACACTGCAGTTGACACCGACGCTGGAGACTTTGATTCATATCTTTATCATTCATTTTATATGGAAACAAGATAGGCATAATGTCAGTGTAGATGTGACCTATCCTGATAATCTTTGTCATGCACAATGGGTTAATAATGTTGATGATGTTCTCCTCTCTTTTTGCAGGTTTAGCGGGCCTAACCTTCCCTCACCTATCATTAGCAGCAAGAACTGGCTTCGACTTCACTTTACATCGGATGGCAACCACAGGTTGAGAGGTTTCAGTGCCCAGTACCAGGGTAAGATCAAAAGGTTATTGGTGTTTAACATCAGTGCTTGTCAAGGACTTCAGCTTTTTGAGTGACCTTTTTAAAAAGCTGTCATAATTTTACTAAATATAGCTTTCTTTGCAGGTTGTGATTGTCTTTTTTGTAAGATTCCAATTACTAAATTGACTAATTCGATTCTACGTTTTTACTACAATTTGCAAGGAGCACTTATATCAGCAATGAATTTTACTCATTTCTGGTGTAGCAGCTGCCTATCAAGGGGCTAACATTTTTTACATGTTCATCAATCGTTCAACCTAATGTCTTTCTTGCTCAAATCCACAAAGAGCACAACTGAGCCAGAGGTGTTCAATTAACACCCCCCACCAACACTACCCCCTCACGCACACAACAATAGTTTATCAAGAATGAAATTAAAATATATGTAAGGGATGATGCCCGACGAGGTGTACATTATCAGAAAGTAATGGACAACCATTTTTTTCTGATAATGTATACCTGGAAAGGCATTATCCCGCTTACATCATGGTCACTTACAAAAGAAAGAAATATTTAATCAATTAATAATACTGTAATGTGTTTTAGAGTTAAAATCACAAGTTTTTTTATATAAGTCGAGCGCACTATTTAATATCTCCCGTATACAAGCGTTGCCAAGCAACATGGCCAGAGCGAGTCGACCGCAGCAGTTTATCAGTGATGTTATACAAAATATCATTTCAGAAAGTCAGTGCACTACTTACTGCTTGTGGGTCTCCAGAGGATAATGCAAAACTCAAATACTTTCCTAAATTGTTTTTAGTAAATCATATAACGTTGCGTCTCCATTGCCATGTGAACCAGCACAATAATTTAGAACTGCCATCAGGCAATTTGACAGGACTCCGTTCCTACTGTAAGTATACATTATCACTTTTTAATGTACACCCTCCAGCCACTCAGAATCGAGTATTCACCCAGACCATGGTATAATTAAAGATAGTTGCATTTTTCCAACAACACATCAAAAACAAATTAGAGGAGAGCTGAAGACTCAAAAAAAACTGCATCCATTGACTATTTGATGTATGGTATTGTTAAGTCTTTGGTTTAAGTATAATTAAATAAAACATGTATTTTATTGCTATTATCAGCAAATTACTATTTCATTGTGAAAGCATGTGCCTTTGTAAATATTCAATAAGCCCACCACTTCAAAAAATTATTGGATTTACATTGTAAAACAAAGCTGAACATCATTTTCTCAGTTTCAGGTACATGTTCCTATTTAAATTAAGCAGAAAGGTCTATATAAAAATTCTTTTTTTTTCTTTCGTTGTAGCCTTTTAAGCTTTCTGCTTCTTTTGTTTTATTTACATTTTTATACCAGAAACTGTTTAAGCTTTCACGTTTATTCTATAAAAAAACATACAAAAGAAAAAAAAAAATCAATGTGCTTTTCCTAGTATAGATTAGGTACTCCGTTATAATAGATTCATGAACCAGGGAAGAAAATGTTAAGATTTTTTAAATGTCATATGGACTCAATGAAATCAGACTTGTAAGTTTCACTTTATGGTCATTCCAATTAACCTAGTCAGCAACTCCTTCTGTCCACCATAGGAACCACTGGTGTGTCCTAAATGCATTGATTTAAATTTTCCAGGCACTGCCCAGCAAAACAAAATCTTCATCTTAAAAAAGCTAACTCAGAAATATACTGAGAAGCTGATAAAGGGTCACTCATAATGCCACCTCTGATGCGTTATTTCTTGAAAATGTTTTTCTAATTAATGTGCATGTTGCATAATGCGTGTGAATGTTTTCTCAAATTCTTTTTGGTTTAAGAAGGAATACTGTGTATTTACTGTATTGGCAGAGGAATTAGAATTCTCTGAAAATAATGTCTAAAGAATGACTAAATCCTTACTTCTAAGCCATTTACTTGTGCACACATACATACATGCAACAACAACATTCCCACACAAACACACATCTGCTAAACCTATTTGTAAGATCTATCTATTTCCTTCCACATAAATATTCTGAGTTCAGGGGGCACCTCTGAGAAGAGATGAGCTCTGGAAAAGGATTAAATCTTCTGCAAAAGTAGACATATCTGAGGATCTTACCCCCAGCCATCCCCTGGCGAGATGATTGGAAGAACACGGAGGGGCGGGACGGCATATTTCGCTTGGATGCTTGCAATGAATTGTGCATTAGCAAAAAAAATAAAAATAAAAAAAATAATACATATTATAAATCTTTACCCGGACAAGTGACTTTTGTGCATGGACAAGTGAAACATAAATTTACTTGTCCAAAGGACAAGTGCCTCAAAAAGTTTATGTCAAGCCCTGCCTAGTACAAACTTTTTGGTTGTTGTTTTTCCTTTAATGTTATTTCATATTTTAAAGAAATCCTCATGTGGAATCTGGCTTGACACACAAAAGCAAATACAGTCAATGATGCTTTAAAGAGTTAGCATCACATTTTAAATGTTTATTTTTCATATTTTGTAGGTCATCTATTACATTTAAAAGCAGATGTGTTAGAATGTACTAATATAATATCCCTGCAGGGTTCTTACATCATCCGTAAAAAGTATGGAGGTTGATTAAATTTAGTTCCAGGTGCTAATGAGATCAGAAAAGTGTAGAAAAAATTATTATTATTTTTTTTTACCCCGTCACACGGTGTTAAAGTATTTTTTAAAATCAAAATCCATATAGCCATCCTGCGCTGATCAAATTAAATATGTATGACTTTGACTCATCTCAAGCGTTGCAACCCTTGACTTTCGACTTCACTTAGGACTTTCATGCTTTCACTTGAGACTTGGGTGGGTAGACTTGAGACTGACTTGTGACCTGTAAGACAATGATATGATCCCACCTCTGGTGAACGATACATAAGCGAGAAATATTAAGTTTGCTATAATAAATTCAGAAAAATGTCTCTATTGATTTTGTTGTTAAAATTATATTGGACATGCTTGTTTTTTTCAACGGCATGAATGCTTTCATTATTATTTTTTGATCAGTGAGGGAAAACCCTGTAGATACTGAATCTATTTAAATGTTGACACGGACTACTGACTAAGATTTTTAAAAACAGGGGTTTTATTTTATTTTGTCAGAATACAGGCATGTTATTTCAAACTCTCAATTATATGTCACAGAAATACCAGAGGCAATCTGTTTCCATTTTTTGTGTCATTAAGAGAACAAATCTTTTGACTGCTGTTTCTTTTATCACAAGAATCTTAGACTTTTTGACATGTGGCTCAGAGTCCTTTGTATTAAAATTTAGCTTCAACAGAGCAAAGGACTATATTTAAAAAAATATATCCTTGATTCCACTGTCACAAAGAGACAAAACAGTTTTTTAGGGTCTTTGATAATTCTGAAGATGTTTTTTTTTTAACTGAAGATTAAATATTTTATTCTACTGTGATGTTTTACCTTTCGGTCTCACTGCACTTATCACAAGGCTCAGTTGCTTAAATCACATAATTTGCTTGAATTTAAATGAATTATATACTCTGCTAGCCCTTAATCATTCATATTAGTCTAATAAAAATGTTATGCTCAAGGACACAGGGATGGAAAGACATTTTAGTTGATTGAGCTTTAGTCCTGAGTGTAAAATCTTTATTTTTAGAAGTCAAAGTAAATAACTCCATCGTTCTACAATGTATGCATAAACAGTTGTACTTTGTTGCACATTTTGACAATGATCCAGCTGCTTAGCTGCTTAAGATATTATTTTGCCAAATCGATGTAAACATAACTCAGTGGGTAGTGCTATAATCAGCAGCATGAATGTTGTGTACTGCAGTCATTAAGCTGCTAGTTGACTGTACTGGTGTCATTATGAAACTCGTTTTTGTCCTTTGTGTTTTCTCAACAGTGAAAAAGATGACAGAACTCAAATCTCGAGGTGTAAAGATGCTGCCAAGCAAAGACAACCACCATAAGATATCAGTGTGTAAGTTATAACTCCTACTATATAATATACAACCATTATGATTTACTGCATCAACCTCTGTATTGCCATAAAATAACTTTTATCCTCTGATAACCTTTCACTGCTTAAGGTGTTGCCATATGTCTGGTAGGCTTGGTATGATTGTTTATTTGATTTGATTGGGTTTGTCACTATCTGCTGGTCTGAATTTCCTTTCACAGTAGTTTGCCAAGCAAACCTGACCTTTTGAGTTATGTTTTCCTCTCCTTACTAGAGGTGGTGCTGAGAGAGACAAGAATAAGATTTAGTTCTTGAGGTTTTTTTGTTTGTTTTTATTTTTTTAACTGTCACTACTATACTGTGTACTGCTATACAATACCTTGCAGGAAATAGTAAGCATATTCTAATTTATAATGTGGGGATTAAAGAGTTAGGCTTTAGAAAAAAATGCTATTACTAGTACCACAATTTACTTGTTTCTAACAGTGATGCAGGTCAATTTATTGAGGCTTTAAATTATAATTTAGTCTGGAAGTTTAATTCAAGAAGAATGTATTTGTTTGCTTTTGTATGGCATAATGTTGCGATGGCAATAGTGTTACAGCCTTAACAATTATTCTGCTACTTTGACAGAAGTTTTTAATTAGAACATTATTTTAAGGCTATGAACGCACATTTTTTAAATGCTTAATGTTTTTGTCAGTTGATGTTTTTAACTGATCCAGCACACTCACTTGATGAACATAAACATGACTCTAATTAGCCCAGATTGATATTGCATTCAAATTATAAATTTTTAACACAGGCTCAGGATACAATACACATGATGTGATAGTCCTGAGTGAAAAATATCACACACAATACATTAGATTATAATATGCGAGCACCTTGATGATGTTATATGAAGGTTATATTTGCTGGTTAATTAGAAGCGCTATCTGCTTGAGTAACCAGCTTATTGCCGCCTTACCGCTTGCTGCCTAACATGCATTTAAAGTGTAGTTTTAAAATAGTATTACCTTAATGAGAGCAATAGCTAATGCCCCCTCAATTTCTATAGCATACATGTCTATGTTTTATCATGCTGGAAATATTAAATAAATAATGTAAATTATTTTTCTTCTGGGTTGGCATGAAAAAAAAAATGTAGCCTTCATTCAGCCAGTTGAAAGGGTTAGGGTTAGGGACAGGCATTAGGCAGTAATAGTGAAGGAGATGCTGTAGTTTTCTTTCTAGAGATAAAGAAAAAGTCTTAAACGTTGACACTTTTTTCTGGCATCTCATTAAAAAGAGTTAAAACCTTTGGAATCATATGATAAAAACTATTTGAATTTTCAAAACTGTAACTGTATAAAAGCTCAGTTACTTGTGTGTGTGTTTATTTGCATATACGTGTATGAACTTGTTGAACTTTCTTGAATAAATGCATGTCAGTATAGCTTACATTTCTGTACTTGATAACATAAACATAGCAGAGGAGCCTGGTAGTGGAAACACGCAATTGATTCTTTCCGTGATATTCAGTCAAATTCTGACAAATTACATTTGTGACCAATTGACGCTAGAAAAACAGGCCTCCCGTGTTACCTGGCCTTGTCTGTCTTAGAAAGAAATGCAAGCAACAATTTATTGGTCCCTATTTGCTTATTGTTAGACTATAGTATTGTTTAGCTGTATTCAACAAAACACTGTTCTTAATTCTTAAGCATACATTGGTCACAGATTGATGCCACTAATCATAAATTAAAGCCATTTGTCATTTAAAACAGATTTTTGTTATATTTCTTGTACAACTATGCACAGAGGCTTAATCCACTAAAAAAGCTATATAAAATCTTTTTACATACAGTGGAATTCAGTTCAGTTGAGTATCAGTGGATTAGGACATACTAAAACGTGGAACGTCTTCAGAAAATAGTGTCTCACTCTTCAGTAACACACTTAAGAGTAACTAACTTAAGAGTTTGAAATTCTTAGGACGTCTAGTCTGTAAAGACACTCTTGTACCTGCAGAGGGACAGGTGTAAAATAGTATAATCCTTTATTGTCCCACAAGGGGGTATTTTATATATATATATATATATATATATATATATATATATATACACTACCGTTCAAAAGTTTGGGGTCACCCAAACAATTTTGTGTTTTCCATGAAAAGTCACACTTATTCACCACCATACGTTGTGAAATGAATAAAAAATAGAGTCAAGACATTGACAAGGTTAGAAATAATGATTTTTATTTGAAATAAGATTGTTTTTACATCAAACTTTGCTTTCATCAAAGAATCCTCCATTTGCAGCAATTACAGCATTGCAGACCTTTGGCATTCTAGCTGTTAATTTGTTGAGGTAATCTGGAGAAATTGCACCCCACGCTTCTAGAAGCAGCTCCCACAATTTGGATTGGTTGGATGGGCACTTCTTGCGTACCATACGGTCAAGCTGCTCCCACAACAGCTCAACGGGGTTCAAATCTGGTGACTGCGCTGGCCACTCCATTACCGATAGAATACCAGCTGCCTGCTTCTTCTCTAAATAGTTCTTGCACAATTTCGAGGTGTGTTTTGGGTCATTGTCCTGTTGTAGGATGAAATTGGCTCCAATCAAGCGCTGTCCACTGGGTATGGCATGGCGTTGCAAAATGGAGTGATAGCCTTCCTTATTCAGAATCCCTTTTACCCTGTACAAATCTCCCACCTTACCAGCACCAAAGCAACCCCAGACCATCACATTACCTCCACCATGCTTAACAGATGGTGTCAGGCATTCTTCCAGCATCTTTTCAGTTGTTCTGCGTCTCACAAACGTTCTTCTTTTGATCCAAACACCTCAAACTTGGATTCATCCGTCCACAGCACTTTTTTCCAGTCTTCCTCTGTCCAATGTCTGTGTTCTTTTGCCCATCTTAATCTTTTTCTTTTATTGGCCAGTCTCAGATATGGCTTTTTCTTTGCCACTCTGCCCTGAAGCCCAGAATCCCGCAGCCGCCTCTTCACTGTAGATGTTGACACTGGTGTTTTGCGGGTACTATTTAATGAAGATGCCAGTTGGGGACCTGTGAGGCGTCTGTTTCTCAAACTAGAGACTCTAATGTACTTATCTTCTTGCTCAGTTGTGCAACGCGGCCTCCCACTTCTTTTTCTACTCTGGTTAGAGCCTGTTTGTGCTGTCCTCTGAAGGGAGTAGTACACACCGTTGTAGGAAATCTTCAATTTCTTAGCAATTTCTCGCATGGAATAGCCTTCATTTCTAAGAACAAGAATAGACTGTCGAGTTTCAGATGAAAGTTCTCTTTTTCTGGCCATTTTGAGCGTTTAATTGACCCCACAAATGTGATGCTCCAGAAACTCAATCTGCTCAAAGGAAGGTCAGTTTTGTAGCTTCTGTACCGAGCTAAACTGTTTTCAGATGTGTGAACATGATTGCACAAGGGTTTTCTAATCATCAATTAGCCTTCTGAGCCAATGAGCAAACACATTGTACCATTAGAACACTGGAGTGATAGTTGCTGGAAATGGGCCTCTATACACCTATGTAGATATTGCACCAAAAACCAGACATTTGCAGCTAGAATAGTCATTTACCACATTAGCAATGTATAGCGTGTGTTTCTTTAAAGTTAAGACTAGTTTAAAGTTATCTTCATTGAAAAGTACAGTGCTTTTCCTTCAAAAATAAGGACATTTCAATGTGACCCCAAACTTTTGAACGGTAGTGAATATATATATATATATATATATATATATATATATATATATTAGGGAAGTATTTCTATAAATATATATGTATGTTTATATTAAGACAACTCATGATTCGATAAAATTCCGATTCGTGGAGTGACTATTCGATTCAGAACCGATTCACAATCAATACTGTTAGTTAAAAAAAAGTGCCAATTTGTAGGGCTGAGAGAATATGCTTTTCTCCCGATTCAGTTCTTTTATGTTTCTTTTTTTTTGTAAGTGCCGACTAAATTTCAATTTAGATTCTTCAATATTTCAGATTTTTGTATTCACTAGAGTACTGAAAAGATATATAATTTTCTGAATCTTCTACTTCCCACATCTTAAACCGTTACAACAGAATGAATGAAAAGTAAAGACTTTCTAAAGTAAACTGGTACATACTTAAATATACTTCATAATAAAGTTAACTTAAACTTTTTTTTTCAAGCCTGGGCTGCATGTAAAAAAAAACACAAAAAATATTTTTTTTTATTTAACATTGATTCAAAATTGTTAAGGAAACAATCTAGATTCTTTTGTGAATCTATTTACACCCCCCCGAACACACACACACACACACACGCCTAATATATATAAGCAAATGACAAATCTATGTTACAAGATATTTTTGCAGAGACATGCACATTTAGTACTGCTTGCAAATCATAATTAGTGCCTATGGGAGCCTCCAGTACTACAGGTGAGGACCCAAAGCTTTACTCATCTACAAACACAGGTGCAAGCAGCTCATTACAATAATGGACCAAAAGCTCTAGAAGGAGCAAGACAAATTAGAGCAGATCACAAACAGAGGTGTGTGATTTAATGACACTTAGCTTGGTAATCGCTTAGAGGAACTTAATTAACAGTTTGAACATTGTGGGTCTCCTCTTCAGCCAAAAAAATTTCTCTATCAAATATAGTGGTCAGTTTAATAACTGTGAGCTTTTCAAAACGGTGTGCCTGGGAAATGTTACCCAGTTCTTCTATGGGTTACCTGGGTAAATCACTATGTAGTAGTTTACATAAAGAATATGACAATATAAAATGAAAAAAACTGGTACGGTTGTGTTGCTACTAATGAGTGGTTTCAGATCATCTACAGTAAAGTAAAAATGTCACTTTAGATTTTTAATGGTAGCTACTAATTTTGGTATTTCACATACATACACACATACACATTATTGCCAAGTGTATTGGATTGAACCAAAATCAATTAATTGAGGGGATCCAGTCACTTCCACAAGTTTATACAATCACACTTCTAGCAATGCAGACTGCTTCTACATTTTTTTAAAGGGTTTATCTCAGGAGGTCACCTGTGCAAAAAGTCCAGTGGTAACAATTTATCCTGTTGTCCATTTATCCTGGATTCTTAAAAAAAGTAGAGGTGTGTAATCTGGAGTGACAAATTTTGCCTCTCAGTCTTGGAGAACTTCATGTTTCCAACTCTATGAAAATGGCTTGAAGATGGACTCCTAGCTGTTTCAACATGACTACACACCGATCCACTAAGCAAGGTCTATGAAGACAAGGATGAACAAGTTTTGTGTGGGGGAATTTAACTGAATTCAACCAGACAGAACACCTTTGGGATGAATTAAAGCAGAGACTGGAAACCAAGCCTTCTCTTCTAACATTACTGCGTGACCTCAAAAATGTGCTCCTGGAAACCGGGGGGGAAAAAATCCAATAACCATAATCCTAAACCTTATGAAAAGCCTTATAGGAAATGTTGAAGCTGGTATAGCTGCAAAGGGTTGGCTGGAATCATATTAAAACCTTTGTATTAAAGATGGGGTGTCACTCAAGGTTGTGTGTGTGAAAGCAGGTGAGCAGATGCTACTGCTGCTGTGAACA
Source organism: Apricaphanius iberus (assembly GCA_028564705.1). NCBI lineage: Eukaryota > Metazoa > Chordata > Actinopteri > Cyprinodontiformes > Aphaniidae > Apricaphanius > Apricaphanius iberus. The sequence continues at coordinate 4,348,593 of JAPXFQ010000710.1, read as the reverse complement.
ATTTTTGCATTTTGCATTGTCGTTTATTTATAAATTTTTTTCTAGCTGAATAATACTTTTGACAGTGAATTGTGCATCCCAAAGTACGCTGTTAGTGCTGCTATTTTGTGAAACTAAATTAAAGCAGTCATTTAACTGCACGGAAAGGTATACTGCCAAATGCATAACACCTTCCAAAATATGAAGCTAGATCAGTCAAAAACTTTTGAATTTTTTTTCATTGCAGCCTTCAGGGCTTAACAATCAACATTCTTTCAAATTTGACATAATGCTTTGATTATACATAATCATATACAAAATGTATTTTCCCAATACATTTTTTAGGTCAATTGGGTTGTAGCCAGCTTCCTTCCAGTCTTTTTTATTCAGCATTTATTATATATTTTAACATTACCAAGCTTTGCTGACACTGCCAAGCCTTGGTTTGAATTTATAGCAGTCCCGCATTAGCCTGCGAGTCAGGCCAGAGAGCAGGTGTCCCATTGATTGGACCCTGCAGAACTCTGACCCCTAGCAGTCAGTCAGGGCTTACCCACTTGGCCAAGTTTACCTGACCCCTCTTGACACTTAAACTTCACTGTTTTGCACTCAGTGACATGATTAAACAGAGATTTTCAGCAAATGTTTGCTTGAAAAACAGTGGTTTAAAAACAGGATTGTGAAAACTATTTATATTTTAGTAGATGTTATGTTAACTAGCTGTTTTCATTTTTATTTCTTCACAAATTGTGATTTCATCACAAAATGGGAAACTTGGTTGTAGAAAAAATATTAGACAAATAAATCTAAAGATTTATGTATGAAGACAACCTCCAAAATATATCCACAGTAGTGCTAGACATAAATATAAGGCCAAATGGAGAGAAATTATTTTATTTTGATTAAATTCTAAAATTATGTCAAAATGTTTCCAAATTAAATATCATATGCACACTATATTTTTGTATCTGTAGTTATGTATTTGTCTTAAAAGATAACTATGCACTCTGCTAATTCTGTATTTTGTCGTTGAGTTGCCAAACAATGCGTAATGTTTTGTGGCCTGTCAATAGTGTCTCAGATGGGTGTAGCACAAGGACACAACATGTGTCCAGATCCTGGGATTCCGGATCGGGGGAAAAGAAAAGGTTCAGACTTCAGGTAAGCCAGAGTACCACTAAAAACAGCAGGTAATTTAATATTACCTTTCATTTAGAATCAAGACTGGTAAATGATTCCTTGGTAGCTTATCTGATTTTGTGACATTCTCTTATTTCTTTTAAAATGTGTTTTTGTGGAACACATTTCCTGTTGTCAGGCAAAACTGAACAGAAAAATGTGTGCTTAAACAGTCACAGGTCGCCTCCTATTCCAGCTGTAGTGCAGCAATAGTCAGCCTCTGGGAGATGGTGATATTACCATGAGTGTTATAGAGTCTTGTTTCCTGTCAAAGCTATTGTCCGTATCAGTAGTCACCTTTAACAGAGACAAATGGGTGTCATCTGTATCCAGTTTTTGTGCCATTTTTGCAAATCACAGCCAGTGTAGCTAAGAAAATTTCAGTTTTTTTTCCTTTTTTCACCAGCAAATATGTTTTCTCAGTTCTCCTACATTTCAGCTCATTTATTTTCTGTGATTTATCTGACTGCAGGCGAGGAGCTACAGTGCATTTTTCCTGCGATGAGGGTTACGAACTGCAGGGCTCAAAGAGCATCAGCTGCCTCAGAGTGACGGACAGCTATGTGGGCTGGAGTGATGACCGGCCCATCTGCAGAGGTAAGCTCTGACATGTCTATGCATGTATGAAACTCCAGCAGACTGAATTTGACCTCTATTCATTCTTTTGCACTGAGGTGCTCAGCTCATGTATGCTTATAAGGCTGCTGTTATTTTGTGTGGGTGTGTAGAACATTTCTTTTTTTTTTTTTACAATATGCACTTTCCACAAGTTTCTTATGATTGGCCTGACTTTGACCTTTACTCAGCATTATTTAGGTATGGTTGCTTAGCCATACATGTCCCCTTCTTTTTCCCTTGTGACCATTTGGTGATTTATTTAAAATTGTAGTATAGTGTAGTAAATTATTTTGACATCTACACCATTTTTGAGTATCTGGTATTGAGTGAATTCTTTCTTAAACTGCCACATGGATTTAAAAATAAAATACTTTAATTTAGCGTTACTAAAAACATATTTTTGCATTTTCCCCTTGAAGTCAGGGAAAAGATGGAATTTGATGAAAGGAAGGGTTTTTCAGGCATTGAAAAAAGAAATAGAATTTGTAAAGTTATTTGTATTTCATCACTTCTATCCTCTATCCTTATCCTTTGCTGTTCATCCATCCCTTCCACCCTAGGGAACTATCCTTTTGTCTTTACATTTGTTTGTCCACTTGTGTGTTTGTGCATTTATCTATCTATCCATCATCCAGCTAGCCTGCCAGCCATCGAGCCAGCTGCTTGACTATGGTACATATATTCATTGATTATTATTTCTAGTGTACATCTGTTTTTCTATCATGAATCAACCCATTTTTTGGCTGAAAGATGTAGAATGGTCTTTCCTTCCATTTGTTTCTGGTCAATATGTGTTTGCATCTGTCCGTCTGTCCTTCCTTCCTTCCACAAATCCACCCACCCTGCTGCACATTTATCTCTATCTATTATCCCTTCCTGAATTTGTCCTTCCTTCCTTACATTCTGTGGCTTTTGCACCTTCGACATTTAAACCTGACCAATGCAAAAGTAGGTGCATTGTGAATTTTCATACTGATACTTTTAAGTCGAGCTAAAATTGACTGGGAACTCTGGTAATCTGAGTTTAAGACATGTTAAACTTTTTAGTGATAAATATGTGAATACTCCCTAATGTCACCCTGGGCTCATATATTACTCTGCTTTTCAGTGAACTAATGTAAGATGATGGGGTTTTAATAGGTTAATATGAGAGGGAACACATGAAGATGAAAAAGATAAAAGGCTTTGAATACTAAGATTAAATTTATTGGCTAGTGCGAAAGAATCAGTTTACAGTTTTACCGTAAAAAAAACAAACTCAAAATGGAAGAGTAGGTTCGAAAGAGCATTTCTATGCTCTTGAGCCGCAAAATAAAAATGAATGAATGGACTTACTACCTAATGTATACATTCACGAAATGCATTTGATTTTACATCTTTAAAGTACTATAATCAGAAGGACCCTTTGGATTTCCCAAAAAATCAAATAAAATGTTTTTGTTTTTTTTGCCTGAATAAAAACAAAAACTGCTTATTGAAATGTCAAAATGCATGAAACATTTTACTATTACTCATCCACTATGGTGGTGGCTTTTGCTTTCATGTCTGAAACTGTCATTGATTAAAAAAATAGAATCAACAAAAAATTGGTATAATCAACACATACTAGAGTATCCACTAAATGGATTCGGCTTTTGGAGGGAGTATCACAAATTTGATATTAGTTAGTCTTGGTCCTATCTGAGGTCTACTAGCATGCATTTCAGAAAAAAAGTTGTCGTTTTTTTGTTTTTTTGATTTAGCAGAGCAAAAGGTCATGTATTGACAGTTTTCTACTAATAAAATCCAGAAGGTGAGTAAAATGTTTCCTAAAGATCTTTTTTTCAGCATTCAGCAATCCATTAGAAAACATTTCATGCTGCACACACAATTTTTAAATAAAGATTAAACATTCTCACAGAGCAATCAAAGATATGTCTCCTAAATTAGCATAAGTTATCAATAAGTGTAAAAGGACCATTAGTAACACTTTGTGATAAAGAATTTACTAATTAATTGTTTGGCATAAAATCCATATTTACAATTCTATCCATATTTTATTTTAATTTATAAACTGAGATGCATTAGACAGAGTGTTTAAAAAAAACAACAAGCAAAAAAAAACAAAAAAAAAACATCTTGACTTTCTTATTATACTCTTAAGCCAGTGGTTATTATTAATAATATTTGTAAAATATTTTGATCCTAAACTTTGCCAAACTATTTTAGATATAAATTTAAAGATTTAGCCTGGAACTGAATTAACATTCTTGAATATCCTAAAGAGCTAGCTTTAACTAAATTTGTCTTACTTGTTATATATCGTTCAGTTATTTCAAAGCGTTTGCAGATCTATTGATTTGTACCTCAGCTTAGGTAGATGGTCATGCCTTGGTCTGTTAACAGTTGTTATAGTCATAAACTTTTGGCTGATTGAACATAGGATTGTTTTTTTTATATATTTAGTGTGCCCAAATATAAATTAAAGTCACACTTTTTTTCTTAATAACTTTGTAACCTATTTCCACTTCTGAATCTGCTGGTCCCTCACTTACAATCTGAGCAAAGTACTTGGACTTTTGTGGTTGTAACATGAAAAAATTTGAAAAAAAGTTTAATATATTGAAATACATTATAAGTTTCTGAATACTTAAATTATTCACTGTGTGTTGACCCTTTTGTTCTGTATTGTTCTTGGTATGTTCTTCTAGGGACCATAGTGTATTAAATATACAAAGGCCAGCACACAATGCTCAAATTAATAGAGATTCATATCAAATTGCACCATTTGAGATGCCAAAATATGACTTTTTGCTGCAGCAGAATCACATCAGACGATTCTGACATAAATATCAGTCCATCAATAATTGGACAGTAAGTTATGGAAGTTTTGCCATTTATTATTCCTATGATAAAAAGGAGAGAGTCCCACTGCATATTTTTCTAGAAATATTTGAATCTACTTGATATCCCTAATACTTTGTTTTTTTGTTGGCAATGCGCACTGTACGTCACAGTACATGAACACACAACCTGAATTTTAAGCACATGACCAGAGATTTTCCTTTACAACTAAATAGGAACTCAAAATAAGGGGCTATCAACTTTCTTATTGTCTTTGTCATGGCATTCATGTCAATGTGGGGAGGGGCTGAAAGGTGACTGTCAGATCCAAGCTAGGTTTTTACAGACCCATTTAATGGATTTGAACAGAATTGAAAAGTTTTTTTGTTTTGTTTTTCAGTAACTGAAAAGTGAAATCAATTACAAAAATTAATTGAACCCAGACTTTTTAAAGCCTGTATTTCTGTTAATTATGACACTTTACAGCTAATGAAATCACTGATCAAATAAAATTCAACATATAAAATATACATTTTAATACATAATTATGGGTTCTCTAAAAAATAGGTTTTATACTCTTTTTAAGTTATTTTCAACATGTATAAACTGACAATTGAGCCACATTATAATGCATTTTGTAATTTTTTGAATATGCATGTAAGGAGGCATAATGAGTGGCACACTATCAGAGCTAGAGGAAATTCAGCAATTACGTTTTGTCCTCTGCTCCAGCATTAACAATATATCACCTTTTATTAATCAATACTCAGATGCTAAAATCACCTTTGTTAGAAATGATCTGTAATGTCAGATGCACATTTCACCTACAACTCAAGCCTTCGCATGGCCTGTATAGATATCTGTATTGCTTTAAACTTGGGGATATCCCCTGTGCAAATGTGCAGTCTATTTATGCAATAATTTATAATGTTTTGCAATTTTGAGATATTTCAATTTAAAACTCTACATTTTCTGTGATTATGTCGTTAAACTGTCTTTAACCACAGACTTGCCTTTTTGTGTCTTTTGTCTTGTAGCGCCAATGTGTGGGGGTCAGTTAAAAGGACCCAGTGGAGTCATCACATCTCCTAATTATCCCGTTCAGTATGATAACAATGCCAACTGCACTTGGATCATCACAGCAACAGACACGTCGAAGGTAATATTCACTTCACACAATCCAATTTGAAACCATTTAGGTTTTATAACAAACTTTTTGGCATTTAAAAAAAAAAAAAACTTTTGAGTATTTCATAATGAAGCTAAGTAATTGAGCTGTACCTGTTTGAGAAGATAATTCAGCTTTCTGCCAAACTAGACTCATTTGGGGGTTTTGACAGTTGGTACAGGACACTTTGGGGGCTTTTCAGCACGCAACGTCATGGTGAAACGTAAGAAATAAAGAAATTAAAGGAGAGCAAATGACTGGATGTGAGCCAACAGCAGCTTGAGCAAGTTGTTAGAATTACCTGTGGTGGCAGAAAGAAGGTGAATTGGACAGTAGAATAAAGGTTTTATGAGCATGCTTAGAGGAGAACATTAAAGTCTCACAGCCCTTCTCTTACACAATTTAGTTGTAATCGAACAATTTAGTTGTATAAATTGCTTTATTTTTTCATTGCAATGAGAGGCTATGTGTAGAGAAAGGTAGAACTGGAATGGAAGTCAGAAACAATATACTTCCACCAATGCCCAACCTTTGCTTGCGACTGTAGAAACACACTCGGTATACCCAGCAGGCTGCACGTGGAAATAGAACCTGGTATTTTAGGCAGCCTTTTGCTTTGTTTGGTTCAGATGAAGATAGAACAAGGCTCTTCTTTCTCTTTACAGATGTAATAAGCTTCTATTCTTGTCCATCGGCACACATCCCTAGCCAGAGGACGTGTTAGCTGAGGTACTACAGAGGGAGTAGAATAGGACATGACAATGATTCCTCGGGGCCTAAATTCAGTTTAAAGACACCGTGTCAAATACGGGTTGTCGTCCATTATCTTCAAGATACTGAAAGGTTATTTTCAGGAATTAAAGTGTCAATATAGAGGACTCTGTCTTACTCTTCCAAAACAACAAAAATGTCAAGCGTACCATTAAACATTTTTGACAGAACGTACACTACTTTTAGAGAGAAAAAACACAAGTTTACGTGACATCTTTGTTTTTAACAAAACACCAACAAACAGTTATCATAGTGGTCTCAAAGCCCTTAACACAGTATGAATCTAAACGTAGGCTTTTTAAGGTATTTATGGTTTCAGTAACTACAACTCTTTGTAGAATCATGTAAAGAATGTAATATACATATAAAAATATGCTTTGAAAAGCATTCCTGTTCAGAGCCAGAAACAAATGCAGCATTTTACACTGCACTGTCCCAACACGCTTGTTGTGAAGATGAAATAATGCAGGCGGCTGTCTACTGTCACAACATGTGCGTCCAGGACGAATGAATGCTGCAAGTCAACCGCTCAACACAATCTGTTGGCTGTCCTTAGAGAGGAAACTTTTAAATTGACCGGAATAATGAACTGAAGAATCAAATTGGAATGTATTCAATTGAAATTAGTTTTTTGTAAAATTCCTTGGCAACAAGTGATGTTAATTGCCGCTATATAATTTAATGGAACTGAATTAAATTGGGGGGGGGGGGGGTGGGGGGGGGGGGTGGTGTAAATCAGTAAGAATATATTGTTTGGTTTTGTGAATAGGTAATCTACATTAAAAATGTCCTCTTTACATGTTTAGGGTAATTTCAGGGCTTAAGAGTATTCATACACCCTGAAATTCATTATGTTGGGGCAAATTATAAACATTTAAACAGTGTAACTATAATGTGGAAAAGGAAGGACATGTGTTTTTTCTAAATATTTCCTCAAACAAATCAGAAAGGTATGAATGTTTTATACCACCTATAAATTTTTTTAAAGTGACAATGTTTTATACCCCCTATAAATACTTTTAAAGTGACAATGTATTCAGAATATTTAGTTTTTGTTGAGGAATACTCCCTCAAGGATTTGTCCTAAGATTATTATTCACAGAATAATAATAAAAACACTGTTTTTTTATTTATTTATTCTTGTTATTGATCATTTTCACCTGTATAGTTTGAAGTGTTTATCACAACTGCCTCATAGTATGGTTGCAAAGTGCCCCCCCCTTCTGCTTTTTTTCTCTCGCCTTGACTTTACTTGTTGGCTGACAGATGGGAGATGAGTTTGTAGTATGAAACTCTATTTATCGAGCGATCTGACCTATTTTGGAACACATCATCAATCTTTTCTCTCCACCATGGCAATTTTCATTAGGCACAAGGTTTAACATAGTACAAAATGCAATTTGCATTTATATAAGCTTTTTCATTAGGCCTTGCTCTCTCAACCTTCTGAAATATTAGGGAAATTGTCAAAAATCAGTGGCACCCAATTTAATCTAGAAGACAAAATATTGTTCTGTTTTTCTGTGATATCATACCTATCAGCTGTATTATTCTGTCTATAGTCCCTGGTTTTGTTTGTTGATTAAATAATGTGTTTATCTGCTCTTAATATAGATGCATTTTAAGATGATGTCATGTGTTTTATGCTCCAAAATATTCATCTGTTATAGGAATATTTCTACACTTTTTGTAATCTTTCTATAAATGTGAAATTCTGTGCAACATACTCACTACCATTGAACATTTTGTAATGTTTGTTTTTATTTAAGATTTTATGTGATAGAGCACCACAAAGTAGGTAATAGTGAGATGAGAGGCAGACGATTTTTATTTTATTTTATTTTTTTCAAATACAAAGTTCTGCGAATTGTAACATCATTTCCTTCAGTTTTTTTCCACCACGTTTTAGCTGCACCAATATTCTTATTCAGAATGAATTACTTCCCTATCCCTGCTAAAGGATAAGCACTCCCACAATACAGTGCTGTCGACATTACAGTATGGGGAGTGTGGGATTTACAATAATGTGTATTCTTGGTCATCCCTGAGCAAGTTTGGTGAGAACATGGCAGTAATGTCATGTGTCTATATTGCATACAGTTGGACTATATTTACAAATCATGTAACTTCTGAAACCAAATGGTTGCATGTAGCGGAATTATGATAAAAAAGAATGCTTGCCACAAGTACAGATTTGTATTAGAAATACATAAAACAATCTATTCTTTCCACAATGGAGTTGCATTTTACTCTGTTGGTCTATTAAAGAAGACATCAATAAAAACATGTTGAGTTTTGTGGGTGTAATGAAACAAAAATAAGAGAAGATCAAGGGTTACATATACTGTACATTTAACTTTTAGAAACACACAAGGAATTATATATTTGATCTGTTAGTGCTGCTTTACTTAATTTTAACTCTAACATGGACTTGAATATGTCTGAATAACTCCTGTTTTTAGCTGCGAAAAGTTGAGGTGATTCAAAACGCATCTAATCTGATAAGGCATCCTCCATCCATCCATCCATCTTCTTCCGCTTATCCAAGGTCGGGTTGCGGGGGCAGTAGCCTAAGCAGAGACACCCAGACTTCCCTCTCCCCAGCCACTTGGGCCAGCTCCTCGGGAGGAATCCCGAGGGGTTCCCAGGCCCGCCGGGAGACATAGTCCCTCCAGCGAGTCCTGGGTCTTCCCCTGGGCCTCCTCGCGGTGGGACGTGCCCGGAACACCTCACCAGGGAGGCGTCCAGGAGGCATCCTGACCAGATGCCTGAGCCACCTCAACTGGCTCCTTTCGATGTGGAAGAGCAGCGACTCTACTCTGAGCCCCCTCCGGATGACCAAGCTCCTCACCCTATCTCTAAGGGAGAGCCCAGCCACTCTGCAGAGGAAACTCATTTCAGCAGCCTGTATCCGTGATCTTGTTTTTTCGGTCACCACCCAAAGTTCGTGACCATAGATGAGGGTAGGAACATAGATTGACCGGTAAATTGAGAGCTTTGCCTTTTTGCTCAGCTCTCTCTTCACCACGACAGACCGGTACAGCGCCCGCATAACTGCAGACGCCTTACCAATCCGCCTATTGATCTCCTGTTCAATTTTTCCCTCATTCGTGAACAAGACCCCAGATACTTGAACTCCTCCACTTGAGGATGGACCCCATCCCCGACCTGAAGAAGGACCAGGGTCTCGGATTTGGAGGTGCTGATCCACATCCCAGCCGCTTCACACTCGGCTGCGAACCGCTCCAGCGGAAGCTGTAGATCACGTTCAGATAAAGCCTACAGGACCAAATAATCTATGAAAAGCAGTGACCCGATCCTGAGGTCACCAAAATGGACACCCTAAACACCTTGGCTGCGTCTAGAAATCCTGTCTATAAATGTTATGAACAGGATCGGTGACAAACGGCAACCTTGGTGGAGTCCAGCTCTCACTGGAAACGAGTCTGACTTACTGCCGGCAATGCGAACCAAACTCTGACACCGGTCATACAGGGACCTAACAGCCCCTATCAAAAGGCCTGGTACCCCATACTCCCGGAGTACCCCCCACAGGACTCCCCGAGGGACACAGGTAAATGCCTTCTTCAAGTCCACAAAACACATGTAGACCGGTTGGGCGAACTCCCACGCACCCTCCAGGACCCTGCTGAGGGTATAGAGCTGGTCCAGTGTTCCACAGCCAGGACGAAAACCACATTGTTCCTCCTGGATCCGAGGTTCGACTATCCGTCGGACCCTCCTCTCCAGGACCCCCGAATAGACCTTACCAGGGAGGCTCAGAAGTGTGATCCCCCTATAGTTGGAACACACTCTGTGGTCCCCCGTTTTAAAGAGGGGGACCACCACCCCAGTCTGCCGATCCAAGGCCGCCGCCACAGGCACCGACCACCTTGCGGCCACAACTATGGTTCGCCGATTCGACAATGGAGGCACGGAACATGGCCCACTCGGACTCGGTGCCCCCCGCCTCTCCCGGGATGTGTTTCTGACGAAAGGTGAGAGTTGAAACTCCTTCTGACAGGGGATTCTGCCAGACGTGCCCAGCAGACCCTCACGGCGCTTTTGGGCAATTGAGCTGCGGCATAGGATGTCCTGGTGCCAAGTCCACACATGGACACCCCTATGCTTGTACATGGTGTTCGTTATGGACATCCATGACGAGCACAGAGTTCCAACAACAAAACACCGCTCGGGTTCAGATTGGGGGGGCCACTCCGCCCAACCATGCCTCTCCAGGTCTCACTGTCATTGCCCACGTGAGCGTTGAAAGTCCCCCAGCAGAATAAGGGAGTCCCCGGAATGAGCACTCTTCAGCATCCCCTCCAAGGCCTCCAGAAAGGGTGGGTAATCTGAGTTACCGCTTGGCGCATAAGCACAAACAATAGTCAGAACCCGTCACCCCACCCGTAGGCGGAGGGAGGGTACCCTCTCATTCACCGGGGATAACCCCAATGTACAGGCGCTGATATGGGGGGCAACAAGTATGGCCACCCCAGCTCGCCGCCTCTCAACGGGAGCAACTCCAGAGTGGAAAATAGTCCAACCCTTCTCGAGGAGACGGGTTCCGGAGCTAGAGCCGTGCGTCGAGGCAAGGCCGACTACGTCCAGTCGGAACCTCTCAACCTCGCACACCAGCTCCGGTCCTTCCCCACCAGAGAGGTGACGTTCCACGTCCCAAGAGCCAGCTTCTGCAGCCGAGGATCGAACCGCCATGGTCCCCGCCTTCGGCCACCGCCCATCTTACACCACACCCGACCCCTATGGCCCCTCCCACAGGTGGTGAGCTCATGGGAAGGAGGTTCCATGTTGCCTCTTTGGGCTGAGCCCGGCCGGGCCCATGGGGCCATTTACCCATGGGGCCGGGCCACCAGGCACTCGCCAACGTGCCCCACCTCCAGGCCTGGCTCCAGAGTGAGGCCCCGGTGACCCGCGTTCGGGCGTGCAAACTCTGGGTCCAAATTTTTTGCTCATCATAGGGGTCTTCGGGCTGCGCTTTGTCTTTTCCCTCACCTAGGGCCAGTGTGCCCTGGGTGACCCTAACAGGGGCTTAGAGCCCCAGACATATTAGCTCCTAGGATCATTGGGACACTCAAACCCCCCCACCGCGATAAGGTGGCAGCCCAGGGATAAGGCATCCTATATTTGATTAGTAGGAGAGAATTAATTAGGAGAACCTGCAACGTGAGATGTAGAAAAGCATACTTAAGGAGTGTTATGTATGTGAGTGTGTGTGTGTGTGTGTGTGTATATATATATATATATATATATATATTATTATCATTATTTCAAGCTGCTGAGTTGTTCCATAAACCGAACTAGGACTATATTTTCAGCATCTTCCAAAAAGGAAGGAAATTCCTAAAGCAAAATGGAGCTTTGTATGCAAGATGCACAACTGCATCATAGGTGTCCACTGAAATGTGTCTGAAAAATATTCAAATTAGACTCCTGAATGATGGATTGATAGACAGGGGCATCGGGAATCAAAGATGGAAGGAGGTCTCTTCTCTGCACCTGATCTCAAGATCATTCAAGCATCTGTCAGTTATGCCTCTCTGGGCGATATCTCTGTTGTTGTCTAGGTGATCAAGCTGACATTTGAGGATTTTGACCTGGAGAGAGGTTACGACACCTTGACGGTGGGAGACGGTGAGCTTGTGGGGGACCAGAAGACCATTTTCCACGTGTGAGTGCCTCCTCTTTGACCTTCATCTTTTTTGCCTCTGTTTCCTTTATTTGCATTTGCTCTCTGGGATACTAGTCATTTCTGTTCTGCCAAATATGTTTCAAAGCTGTTTATGCTTACCTCTTTGTTCTGTGTTGCTATTCATTTTTCCCTGCCTCCTCATTCCCAGCAATAGCCCACTGACTTCCTTTGCCCCTAGCACTTATTTTCTTTGAAAGTTCCATTTCTGTTAAACTTTATAGCCACAGTGAGACCACTGTAACATGTTTTATCTGAGACAGTTCAGTTTAAACCTTTAAACAGACATCTTTTTAACTGAAAATATTTTGATAATGAAAGGGTCAATCTGTATATTAGTACAAAACCCATTATCTATGTCATCACCACTTAACACCAAAATGTTCCAATTCCATAAACAACAAAAACAAAAAACTTGATGAAATCATAACCCAATTATGCTCCTGTGCTTTGTTCATTGAGAGGTTTTCCCTGTCATTGGTTATAATCTGATTCAAATAATTAAGTCAGGAATTAAAAACAAAAGTTTTCAAACCAATACTAATGAACAACAAACTGGACAGCACATTAATGCAGAACTAAAGGCCACTATCTAATCTTCAGTGCGGTATTTGACACCTTTGATCATGATATACTACTGGAACGACTGCAGAGTTTGATCAGAATCTCTGGTATAGTACCTGGATGGTTCAAGTCTTATTGTATGAACTGTAAATTATTTGTGTTAACAGGAAGCGTCTCATCAAAATTAGTTTATCAGAAATGTATAAATCACTCAATGGTCTAGCACCAAAGTTTGTGGGAGACTTGTTGCCAGTATATCAACCCCCCGAGTCCACTCTCTTGTCTACTGTCCTCTACTAATCATCCCATGAATTTGAAGTAAACATGGAGAAGCGGCTTTCATTTCTAAGCTCTCCTTATCTGGAACAAACTTCTAGACGACTGCGAAACTGCTATAACACTGAGTTCCTTTAAATAAAAGTTAAAAACCCATCTCTTTGGAGCTATCTTTGAGTAAGCGGTTAATAATAGCTAGAATGTCATGTTTTAAATGTGTAATATGTTAAGTGTCTCTAATGTTGTATTTTCTGCTTTTATTGTTGTTCCTCCCAAACCATGTAAACAAACTTGAATTGCCTGCCTGTTGAAAGTTTGTTGTACATATAAAGTTGCCTTCCCTCTCCTTGCCTAATGGCGTTCGCACTAGCAGATGCTCTATTCACCGGATGTAATGATTAATAGTGCTGAACTGTACCACCTTGATAAAGTTTTTATAGAGCAGTTCATGTTTAAGGCTGCCTGTCCTTTGGGAGTCAGGAGGAAGAAGGATAAATGTTGCAGACGTTTATAATGTAAGTATATTATGTTTTCAGATGTGTGAATAGCTTTTGCAGCTTAATATTTATTTCCTATTACCTAGGTAGGCTAACGGTGAACACACACACACACAATCTTTACAGCACACAAACAACAAGGCTAAGTTTCTGTTCTAGTGAAGTCTTTAGGCATTCCATGGACCTTTTCAGAGCAGAAAATCACAGTTTGTACAGTACCTTATTCAATTCAATTCAGTTTATTTATATAGCGCCATTTCACAACAGATGTCATCTCAAGGCACTTTACAAAAAGAGTTATTACAATACAATGTTTAGTGTAGAAATTACAGAACCACAGAAGATTGCGTCGTGGAATTCTCAGCAATCCCTCATACTGAGCAAGCATGCAGCGACAGTGGGAAGGAAAAACTCCCTTTTAACAGGAAGAAACCTCCGGCAGAACCAGGCTCAGCACAAGCGGTTATCTGCCGCGACCGTCTGTGGCTTGGAGAATACATAACAGAGACACAGAAAGAGCAATAGAACTGATGCAGAAGTTTGTTGCAGGACGTGGAGAATTTTCCGTCACTGCAATGCCATCTTAGTCAGGGTCGTCAAGCAGGGCTAATCCGGAGCACCTACTATAATAGAAAACAGGTTAGTGCTTGAATTGACAGCACATCATGCAGTTGGGGAGAAGTAGGAGAGAAAGTAGGAACAGACCCTAATAATGTCCTCCAACAGCCTAGCCTAAAGCAGCATAGCTACTAACATTAACCTGTCTCCTAGCTACTAGGAGACCTGGCTACCAACACTCTGTCTGAGTCCTCCTGATCGAGGCTCAGCCCGTGGACGGTGTAGGGCCGGTAACGGCCCCCGTCATGCCGGGGTCTTCTCGGAGTCGGGTTGTTTGAGAATGCAGCCCAAAGTGGGTGGTAAACTCCATCTAAGGCTAAATACCGGCACGAGACCGATAGTCGACAACTATCTTAAGGAAAAATAGACAGAACTATCTTAAGGAAAAATAGACAGAACTGAGAGGACAGAGTTGAAGAGGGCGAGAGACGTTTAAGAGATAAACGGGTGGGGTCCGCACAGTCTGCCCGGGGGATTCAACCCTTAGTGATGGCATTTAACATGGAAATGATTATCCTCCCATCTCTCTGAGGATTTCTTTATTTTCTCACTGTGGATAGGACATCATTATAGTACATGTAAGGAAACAATTATAAGAAATGAATAATAAACTGATAATAAACTCAGAATCTCTCTAAAAAAAAGACACTTTCAATAGGGCATCATAAGTATATGTATTTGGATAAACAGCGATAAATGAAAAGAATATGGTATGAGATTGGACAATTTTAGAAATATTAAGTAATAAATAAACTGACAACTGTAATTTATTTAAACTCTATTAAAATGTATGGATTACATTCAGCTTTTAGTTCTTGAAATAAAGACTGAAAAAGCACTACATATTTCATCCCTCATCTGCATGTTGACAAAATTTAAATAGTCTGTTAAAAGGGGAAAAAATTAAAATAAAAGCAACTTTGCCAGACATAACCACTCATTTCTCTGTTCTTCGTATTCCTCTGATAAAATTAGAGCCGTTAATCACTTACTCTGCAGCTATACCCTCCTTAATTAGAGTTGGGTGAAATTACTATTCAAATAGGATTAAATTACTACTGTGACATTGACTGATCTTACCTTCATTTTCCACTTTCTGGTCCCTAGCTGTTTTGCATAAAGGCTTTGAAATGTTTCTGGTTGGAGTTTCTCATAACAGTTTTAAAGTTTAGTAGTTTTGTTTGTAACCTAAGCTTTCATATTTCCCTTTGAGAGTCAAAATAATGCAGAAACAGTAAATTCTTGAGCTATACAAGCGACAACATTTAATAACAAAATAACTCATCCAGTGTCACTGTGCAGGCTGCCAGCTGCATGGAGTTACAGCTGATAGCAAAGCTGCCTTGCAGTAAGAAGCTTGTGGGTTCAAATCCAGGCCTGGGGTCCTATTGAAAGGAATTTGTATGTTCTTCTGTTTGGATTAATGGGTTTTCTCTGGATTTTCCTGCTTTCTATTTGAAAAACAAAAAATTTTAATGAATTATACTCTCCAAAAAGTTTTTTTTGGTATCTGTGTACTGTATCCATTGTTGTTTGCCCTGTTTCTCTGTACAGAGTGTATCCCATCTTTCGTCCAATTACTGCCAGAGCCTCTAGGTAGACAGTGGACGGATGGATAACTGTCAATGAAAACATTCCTGTTCAATATTTTATGTCTCAAATTTAGGGGTGTCACAATCTCGCTTTTGTATCGTAATCGATTGAAATTGCGCTACGACCTTGCACATCCAAATTCAAAAGAGAATCCCGATCATATCCTGCTCCTGTTTACTATGCATCCCACTCAGGACTCCGTAGCAATAGTTAGCAGGCTACAGTGTATTTACTCAGATTTCCTCATCACGAAGAACCACACATTGTATTTCCCCTAATAAGTAAGTCTCACCACTTCCCATGAAACTCACTACAACACCTGGTAGCATTTTAACTGCCTGTTTCACATCCCCCATGATCAGAGCACACGTCCACTGAGCATTTTAGCTGACGCTAGCAAGTAGCTATTGACTAAGCTACGGATCGACCCCGGCTAGGATAGATGAAGCAGCAAGACCAGAGCTAAAGCCGCTCCTTCTACGCTCAAATAGCCAGTGAACAAATTTTGAGTTCTGCTGTTTACTGCATTTTGCTTGGTACAATGAACGATCTGGACAGGAGTATTGCTTCCCCACTCGTTTTTCTGCAGTAGCTATAAAGAGTCACTGGATGGCAGACACTATTCTGTTACTAATATTTAAAAAAGACTTACACATTTATTGTAAATAAATGATTTGAATTTGATCATTAATGCCTAATACATTAAACAAGAGTAATAAAAATGTAATCACTTTTGTCTTCTAAAATAAGATTTACTGTACAAAATGTAATGAATAAAACAAATAATCGTAGACTAGCCTAAAAATGACATAGGGCTCTGTACTGTAAAGAACAGAAAAAAATAAATAAATTTGAGAATCGAATCGTGACCCTGAAATTGAAAACCAAATCGAGGATTTGGAGAATCGTGACACCCCCACTCAAATTGTTTATTTGACATAACAATCCTAAATGTGTCTTAATCATGTTGCAGCCTGTCTGGTACGACAACTCCAGACCTTGTGGTGAGCACCAGTCATCAGATGTGGCTAAACTTCAAAACAGATGATACCAGTGGCTCCCTTGGATTTAAAGTCACCTTTGAGGGTAAGGATGGGTATGAGAAGCATTAATAAGCCATCTCAAATAACAGTCTAATTTAGGTTCATTTTACAAATTTCTAAAGAGATTTTTTCCTATGCTTATTTCTTCTCATGCATTACCAGTTTTGAAATTATTGTAAAAGCTGAGATAATCTGCATGGCCAAAGCCTGTTTTGCCTTTCTTTCAATTTCACAAGCTTGATTGAGTTTCGGGGCCCTAAACTTATTGAACAGCGAGGCATTGGCTTTTGTGTAAAGAAATCTTTTAGCATAATAACAAAAGATTGTGGTAATTAATGGTCTTTGATCTCCACTTGCCATATTCATAGAATAAAATGATAGCTTACAATGACTTCAAAGATAACATGGGTGTAAGTGATCTCTCAGAAAGCTGACAGGAAATCTCTGTTGGGTTTATCCTCCCTTGGCAATAATATGTTAATATGTTATAGACAGATTCATTGGTAGCACTAAGTTTCATATATTGGACATTGTGAGGTCAAAAACAATCAGGTGGACCTCATTGTTCAGGACTGGATTTATTTGCCCCATTGCTAAATTTAAGTCATTTGTTTCATAATAATTATGTCTCTAGGTTGCATAATGGAAATTGAACTTTACATATAAGCAGATGTTTATAAGCATGTGTGAAAAAGAGTGACAGTGTCAGTGTATTAATTATGTATGTAGCATTACTCTGGTTTTTATTTGTCTTATGTTTGTCTTAAAATATACAACTTTAAATGATCTTGCAACTGTTACATTTGCAAGCTTTTGCAGCCTTACATTCCAAGCAGGTCCTTGAGACCCTGTGATCAGCATCTGCTGTTTGTAACAAAGACTTATCTGAAAACTAAAGCAGACTGGGCCTTTGCAGTAGTGGCTCCCTCTATCTAAAACTCCCTTCCTCTCTGTTTGAAGTGTAATTCAGAGATTACCTGTAAAAAGCAGCTTAAAACCCATATTTTTGAAGTTGCTTTTGCTTAGTTTTACACTTGCTTTCTGATTTGATTTGTCAATGCGATTGTTGCCATGTTTTTATTAAAAAGTACTTTATAATTATTTCTAAAAATGTGCTATAAAAATGAAGCTTTACTTACTTTACTTCCTTTTTCCGTAATATTTATTTATTTCGTAGATCTACTTTTCTCTGTAAAGCACAGCAAGCATTTTCTCTTGTCCAAATGTTTGTATTTTATCAGCAAAAATAACAGAAAACTTAGAGCAGCATGCTGAGCAAAAGTGTAATTAAAACAATGAGTTCTACTTAATGAAGGGGGAAGAAACACTTAGGACGACTTCACCTCCTAGAAAGGAAGCAGCAAAAATCTAATTAGCATTTTCAATTATTTGTATTTTAAGCTTGATCATCAGGTTTTAGTTGCAAATACAGTCAAATCAGTGCACACATTTTACTGAAGGTCAAAAACATTCAACACTAACCTTCTTTTTGAACTTGTAAGGCTTAAAACAATACAGGCATTATTGCAAGTAAACAAGTCTTTTGTTGACTCGGCCACTTTAAAAGTTTATAATGGGATGGAGTGACTTAAATCAGGGGTATTCATTTATATCATGGAGCAAAATCATGCACCATGCAAAATGTATTTGACATTTGGAAATACAAATTGCGTCCTTCATATATATATGTTTTCACATGACTTATATTGATATTATAATTTACATTTAAACAAGTATTTTATTGATAACACTGTCTGTGCTGTTAGCAGTTATAATACATACTACCTTTTAAATAGTTGTCAATGGAAGAATTCCAAGGAGATGAAGATGAGGTTGACTCACCGTTCATTGGCGTTTTAACATATATATTATGAAGGTACAGGAAGCCCTCTTTGGGCATCACTGTCTCTCTTAAACATGGCACTTCTGCATGCCTGCGTCAGCTTCCAGAGCTTTTCTATCAGAACTGTTTGTCCTACTGTACACACAAAACAATAAGATGAGTCCTTTGTTTAACCTGAGAAGGCAAAATGTCCATAAGTCTTTTCCAGCATCAGTCTCTTCATTGAGTCCCTAGCATTATGTGCATATTTCACAGATGCCTTTACATACAATTTCTAATTACTAAATAGAACTAATGTTGAAATAATTTTCCCATAACAATAGTGTATGTTGATTTTATATTTAGTTGGCCGATTAAAATAAAGCTAGACTTTAATTTGATCTGTTGGATGATGGCTATACCCCCCAATATTTTTCATATAATAATGTGCTCATATATCTTTTCCTTTATCCATTAATAGAGCACATTTAGAAACATGTATACAAACCAAAATACTTCATAGATAAATTCAGAAAGAAATCTGCTGCAATAACTGTAGAAGGTAAATGGTCAACAATGATCTAAGTAGCTAACAAAAGAAAAATGTTTAAAAATAAAGAACAACAGAAAACATGCCTGTCTTCACACCAATTGTAGTCAGTTACTTTAGTATACTCAATCTAGCAGACATCCCGTTTAAATCATTTTGCTTTGAGCGCTCATCCATTTATAGAGCAGGATTCTTACCTGAGCAGATTTTTTGCTAAAATGGTTAATTCTATTCGAGTTTGAGGCTGTGATTAAAAAAACCCTAGGTTCTTAGGCTTTTTAGCTTAGGTAGAAACTTTTAGCTGTAGAAACTTGTAAAAATAGATGAATGAGGCTTTCAGTATTTTGTTTTCATATTTTACATATAGTTTAGGTACATTTACTGTGTAGTTGTTAAGCATTTTTACAGATGCTGCATATATTATTGAGCCATACCATAAACCTTGACAAGCACATTTCTTCTGTTGTGGCATTAAGGCCTCTGGATACTGCAGTGTAGTTGCTGATGGCAAGGTGATTTAACAGATGACAGAAACATTCCCTCATCTCTACCCTTCTCATAACTTTTGAGTGCTGTTTAATTATTTGTTAAACAGCAGGCAAACACACATACGCTAAATGCATATAAAATAAGAACTTCTGTGCCTTAACCACACACTGACTTCAAAGTGCTTATGTTTAATAACCTTATATTGCCTGAAGTTGCAATTAACGAGAAAAAAACATAATCCTAGTACTCATGTATTTTTCTGCTTGATACTGTCTTATTTGTATAAGTGAGTGGCAATATATCATATAGTTGGAGTTTTGTTTGAGTTGTGGCTTCTGTCAGAAATTTACTTCAGATCACCCAAAATTCATAACCCCTCCATGCTGTCACTTAAATGACACCACCTTACATCAGCTATACTTTCATACTCCATATGTTCTAAATTATGATCATCGTGACTGCTGAGTATTGATTTATAGCAAGAATTACCCTGGTGCGATTTAAAATCGAATTAAGGCCCTGCCATCTTTTCCTGAAGGGATGCGCTTATTCGCTCTGTGTTCACATGCCTCAATAGGATGCCTCAGCAATTATTTTTGCAATTTTCAACTGCAACAGAGTTGGAGAGAAGAGTGAATGAAAGAAGAGTCTATGCATTATTGTGATAATGAAATTTGCAAAGAGGTGTGCAAAAAAGGTTTGGATGTGTTCGTGTGTTATACAAAAATGTGTCCGCGTCAACTTCATAACAGAGGTGAGATCATCCATCACACAGTATTTAAATGGATACATCTGCAGTCACACAAGCGTTTAGACTGATAGATTTTTACACACTGAAGAGAAAAATACTACTTCGTAAATTGTTTTATTTTATATAACAAACATACAGACGTGGACAAAATTGTTGGTACCCTTCATCAAATCAAAAAAAAACTCATAATGGTCACAGAAATAACTTTAATCTGACAAAAGTAATAATAAATAAAAATTATATAAATGTTGACCAATGAAAGTCAGACATTGCTTTTCATCCATGCTTCAACGGAATTATTTAAAAAATAAATGCATGAAACAGGCCTGGACAAAAATGATGGTACCCACAACTTAATATTTGGTTGCACAACCTTTTGAGGCAATCACTGCAATCAAATGATTCCTGTAACTGTCAATGAGACTTCTGCACCTCTCAGCAGGTATTTTGGCCCACTCCTCATGAGCAAACTGTTCTAGTTGTTTCCGGTTTGAAGGGCGCCTTTTCCAGACAGCACGTTTCAGCTCCTTCCAAAGATGCTCAATAGGATTGAGATCAGGGCTCATAGAAGGCCAGTGTTTTCCTCTTAGCCCTTCTTGGGTGTTTTTAGCTGTGTGTTTTGAGTCATTTTCCTGTTGTAAGACCTGTGACCTGCGACTGAGACCATGCTTTCTGACACTGGCCAGCACATTTCTCTCTAGAATCCCCTGATAGTCTTGAGATTTCATTGTACCCTGCACAGATTCAAGACACCCTGTGTCAGATGCAGCAAATCAGCCCCAGAACATAACCGAGCCTCCCCCATGTTTCACAGTAGGGACCGTGTTCTTTTCTAGATATGCTTCATTTTTCCGTCTGTGAACATAGAGCTGATGTGCCTTGGCAAAAAGTTACATTTTTGTCTCATCTGTCCAGAGGACATTCTCCCAGAAGCTTTGTGGCTCGTCAGCATGTAGTTTGGCATACTCCAGTCTGTTTTTTTTAATGATTTGTCCTCTCCTTGTTCGTCTCCCATGTAGCCCTCTTTGGCTCAAACAGCGAAGGATGTTCCGATCTGACACTGATGTTCCTTGAGCATAAAGTTCAGCTTGGATCTATTTTGAAGTCTTTCTAGGCTCTTTTGTTACCATTTGGATTATCCGTCTCTTTGATCTGTCATCAATTTTCCTCCTGCAGCCACGTCCAGGGAGGTTGGCTACAGTCCCATGGATCGTACATTACTGAATGACATGTGCAGCTGTAGTCACAGAAACATCTAGCTGCTTGGAGATGGTCTTATAGCCTTTACAGTTAACATGCTTGTCTATGATTTTCTTTCTCATCTCCTGAGACAACTCTTTCCTTTGCTTCCTCTGGTTTATATTGAGTGTGGTACACACCACGTCACCAAACAACACAGTGACTACCTGGAGTCCTATATATAGGCCCACTGAGTGATTACAGGATTGTAGACACCTGGATGCTGATTAGTGGACATACCTTGGATTAACATGTCCCTTTGGTCACATTATTTTCATTCTTTTCTAGGGGTACCATCATTTTTGTCCAGGCCTGTTTCATGCATTTATTTTTTAAATAATTCTGTTGAAGCATGGATGAAAAGCAATGTCTGACTTTCATTGGTTAACATTTATATAATTTTTATTTATTATTACTTTTGTCAGATTAAAGTTATTTCTGTGACCATTATGAGTTTTTCTTTTATTTAATGAAGGGTACCAACAATTTTGTCCACGTCTGTATATTAGCTAAATACAAAAAAGATATGCTTTAATGTTACATTTCAAAGAGCTAAGATGAAGAGAAGCAGCTTTTTGTCTTGCAAAGCTCACCAAAACCTAGCTCTGTGCTAATTACACTTAGAAATAATGTATTCATGTTTATATAAGCAAAGGATGGATTTTAACTTAACCATGTCAGCATCATCCATGAAGATATTTTGATGGAGTGTGTCCTGTATTTCATTAAATTAGAGGAAGCTTTTCTACACCTGTAAAATAACCAGACCCTTTCTTAAAGTATATTTATGTAGTTTTCTTCAACAATAGTTTCTTCAAGATGATTGGATCTTTTCTATGATTTTATAGTTTTTTTCATAGATAGTCACTTTTTCTAATCATTTTTTGTTGTTTTAAACCTGCCTGTACAGAGATCGACCAAGGCAGTTGTGGTGATCCTGGAATTCCAGCCTATGGCAAACGGGAGGGGACCGGTTTTCGTCACGGGGACAGGTTGTACTTTCAGTGTCTACCTGCCTTTGAGCTTGTTGGAAAGAAGAATATCACCTGTCAGAAGAACAATCAGTGGTCCGCTAAGAAACCCAGCTGTGTTTGTAAGTTCTTTTTATATCAGATTTGACGCTCTTTTATTTGTGATTTTTAACTGCTGTTGTCGGTGAATAAATACGTTGCAGATAAGTACAGGGACAGCTGCATAATAAAGAATGAGATTATCCACACAGTTTGTCTTCCAGAGACTGTGGATTTAGAAAACAATAGGGAGGGATTATTAGCTAATTAACTCAATAAACCACAAACACAGAAAATGAGAGTTAGATGATGAGGGGTGTAGGAAGAGAGAGCTGTCCGTGCAGATAATAGTCCCTGTTTCATTAAATAGGACAATAAGATGGCCAAAAGCTGTGATAAATATCGCAGAGATGGAACAAAGATATTGCTGACAAATTTTAAATTTGGCTTGGGTAATATTAGGATTATTTAGTTAAGATTTGATTAACAGAATATAATTTTCAGATTAAATTGATATCTTCATTGCTGTTAGATTATTTGCAGGCTTGTTTGTTGCAAGGCTAGTGGATGTATTTACATGTAGGTGTTTGTCCTTAAACTTTCTTTTATCTTTTAAAGTTTTGTCCTGACTCACAGTATACTATGCTCTATTGACATTTAATGTAGAAGACAAATACAAAGTGGAAGGAAAATTATATGGTTAAAAATTATCTGGAAAGAGGCTTTTAATTGTCTGACAAGCATTTTTATTAAGCCCACTTGAGTCAACACAGCCACCTTTGACTGCAGTTTCAGCAGTTAATTGTTTGGGATCATCTTCAACAGTTTCACCTATTTAGGAACTAAAGGTTCAACCACTCAATTTTTTCCAAGATAGCTGAAACTCAGTCAGATTAGATAGAGAACATCTCTAGGCAGGACATTTGAAGTGCTGCCTCAGATTCTAAATTTGATTACATTCTAGACTTGGACTGGCCAGTTCTGACATAATATGCTTTGGTCTAGGCCATTCCATTGTTCTTCTTGCTTTATATTTGAGGTTTTCGTCCTGCTGTGACTTAAACTTCCCCCCCTTTTCAGTTTCTAAAGGGTTTTCTTCTGTGATTACCACGTATTTAGCCCCATCCATCTTTTCATCGACTGATTAAGTCTGCTTTTCGCTGTGAGGAAAAAAAGCCTCCTCACAGCATGATACAGGTACAAGGTTTCATCAGATAGAGGATGTGTTCAGGATGACTAATTTTCCATGATGCATTGCCTAAAAGTACCTTGTTCCTGTTTATCCATGAGAAGTCCATAGCCTTAAAAATTGTTTAATAACATACCCTGCCTTAAACATCTTCACAACTTGCTTCCTGATTCTTTTAGTGTGTTCCTTGGTCTTCATGATGCTGTTTGTACACTAATCTTCTCAAACAAACCTCCAGGAGCTTCAGAAAAAAAAGATGTATAGTAAGAACAGATTACGCACTGTTGGATCCTGTTAACATGTTAGATATCTTCTGAAAGCAGTTGGTGGCACATTATTTCATTTGGATGTATCTAAGTAAGTTGAGATTAAATACAAATGGCAAACTCCACAAATTTTGATATGTAAAAGAAGTATCCTTTTCCTTTCACAGTATGCACAGTTTTATATTGGTTGGTGAATATTAACCCAATAAAAGAATGATTACATTTTTAAATGCTATATATGCTTTTGTTAGGCATTTACCATATTCTGGCCAATGTGGTTTAAAAATTAGTTTAAAATTACCCCATCAATCCTATTGATCTCAAGCAGGAGTAGATGTCATTTTTTATTTTCTTTAAATCAGAGAAACTGACTGGAGTTTGCCCAGTATTTTCTGTTCCCTAGGTTATTGTTTCATTTCTTCCTTATTTCTTCTTTTGTTTGTGTCTCATTATACCTGCTCTAGTTTCCTGCTTCTTCAACTTCACTACTCCATCTGGGGTCCTGCTATCTCCCAACTACCCTCAGGAATACGGGAACAACATGCACTGTGTATGGCTCATCATCACCAACCCTGAAAGCAGAATCAACCTGGCCTTCAATGACCTTAGCATGGAGAAACAGTTTGACTTCCTTTCCATTAAGGACGGCGGAAAGGTTCTGCTCAATTACGTCTTAATTTCCTCGCTGACTTTTAATATCTCTTGACGTCATTTTCAATATTTATCTATAAATTTGTCAATGTCTTTAGAAAAATCACTCTGCGTAACAATAGCTACAAGGCAGCTGTTTGTATTGCGCATTTAAACTTCTGTATAATGATCTCTTCTTTTTTTTCTCTCTACAAACTGGAACTATTTGGTCTCATCAGAAAATCATTTTCTGTACTTTTTCAGGCTGAATCTCCTATCTTGGGTACCTTCTCTGGAGACGCCCTGCCTCCTCCCTTAACAACAAGTGGTCACGTGGCTCGACTTGAATTTCTGACGGACCATACGTACACAGACAGAGGCTTTAACATCACTTTTACAAGTAAGTCTCCCCTAATGAAAGATAACAGTTTGTCACAGATTGGTGTACATGTATATATGTCTGTAATAGTGCATATGCCTGTAATTGCTATTATTAATCATCCCACATATTACTGGGTCAGCCACTTGTAGACCTAATAAGCTTTTTCTACATCAAAAACATATTCTTTATAAAGTTCTAAGATGTGATAAAAACATGTCTTTACAAACACAAGACATCAAAGAAAACCTAAATAAAGTATATTATTTTGATCTGACACATTGTGGTAGTGCTTATGATAATTCATGTTTATTTTTTTTTCTTAGCTGCCAACTTTTGATGAAATCCAATATGGCGCAGTAAATGCTAGATGTATATGGGTAAAGCTTTTTATTAATATATATGCACTGAGAGGATTTTGGCAGCAGAATTATCATGTTTATTGTCAATGCACCATGGTGCAGTGAGCCCGTATTTTAAATCTGCCAACATCCTGAAAAAATATAAATCTTAAGATTCATACAACTTTACTTTGTAGACAATTGATTCGTGGCCTCATTCATGGTAACACTCATACAATATAACACCTTTTAAAATAGTAATAAATCCCTTAAATGTTGGTATATTTTGGAATGTTACTAGCACAGATAAATAACTATTGTGCTTTTATATCACACTCACCAAAACAAAGTAGTATATAATTAGGATTAGAGGAAAAAAAATCATTTCAAATTTTGTATGAATAAAAATACTTAAAAAAATATGCACACAGTTTTTATCTCCCTTTCCCTGATCTACTATACTCTAATATACAGTATAGTAGTTTTCAGAAATTAGTACATGGTGTCCTGTATGCAAAATAGTATTCATTAGAATGCAGTTATTCTTTGATTGCATTAGAAATGTTAGAGATAAATATGTTAAACAAAGTAATGTGTGAGCGTGTTTAGTTTCCACCAAAACTAAACACGCTCACATACGCTTCCAAAAAGAGTAAAGAGGTATTTGATGACCTGAGGGGTCCAGATGGTTCACACCTGACCAGCATCTCTGAAATGTGTTTAGGTCAATACCGATCCATGTCATAAAAACAATCGAGAATATTTTAAGATGCACACATTTACAGACAGGGAGCCAGTGTAGTTATTTTGGAACTGGTATGGTGTGATTTATTTTCCCAGTATTGGTTGAGACCATGGCAGGATTCCTTTTGGGATGAGCTGCAGCTATCTGATTTATTTACAGAAACCTGCTTGGATACAAGTCGGCCTTAGGCATTCTGACCAACTGAAAATAAAAGCATGCATGAGTTTTTCTTTTTGCTGTTTTAACAGAAAATCATTTATTCTTGTAATGTTTGAGGGTGTACTCAGCAGAATTGAAATTAGACTTTGGGTTTTTGGTTGTTCTATGGTCTTTATCTTCATGAAGAGTAATGAAGGTTTGTTTCTGACATCAGTTATTGTATTTTGCTTCCGCACTGAGTTGAGGTCTATTTAACCATCACTCAGTGACTTAAATGGACTTTGGTCAAATTGTAGCACATGAATATAAAGTTGCACATTAGCTAAAAGTATCAGGAGGACATAAGAACAAACCAGACATGTCAGGTGTTATGTTTCAAATAAGTTTAAAACCAGGTTATTTTAAGCCTTTGACATCTCACAGAGCACTGTTTCATCCCTAATCTGTAAATCAATTGAGTGTAGCAAATCTACAATCCCACCAGGTTATGGCCTCCCATGTAAATTGGATCAAAAATCACAGAGGCAGCAAAAATGCCCATGGTTACTCTGGAGGATCTGCAAGTGTCCACTGCCCCATGTGGTCATTAGGGCAACTATTAGCCATTCATCAAATCTTTATTTAGGTGTAAAGAAGAAAGCTACAAGAAGCCCTATCGGGAGGTTGACACAACCCATGTAGAAAGAGGGAAATGCAAACACATGGAAAACACTGCTCTGATTCGGTGAAACTGCAACAGAACACTTTAGCCTAAGAGTAAAATATTATGTTTGGTTTAAAATTAACACTAAGCATAATTCTGAAAACATCATCAATCGGTAACAAGGTGGTGGACTTATCACCCTGTGGGGATAATTTTATTTAGAATGGACAGTGAAGCTTTTCTTAGTTCAAAGGAAGCTGATCCTAGTTCAGAGGAAACTGTACGTATGTTCAGGTCTGCAAATTGTTACATGTAGGTCAATCCTGGATTTTTTATTTTTTTTTTAACCTTTTCAGAACCTTTGAGTCAGGAAGATTGCAGTTCATCTGCAATTAATATTTCAAAACACTCCCACTAAAATTTAACTGAGCTTCAGCTATTTTGGAAAAAAAAAGTGGAAAAAAATATATCTCTCTGGCTACGGAAAGCTGGTAAAAGTATAAAAGTATTGGCCCTGTAATTGGGTAAAAAGGTGGTTCCACAAAGTATTACTTTGTGAGCTGGATAAAGCATGTCACATTTTTTTCTGATTTTTATTTGAGATCATGACAAAATGTGATTATTTTTTCTGATGTTACCTTTTAAGACACTGTAAAACTGTGGTGTCCCAATACCGCTTTTTAACTCTGACATAACAAAATCAAGACACTTCTGTAAAGACATACTGTTGACAATACAATGTGGCTAATGAATGATTTAGCAAGACATAAAAATAAAGATTCAGTGTAGCATTGTGGAAAAATGTAGGAGATGTTAATTGAAGATGACACTTTGTTCCTGTGAACGGTGTCATCTAACTGCAAGAGAGTTTTTAAGAGGTCATTGGGCTGAGCAAACAACTTCCATCATTCTTGTTAATTAAGGACATGCCAAACAGTATTGAGGCAATTTCTGGCAACCTAATAAATAAGATATTTGTGATTAATGAAGAGTAGCTGGCACTCTGTTTGGGTCCATTGGATAGCCAAGAGGGATTAATCAACACCTACACGTGTCACCAATTGCTGTGTATACAAGAGCGAAAAAGACTGAGTGAGAGAGATTCCAGGACAGGTAATACATTTGTTTACATCCCTTTTTCCAAGGCTATGAGTCTTCTTTGAGGGTTGCGTGCCGTCATGGTCTTTCTATCTTGTCTCCACTTGAATTTTATTGAAAGACCTGATTTATGGGCCTCTAAAGGTTTGATAACAATGTCCCTTTTTGTTTACTTTACAAATATTTCAGCACTGTCATCTGGAGCAGATAAACAGCATGACTGTGTGGTTATCCCTCCTCTATATTTACTGCAGCAAAATTAATCTTTTTGACTAAGTCAATTAACTCTTTATCTTCCTTAACCCACTTAAGATAAACTCTTTTAGTTAATTGAGGAACGAAAAAATGTTTGTCAGACTTTTATCATTATTTTTGCGATCTTCTTGTTGATTAACAAATAACTTGTATTTGCATGCATTATCCTCACCCCGAATTTGTCAGGTATTTAATCAATAAAATTAATTTTAAAAAAAAAACAATTGTGAGAACATACAGTAATTAAAGATGAATAGAGTGCCTCAAAATTTTACTCTAGTAAGAGTAGCACTATCTAAACCTGTTCTTACTCAAATCAAATTTTAAAAAAAGCAATCATCCCAAAAAACATTACTCGAGTGAAACAGTATTTGGTGAAAATGCTAATTAATAACTGAGTAAAATCTGATTTACTTTTTTTAAATTATGTCGTCAGACAGACAAAAATATAAATTATTGGCCAAATGCTTGTATTTTGCAGGCACAACTGACACAAATAAATAACAAAATAGTCCAAGTTTAAGTAGAATAAACACTTCTCTGACTCTTTTTTTTTTCCAAAGAAAATCTAATAGTTACAGCAGGTTACAAAATGCATATTTTATATAATGATATATATATATATATATATATATAATCCTAAAACAAGGTAAGAAGTGCTTCTTACATACTGGTATTTTTAAAGAAATTTATTTTTGTTTTATAGTAAAATGCTATGTTTAGTGAAAAGCGAGAACACTCTTTCACACCTTTGTCTGTCTTCCAAATTAATCACCTCCTCGTTTGCATTTTCAAAAGCGTTTCGCCACAATGAATGCCCAGATCCAGGGGTGCCAGTCAATGGAAAGCGTTTTGGCGAGAGCCTTCAGCTGGGCAGCTCCATCTCATTCCTTTGTGAAGAGGGCTTTGTTAAGACCCATGGCTCTCAGACTATATCCTGCATTCTGAAGGATGGTAACGTCGTATGGGACAATGCTGTTCCTCGTTGTGAAGGTGAGTGAGGCTAAACTGGCTTAAGATTGCATGCTCTTCATCAAGGAGTAAACAATATTTTATCAAAATATAAATATGATAAACGTATATATAATATACATCAGGGTTCCTAAACAGTCATGTTTTTTGATAACTTGGCACAAAGGTAACTTAGTGGTTGTTTTATACAACTAGTAGCCATGTTGGTAGCTTGTTGCATCGCAATTCGCATTCGTAGTATATTTTGTTGTTTTGATGTTTTGGGGACTTTTCCACTTGTGTTTTGTTTGTCAGACCCTGAAGTTTTGAAAACACCCCTTTTGAATCAATGATTTTAGTAGAACATCCAATCTACTGTAGGTTTTATATGTCTTTTTGAAATACATTTGATTAACTTAGATCAGATGCCCCTCAAAAAGCTGTTAAATTAACATTTATTGTGCTACAGAATTATAAGCCATTTTAAGTATTTGAGTGTGTTAAGATTTATGGAATATACAAATACTAAAACCCACATGGTAAATGTTATGCCATCAAATAAACAAAATGTGTTTACACTGTGAAATCTGTGGGTAAGTATGAAATTTTGAAATAGAAAATGTGCAGCAACCCTGGTGTATGGGTTTGTTCTCTTTGCAGAGATTAGAGCCAAGAGCTAACTACATGTTTTATGAACTTATCAGCAAGATACATAATATAAAACTCCTGATGACACAAAGTGATCTTTTGTTTCTATGTTCTGGATATCTTGTGATGCTGCATCAGAAACCAAATGATAAATTAGTCAACTGGCTAAAATCTTAAACCTTGTTCAACATTTATTTATCATTCATTCATTTTAGTTATATGATGATGATATTATTCCTGAACTTGTAAAATCACGTGGTAACGTACTATACCTTCTTGTGGAGGCTTTTTTCTTTCTCCCAAGTGTCTGAATCAGCATACAAGCTGTGCTTACATACAGATTGCTGAGCTTTCAATTTACCCCTCCCTGGCTTTACAATCAATAATCTATTTCCTGCAAACCAGAAATGACCAGTATAGCTGGCAAAAAAATTAAAAATAGATAAAGCTTAGCAATTACCAAGGTTTCTTGGACATCTGCAACAAATCAATGTGATTGTAGACATGACAGAAATTCTAAAAGAGGTAGTCAAGTTCACTGTGTCTGATTTGCAAAAGAATACTAGGTATTAAGACACCCCCCTGCATTTCTCAGCAGCTTGATATTCCTTTGAGACCATCTATCGAACCCAGCTACGTTTGTAGCGTAATGCATTTCATAGATGTCCTTCACTATGTTGAGCTGACTGATTAAATCATTCCACTTTAGTGGGGGATCAGGGAGCTGGTAGTGCAGAAAGAACTCCACCGTTTTTGTGAGTTCCAGTTAAGGACGGGTGGTGGTAACGATGTCTGGAAAAGTGAGCTGTAAAAGAGATGAGAAATATGTAGAGGCTTGAGTGTTTTAAGTGGTATGTTGTGCAAGTCATTAAACAACATTGTCTTCTCTGGTTTTCTTTCTTGTAGAGATAGCCATGCTCCTTTGCTTGAAACATTTTACAAGGCAGTTAAATCAAGACAGTAGTTGGAGAGTCGCACATAGCATTAACAGCTAATGCATGCTTTTGAGCACAGACGCATTGAGAGTGGCAAGCATGTTCGCAAGAGACCTGGCTAACCTTGAAATAAGTCATCACCAGTTTACATTAAATATAGCCTGGCAGTAAAGGAAATGGGAGGAGTCCAGACTAATGCAAGAAATCATCAATAGACCTTGTCATACATCACCTGAGACAGACATGCATAATTCAGTCTCCGTCTTTCTATTTTTTTTTTGCTCTTTTCATTTCTTCTCTCCCGCTGCCAGCCCCATGTGGAGGAGATCTGAAGGCTCCCAGTGGGATCATTCTCTCCCCTGGCTGGCCAGAACTGTACAAGGAGGCCCTTAACTGTGAATGGATCATTGAGGCTCCTCCAGGCTATCCCATCAAGATCATCTTCGACAAGTGAGTCACTGAGATAGCGACTGCTTTATTTCCCAAACGTTTTATCCACTCTAAACAGTACAGGATGTTTCTGTTTTTAGCCTCTCAGTTTCAGCAGCTTATCTGGTATTTGCCTCTTTATTTATTTGTTATTTTTATTGTTCCTGGTGGTTTTAAAAAGACTGAACAAACACACACCAACACTGATTATGAATACTAACATAACAACAACAAAGTTATATTTGTCACAAAACAGATTAAGGAACAAGGAAAATCTGGGTTAATATACTGTCAGTGTGTTTACATGCAGTGAGAAGAAACATTTATTTTTGCCTGAATTCAGACTGAATTTGGACTTTTGAAATGCATGTATACGCCTTATACTTTCTGTACACCTAGAGACTTTGAAAAGACTAAAAGAATATCAGCTCACATCTAAAGACTCTGGTTAATCATTTTTTAGACTCAGACTAAATATTTTATAAACACTGAATCTTGTAGGGACACTATTTACCAGACTACACCTAGACTATTTTAGCTTACTGCCAAATTCCTCCCATTATGCTCAGCATTACACAGTGCGAATGTTGTAGCATTCTTTGCTGAGATTGACATGTCCAATAAAGACTTGCATTCAAAGTGGGTACTGTATTGACTAGTAACTGGTTAACTCATATATTTTTAATGCAGGGTGTTTCTGCTGTACACTTGCACAATGCAGATGTACAGATAGTGCCGGTTGGTGCCTGTATTGCAGGGGGCAAGGTTGGCATACACTTTGTAATTTATGGCCCCTTTGTAGGCCGTTTTTCAGCCAGCAACACAAATATTACATTTGTTGTGTATAGACCCTGTCAGGCTCCATAGGTGGCTACAAAACTCTTATTTATAAATATCACACCTATGTTCATAGCCTACTTTCCCGCAGGAACAAAAAACAAATGATGTGTGGCAAGTTGCAACACAATGTCATAAGCAGGATTTTAACCCATCAACCCTGAGGTGGTAATACTACATATTAACCACTGTGATATAGCAACAAAGAACAATTTCATTCAGCAAATGGTACATTATAAAGCAGGTTACCCCCGTAACACGGTCACTCAGTTGAATAAACAGAGGGAACAGATTACGACTCCGTGCGCATGGTTTAATAAACCGAGGGTACAGATTCTTATCCCTCAAAAATTATTTCTGCACCTGACCCCTGCTGGGCTCTTTAGCTTTGTGCTTCCACTTGTGTGAGAACGGCTTTATTGGTTGTTGGTTGCAATAATATCCAACATGTTTGATTCAAAAGACTAGAGAAAGACTGGCATAAATCGGGTCGCCAACTGCAGATTATCATTTTACATTTAACTATCAAGACAACAGGAGCGCGCTGAGACTCCAGCAAGATTTCTAAAGACTACCAGTCTTTACTCTGAGACTGTGGAAATCCTTTGCTGTACGCCCAGCATTAGTCCGGTTAAGGTTGAACCAAACTAGTCTTCTCTTAATCTAGGTAACGCACAGAGATAATGCAATTTATTTATTTCTTTTAATTCTCCACATGTAAATGCCAATACTTCTTAACCTTTCTATTTCTGGTCGTTCTTTATGTATATTCATTGTGGAAATTTTTAGTTATAGTCAATCACGCAGAGGCTAAGCTTACCAAACATTTTGCTTCTGCTTCAAAAAGTTACGTTTGGGTACATCACATAAAATTGACAGGCGGATGCAGAGATCATTACACATTTTGCATTTAATATGTGAGCATTGTAAAGAGTACACAGCAGTTGAATTGTTGAAAAAAATATTTTTTGTTGGACCAGACCCACATATTTACATGTTCCATTCTGTATTCTGTCAATGCTTCCCACATAACAGACATCATAGGACATCAAAGGACCCTAGAAATAAGGCCTAGGATGGCTACTGATTGGCTTGTCTTGGTCCACATGCATTTCACATTTTGGACTTTGACAATCCTTAGTGTATTCTAAAGCTGTGTAAAATACTCTTCCAAAAATGCTGACCATAAATCGGACCTCCCTGCCCTGGCCATCTGCATTCACTCATATAAAATCATCCATCCACACAAAGTGACCCACAGAGGTGAAAGAGGAGGCAATTTGTTCTGATGTGAAAGAACATACAGATAGACGGTTGTAGGA
Organism: Apricaphanius iberus; assembly: GCA_028564705.1. Lineage (NCBI taxonomy): Eukaryota > Metazoa > Chordata > Actinopteri > Cyprinodontiformes > Aphaniidae > Apricaphanius > Apricaphanius iberus. The sequence goes on along the minus strand of JAPXFQ010000710.1, from coordinate 4,315,069 downwards.
TGAAATGCTGCATTAAATGTTTTAAGCAAAGCTCTTCTATGCTCCCTCCGCGTTAGAAACCTATTCATAACAAATGTTCCATAAATGTTTGTTGCTCTTTTTATTTTTACGTCACATCAATAAAATATCACAGTTTTATTTAAATGACATGCTTCTGTAACTAGGCTATTTATTCATGGCTTTGAAGATAAAGTGGCTGCAGAAACAAAGAGAAATGCTTGCATGTACAAACACACATACACTTAAACAACCAATAACTTGTTTGCTAAATTTCACTAGAGACCAGATTTTTTTTGCGATATCAAAAATACAAATTATGTCAGGACTTTAACTGGAATTGTGTGCCAAGTGATACTATGACAAAAAAAAAAACACGATGAGTCAAAAGACATGCTAAATGTTGAGAAACACCTTATGACCACTGCTAAGCATGGAGGGGGATTTGTGCTGCTGTGAGTCTTATGGTGTGTTCACACTACCCCAAATGTCAACGCCAAGAGTGGCAAGATTACATGCAACGTCTATGGTTGAGGGCATCAGAGGAGCATCAGAGTTTCTGTGTTGCTTTGTGTGCGTTGGCCACGTCAATTTTTTAAACTTTTCCTGCGTTTCAAGCTTCAAAGCGCCACCAGCCAGCAACGCTGAAGTTCAGCTAGCTGAACTTTAGATGCTCTTAACGCTCTTGACTCAGCGTGTCAACCATTCAGAGCATCTCACTGTAGTGACGTTGTCCGACGTCAATTTTGTTGAGCAACCACAATCCGCTAGGGTTTAATACCAGCTTCAGCCTAAAAATGTATTGTGTCAAACTATTTGACTTGTGAGCGTTGTTTGACACTGAAAAAGCGTGCGGTATGAAGGCACCATTATCGGTTTCAAAGCCCCTGGAGTGTAGGACATTATAGTCTTTATTTTTTTTTTTAATACAGTACAAGGAAATTTTTTTAATAAAACATAGAATTAGTCCATCATTTCAACACGAAAATTATCCGAACAGATGAATAGAATCTATACTGCAATGGCAGTTTTTAAGAAAAAAAGATGTCTTATTTTTTTAAATAAGCATCAATTGCACAATGCAGATGGACTAAAGGTCAGAAAATGCACATTGGTAGTTATCATTATGCTATTTACAATAGGGCAAACACTATGTATTAAAAAACAATCTTGGGAGAAGTATACATTTTCTAAATTTCCAGTGTAACATTATCATTCTGCAATGAAAGATTAATTTATTTTAAAAGCACCATTCACGTCTTCACCAGAAAACAAACACGTTTAATGTTCTGCATCTGTCTTACGCTGCTATAACATTGTACAGTTGTCTTGTTTAGTTTGACTTTGCATTGTTATGGTCTGAATGTAACTCACAGCTGGTGATAGTTCTACTATGGGAAAACAACATGTACATAAGAATAGTTAACTGTACTTTTATAAATGGAAGGTGTAGGACTCAGTCAAGCATATTTATAGTTACTTCCAAAGATGGATTCCGTTAGATCTTATTTTTGTTATTTTTAATTTCTTTTTTTTTTCCCCATATATTAAATTCCCCTTCCTGTTTGTTGCTGACTTCCTTCTGGTACACAGACAGTCTTTGTCTTCCCTTTTTCTTAGGTTTCGTACTGAGGTCAACTATGATGTTCTCGAGGTGCGGGACGGACGATTTCCCTCCTCACCTCTAATTGGAAGTTACCAGGGCACCCAGGTTCCACAGTTTCTCATCAGCACCTCAAATTTCCTATACCTACTCTTTACCACCGACAAGAGCCACTCTGACATCGGCTTCCGCATACGTTACGAGAGTAAGGGCCCACACAGTGTGACGCTTAAAAGTCCAGTGCACACTAAGATAAACAGGATGTGATTTATTCACCTATTTTTCTTTTAAGAGCCTGAGTGAATCAATTATCTACAGAATGCACAAATTAAAAGGAGCAGTTTTCCCTACAGTTTTAATGTTACTTTGGGTGCAGGAAAAATTATCTGTTCTCATTTCACCCAAAAAACCTTCTTAACAAAACACCTCTATTGTAAATGGCTTTAGAAGATTATAGCAGATATTCCTGCCTTGGCACGCACACACATACACACACAGGTGTGTTTTGCTGTGTTTGTGGGGACTTCTCATTGACATAATGCTTTCTGTAGTCCCTAACCATAACCACCAAAAATGAATCCCTAACCATAACCTAATTGTAATCCTGACACTAAAATCACATTTTGAGCCTCAAAAATGCTTTCAAAGTTGTGGGGCCCGGGATTTTGGTCCCCACAACGGCTGTCGGTCCCCACGAGGATAGTAAATTCTGATTTTTTTGGTCCCCACGAATATATCAAAACATGTCTACACACACAAACACACACACTCCCTCCCAAGTTCTAACTATAGAGTCTGTTATAGGCTTTCTCCCGTTCCTACAATTACACCTTTTGCCCTTAAACTAGCCTTTGCTAATCATATAATTGAGTCCTCTGGGCAATCGTACTTTAGTTTCTCCATGTACACCACACATTGGTAACCTTTTAAACTTTAATTTAGGGTAAATCTCTGTTAAGTTTCAATTATTTACTTTGTGTTTTGCAATATAAGAGTGTAGAAGGTAGATGGGAAAATAGTTTTAAAAGTTTTTACCATTTCGTGGCTGTTTGGGGAGGTAATACATTTGTGAATTAATCAACGGGATGAATTTCCGCATCTCTTGACCTATTCCAAACGAGATGATTTATCTTGATTAGAATATTAGCAATTGATTATTTATATTGTTTTTTCTGCTGTTTTCTATTTTGATGGCTTGCTATTTAGCGTTTATTTTCTCTGTGGTCTTCTTCCTTTCTAGCCCTGCAGTTACAGTCAGACCACTGTGTGGATCCTGGCATACCTGTGAACGGGCAGCGACATGGCAATGACTTCTACGTGGGTGCTTTGGTGACATTTAGCTGTGACGCTGGGTATACACTAAGTGACACTGAGCCTTTAGAGTGTGAACCGAATTTCCAGTGGAGTCGCCCCCTGCCTAGCTGTGATGGTACGCTCCTTATTATTGACCTAGAAAGGAATTGTCGCCTGGCAGATTTCTTCCCCCTAGTCATAAATGGGGATTAAAGCAGAATTCATTGTTGTGTGCTTTTTATGAATGAAACATCATGTCAGCTTTTGCTTCATATTGCATCACATCTATTTTACTATATATTACCAAGTCATCAGAGAATCCATCGAAGATGAGAAAGTTTCTTTGAACGATTCTTGTTTTACACTTAGAAGGCCTAATCTATTCAGAAATGCTTTATAATATTCCGCAGTAACTACCCCCTTTAAGTATTTTATTGTTCTCTATATCCATTTACACTTTTTTTTTTCTTTAACAGAATTGATGTTTTTGCTCACTAAAAGTGTAAATACCATTAATTTTGGATCTTGTTTTGCCTCAAAGAGTCTGTCTTTTTATATGCTTTTTACAAGAGTGTAAATAACACTCTGTTTCCATCTGTCTCTGTTGGCAGCATTGTGTGGAGGTTATATCCAGGGCAACACTGGAACCATCCTTTCTCCTGGCTTTCCTGATTTCTACCCACACAACTTGAACTGCACATGGACAATCGAGACCTCCCATGGAAAAGGTTAGCAAAGGAAATCTGTGTCAAAACACGCGACAGTCAAATTTAACTTCCTTTACGATGTCATTTCCCCCCACTGAGTGGCCTTTTTATTTTGCCGAACAAGCTGTCTTTGTAAGAGTAGAGTGCTGAGAGGCTGGCCTGAGGCTACAGTGCCATGGGATGACACTCAAGTCGTGTCCCCTTTGGCCGAGCTCTAACATCAATTTGACACGGCCTCTTTTGCAGATGCTCATTCTCTGTGGATGTGTTTGATAAACAGTAGGCAGAGAAGCTATAATACAAGAGAATATAATTTCATTCCTAAATGAATTTTGAAAGACGGAAAAAGTTGTTTAATTGTAATTATTATCCTCCATTACGTGGAATGTTTAAAAATTAGCCACCAGGATTTTTCTTTAACCCTTAGACAAAAAAGACCTGTTTTTTTTAATGGCTTTTTTTTTCTTCCTTCTTCAAATCAGGTGTACAGTTCACCTTCCACACCTTCCATCTGGAGAGTCCTCATGACCATTTGTTGGTGACAGAGAATGGCAGTTTCTCTCAGCCCCTCTGGAGACTGACTGGCTCCACTTTACCTCCTCCTTTAAGTGCAGGCCTTTTTGGAAACTACACAGCGCAGATCCGCTTTCTCTCTGACTTTTCTGTTTCGTATGAGGGATTTAACATCACATTTTCAGGTGAAAATAATGTACATTGAGTCTCTAACCACACTAGCAGAAGAAAACTAGGACAATATGTTAAACTATGCTTATTATGTACGGCAGAGTCACGCTGAGAAGGGAGATTAAAGGACTTTAGCTAGAATATTGATTATTACCACTAGAACTGACTTAATGTTAGCTGGTACCTTGGGAATAACATAGGAAATGTTTCTGTTACTGGGATTCTTTGGTTGAATCTCAGAACATATTCGTTTCTAAGTGCACTTACTGCATCCTGACAAAAAAAAAACTACAAAAACAGCTGGGTAATGAAGTGTTCATTTTTGTCTGATTTCATATTTGCCAAGGAATACCTAATGTTATAAAGTGAGAACTAAAGAAAAAAAATATTCCTGCTTTGTCAGTATTGGGATCGATAGCATTACAAAAAGCAAAATAATCAAGCTGATAAACTGGAAAGATTAAAATTGTTATAAACAAGTGACATTTCACAAATGCTGATGTACATTTTGGAGCAATCACTTATCGGCAAAGCTGACGTAAACAACAAGAATGAGCATTAGGAACATTTTATTTTTATACAAATCTGTTCATGTTCCAGTTTAAAATTTTATCTGGTTTCCTTTTATATATTGCCTTTACTAGAATGAGTAAATATAATAGCCTACTTACATGATCCTAATTAGTTACATGTTTTGCCAGTACACTTGCACTAGATACGATCTGAACTCATACTATAGTTAACCCCATAACCTTCTGTTTTTCTGTTTCTGTTATTTTAATGTTTGCTGGAGCTAGGGATGCTGAAGGCTTTACTCCAGGTGCATATGTAACCTTGTAGGACTGGGTTTATTAGGCTATCTGCTTAGAGATTATTTTTAGCAACGAGTGATACAGCAGTTGAGCAGGAAATGTTGTTGTGACCTAAAACCATATTAATACCCAAATGATATGGTTTTGATGGTCTTATCCACAAACTACTTCCATGTGACGTAATGTTGATGGGTTTATTTAGTATTTCTTACATAGCTCTAAAATAATCTGGTGAAGCTATGCAGAATTTCGCTTTTTTAACAGAAAAATTGATGAAAGCTTGAGAATGAACGGTACTGCATGGTGGAGATCTCCTCAAACTTTGCTTCCAATACATCTGTGACTGGTTTCCAGAGTATGACTTGGAGCCTTGTGAGGATCCTGGAATCCCTCCGTACAGCACCAGAAAAGGCCTCCAGTATGGCGTCGGCGATGCACTCATCTTTTCCTGTTTCCCCGGTTACCGACTAGAAGGTCCAGCGAGGGTGGTGTGCTTAGGGGGCAGAAGGCGGGTGTGGAGCTCCCCTCTGCCAAGGTGTGTTGGTAGGTGGTCACGTGTTTTGTTTTTTCGCTTTCACCACACTGCCAGTCCTCTTGTTATCCCAGCAAGTTTCATGTAGTCCCACAAATTAGGAAATTTATACTAAACTACCAATTATGTCAGGAAATTAGGCATTTTCTTTCAGTCTTCTCCTCATTTACAGCTCTCTTTACGCCCACGTTTTGTCTATACTTTGGATGGCTTCCCAGACACAGCTTGTGTGACTTTGTCCAAATTATAGAGGGCTGCAGTTTTAATGATGATGGCGTCAAAAAGCTGAAATGTGTTAATTATTGATGTGGCTTGTTTTTTTAATGCATGGGGAAACAACAGGTCATGATATAGGTCAGGTTGTCTTTATGACACAACAACGTTTTACTGCTGCATTTGCTTATTGGATTTGAATTTGATCTGAATGGCCATAATTAGCAGTGAATCACACATCATGGCTGCCATTGACCTCTTCGTGTTTTTCCTTCCCTGTAGTAACTGAACTTCTATTAAAATATATTTGTAACTAAACAACACAGGAAGCTATAAATTCCTTTATTGCGGTGTCTATAATCTACTCAATATACTATTGTTTATTCTTAGTAAATAGCAGACAAAAGAGCATGTGTATAGCTTCCTCTTGAGCAATGGTGTAGTTGTCTGTAACCTCCAGTTACTAGTTTTTGGCTTCTTGCCATTTTGCTTCAAGATCAGGGATGCCCAAAGTGGGGCCTGTGGGCCAAAGTTGGCCCCCCAAGCTATTTAATTTGGCCCGCCAGGTGATGCCCTAGATCTTATATAAAGAGCTACTTTGATCAGACTTTAAACTTAGTTTGCATCATTCTTATTCTCCACTGCTAATGCCACTTTTGATAAATGGGCCCAATGAATATATATTGGACTGATTCAATCCTCACTAATGGTCCTTACATAAAAATTTTAATTTCAGAAATCAGGTTTAAAATTAAAATCCAAGCAACTATAAGGGACTTGTCGAGTAGATTTTTGCACGTATTTACAATTGCACACTGCATAAGAACCGAAATAGTCATCTTTTATTCAATTTCCGAAATGTCCTATGAGACTTTTCTGCCGCATCAGATTGGATCTACAGTACCTCTAATTTCACAGGTCATCAGCACACTGGCTGCTACTTAAAGCAACTATAATCAACAAAATACATTTTTTTTAAATACAGAGAGGGAGATCCCCCCCCCCCACTGAAATCAATACTAAATCAATCAAATACTGAAGTTTAGATATGTGTTCCAAATGGCCATATGTCTTATTCGGCCTGCAGCTCTATGATGGATTTTCATTTTGGCCCTCTGAATGAAAAAAGTTTGAGTACCCCTGCTCTAGATGAATCCAAATCTTTGAGGAATGACGGCACTTCTGTCACTGTCTGCCCTATTTTAGAAACTTCCCACTTCTCCATCAGTGCAGTCTAATTCGCTTACCTTATTATACCTAGTTTCATTCCCTGAGTTTAAAGCCACAGTACATTTGTGGGCATTTTCGATTCCTGCATCAATTTTTTCGCAGAAAATATTGTCCTTTTCTGACTCTTCCCCTGATGTGAGCCATGAATAGCAATTTTCAAATGGAGCTGAAATTACAGTTAATCATATTCGGATCGCAGAGTGATTATGATGATGTACCGCTCAAAATTCAGGTACAGTCAGCAACCATATTCCTCTCACTACCAACTTGACCATGAGCCTGTGCATAAAAACATGAATAAATACCCTGTGAGTTTCAAGCATATAGCGATTGACATGTCCTCTGCTCTCTCCAATGCCACTTCCTTTCCGTCTCCGCCTGGATCTCTGCTCACACTCCTTTTTTCTAGCTGAATGCGGCTCATCCGTGACTGGCATGCAAGGGGTGCTCCTCTCACCCAACTACCCCGGTTACTACGGCAACAACCACGAATGCATCTACTCTATCCAGACACAGCCTGGAAAAGGCATTCAGCTTAGAGCACGGGACTTTCGACTGGAGGATGATGACGTCCTCAAGGTGAGGGGATGGTGGGAGTAGCATCTTCCACAACTTCACACACACCCTCGTTTGCATATCTGAGTTTGCACACCTGATGCTTCCTCCTACTCATACCCTGTTTCCTTTCCTTCTTTCCCTCCTCCAGGTTTTTGATGGCAGCAGTAATAAAGCTCGTCTCTTGGGGGTGTTTACAGGAAACGAGCTACTAGACGTAACCTTGAACTCCACCTCCAGCTCCATGTGGCTGGAGTTCATCAGTAATGCTGAGAACACGAGTAAAGGCTTTGAACTCCACTTCACTAGTAAGTGAACCTACATAACCTACATAAAAAATATGAAGATTGCCTTAACTCCTTGAATAAGCAACATCAGGATTGTGTTCACCCTTCACTCATTTTTAGAAGAATATAAAAAAATAATCTATACTGTCCCACAAGGTGAAATTTAGTTGTAAGAGCAGCAAAGTGGCAGGAAATACACATTTCCTCATAACTTTTTTTAAAATTGTACAAATTTCACTTGAACTTTTTTTTTCATATTACAACCACCAATATTCCCATATTTCTTTCAGTTTATGAGCTAGATTAAACAGTGAAAACTAACACCGCACATCACCTTGAACATGTAATTTCCACAGTGAAGCATGGTGATGGCAATATTTGTTTTTTTTAGCAGAGACAGGAAGGTGATCAGAGTTGATGAAAAGATGAATTGGCCTAAAAATAGAGCTATCGTTCAAGAAAACCTGTTAGAAGCCGTAGAAGACCCAAAAAAACTACTACTAGTCAAATTGAGGCAGAAATTGAGTCAAGACTTGAAGAGTGATGTTTGTATACACTAGCCATTCAATCGGACTGACTCCAACATCTTTATAGTATAAGATAAGATGTTGGCCTCTGACTGTATTAATCAGATAACGATAAACAAGAAACTTGCAGCCCCTATGCCGCATTCACACCGCACTCTTTGTCGCCGTCAAAAAAACCCTCACAAAGTGACTATTTTGTAAATACAATGAAACGCTCTGAATGGTTGATGCTCAGGCGAGGGCACCAAAAGTTCAGCTAGATCAACTTATGCATTGCTGGCTTTTGCCGCTTTGAATCTTGAAAAGTAGAAAAAGTTGAAAAAATTGCAGCAGGCCATTAATGTCACAACAGGTAGTTCTAACGTGACGATACCAAACAGTTCAAGGGGTATGACTACTCTTTTTTTAGGACGCTGTAAATGCTCCACTTCATTCAACTTTATTGCTTTAGTCATTGTTGTCCTGTTATACAGTATATTTTTGTTCATTCTTTTTCAAGGTTTTGAGCTGGTTAAATGTGAGGATCCAGGTGTTCCCCAGTTTGGCTACAAGCGGGAAGATAAAGGCCATTTTGCAGGGAGCACCGTGTCATACAGTTGTGACCCAGGCTACACCCTCAAAGGACCTGAGGTTCTCACCTGCCTCAGGGGGGAGAGGAGGGCCTGGGACAGTCCACTTCCACTCTGTGTTGGTGAGTAAGAATGTCTTTTTTGATTAATAAAAAGTGTGCTTTTGCAGGTTATTACATTTTTTTGGTGCATTTATTTAGAATAAATTAATTTAATACTCTTAAATCCTCTTTGGATATAGCTCTGCAGCTTGTGAAATCCCAATGTAAACACAATTCTGAAGCTGACTGGAGTACCACTGAAACCTTGGATAAATATGATTTATTAAATGTTAACAAACCAGAGATTACGTTTTGCAAACACTCTTTCAAGCTAACTTTTCACTAAAACACTTTGTCAAAGAAGAAAGGTGGTAATATTTTGAATTTACATCAATATAAAAGATTCTTGATAGTTTGGGTTGGATACTTCCTGATTTCCTTTTCTTACATCAGTAGTATTTATGTTTTTACAAGAATAACATGCTATGTTGCATTATGTTGTATCATACAACCTTGTATAGTATTAAGTGTTTTTTGCCTGTTAGATTTGCTGTTAATCCAAGCAAGCTTTAGTTCTTCTGGCTGACCCAGTTGTTCGTCTTAATAACATGATGGCTGCGGATTTTTTTTAAAAAGGCCTTTGTTTTAAATGTTTACAACTCTCACAGCAGATCACCTTACTAGACAAAATTATTCCTGACCACAGAAAGCAAGATCATAATTCTGAGATGGCTTGTGAATTTTTCAAACCACAGTTGAATAAAAGGGCAATAGATACATTTGTTGTCATATTTATTTCTATGGTGTTCAGCTAGTATTATTATAACACTAACACAGCCAAAGAAGGATTTTGGCAGTCTTTCAGAAACCAGGCAGAAGAGAAGAATACAAAAACAGCTAGACAGGTGTTCCTTGACACATCGACCAGTGTGATTAGAATAGTACTGCTCAGCTCCCTTTTCAACCCATACTGACAGGTAATTTCATGTCTGGGTGTAAACAACATTCAGCAAACTGTGTATCCCTGAAAACATTTCTCCTTGGCATGACTTCAGTGGAGGTGATATTTTAACAGCTCGGGTGAATTCTAGGGCAGATAACAGACTATTTTTATCAGTGGGACTTTTTAGCAGTCAGGACACCAAAAAAAAAAAATACTCTGTAAGCCAAGGTGAGCATAGCGAGTAAGGCAAATAGAAGGGAGTCAAAAATAGATATATCTAAGGGTTGACACCTAAAAGCTGTATGTTATAAAGTTTATCAGTTCTTGATTAATGGGAGAGTACATCAAGTGCCTGGCACAAGTTTTCATACCCATTTAACTTTTTAAAAAATTTGTCAAGATACAGACTTCAAATATTACAACAGTATTTGAAGAATTTAAAAGTCATATGAAGTCAAAAATTAAACACAAATTGGAACTAGACGGGTATATTGTTTGACATGTATTTATATTCAGTAGAACCACCTTCTGCTGCAGTTACTGGTGTAAGTCTTCTGTAGTATGTTTTTAACACTTTAGTTCATTTGTTCCTGTTCTTCTTTCCACATTGCTTTTAATCTCAGACAGAATTGAAAACAACACAGGTACTCCTTAAATACAGTGTTGGGAATTACGCATTACAAAATTAGGGAGTTACAATAATATATTACTTTTTTGCGGGGTAATGTAATACATTACTTGTATAATGTACGGCAATATATTACTCATTACAATTTCAGTAACTTGAGTTTCAAGCTCTTTCAAAATTGTTTTTCTGCCCAACTAATGCAGGATCTGAAGGATGCATTATTTTACCAATGTATTAAATCAATTCACATCAAAAGAAACACAGAGATTTTGTCTCAAGTTTAAGGAATTTATTAAAGATGCTTAACCCTTAATACAAGCAGTCACAAAATAAATTAAATCTAGTCTAAATAAAAATCTATGCTACGGTTCTAAAAGTGTGTATCTATACTATCAGGGAAAGGATAAATTGGGATGCGGAATGCAAAACAAAACAAACTGACATCACAGGGAGTCCCACAGCGTTGTATTCACTAGCTAGCCTTGGTTAGCTCTATTGCTTGACAAAGGAATTATCTTTTTTTATAAATATTATATCTATTTTTTTTCTCAACTGTCTCTTTCCTGAAGTGACCGACGCAAAACCGCGCTTGTGGAAGTCAATCACAAACAAACGAAACAAAGCAACCAACACACTGCTTCTACTGTACTTACCGATAAAAGAAAAATGAGTTACTAAACATTAAGTGCAACCAGTAACCAGTTTCAGCAGAAAATATTTAAACACATGTATCTATGTCTAAAACTGCTCCTCCCATAATTTAAGAAATTGGAACGTTCCTACTTTTGATGATCTCTTTAGTCCACAATCAGATGACTACCAAGTTGAAGAGAATGTCATCCTGGGTAAGAGATTCAGCTTAATTCGTCCACCTCGATTCACAGGAGAGAGAGGACCAAGTTAAGAGTCTCATGTTCTGGGCTGCAGCCAATAAACACACTCTTTGTGAGAAACCGGCTCACAGACAGTTTCTCTGCTTGGACTGGACAGTGCACAGAAAATCAACACCAGGGCAAGTTTCGGTATGATTTCTTTCGGACCATCCAGTAGGATCAAAAAAGGGAGAAGGTAAATGGGCTCACTGGTGTATATTTGAAATTTCCGTCCGTATCAGCTCCACGGAGATAACTGGGAGAGACTGGCCGGCTTGTCGGTTGGCCCTTATGTTAGCTAGGCTGCGTCATCCAAAATGGCCGCCGACCAACTGACCAATGGGTAGCTGTTACAGTCACAAAATTGCTGCCGACCCAATGCATGGGATGCTGGGAGACTGAGTTCATTCAATATATTCTGAGTAAACCAAACATTGCAAAACATTACATAATACTTTTACATTTAGTGATGATGAATACTTTGAATGGCTACATTCTGTTAAAGGAAGGAAGCAGTTCAAGGGATAATTGAAAAATCTGAGATATGATCTGAAGTGATGGCTTTGTTCGACATTAGATCCTTTGATAAATTCCAAGCTTTCAATTAATCTCTCAAAAACTGTTATGTACGACTTACCTATTTTCCTTAAAACTTTGCAAAAAAAAGAGATAACAAATCAGCTAAAAGTGTTGCTCTAAAAGCTGCATTAACTAAGCGGGGGAAGGGTAAATTATTTTTGATCAACTGTTTGAAATTAAGATTTGTGAGGTGTTTTATAGGTCTCTTCTTAAATGCTGCACTGAAAATTTCTTGTCAGTCACAGCCTTTCTGATTGCAAATTATAACTCTAAGCTGGGGACGAAATAATAATGCTTTCTCCTCTGTCCTTTATCTTCTGAATGCAAAAGGTTAAGGTCAGACGTCTAACAGTTGTCTCCTTTGTTAGTACTGGAAATGGCCAGCATTTACTGAAGTGTTTGCTTGGCACCCAATCATTCAAATTGCAGACAAGTACATAGAGAGCATCACATTTGTGCTACTGACTAGTTTGTCAATAAGAATAAATGGATTATGTGTGATTTCCTTGAAGTGGAAGCTGTAGTTTTTTTCATTTTAACTGTTATATCTGCACGTTATTTTTTTGTTTTTATTTTTTTAAGTCAGTGGTTTTCTCATCTTGCTGTCTTTCTGTTTTCTGTTCTGCTTTTAGCTGAGTGTGGGGGCACCATCAAGGAGGAACCTTCTGGACGTATTCTGTCCCCAGGATACCCAGCTCCATATGAGCACAACTTGCACTGTGTTTGGACCATCGAAGCTGCTCCAGGAAGCACCATTAGGTCTGAAATATAACCTTAGTTTTCTTTTATTTGACTTTTGTTTTCTAATTACATTGTTCCTTGTTTTTTTTAGTCTACCACCTCTAAATATATTTGCAGTTTAGTTACCACATCCTTTTTTGCGATGGTATGCATCACTGTCCCACCCTACTGTGTAATCAGTCTTCTGTGAGTTTCTGTTGGCCAAAAATCCAATTCATAAACGAGCAAGAGGAAATTTCACCTCAGAGTCTCCAGGTTTCAAACTATGTAAAAGAACATCAGCTGAGACCCAGTTCACATGTTAAGGGTGAATAAAACTGCTATAGTTCTCTGAAAAAAATAGGAGTTGCTACTGGTGAAATAAATTGTTCCTCCACCAGGAATGATGGGAGAAGAGTAGCCCTACGAATCTTTCTAAAATAAACGTAACATTCGTATTTTATTTTTATCTGAATTAAATCGAGTTCATCAATACAAACGTAAAACTCAACACATCAAAAGTGCCTGTAATCATAGCTGCTCTACACATGGATGCACGCCCAATAGTGAAGTGTTGGTTGGTGCAAATCTGTTATTTTAATATCTCTATTATTACATAATGCTTCAGAAATGGTTCTACTAAGACATTTATTTTACCTGATCGTTGTCTCGCCTATGAGGAAATTGAGATGCCATCTTCTGTTCATCTGTACTTTAAATAATTGAATGTTTCTTGAAGTTTATTATCGATACCTAAACAAAATTTTCAATAGCATTTCAATCTGGTTAAGTCCTGGACCAACTAGCCCACAGCAACGTCCGGATTTATTTATTCTTGTGTTAGGTGAGTTTTGAACTTTTTGTCTGTGTTACAAGGAATTTACTGAATACAGTTCCATTGAGTGAAATAAGTGTTTATTTTAAGTCAACTTCATCATCTAAGCTCCTTGAAATAGAATACAACCAAAGGTTTCTGTGATGATACTTTGCTAGTTGGATGTGAAAGTTTTGTGTTGTATGGCTTAAACCCACCACTTTGGTCTAATTTTTAAGAGTGTTCTGGAAAGCTTGTGTTCTTTCAAAATAGACAAGACTTTCCCATGACAGCTCTTCCAAAAAAATCCTGTTCATCCTTTTCCTTACAGAGGTCTCCTAGGCTTTAACATTGTACATCCAAGCTGAGGATTGCAGAGTCCAAAGTACTCTGGGTAACCTGAGAACTATAGTATATAATTTATTGTTTCATATATTTTCTAATATGTGAAAGTTTACATTCGAAACAAAGAATACTTACTTTTAGAACAAATTGAAGTAATGCCCTACTGTTACTTTAGAAATGATCATATTTGCTAAGTGACATCAAACTGTTCTTATCTTTATTGACCATTAAAATGGGCAGTTTATTCACAAAAATTGATGCTTAGTATTGTGTGTATTGAAAATGCTGCTTGACAGAGTATAAGTACTAACTAATGAACTGGTTCTAAAAGTCCAAATAATTAGGGTGGTTACTTATTGAAGGAGTATACCTTTAAAATGGCTCAGCAAACAAATGAGATGAGAAAGAGAATACAATAAATATTTAAAATGGAAAGCCTAGAGTACTATACATTGTATCCACTTTTCTTGACGTTCCCTTACTTATAATTATTTAATTTGTTATGCTCATTTTATCTTATTTTTGCATTTGGTGCAATTGTATATCAGCATATTGGATTTTTTAAAAGAGCTATATCATGCTTTTAAATCCTTCCTTTTCACATGTAAATCATTCACTTGTGGTCTATGTAAAGTAGAACCACAGTGGTTTGGTCTGAATTCCATGTTATTGTAGCCCCACAGACCCTCCTTATACGGTTGTGAGGAGCATCTTTAGAGCAACTCATTTTCGTGCGGACCCTTTAAATGTAAGCGAAACATTTCATGCCCCGCCCCCTCCAGGTTACAGAGCGTTCCGCTCCACCCCGTTTGGACATTTTTGTAGTCTGATAGCAGCGATTCGATTACTACCGGCAGATAAACTTTTTATTGCAAAGCGATCGTCGCTAAATTCCTGTACATCATGTGTACCCCACGACAAAAACCGGCAAAAAAAGCCCAATCATTTTATTCAAAGCATGCAGTACAGTTATATCCTCAGCTAAAAGCTAGCACACATCGCTAACAGAAGCAGAATGTACAATGCTACAACTATCAAAACAATCGCCCGTACGACATATCAACACACAACACTCATGTCTAAAATAAAGTTTACTGTCATTTTAGTGTTATTTGAAGCTTACCGCTTTGCTTTGTCCGTCTTTTCCGTGGAGAGAAGGAACTATCCCCTCAATCAGACGAAGTCTTTCGGCAAATCCCTCCTGATACAGACCGAGGTTGCTGAAGCACTCGTCCTCGAAGTGCTTCGAGCAAACGAGGAGAACTTTCCCCACGGATGTCTGTATATTTCCACTAAAAATACAATTTAACCAGGCACTTCTCAGAGGCTCTGATGCTGGGGGTCAATGTAGGGATTTGTGTGGGTTAATACACCAAATAACTGAACATTTTAACCTGCTTTCTTGTAACTTCGACATGACTGACCTTGGACTACAAAATCGCTGTGGGGGAGAAAAAATGGCGGCTTCACGAAATTGGTTACCCGGAAGTTCATTACCTTATTTGGCAGTTCAACAACAAATGCTGTGACGTAATAGACATGAAAACGTAATAGCAAATAGAGAAAACTAAACAGACTGAAAAATATGACCAAAAAAAAAAATGTAAAGATATAAACACAGCACCAGAAGAGAATAAATGTAAGTTGTCTGCACTCCTAAACACCCAAAATACACATTAACATGCATGTAAGGGCTAAAAAAGTGGATTTTCCATGATATGTTTCCTTTAAAACAACAAATGAAGCATTTAGGTAATACGTATGCAAAGGTTATAATTTAATTTCATTGCAGGTTTTGTTCATACTTGTTTCATCCTACAGACATATCTTGTATCATCAGGATACAGCGTTAAATGGTTAGCTGATTTAGTTAATATTTAATGCAATTTTATTTTTTTTGCTAGTCATCTCAACTTCAGTTATTTTCAAGAACATAAAAAATAATAATTCAAACCTTAAAATTCAATCACTCTGCTTGTCTGTAACTGTTTGCAGCTCGTTTTCATTACTTTTCTACCATACAATTTCCTAAGTGCATGGATTTATTTTTATATTCCTGTTCTTCCTGGTTTAGACTGAAAAGCAGGTTCACTCCAACTGGATCTTTTTCATTTCTCTGCTCTTCATTTCGCAGCATTCTACATATCCATGCCTTTGATCCTACGCATGCCATTTATAATTGAAAATAATTTGCAATGCATCAGCACTGGGATTACTTATGTATTAAGCGATGCAGCTCAAGATGCCATGCATAGCTCTGTTCTTAAAAACACAACTTTCACATAAAACAGTAGATGTTATATGAAAGCAGCAGTATTGTAGCTGCAGGCATCTAAATAGCTGAATAACATATTTGTCAGAAGGTATTGATGGGATAATTTAGAAAGGCGAAGAGTGTGGAAGAGTTGCAGATAGAGATACTTCAAACATTATAAAATATTGCTGATAATGGAGATAATGACCCATTTTACTGATCTAAAATCCACTGGTTACTGCCGCACAAACTGGAGAGAGTCGTGATGCATATGGTGTTATACTGAACAAGCAGGTAATAAGTGCTCATATAAAAACTGATATATTTCTTTTTTCTTTTCAAGATTGCTGTCATTTCATTTAAAGTTATAATATGCTTATATCACAATATTGCTTATATTACAATCTTTTTTGTACAAAGCTCTTATCTGCCTCTACAATTGTTTTATTACAGATTTGTGTTATATTGTATTATATATTGTAAAACTACAATCAAACAATATTCAGAATACATATTTCCAGTCTTCCTGCTGTGAGTTATAATTATGAGAAACGTTAATGGCACTCTGCTTAGGTGAAAGAGCAATTGCTAATAAACAGGGATTTCTGTTCTACTTAAAAAAAATGATCAGGCATTCCTATTTTAAGCATTCTTTAGTTTATTATATTAGTAATTAGCTTGATTGCCATCACTATATGCAAGCATCAGTCTCTCTTAGTATTCCCTATAGATCCTTGCCTTAATATAGATTTCTAAAAGACTGTCAACCTATATTATTCCGACATGTTCCTTGACAGATGGAGGTTTAAGAACTCAGGCATACACAGGGCCTCTTTGCTGAAATATGTTCAGATTTGCTGTTATCTGAGGTTGGCTCTGGTTCAGTTTGCTATTTTGCTAACTTAATGTAAAGACAAAAAGGATAAACTGACATCCCAGCACCTGCTATCCATTATAACAACCTGAATGAACAGCTAGGATGCAAGAATGTACTGTAGTTTATTTTAAATAGATTCTTACACCTGGGTGTTTCCTCTGAATTACCTGGTAATCTCTCAAACCAATTTGCTGTAACCTATCAACTGAACTACATCTGTCTAGTAAAATGTGTAAAACACATAATTCAATTTCTTAACAGAATTAGGGTTTTTTTTTCACTGAGAGGTGGCACAAAGTGTTTTAGACAAAACAAGTCATCTATGTGCCCAGTTAGGGGAAAAAATAAAGTTAATTCAAGTTAATGCAGTTGTTAATATGTAATTTATTCTTTCCAACACAGCTTTTTGATCAGATAGTTAGTTTCTTAGGATTCCCCTAGTCTCAGACATTGCTGCATGTTTGTGGCTACATATAGTTTCATTGTAGGGACAATAACCACCATTTTCATCTTATGGAGCTCCTATTCCACACATTATCTTGCTTTTAAAACAATTGCAGACTTATTTTTTTTTACCAGAATTGCACAGCTTACATTGTCATTGCATCATTGACGTCACAATAAATGGACTGGAAAAAAGATTGCTTTGACCACTGTTTGGGCTTGGTCAGGTGTCAAATCAGCTCAGATGTTTCATCTGTAGTGTCTTTCTGCGTTGATGTCCCTGCATCCTGATGATCCACTGGGCCACAGCCACACATACTGATGTAGTCTGCTCCCACTGTGACATTTCACACTGTCTCAATTAGTTTCAGGAATTTTGGCAGCTGCAAATCTGCGTTCGCTTTACGCATCACATCTCTCTGATACCACACACATCCATACACAACACTTCATACTTTATTTATCATGTTCAAGCACACACGCACCTGCACAGATACTTCTCACAGGACTCTTGATTGCAGTAATACCATTCTGTATTCATATGAGAGAGCCTAAGCAGTCCCTATTCCTCTCCATTTTACTCATATGAATACAAAATAGTTAAGACGGAATCAAAAGACATCCTTAAGATCTGTTCCATCTCTCTCCTCTCCATCTCATCTCCTAAGGGGAATTTCTTTGACATTTGATTGAACTATTTTATCTTGTTAAGAGGTGTCCAAGTGCAAAGCGTGAGCCCTCAGCTGTAAACTCCAAAACATGGTTTCCTATGAGTTCTCAGAATGTTAACTGCAAGAAGAGGTTAAGACTTCCTTGTCTTTAGTCTGAATACAAGAACATTTTTTTTTCTTTAAGAACAGAGCTGCAGTGCCCTACCAGAGTAATATATTGATACCCCCTCAAACTTTTTGACAATTCAAAGTTATATGTAACTGGAAGGGAAATGCATAATATGAAATATGTAATATATGCAATTATATTCAGCTCATTTTACAAAAATCTGTTGAAGTTATTCAATAACTAAATTGAGTTCACCTGTCTTATCTCAGTGGAAATCCAGCTGTTCTCTGAATGTTTCACATGTTGGTAATAGAACATTAGTGAACAAACAAGATTATGAAGACCACAGATTGCAACAGATAGGTTAGGGACAAAGTTGCGGTTAAGGTGAAAGCAGTTAGGCTCTGAAACAATATTCCAAACATTTTTCGGAGCTCTGTTCAATCCCTCATCTATGGAAGGATGACATGTAAACACGGCAATAATTGGCTATAATTAGACTTTCTGGCAGACATAAATCAAACAAGGTATTACTGAAATGGTACTGTTTATATCTAAGGACGCAACACTATCACTTTTTTTCAAACCACTACGATACTGATACTTGGATCTGAGTTTTTGCCAATACAGAGTACCAATGCAAATACTTCTACCACACAAAAAAAATTAAATCAATTGGATGAATTGTTTTATTTTCTTCTGTTTGTTACAGCAAATGATGGTCAATTAGATGATAAAATAATATATTAATAATAATCACAATAAAACAAAAATTTCAAGTGGAATATAAAAGTATCAGTTCATGGTATCTGTTAACGAACTGATACTGATATGAGAAATTTAGAATGGTATCGGCCCTGATACCAGTATCGATATCTGTTTCATTCTTATTAATATCCTTTAAATTTTTCAACTTTCTCAGATACGGTTTAGCTGTGTTTCTCTCCTTATAAATTAAGTTTTATTTTTTTACCCTTAAATAGTACTCCAGAATCAGTGATTCAGTGTTTCCTTTTAAGTGCGTGTGTATGATATATCTTATCAAATCTCCATACCGGCAGATGTCCGTTCCCACTGAGCCAGGTTCTGCTGGAGGTTTACCATATCAAAGTGTAGTCCTCCTCACCACTGTTGCTAGATTCATGTTCAGTTTGAGGGATTGCTACAAAAACAACTTAAAGCAAAAGACCGTCCATTCTCACTCTATGCTAGATCAGAAGGCGGGATTGCTTCACATTTTGTGACTGGGGATAAGTTGCTCTTTATTTTTCTTAAATGGAATACTTAATTTGATTTGGAGTAATAAACTAAACTTGACTGCACTGTTCCACAGCTTGGATGAAATTGGAATGCATGTAAGTCACTTTGAATCTGTCTGTATAATTGGAATTAATTGATCTGTTTGTATTTAAATTTGATGGGGTCTTTTGAGAAGTAACTAGTGACCACATTCATTGTGAACCAGCACTATAATAATAATAAAAATAACCCAAATTGAATTGAGCCTTTTTTCTTTAAGTGGACACAACATTGATCACAAGAATTGACATACACAGGCATAAAATTTGTTTTAACAAATAGGAAGGATACTATATTGTCCTTAAATATGTTCTATTGAAATCTGTAAGCTAAGGAATGAGAATTCAGTTTTGTAAAACTGCTATCACCCGTTCTCAGTTATTCACCTGCAACACTTTTACCCTTTTTATCACTTTAAGAGTGACAGTTATATATGTGGTATAAAAAGAACCGGTTATCCCAACATACAAACAACATTGGTTCATGCCATCCATCCCTTTAGCATTTACCCTTACATTTTGCAGAGTTTTTTTTTCTGCTCCCTGTCAATCTTTTATCTTCCTCCAATCATCCAGTTCTGTCAGCTGCCTGGCAGTGATCATCAATGGTCTTTTTTTTCATTGGCTTACTCACCTCCTGGTTTTATTCAATGTACTCCTGCAAGTCCACCCTCCTTTCCATCTTTCTTTAAACATATAAATCAGCTTGCAGAATTTGATGCCTTGCAAAGATTGACAGTGCTGAGAATTAAACTAGAGCACAGGACCCATCAGCACACAAACACCAAACCAACACTTCACCTGTCCTTGATACTGACTGTGCTCATGAAAATCTCCCAAATTATTTTTTACTCACACATACCGTACACATACAAATTAATGCTATCCTTAAAAGTGACACACTCTTAATGAAAAACATTTTTGAAATTTCTTTTTGGTGTAATTAATACAAATTCTGTAAATCTTGTTGGAAGCGTTGGGAGTTAGAGCATGAAAGCATTCTGGTACCTAAAGGTTCATTACTGGATAAGCACAAAATCTGACTGCCTGGGGGATGTGTGGGTGCAGACTCGTGAACTCAATATTTTATTCATTAAAATGATAAATATATAAATATTTATTTATATACAGTCTAACTTAACTAAGCTTGAGTTTATGAAAGTTGTGAATATAAAGTGCTGCTTTACAAAGTCAAAAAGGTCATGATATAGACTTGAATTTTTTTTTTTTTTGCTTATCTGCTTCAAACACATGAATTGTTGTGTCAACCCATATAATGCAGCATAACTTCAAAAATACCGTCCACTGCACATTTATGTGACTATTTTGCCAGCGTGTCTATCTGCATCTATTTACTCTATGAGCACTTCATTCATAAGCATTGTGACAGGACTTTTCTGGAGGGTTACACTAGTCACATAGAGAGTCTATTGTTGAGTAGCTAAAGGCTACTGCAAACACATCAGACAGTAACAGAATCAAAGTCTGACACCAATTATGCAGAAATGGTGGGAACTTGTTGCTAAAAGCTAACATATCAGTGAGTTGCTGTTTCTCATCTGTATCATCTATAGCTCAAGGCTTTGTGAATCTATGTGGGTAATATGATGTCAATACTAAAGGGACCAGGATTTCTTCTCTGTGACTTGGGAAGACATAACCATTAAGCTCTCTGAAGTTAAGACCTGGACTGATTTATGATTGCCTATCTTAAGCCTGTGGACAATAAAATAGGTCCACAGGTGCATTCTGACTTGTATAAAGTTGAACTCAAGTGTGGCGGATTGCAATGAGTCTATATTAAATTTCCTGACTTTCTTATTTAAATTTAAATCACCTAAACATAATACATTCTGGAAGGAAACCATCAGGCGACTTATGTATCAAGTCAGAATGAAATGAGGGCTAGAATATACACCATATTTCTTAGTATAATTTCTAACCAATATTTTTCACATGGAATTTATAAACTATGTTTCCAAGACATACAATGTATTATGTCTTAAAATGCCAGCACTGGAAACAATGCTTTCTTTTGTTCTGATACATTTTCATTTGTCTTGAACTTTTTTTTCACGTTTCGTAACATTACAAACTCTCATTCTTATGTTTCTCCATTTGGCTGATATTTTCTGTGATATGTGCCCTTTAAGTTCTACTTTGTATTACTAAATTTTAGTTAGCTGTATCAGAGTAAAGGGGGCCAAAAACATAGTCAGATGTACATGTTTTATTTGTAAACGATTTTGAAAATCTCATATCGGTTTTCTTTTCCCTTCATAACTAGGGACTACTTTATGTTGGCCTATCACTTGAAATCCCTCAAAGTTTAATGGAAAATTTTGAAAAACAAGCAGATTTCTGTGATATATTAATACTTTTACAAGGCACTGCAAAGTATAGAGTAAATGCTTAACTACTTCAGTTACGGCCAACAAAACACAATGTCGTCTTGTTTCTTTTTTCCCTTTCCACTCTGTTATTCTTCACTTGTTAGATTATACTTTGTTCAATTATGTTTTCGGAGAAGAAAATACTACAAATAAAGGCTGCATTTTGTAGAAGCTGACATCAACTAGCCCACTTCTATAATTAGCTGCAGACATTGTGGACTTCTGCTGTGAATGCTCTCTTCAATAAGAGCCCCTAAGAAGAAGTACGCTATATTCTATTTTTTTGCACTGGTGAGCCGGTCCACAGCATTCTTTAAAATGCTCCAACACAAATACATAAGCAGTGTAGTATTATGAATGTACTGTGTTTTTGCTCGTGCACGTCGTACACAAACCAGCACACATTAAGAGCAACACAGCATTTCAGACAGATTGGACCACCAGCTGGCTGACAGCTGTCTGAGGCAAATTGAATGGATGATATTTTGACAGCATCATCTTTTTGGCATCTAGACTTACTTTAACATGCTGCTGCAGACCTATTTCTTTGACTGACACTCAGGAATCTGTGTTGAATGTTTCTAATGTGGCCTGAGTCTTCTGCTTAAGATGGTATTTGTTTCCCTCATTTGCACTAAGCCTAGACTAGTTTTATGTCTTCATTATATTTATTTGCAATGTTATTTCATGTTCATCACTAATTTCACAGTAACCTTAGTCATTTACAATAAATTTCAAAAGTATTGATACAGTTTGAACCTTCTGTGTGTTGTGATGGACTAACCATTTTATCAGGATTTTATGTCACAGACCAATAGAAACTAATCTATATTTGTGGGAGGAGAGTATAGCACAATTTACTATCTAGAAGCATCTGTCATGGCTGTTACAACCACAAGTCTTTTGGGTCATGTGTCTATATGCTTTGGACATCTGAAAAGTGAACATTTTCACCGTCTTCTTTGTTAAACAGTTGAAGCTAAACTAGGTTGGATGTGCAGCATCTAGGAACAGTTATTTTCAAGTGGTTCTACAGATTCTCAGTTGATGTCTGTGCTTTGACTTGGGCATCTGCACACAGGAATACGCTTTGGACTAAACCCTTTCAGTTGTTGCTATGGTTATACAGTTAACTTTTAAGTAACTGAAAGGTAAACATCTGCCCCAGTCTAATAATTCTAACTAAGATAATTCTGTATTTTCTTCTATTTATTTTTAAATCAACTTTTTGAGAAAATCAAGGTCATTGTGTTTGCAATAAGCACATCTTTTAGAAGTCTGTTGTGAAGAGTATAATCTCTTTTGCAATGATCAGTTGGGGTAGCAGCATCACAAGTATGGTCTTTGAAAGCTTAAACTACCTGAACATAAATTGTGGTTCTGTTCTAGGAACTACAATGGAACCATTGGGGATGATGGTGCATAGAAAGATGATTCATAAAATTAGGAAAATTATGGACCACTCACCATGAGAGTGCTTTACAACAACAGTGTGTCTTCAGTCGTAGGTTTATTCAAATATGCTTCAAAAGATACTGCTACAGGCAATCCTTCCTGCCTACATCCATTAGCATCTAAACAGCTCTTTGAAGAGCTTTGACAATTGAGTTGCAACATTCAATTTACCTTTGTGATTTATAAAGTATTTTTGAACTGAATTAGTGAAACATTAAACAATAAATGTGACGTGCTGTTTCTTGTTTATGTTTGTTCTTAGTCTGCATTTCCTGGTTTTCCACACGGAGGAGGTCCATGATGTGCTTCGAATCTGGGATGGTCCCCAGGATGGAGGAGTCCTGCTGAGGGAACTGAGTGGCTCAGCACTGCCCCCAGATGCTCACAGCACCTTTAACACACTCACTCTCCAATTCACCACAGATTTCTTCACCAGCAAGCAAGGCTTTGCTTTGCAGTTTTCTGGTGAGCATGGAAATTCAGAAAGTGGCGAAAGTGGGGATGTTGCAGAAACCATCTTCTTCATGTTAACACATTTCATCATCTCTTCCCTGCCTGCTCTTTTAGTCTCTACTGCGACCTCCTGCAATGACCCGGGCATGCCGACTAATGGTACCCGTGGCGGTGACAGCAGGGAGCCCGGCGACCATGTGGTGTTCCAGTGTGATGCTGGCTACATCTTACAGGGGGCCGACAGAATCACATGCACAGAGATCAATGGTCGCTTCTTCTGGCAACCAGACCCCCCAACATGCACAGGTACTCTGTTAAAGCAGCATGCAGTCATTACTCACGCTTAACTTCTCTGGATTGATATCAACACTTAAACTCATCACACACTTGTTAGTAAAACTGATTAATGATACCTAATGCCAATTAAGCCTTGCGTTATGTTTGCTGCAGACTTAATTTTGGCCTGAAGAAAAATGCTCTTGAAGCAAATAGCTACAATTGAAGAACTCAGAGTAGGTGATAAAATGAGGTAACAAGCTTGATACTGGCTGAGGTTTCCTTTTTGAGTGTTATTTGTAAGATCAGTGTTAAGCATGGTGCAGTTACAGGTAATAACCACCATTGTTTTAAAATGGCTAAAATATATATTGCATAGTTTATGTCCTGTAAAGCCATTTCAGTGAGATGCCATTGAAAGTGAAGTTCTCAAATTGCTGCTCCCCACCTGTTACTGTGCACTGCTGGTCTACTGGCATGTTTAACATCATGGAAAATATTATAACTGTTATCAACACTTTATATCACAACAGATAACCATGCAACAGTGTTCTTTCTACTCAAGGTTACTTTTGCCATGAGATTCTTATGATGGCCCGTTTTTAGTTTAGTGGGACCTATTACTAAAATATTGCAGATTTATTTTTACTATTTTGTTACTCTTATCGTTCGACCAACATTCATTAACAAAAACTATGATTGAATTTTAGATTCCAACTGTTAACTATTTCTTTATTTTGAGCCATTTTTCAATAATTTCTCTTTTTCCATAGCTCCATGCGGTGGCAACCTAACAGGTCCAAGTGGGCTGATTCTGTCTCCAGACTATCCTGAACCTTACCCACATGGACGAGAGTGTGACTGGAGAGTTACTGTCACACAGGACTATGTCATTTTGCTCAGTTTTAACCAGTAAGCTTTAACAGCATGCAAAATATTGCATATATATTAGTCACACAAAATTGTTGAATTTAACAAATCATTATTTTTCTAGTCTTCCTGTCCTCAAATTGTAGAAGTTACATCTGAGAATGTTTCCCCTGCTACTTGCTGCTCATCCATGCAGCAAATATCCTGATTCCTTTTAATGTGACTGTCTCCAACCAGTTTCAGCCTGGAGCCCAGTTATGACTTCTTGCATATCTATGATGGGCCTGACTCCCTGAGCCCCTTGTTGGGTAGTTTCTATGGCACCGATGTTCCAGATCGTATTGAGAGCAGCTCCAACACACTCTTCATGGCTTTCCGCAGCGACGCTTCCCTCAGCAGTAACGGATTTGTGCTGCAGTATACAGGTACAGTCTTTTTGGTTGGAGGTGAAATTAAACAGAGGTACGGACCTGACCGGTCTGTGACACTTTGAGGTTTCTTATCTCTAGTGTTTTAAGTGTCCTAACAAAATTGAATTTTAAACGGATGTGTGTCTTTATTACCCAAACAAGTACGTTCTTGGTGGGGTTCTTTGTCGGAATTGTACTTTAAGCATTATCCAGCTTCAGAAAAGAATGAAAAAATTAATAAATATAAGCGCTGTAGACAATATCCCTCATACCATTATCTACGGGTTTATTCACACCAACCTTGTTTAGATTTCTTAAAACAAACTAGTACTAATTTCCTCCCTTGTTCTGGACCTTCTGCACTGGTGTGAATACAACCCAGAATACCATTGTTTGCATCAAACAAATGAACTGAGACCCAGCTGAAGTGGTCTTGGAACGGTTCCACATGAACCCTGGTGAGGACAATGTCAGGTGTTTAAGTGACAAAATTTAATCTGACCCTGTAAAAAAAAAAAGAAAATAACTTTTTTAGTTTCTTCTAAAAAGTCCCAATTTTTTTCACGTCTGAAGCACCACTTGAACCATAGTTTTGTGATCGGGGAACATTTATCCAACTGAAGTGATCAGAAAATGGCAAATATCTCTGAACAGGGGGCTTTTCTGTTTGCTTCAGTGTGTTTTCCTTTTTGTGTATTGTTGACTTTATTTCCAAGATTTTAAGCACCAACGTACTACTCAAGCATCGCATACATCATCCGCATTTGGGAGATGCACAAACCTTTGGTTGTATCACAGATGGTATGGCGGCAAAGCGATTCAAAGTAAATATGGTGATGTCACCCTCATAGATCCGCCATGTCCTCCTGGAATGAACAGGGGGTGAATATAGGAGGGGCACAGTATTTTGCCCTTGAATGTGTTTAGAAATTTTCAGGAAAATATTTTTTAGAAGTGTGGAGGTCCTGTTATAATAAGTCCAATAGATTGTGATTACTTTGTTGTCCCATGACTGACTGGTTAGCGTGCATGACTCTTACCTGGGAGACCCTGGCGGCGCACTCGTTGGCATCTTGTCACTAAAAGAACTCATGAAACCCAGAACCTGGTCCCACACAAAAAGAACCATTTTGATATGTTTTGAATATATGTGACATATAAAATTGCCCTTTTCCTTTATTATAGGTACATATGTACCTAAAATATAGGAAAATTGCCAAATTTTATGTCTTTTACATTTATTCAAATTCTATAACATAACATACATTAAAACATTTATGCTTATATAAATTATTTTCATGTGGGCTCTTTTTGCATGAGTAGTTAAAGAGCTACTCAACCCCTTTCCAGAGTATTGTGGTAGCTAAATTTTGGGTTTTAAAAATGTGGCAAAAGGAGGTGTTGCCTGGCGGACCGGGCAGGCGGAGGGAGAGGACTGGGGAGCGTCAACATGTCCTATCTTTTTCAACTCACTACGGCGGAAACGGCTGAGACTGGGCTCCTCAACTGTTATGATTAGAAAAAGAGTCAGGTTAAGGTTAGGTAATGGTCCTTGAACCTTAGGGTCAGTAATAAATCAATCGGTGTAGCCAATCAGAGACGAGAAAGGAGGGACCTTTTCCCTGATCTATGAACATATCCAATATTCACATCCACCATAGCTACAGATGTGCTACAAAGCCTCAGTAAGTCTTCAATGTTGTGTCTGCTCCCTGTTCACAAGATGCGTTGAATACAGTGTTCAGGTCTGAGATGATGCTCTCATTGGAAACCTTTTTTGAATGATTTAGTGACTTATGTGTGTAAAGTTGGTGGTCAGTGGTTACTAATCTGTCAAAATGACCAACATCCTTCAGATTTTTCCATCACAGTTTTAAAAAAAACAGTCAAATGCAAAAATGTTCAGTTAACACAACCTCAAGGTCTTTAGCATATTGAGAGAAAGACGATAAGAAGAGCATTCTCCATTGCTTATTTTGACCTATTTTCACATAGCTTCCTGGCTTTACCATGCTTACACGTTTAACTGTCCAATAGCTGACAAACCTCAGCACACTTTTTTTTTCTTTTTTTTGAGAAACTTTGGTCCTATTACATTTACTTAAGTGTGAAATGGAACCGCAGCAAAAAATAAAATTATTTAATAAAAACAAAAAAACATTTGGAACGGGCAAATGCTAGTAAACTACCAGACTTTCTTGTTGTGAATACACCTTAAAAGTCCAGTCTGTGCAGTCCATCCATTCCTCCCTGTATGCCTTCCTTCCTAAAATTCTTGCATTGCTATATTAAAACCATGACCCCAAATTAAAAAAAGAAAAACTACCATATATCTATGGCGAAAATTTACATTTGTCTTTTAAAAATGGTCTAAACGCAACTGATATCTCTTAAAATATGCAGCTGGAAAAGTACACAGTTTTGACATGAAAAAATCTGTAAAATTCCTGGGCACTGTCTGCTCAGTTAGGGGTGGTATCGATGTATATGTCTAGTAGCCTACTATCCTTAAGAATTATGAAAATTAAAAGCTGACAGTCTGCGTGGTTAAGCTCTTTTTGATCAGTGCAGCTGCACAAAAGGTTTCCAATAAATTAATGCAAACAGCATTTTGTTGTCTCATGTCAGAGCTTGGCTGACCGCAGCACATTGTTTGGGGGAGGTTTAGATTTATATGCTCATATAAGGCACGCTATACTGCTTATCTATTGCAAAATTATCACAGGAGTCCTTGAAAGCAGGTCAGCGTTGGTCCAGGCTAGAGCATCATTGTTAACTGCATTTACTTCTCAGTGTTTAAGTGTTGAAAACCATCTCCTACAAATATACAAATGCTAAACAAGTTTTACTGTAAATTACACCGAGCATCGTTGTTAATGTCTTCTTGTTTAACAAGGAATGTTAAATCTTCCTAAATCTCAAAGTCTCAATTAGAGCTGTTTGAGGTACCAGGTTTTTAACCAATTCCTTATTGACCCCGAATTCTCTGCTTGCTGGCTGGTGTTAAACTTTGTTTTGGCCTAAATAGGAAAAAAATAGGAGGATTTCACAACACTATCTGTTTGTGCAAAACAGTGCAGCAATTCATTTACAACACCCTTTTAAACACCCCTCCTCCCCTCTCAAAAAAGGACGGAAAAAAAATATTACAGAGCCTGCTTTTTAACTCACTCCCAGTAATATTCACTGTAGTGTGTGATACCGTGTGTGATTATTGTATTGCCAATCTGGAAGAGCAGATGGAGCCTGTGTGTCGCTCACAAAAACTACTTCACCCCACTTCCAATTCTCCACACTAATGAAGCATAACCAAATAATCCATAAATTACCTCCTTGGTTTCACAGAAACAACAAGACATGTTTGGCTCTGATTTTTGGGTCAGTTTGGAAAGACATCAGCAAGTTGAAGCTTTGGCTCAGTTAGTTACTGGTCAGGCCACCGTTACAATGTCTTTATCAAAGATTCATGCAGTGCTGTCAGCCTCGTGACCACAAAGTTTTTAGGGCTGTTGGGTCGTATTTTAAACTTCCCGAGGGAACTGTATGACCAAAATATTTACCATCTCGAATACTGGGTTAAGTAAAACACATGTAGATGCAGGTATTTTTTTAAATAACATCTGCCATGGATTATTCGGGGTTCTGTTAAAATCTGTAACAGGTGCCTACAGTCAAGAAAAAACTTTACATTTTAGTACCCTATAAGTTTAAATTATTGGTTTGAGCCAAGTCAGCTCCCCAGGCAGGTGCCTAAATACCAGGGAGTTACCAGTGTAGACATTTAGTCATTTAATGAATCATACTTACGTTAACATTGGGACTGATGCAGCACAAGAAATCTCCATTACGCTGACTATTTTGCAATAAACTGTAATTGGGGTGATCAAATATTTATTTTTGAATCTTTTCCTGTTTGTTTATACTGAAAATCGCGTGAAGAGATATTTCCAGGAGGATATGTTTTCAACTTTCTCAGACTTTGTCATGTTACGGATACAAACTTTTATTTTAACATAAAGTAGCACATAATAAAAAAAAAATGATATCCACTTTTAGAAAACAAAATTGGCAAGTTAAAGTCATGTAAAACAAATTGGTGTGCCAGGTATACACACTTATAGAATGGAACGTGTGCCTATTTTTCTTTCCAGAATAACTCATTCTCAGTAAGCTTGTGAGCTACAATCGCCTTTTAGCCACATATTCTCAACTGGATATAGTCCTGGACTTTGACTGGGTCAACACATGAATATACTTTTATTTGGACCAATTCATTGTAAACTCTGGCCGTATGATAGTAATTTTCCTTTGGGACGGAGAATCTCCACCCTGGTCTCAAGTGATTTACAGCCTCTAACAGGTTTTATTCCAGCATTTCCCTTATTAGCTCCATCCATCTTCCCACATCTCGGACCAACTTCCCTGTCCCTAGCCAAAAAAAAGCCTCCCATGTCATAATACTGGCTCTCCTTTTTTTAATTTCTTTATCTATACAACGTGTCAGTCCATTTCATGTTGTGTTGTACGTCCATGGTTTCTAACATAATAAAATGTGGGGGGAAATTCAGGACCATGCATAAACTCTGTGTGGACTTGACATGTAGTTATTGTTGACACATAATCAGTTGACTTTTAGAAATATTTTCAACTTTACTGAAATTCTAGTGATAATTTATGGTTTATTCAAATTTTTTTCTATTCTGAGATTGTGTTTATGAAGTTATTGACAGACTGTTTTACATATTTCTGTCAGGTGCTTGGTTTTAAGTTTTTTTTTTTTTTCTGACAATAGAAAACTTTTGACTCAACTTCTTTTTTGTGTGTCAAGTCATCAAATATTAAAGTTTGCTCTAAGAACAAAACCTGCCGTGTTTAGGAGTGAACTAAATAGCTTCGGGCATCTTTCCTATGTTTATCTTAGCTGTAAGGGTGTGAAGTGTGCCAAATTGACAGGCTGCATCCCACATGCACATTTTCCACCTAGAACAATGTGCTGCTAAATTAAGCGAGACATCTATCTTATGACCTCGGAGTTGGTGATTGATATGTGGTTAGATGGAGAGCGTGAGAGAAGTTTGGCAGGGTAAGTGTGTATGTGTGTGTATGTGTTTGATAAAGAAAGCTTGCGTATGTGCATTGTCTTCTCTGGTTAAGAGCACAGAGAACTGTCGTTTGAGAATAGCTTGTGTACAGTCAGCAGACCTTGGGCCAGAGCCATGCCACTTTCAATCAGCTGCCTGTCTGTTTCACAACCATATATACCCCAGTAGCCTTAGATGAGAGGCCACCGTCAAGGGCTGGAGACAAAGTGGCAGTCATTGAGATATATTTACACAACACGGGAGAGCACGGAGTTGCCGAAAACTGGGATATAGAAAAAATACAGCCAAAAAGAAAGAACACAGGAAATCCATGTGTTTCAACAGCCTCAGGCACTTACTCTTTTTCTATTCCAGCATATCTGGGTGCATCTTGAAGGAAAAATCACTGTTATTGAAAACCACATGCTTCCATCTGTCACAGAATTTCCACTGTGTTCCTACTCTCCACAGAAAACCCCAGGGAATCTTGCTTCGAACCTGGCCTCGTGCGTAACGGGACACGGGTGGGCACCGACCTCAAGCTGGGCTCCACTGTCACCTACCACTGCGACAGTGGCTACACTCTAGAGGGAGACCAAATGCTCACTTGCATCATGGGGGGAGATGGCAAGCCGAGCTGGAACAAACCCAAACCCATCTGCATGGGTAAACACTGACATCTGGAGTTGATTGTTTGGAGCACAAACCATGCCTGCACTTATAGATTTATCACACGTAAACATTCACATGGTTAAATCATCATATGTTGCTTTTCTACTGAGATATATCCCAG
Organism: Apricaphanius iberus; assembly: GCA_028564705.1. Classification (NCBI taxonomy): domain Eukaryota; kingdom Metazoa; phylum Chordata; class Actinopteri; order Cyprinodontiformes; family Aphaniidae; genus Apricaphanius; species Apricaphanius iberus. The sequence goes on along the minus strand of JAPXFQ010000710.1, from coordinate 4,283,734 downwards.
AGGTACATATTTGCAGAGCTGTGTGGGTTTTATGAAAAATCTGCAAGTGTAGCTGACTTTATTCAGAAGTTTCAGAAGAGCAGATTATTTCCATATCTTTCCCTGACACTGAGAGGAACTCTGCGTCACTCTGATATTCCTTTGACACAACTACCGCACACAATGCATGAACCCCTGGAAAGCTGGTAAAAGATACCTGACAGCACAGGCCCTGCTTTAGACTTAGCGTGTCAGTTGAAATATGTGCTACACACTTGTACTGGCTGTACAGTTAAATTCAAATCACTTGCACGAAAACATAACCTTCGCACATACATACATACATTTAAATAAATTAGAATGTCACTGAATTTATATAGTTAAACATATTTCAGTAATTCAGTTCCAGATAATGTTTGTAATTGAAAAATGGTTCTTGAACATTTTACTCACAAATCTTAAGGTTTAATAATAAAATGATTTGCATCAGTCTTTTACACAGAGTGCAATATTTCATTTTATCTATCCATTTATCTATTTTAACTTTAATGATTGTTGCTCAAAGCTATTGAAAAACCCAGATATTAGATCATCAAAAAATGTGAACATAATATCAATAGACCTTTTTTTTTTTTTTTAGTTCTCCAATGTTTGCATACTGCAGAATAAAATTGAGTCTACGAATGCAAATTTTTTAAATTTGAACAGGCAGTTTAAATGTCAAAAATATGTGTTTTAAAACACGATTTCCCCTTTAAAATACAGATTGCTTCAATCCCCCACCAAAACTGGCGGACACTCAAATTCAGTCATTTTCAGCACAATAGTCATTATTCCAATATAAGAAAATTGCTCAGAGTATTTGTTGGAGAATAAATTGCAGAAATCCGGTGTGAAATTTATGTCAAGGGCCTCTTTAGAAAAATCTAAGATGAGAAAAAACATACAAATGTACAAACATGCTGTGTTCTTCATCCTAGACCATTTTGCACTCGGCATAAAACTCAATAAAACAAAAAATAAACAAAATAAATAGTGCCATTATCTGCCTAGAAGCGGTAAAAGTACTCATGTCAAAATCTCCTTGAGTTTCACTTAAAAAGAAATCAATTCATAGGCGTTTCGGCTGGCATGGAAAAAAAAGTTTGAAAAATTTCATTGTCACAGTTATTGTACACAGCTATGTTTGGGTAATGTGTTCACAGACGCACATATCACAAAAGGTTAAGGCTATTATTAAAGATTTCTTGAACATCTTTTCACCTTGTGTAAAGAAATACTCTTCTAAACTTTAATGAGACAACAATGTAAACAAAACCCTTAAAATCAATATTGATATTAAGTAATACAGGATTATAAAATTAGTCAAATGGTAACATTTTTTTTTCCTAACAAGCACAAAAGTTATTTCTGTATCAGTTTACATGGTGGACCTCTGTTTCTGCTGCTCTTTTCTCCCAATCATCTTGCTTCTCCAGGTCATCTGTAAACCAAGAATAACAGATTATTTTTTTTTGTTTTGTTTTTTTAGAAATGGAAATACATGTCTGATTTTAAGACTTTTGATTTTAAAAATGTTATTTGTCCGACTTGTTTCTGCAAACACTGCTGTCACAAATGGTCTGGATGGATTTACCCAGAATTTTGCCAACCACTGCCATACACCTAAACTAATGATTTGTCCCTCTTATTTCTGTCACAAAAAAAACTTCTGCTGTCCATTTTCTGTCGGGACTGCTCTAAATGCCCAACTTCAGAATAAAACCCATGCTGTCAGCCAAAAAGACAAAAACACGGAATATTCCCTGTACAACTCCTCTCTGATTGGTCATACTGTTGTCTGTGTTGCATTCACTGAAGCAGGAATTTACAAAACTGTTATTTTCATTAACGCCATAGGGCAGCTCAGTCAATATAAACCTATTCCTTCTTGGGTGAAAATGGGAAATATTTGAGGCTAGAGCAGCGCACAATATATAGTATACTGACACAACAAAACCAGTACAGTGTGCAGTGGCCTGGCTTTAACACTGGCTTTTAACACTCGCTAGCAATATTCTAGACACTCATATTCAGAGGAAAATTATATATATCATATTAATTCTATAGCTAAAGTAAGTTAAACTTTCCGTGAAATTCATATTCATTGAGGTACCCCTGGACAGCATCCCCAAACAGATCCAGGCTTGCACAGAGAATTTTCAGGCACTTTATCTTGGAGAGGAGCCTCTGGCCTCATCACACCCAGGCTAACCCAGATGGACACTTGGAAAACATGGCAATTTCACTGTGGCAACCACCAGAGACATCTTCCATCCAAACCCCAATCACACAAGAAAAGTAATTTAGGAATGATGGAACAGAGAGGATTGAGAGGAGAAGTAGAAATGGAACCTTCCCCTGTTACTGTTAGACCTTCCATTTGTGTCTGCCTAGTCCTACTTTATGGTCCTCATGTCTCTTCCTTATGTTTCTCTACAGCACCATGTGGTGGACAGTACTCTGGATTAGAGGGAGTAGTCTTGTCCCCTGGTTACCCTGGCAACTATACCAGTTCTCGAACCTGTCTGTACTCTGTAACAGTGCCCAAGGATTACGGTAAGCCAGGCACAAGCACATTTTGTTGTGTGAGTTTGTAAAGTGGGTTATTTATGTTTGTTTCTAATAAAATCATTCAGCAGTCCCCAGGAAGCTGGGATCAAACTCAAACTATATCCATCTGCATGACTAAATTCCATGTTATTTTCTCACTGCTGAAAACAAAGAGGAAAACATTATTTTCCCCAGTATCTGAATATTCTCAGTGACAGGAAAGGGACAAGAAAGTAAGTTGGTGTTGAACTGTTAAAAGCTCAAACAATCAGTGTTTTCAGTTCCAATCAAGCTGTTACTCCTGGGATTTTTGTTGAATGCATGTACTGTATCCTATTTTATCCTCCTCATAGTAACTCACAGTGACTCCAAGAAACACTTTCACAAGAATCCTCTTTTTTTATCTTGGTACATTACTAGAGATATTTAATCATCATGAAGCACACTAGATATTTACTTTATCACAAACACACACAAAAAATGCCACTTGGAAGCTTCAACAATTTTTTTGGCATTTCCATTGTAAAGGTCATCTTTTCTCACCAATATCGTATCTGAAACTACAGAAGCAACAAATTATTCAGAAGGCAAAACAATGCAGAATGCAGCTCAAGTAAATCAATTTAACATGTTCTTCACTTATTTAGCCAGAATGTATCTCTGCATCACGTTCTCTAGTAGACTGTTTGCTCGTTCTCTGTTTTTATCTCTTGCTACTTTTTCTCTCACCACAAGCTTTTTAATGAGTTATCAGGATCAGGTCTCTTTTGTGAAAAGCTCCTGTCATGGTTAAATTACCCCCAAAAAGCATCAGCTTATGTTTGACTTTGGGTTTATTTCACCTAAGTCTTCTGAATATAGAAGTATTTCTACACCTCTCTTGAACCCAATCATCTGCGTATTTCACTCAGTGAGGTCATAGTGTGAAAAAAATTGAAATGATTAAAAGTTACATTTGCATTTTCCTGGATAATGACAGCGAAGCCCAAGGCATCTCACTTTGTCATGCAGAAAGCAAAAGCCTTTGCCTTCATTCTTGCAGCTTCTCATTAGGCTCATCCACCAGGCTAATAATAGTGTATTTTACCCAGTGCAGATGACTGGGATTGTGTCACTGAGACCAATAGCTTGATCCTAATGACAAAGAAGATGGCAATGTGCAAGAAAAATATAAAAAATTGGGAAAAGACTTCCTATGGAAGATTATGTTGAGAAAAGAAACATATAGGGTTCCATCTGTCCCTAAGGAAATTAGGTGTCCTGTATCCACCACTGCCTTTGTTCTGTATATCTCACTCTTTGTCCTTCTCTTTAACCAGCACCATTTATCAGAAGTAAAAAAACAGATATCTGACTGTGAAAGGCCTGACGACTGTTAAAGGAAAACCAGTAGAACATATTAGTTCAAACGATGAAAGCTTGTAGCAGCACATATGAAAGCTTTGCTCTCTCTTTAAATTCTTGCGTACTGGCAGGCCATCGAGTCTAGACAGGTCTCCTGATCTCCCTTGTGATGTCAGTTTTTTTTTAGTTTTTTTATCTGCTTGCAAAATCCACTGTGCTTTGACGGCAACTTGATTGAAATTGTTGTTGATAAACTTCTATTAAATCTAGATAAAGCAGAGCATTCATTTTTATTAATTTCATTAGTTATTTTAAATAAACTGAAGAGTATTTTCTGCGACTTTTCAAGGCAGTGCTTTCAGTACATTTCTTATCTATTGTTCCTGATCTGTTTTTTTATTTCCAGTGGTCTTCAGCCAGTTCGCCTTCTTCCAGACTGCCCTGAATGACATAGTGGAGGTATATGATGGGCCAACACAACATTCCCGTGTTCTCAGCTCACTTTCTGGAGCACACACAGGTATTGTATATGCATTTGTACCTTCCCTAGTTTACAGTACATTGTAAGATATTATTGCTATGTTTTCTGTTCATAAAATGTCTTTTATTAGGAATTTCATAATAAAGCAGTGGAGAAAATGGAAATGGGAAAATTATAAATCTATGTAAAATATATCCATTTATTCAGCTGTTCTGAGTTTGTTGCCAAATCTTGTGGCATTTGTCTCTTCTTGTTTTTTCTCTTTATTTGGGTACTAGACAATATTTTTGCCAGGTCAAATACTTCAAGTGGGGGGATAGTTACTGTGACAATTTATTTTCAGCTTTTGTCACAAATTCTCATTTAAGTTTTGGTCTGGACTTTGAATGGGCAATTGTAACACTTGAATATGCTTCTATTTGAACCTTTCCAATGTAGTTTTTGCTGTATGTTTTGACTCTTTCCTGCTCAAAAGTGAACCTCTGACCCAGTCTCAAGTTTTCTACAGCCTTTACCAGGGTTTCCTTATCTTGCCCTACAGCTTCATTGCATTGTTAATCTTTCTGCTAATGATTTCCGAAAAGAACTATTACCTTGCATCCTTCAAAGTTAACTGATATCTGTTCAGTCTCTCTTTGTAGATCTCATAATGAACCTGGAGTCAATTTTTCCAGCATTTTCTCTCAGACATTGACACTCCGTTTTATCCCTACATACCAGTGGTTCGCTAGTTCATGAAAACTAATTTCTACCAAGAAAATGTTCATTTTAGTTGGAGCAATGGAATCAATGACATTTTGGCAGGGAGGTTATATACCTGTTTGTTTACTGATTTGGTATTGGGAGATGAATGAAACAAGATGCAAGAGTAGATTTGTTTAAAACTTTCAACTGAACTGTCCCCAAGAAAACTTGTTTATGGTGGTCTCACTGTGACTAGATAGTTTAGCAAAGATTTTACTTTCAAAGAAAACAGACATTTTTATTTAAGACAGTTTCAATTATTGAGATATTTAAACCTTTGCTAATAATTAAAGTCAGAGTTTGTCCTCAATTGTGTTTTGGCTATTTGATATGCTTAGTCGGGTAGAAGTTATGCTGAGTGTATCTTGATGGTTTTCTCAACTATCTTGGGGGTTGCCAGTATGTATGTTAAAATCCCCCACAATGATGAATTGGTCATAGTTAATATATTATGGAAAGGTCACTGAAATCATGGAAGAAGTTAAGTTAGAGTTAAATTGTCAGGGTTTTATATAAATCTAGCAGTAAATATTTGTTAAAATCCTTTATTTGGAGAGCCAGATACTCAAAATAGTCAAATGTGCCCAAGAATACTTCAAGTTTATTGAGTTATGGAAAATTGTGGCTATGCCTCCACATCATCTGTTTCAAGCGCTTGCTTATAAAAATGTAATTTGGAGGGGTAGATTTTGTCAGTGCGATTGCTTCAATACTAACACCCAAACAGGTTTCCGATGAAAACAAGTGTAGGCATTATGCTCAGTGATGAAGTCATTAATTAGAAACAACTTTCCTGACAGAGACATGATATTTAATTAAGCTAATTTAAATAGTTTATATTATAAGGAGCCGAACCTTCTGATTGGTGATCAATTTGATATTTGGTTTACTATGACAGCATTTTGTTTTATGTTTTTGTTTTCACCTGGTTATAGCCACTGGAATTTTACTTTCAGATTAGCCAGACAAATTTTGGGAGACAATGTGATTATAATTTTGGTATTCCACAGTCCTTAATAAAGGAAGCCAAAAAAGACGTCTGGTCTAATCCATTGGCTCCAGAGGCTGGAGAATACTTGAAGTATTGTTGGGCACATTTGACTATTTTGAGTATAAAGTAAAAAAGAAAAAAGAGTGCTGAGGAAACAAAATAAATACTTTATGTTGGTCTGTCTCAAAAATACATAGAATTTTTACATTGGAATACACCAATTGAAAAACATAATGAATTTCATTCCAAGGCACTCTAGTTAGATGCTGTGTTTGACGTAAAGCATGTGTTTATTGGTATTTATTTTCTGCATCACTCAGACCTTTAAAATAAGTAGGCATTATGATACATTTGCAGCTCTGCAGGCAATAATTTATACTCTATGCCTATTAGCACGTTTGTAAATGTGCATTAACCATCATTTAAAATATATTTTACATCTCAATTTTTAATTTAATTTGAGAGCAAAATGTTTATCTCTGCGGGGTGCTCCAACTTTTGCAGACTCCATTATTTAGTTTTGTGTTATTTTGAAAGTGTGAATGATGAAGATAAAATCTAACTTTTTTGACACATAAGAATGTCTCATCTGTAATTTAATGCCTTTTGGAGACGTTTCCATCTTTCCTTGGCTTCTTTATGGAGATTAATACAAATGTTTACCTGGGGTGCGCAAACTTTCGATCCCCTCTGTAACTAGCTATAAATTACCTATAAACCAATATTATGGAGCTCTACCTACCGCTGCTGATACCAACTCCTAGAATTCTGTCCTGTGCCACTTTCTAACACAATCTTAAATGTGTAATTGAGCACAGTTAATATTTCTATACATTTTCACTGAATTGTGAGTCAGGCTGAGTAAATTACAGTAATCACAAACAAGCCAATTCGCTATTAGTTAACCTTGGAACGCACCTTACATTAAATTAGTCAGACTAGTGCATTCAACAATGCTACTCCTTCTCAGATGCCTAGAAAAGCCAATATTCGAGAAGAAAAGGCAATGACTGTGAATTATTGGGGACAAACAGAATAAAAGAAGAAAGGGAAAGAAGAATAAATGAACAATAAAAGGTGGGAATTAGAAAAGGTGTCAGCATGTAGGCAAGACTGGATGAGAGGACTGAATGAAGAAATCAAGAAGACTTATCTAAATGCAAATTTTCAAACTCATTGGGAAAAAAAGGCAATTTCCACCCACATGGTCATCTAACACGAGGGACAGAGAAGTCTATTACAGTTTGACCAGTTATATTGCCGATGTGCATTTGCTGCTTCTGTTTTACTGGTAGCATGCTGCTTAATAAATTCAGAACTTTGTTTCCGTAAAATGTAAAATCTCGCCTGCTGTAGCTCCCACAGGGCTTCTGCCTCTTTTTTTTCTTTCTTTTTTTTACACTAAAAGCTGTAATTTTTCACTTTTTCAAGTTATTCTTGATGATAACGATCCCTGAATCAACTACCTCTGAATTTTGATCACCGACTTCTAGCAAAAGTTGGATCTGTCTTTGTCAGTCCTCCATATGTCAGAGTAGAAAGTCATTTAGAGGCAAACTGGTTTATGCACAATATAAATAATAATATAAATGTTCTAGTTTACACACAGATGTTGCCTCTGGGGTTAAGCACGTCTGCCTCCCACTAGAGTGTGACAGCAAGCAGACATAGAGTAATGAGATTCACTGCAGAGTGCCAGTCAGCAGCTCAAAAAAAGAAAAAGACAGATGCAGAAACTGAGTTGCCCACTCTTCATATTATGTTTGTTGTCAGTCAACACATTTTTTTCAGCAATCAGGGGATTTGGTGTGTGTAATTACATTGTGAGCTAATGATGATTCAAAAAGTAATTTCAAAGTTTACAGTAAATAACATTTTTTTCCCTATATTAGGGGTGTAACAGTGCACAGAATTCATGGTTCGGCACACATTTTAACTTTTAAGCCAACAGTTTCGCACATTTTTGGTACCCTTTAATTACGAAAAATAAATACAAATGTGTTAATGTTTTTTTTGTTTTTTACTTTTTTTTTACTTTGCTCAGCATTAAAGAAATCTTATTTTCCTGATTTACTTCCTTTCAATAACTTAAATTATTTAGATTTTAATATGGTCTATAGCTTAAAAAAGGTGAAAGTATAGAACTCAATAGAGAGTTGATTGGATTAAAAAAAAAAGTATAAAACAACCTAACCACTTGAAAACAGTCTGTGTTAATGTTTAGAAATATTTAGATAAAACTTTGCTCATATTTGAGAATAAAACATGCTTAAATCACTTTAGAATTTGCTCGATAATTAATGATATTTGACCACCTAGTCTCCCAGCTGTACTTGAACGGAGCATGAGCAGCTGTTTGGAAAATCCATTCTCTTCAATGGTTCTTGCGCTGACTTGTATTTTGTACAAAATAAAGGGTCTGAGCTGATTTGATGCCACTAAAAGTCATTTGGATGTCAGCGTGGTATTTCACTAGTATCAGTGTTTATATTAAGCTTGTCACTGTTTGAGATGAGTAATTCAGTTAGGCTTAGAATGTGTTATGTAAATTATTGCTGTCTAAAGATGTGTTTGCCAGCAAAGGTTTGGTTTGGGCCATCTTGTTTCTTTCTTTTCTGTAGCTGCGTGAGAAACCATTCATGTTGCAGAGTTTAGTGATAGCTGGATCTCCTTTCTGTTTTTTTGTCACATTTTTTTTATTTAAAAAAGTGACACAAAAATAAGAAGAAAACATGTACCATTAGACCCCTATCCCATATCATTGTTTACTCTGAGAAATCTTTTATTTTGGCATACTATAAGTATCTTGCAAAAGTATTTATTAATCAAGAAAGTTGTTCTATTGTGAGAAGTTTACAAAGTAGTCCACAATTAGGAAGGAAAAATATACCTTTATGGAATGCCAGAATGCTCTAAATTAAATAAACAAAGCCTTGACTCCATGAATGAAAAATAGACAAATATTTAATGTAATGACATTGTGAAAAAAATTAATTCATATGAAATTGTTACCCCAGTAACCTGTGGGTACTGTGTGGGTACTGATGATATGGAAGAACAAACACACCCACAGCGTCCCCAGCAAGAATCGAACCCAGGACCTTCTAGCTGTGAGGTGAGCTGCGCTACCAGCTGCGCCACCATGCTCCCTACTGGAAAGATCTTGAACATCAGAATCTCAATCAGTACATCAGCTTCACACCCCAATACCAAAGTTATGCCAATTTAACACTCACACAGAGAAAATCACTAAGTTCCAAACAATAAATAAAGCTTGAGCTTTGATTAAATGATTGAGAACGCTGCTGCTCGTGTGCTCACTAGAACCAGGAAAGTAGAACACATCACACCAGTTCTAAAGTCCTTACACTGGCTCCCTGATGCTCAGAGAATAGATTTCCAAGTGCTTTTATTAGTCTATAAATCATGAAATGGGTTAGCACCAGAGTACATTAACGATCTGCTATCACGGTACAAACCATCCAGATCACTCAGGTCCTCCAGCTCTAGTCTACTGATCGTCCCTAGAACCAGAACCAAGCATGGAGAAGCAGCTTTTAGTTTCTATGCTCCCCATATCTGGAACAAACTATCGGGATAATGCAAAGCTGCAAGGACACTGAACTTTTTTAAGTCTAAAATTAAAACTTACCTATTTTAGACTTGCCTATGAGTAACTGATCCAATTATTGTTTTTTGCTTCCTTGTTTTTAATTTTCATACAAATTACTTTCTTGATTATTGTTTTACTGTAAATGCTTTCTTGTATTTTAATCTTCACATCTTATTGCTGTGCTTTCTTTTAGTGATTCTGTGTTCTAATTTTAATCATGTGACGCACCTTGAATTGCCTGGTGTTGAAAGTGTGCTGTACAAATAAAATTGTCTTGCCTCACCAGCTTTGCAGATGTTTTGCTAGGTTTTTGTTCTGAACTAGCATAACCGCTTTACTGGTTGGTGAGCATCTGCAATTTTCAAGTCTTGAGTCACTTTCTCATAAAAATGCATAGGGCAATAAGGGTGACTGTGGCTCAGATAAAGTACTTTGTGGTCCTTTGAATGAAAAAGTGGTATACAAATCCAGGCCATTTATGGTCTAAACAACTGCTTAATAGCTCTGAGTGTATGTTTCGGGTTGCTGTTCTGATGAAATGTGAACCTCTGACCTATCGTTTTTTTTGTGTAATACATATTATTCCAGGATTGCTCTGTACTTATCTATCTAATCACCAGCTGAGACTAGTTTGCCTGTTACTAACTAGGACAAGCTGCCACACAACGCAATGCTGTCATAACGGTGCACCATAGGAGAGTTCAGTGATTTTTTTTAAGAGTTCAAAAGTTGTGTTCAAGGAGATGGGCAGTTTAGTATACTACTACAGACAGTGTCACATTTCAGTAAACTGCCTTACATGGCTTGGTAAAACGTACAAACAGCACTCCTGTGGGTTTCTTTGAACAATGGCTTGCTTTCATAAAAGCCACATGTGTGGAGTATGCCTCAGAGTTGTTGTGAGTCATTGTAGCTTCTCTCAACTCAACTCACATTGGCCCTCCTGGCTGATTTTCTGATTACTGTTTCCCTTTGCCAGTGAAAGGCTGTGTCTTGGTAAGTTTGCAGTTGTCCTATCCTCTTGCATGTTTCTACTGTTGGGTTAACTTTTTTTTCTCTATTTTACAGAGGTTTACTCTGTGTAATTATGTGACTTATTTGGATAAACGTGATTTTGGATTAAATGAATAGGGGAAATGTGTTCGATAATGAGGCTTGAATTCAAATTCTCTATCCGTATACTTGTGCTGTTCAGTAAGCGGTGTACAATTCAGAGGTTCATTTAAATGCATTGCAGCTCCCGTTTGCACATCTGTGTTTTTCTTACTTTTTGAGCAAAACTCTCTTCAATGAAATTAGCTAATTGGTTGGTTGAACTTCAGATTTGTGATTTTAATTTGTATTTTCACATTAAGTAAAAAATATGAAAACAGAATACATTTGGAAGAATAATTAACAAATCACCGTAGGTGTTCTTAATGCAGTAGTTACTGAAAACGCTCATGGCACTGACATTTTAACAGTAAAATTACATAAAATTTTAAAATCTAAGTTTAAAACATTTTGTTGGCCCAGTTCAGTTGATAACACCATCCTAACTTAAGAACAGCGAGCGAAAAAGTTTTTTTATTTTTTTCCAAGGTGCATGCACCTCAATGCTCAACCCACCCCCTCACCCAATAATGCCTCGGTGTCAAATTCCTCCTCCAGCATTGCCAACTTAGTGTCTTTTTTGCCTCCTATAGCAACTCTTTTTTTCAAAGAAGCGACTAGCTAGAAATCTAGAGAAATTTTTTGATGTCATTTTGTTAGTTTTTGGTCAGAGGGCGTGGTGGTGCTAGCGTCCGGCAGCCTCACCTCGGTCAATCTGCACCAGGGCAGCTGTGGCTACAACGTAGCTTGCCATCACCAGTGTATGAATGTGTGTAAATGGGTGAATGACTAAATGTAGCGTAAAGCGCTTTGGGGTCCGTAGGGACTAAATAAAGCATTATACAAATACAGGCAATTTACCATTTATTTGTGAATTTTTGAGACTTATGTGAAGAACTTACCCATACTCTTCTCACCGAGCAGCAGCGCTGCTGTGCACTCATCGTCCATCCCAGAGTGCTCGCAGCAGGTAGCCGGTCGTTGTGCTGCAGTTTGCCCACACAGAACAAGCCCCTGTCAGAGTTGACGTTTATATGTAATCTTGACTTTTTATAAGACTTCATTATTGTTGTGGACCAACTATTGTATTTGAGGACAATAATCAGAGCCTTCTGGAATTTAAAAATACAATTTTTGTTCAAGATGGCTCAGTTTTCTTACCTATATGAGGCTTTGAATGATGAGTCAGACTTCAAATTTATTTCAGGGGTGGCTTGCCAAAAGTGCTAGCTGTTGTTATCCTTGATTGACATACAGCAATGAAATGGGCAAAACTCTTTGCTTTCCAATGTTTATAAAATGTATATGTACATAGGAGTTTGTTAAAAAGATCAGTAGATCTAAAGCCAAAAGCAGTGTTCCACGCACCTTGAATTGCCTGGTGACAATGTTCTACATGTGGGACATATGAATGCCAAAGGGTCATAAATCTAGAAGAATCCCTGTTCATCAGTTTTTGCTACATTCTGTTTAGAACTGTGTCATTTACAGGGTTATCGATTCTGATCAGAGGTCTTCTAGATCTACTGTAGATCTAGATGACATCATTATAGTTATTATTATTATTATTGAATGGCTTCAAAGTGTGCCGACCACTGTCTCGATGCATCCGTTTGTGTCTTGTCTCTGGTTAGACACATCTGCTTTTTCCCCCACTCTTCATGATGACCCATTTCTTTTGGAAACCTAAACAGATTTAAACCTGCTTCTCCATGGTGTTGGAACAATATCCTGCTACATACCAACGTGGCATTGCTTCAAAATGAAACTCAAATTTGGCTGGCTGACAATGTACAACCCCACTTCTGCCTCCTTCACTGGTTGTGGCCATGGTCAGAAATAATAGATGTCTTTAATGCTGCACTATTCAAATTGTGATCTAGTGTTCATACACATTTCTATTATAAGTTTATTTTATTTCTCCTGGTCAGGTGTTACTCAATTTTTTTTTTTGCAATTGCAATCTGCAGTTAAGATAAGATGGGGCTGATTGTGGAAGGCCAAAAGCAGCAGGTTAGAAAAAATCAACCTTGATCTTGATTGCATGGCAGTGAAGTACAGCCAACGAGCGATGTGGCCCCTCCAGCCAGGTCTTGAGCACCTGCTACTTTGTTCTTAATCAAATACAGATACTTCATGATCTGCTCTAGGAGATATTGTAAACTAAGACAAAAATAATAACCCTCTATTAAAAGTTTGTTTGACATTCCAAGAGCAGGACACATACTACCGTTTGTCTTAGCTTCAAGACATGATAAGTTTTGGCTAAACTGTAGGTCTAAGCAATTACATTAGACAATCTAAGTATATCACAGCCAAGCGTGCCTGTACTTCTGTAGCTTTATTTATATAGGACAGTACAGTAAAATTGAAAAATAAGCACTAAGAATCATGTCACTATTTTGGTGTTCAACACTCCTTTCTTATATTCAGTAGTGTCCTGCAAGTCATTTTATCTGATGATAAAAGAATGCTTCACAAGAATGGGACTTGGGGGCATTTTATTTTTGTGAAAACGAAGAATTAAATGTATTTATTTATTAAATAGTTCAAACATTTATTTTGCATGACCTGCTTTTCCTCTTTTTCAATTTCGTATTTTAAATCATCTTTATTCAGTGTAAAATACCCCATATCAGATTTGATGTGTGAAGTTATTAACACTTGACTAGCTCTAATGTTCTCACAAGTTCAAAAAAGGTTTTTTTTTAAAACATATTTTTATGTTTTCTCAAAAAGAACAGTCAAGAGTCATACAACTAAAGATTTTTTTTTTATTATTTGATGCAAAATAAAAAAAAATATAGAATTAAATGCAAATCATGCTAATAAAAAAAAAGCCTTCTAATTATGTGTTGAAATACAATTTAAAACAGAACTACCACAGGGTCATTGGCTTTAACACTGCTTTTGTTCCTATATGTCGTCAGACAGGTATTAGAAATACGGGGCAACTCAAGTGTTGTTTCATTTATTTCTACAGAAATACAAGTTTTTATCACCAATACAACCGGGTCTAATGCTTAAAGTGCTGACTTTTTTTTTCTGGGGCTTATAATAATAGCATGGAATTACTCCACCAGTCAGGCTACAAGCTGACAGCGACTACATAGCGCTTCATTGGACTGACATCGCTTGACGTCAAGTATTATGGGATTTTAATAGAGAAAGATCTTGTGACAATCCCTACCAGGTACCTTGGTACAACTGATCGCTGATTAAATTAATCCCTATACTGTAATAGAAACATTGCCTAGCAGTAGATAAATTTGTTTGAGTTCCAATAGTTGCATCCTCAAAATACATCAGCTTGCATTACCTTGCAAAGAACTTAATGAATAGAAACAAAAACTGTGTGTTTTTGTGGGATCCCCCCTCCCTACTTTCTGCCTGCATGGCTTATAGTTTCTAAAATGACCAATATTATCAGCACAGGTATATGAGCATGTGAGACAAAAAAAAAAAAAACAACAACCTAGAAACCTTTTGAGAATATGCACCTATTGAAAAATAACTCTCAAAGTTGCCCTTTGCTTAAAACCTGCTTTCCCTCTTAGGTGAGTCGTTGCCGTTAGCGACCTCCAATCAAATCCTGATCCGTTTTACAGCCAAAGGCCAATCTAGCTCCAGAGGATTCCATCTGGTCTACCAGGGTAAGTGTGGAGTACACTAGCACGCAGGCCCTTTCCTGTATAGAGAGATTTGTGAATTATTGACTGCATGAATTAACTTCTTCCATTGTTTTAGTTACTTGTCGGAAAAAAAAGGTTGTGCTGAAGAGAGATTTCTACTTTTTGTTATTGTTTTCCTTAAACAATGCACCATAGCAGTAGTGACATTTACCACAGATATCCAAAGGCAGAGTCAGTGCTTGGGGAAGTTTAAAGCATAAATAATTCAGTCCTGCATTTTTATTCTAAGTGAAATGATGGACTGCGAAGCAAAGAGAAGCTGTTTTTATCATTTATTTGGGAGACTGGATCATACCAAGTATTACCTTCCTTTATACGTATTATAAAAATGTCTAAAATGAAATGCTAAGTTAAATGTTATGTATCTAACAAACCTCACTAAAACCCATACAAACCTTTTGTTTTTCTGATAATAGCGGTGCCAAGGACCAGTGCCACCCAGTGCAGTTCAGTCCCCGAGCCAAGAAATGGTCGGCGCATGGGCAACAACTTTGCTGTTGGTGCAGTGGTGCGGTTTGAGTGCAGCCCAGGTTATGTGCTGGAGGGATCAAGTGCCATTGAATGCTTAACAGTTCCCAATGCCCTGGCACAATGGAACAGCTCCATACCCAGCTGCATTGGTAGGAAATCAATGCCAAAACCAAACATACGAAGATAGATAAGCCGTTGTTAGGCTTTGCATCATATGTGTAATTTTTTTTAGCATTTTTCGCTTTAAGTTTCATAATTGGTTTGTTTGTTAACCAACTTTCTGTCTTTCGATCTGTGCCTAGTTCTCTTTTGACACCCTTAGAATTAAAATCCTTTCTCTTCACAGATGTGGGCTTCAGGCTATCACTTGTAGTGATACAGATAGATTTAGTCACGAGGCACACAGGTGCAGGCCATGTTCAGGGTCAAAAAGACACACAAATAGAAACAAACATACCAAGATGGACAGTATTTACAATAACACATGGTCTTCACATGCAGGACATGACAAAAGCAGATGTTGTCACCAGATGTGGATTTGGCACAAAAACCAGAACAGACTCATCTGACGAGAATAAGTTCCAATCCGATGTGGTTCTGGGTACAAACTTTGCCTTTTGTAATCATTAGTTAATTAAGGGATGTACCGGGCAAAGCTCGTTCATTATTAACTTTGCCTAAAAAGACAAAATGCTGCATTTTAGGTCTCAAAAATATTGTGCACTGCAAAATGATTCATTGCACTTGAAAGTCACACATTCAATCTACATATTTAAATGTATTTTATGAGGATTTTATTATGTACAAGACATTCTTTTCAAATTCTGGCTTGCATTCAAAGACCCATTCGCTGTGACAAAACTTGCAAAATAAAATCTGCTGCAAATATTTTTCTTTGAAATCAGTTCTTTTGTGAAAACAGACGTTTTTGAAGGCATCCAAGGTTTTTTAAAGAACCTTGGTAAACAGTCAATCATAATATTTCCCAGGTGCATATATTCTATATGTATGAATATATTTGGTCAGTCAGACAGAAAGACATTTTGGTAATCTTACTACAACCTACAATTTTAGTACTCCCGGTGTCGGTGGGTGAGAGGCCAAGCAACAAAGTATGTTTTTTGCTTAGTTGTGGGTGAATGGATTAAAAAAAGCTAGACAAGAGTTGATCATTTTGTTACAAAACATATTGTCAGTGCACTATTTAGCATTCAAAAAGTGCTACTATATTTTTTAAACTAATACAACCGTCTACTTTTCTTGCTACAGTTCCATGTGGAGGTAATCTGACCCATCGGATCGGCACCATCCTATCTCCAGGCTACCCTGAACCTTACCTCAACAGTCTCAACTGTGTGTGGAAGATTATTGTTCCAGAAGGATCAGGAATCCAGGTTTGTTTTTTGACTTATTTTCTTAGTGTTCTCACATGTCTCCTGCATTTTAGGACATGAATAGAATATGATGATTACTGACAGCACAAAATATGTGACAATAAATCACAAACCTGGATTTATTGGACTTCAAAACATAAAGATGGCTTACTTTCCCATTTGATATTGAAAATAAGCTCTTTCATGGGGAAAAAAATAATTGCTGTGATGTTTTTATCAGATAATTTATTTGCAAATGTATGCAGCATAAATATTTGAATGTAAGATTTTTGTGGATCTTTATGTAGTAAGAATTTATCTGGATTTGATTATGTATATCAAATGTCAGAAAAAACAGGGTTCGCTTTTATGATGTAATTTTATAGTTACACATCACATGGCATAAGCCTTTAATGTGATTTTTTTTTTTTTTCCCAAAGCCTTAATACTGAATCCACATACCCTCCTATCAAGGATACTATTTTAGATTCTCTAGGTACAAGAGAGTAGCTAAAAATTGACCTTGCTCAGACTGAAAACACAATTCTGAAGATCAATTTACTATAAACTTGAAATGAATATATATGTCAATGCTTTTTCAGTTGCCTAATTTCCTCGCTTTTCTGTCCTTGGAGTTTATTCATTTCGCATATTGTTATTCTTTGAGACATTTGTGATGAAACCTGCTGGAACCTGGGCCAGTTCCCGGCAGAGGTCCATGGCTGAAAGTGTGTTTAGCCCATGTTTCAGGCTTTTTATTTAATGACCTCAGTGCCGTCCCTCAGCTATTAGCTCCCTCTCCTCAGCTTGCTGTCCTTGCAGGTCAAATACACAGGACTGGCAACAGGCCCTCTAAACATTCTGCTTTCTTCACATAACTGACTAAAACCTGGATTTTTAGATTAAGCAAAAGTCGGAACAGATGAGTTACTATAGTGACACTTCACCAACATAAATAAAAATGCTAACTGCAACCTCTCTCCAGTTAAACGCATACAGTTTGACTCTGTTTTCATACACACAGAAGCTGATAAGTCCCTATCCTTGCTTGTTCGATTGTCACGTTTCTTTTGTTGGCCTCTCTCTCCGTTGCTCTCTTTCTCCGTTGCTCTCTTCTACCAACTACCAGAAAAACATTAGATTGGAGTGTCTCGAGCCAACAGAGAACTTAGAGGAGCGAGGTGCCTTGTTGGCACATTTGCTGCGGCCCCCTAATGAAAGATCAATCTGTGATCTGCCTCGTCTCCCCAGGAATCCAGTCCGCCAGAGCCCATGCAGCCCCTTTAATTGGCTCATATCCGATCTATAACTATCACAGGCAGCTGAGAAGGCAGAGGAATGAATGTGTGAGACGAACTATAAAGGAAGGCTCGGAGAAAAAATAAAAATGAGGGATGACACAGAGAATACTGCATGAGTGAATATACATTTTAAACCAATGTCTAAGGGTAAAGTTGCAGTAACTGACACGGCATTGGTGATTTCAAAAAGTCATTTTAATATGTTGCTCACGAAGTCTCACAGGTTTGACAGATTTGACATTTGATTGGAACCCATCAAATATATGTTTAAATGCTTCATTTGGGGCAGCCATTGTGACAAATATACTGCACTTTCTTTCTGATTGGGTACTTTTGTGGAACCAAAGGCAAGTTTTTTGAAGATACACTTGGTTTTTCTTTTATTGTAAAAGCCGATCTTGCGTCTGATGCAAACTTCCTTATTCAAAATCTACTGCTTAAAACATATCTCTTTCAAGTGGTCCTTAAAACTAATAGAGTAGAGCAAGTCACTATATTTACTTCCTTGTTCGGTTTATTCTTCTTTTACAGGTTTAATTGTCCATAGGAGAATATTTATGTACTTAAACCAATTGTACACAATGATTATGTTAAGCATTCCTATGATGACTAGGAAGAAAGAGAGAAAAAAAATCATTTGTTATTGTGAGAACACATAATTTATGTGAAAGTGTTTGTCTCCTTTGTTTAGAGGCTGTTTGTCCAATTTGAGGTTTCAAAAGAAACCAGCAAATTACTTTCAAAGCTTCTTCATATATCCATCAATTTTCAATACCGCTTATTCTCAAGGGGTCGCGGTGGGGAGTGGGTGCTATCTCCAGCTGAAAACGGGGAGAGAGGCAGAAAGGCAGGTCACGACAAGAAAACAGTGCAGCCCCACATTTTTCATATACATTTTTTTTTATATTGTCTGAATTACAATAGTCCTTAGCTGTAACTCTAGCGTTTGCTAGTTGTTAGCTTTTTTGAGGACATAATTTCTGATCTACTCTCTAAATCCAATCATTGTTTTATTATTAAACTAGTGTTTACTTTCTTGTCATAGATCCAAGTAATCAGCTTTGTCACAGAGCAGAACTGGGACTCACTGGAAGTCTTCGATGGAGGTGACAACACTGACACGCTGCTTGGCAGCTTCTCAGGTAAAGCTAAATTAATGTTTAGTTAGGATCAAACTAATTAATGTAACAGGCAATATACTATCCCACTCTGGTTTTACAACGTATAAGTAATTGTGTTCATTATTATTATTATTATTATTATTATTATTATTATTATTATTATTTGTATTATGGCAGAGTATCTAGGAGTTCATGCAACACAAAGTAGGGCATAATTGCTAAAATGAAGAACATATTTTTTGTAGTTATTAAAAAAGACAAAAATTTGTTGTTCTCCTTAAATTAGAGAATCTTTTAGCAGGACAACTATTATAGATTACAGTTTACCAATATGATGTTTTTGAAGGATGCAGGATACAAGTTTTTGTTGTTTGTTTGGGGGCAATTTCCCACAAGTTGTGTAAGGTATCCAGTAAATGTATAGATTAGTACTGTAGTCAGATATCACCAGATATATGAAAATGAAATAATCATCTCTAAAAAGCAACATAGAGGAAGTTGTATTGTGTTGTGGAGACCGGAAAGCTAGTCTGCATTGCTCGGAGGATGGATGTGCTATCCAGGAATTACTAGGTGTGAACGACTTGTGACTTTTGAAAAGAAAATCCAACCAGTAAGAACACAGCCTTAAACGTTCAGCCAGTCCTAAATTAGATATTTAAATAAAAGAGGATTCGCTTGTTTGAATAACCTGCACAATCTACCCAACTAAGTCTAATTGATAATCTGTTTGTGTACATTGTAATTTACATTTGAAATTCAAATCATACTTTTTATAAAGGACTTTTCAAATGTTTCTCAAAGTGCTTTACAGATTAAAATGACCCCACACCCCCCTTCCAAACCCAAAATAGAAACATCTTAACAACTATACCCCACCTCCCATCCCACGGGCACACATAGAAGCGACCGTAAACAAAAGCAACAATAGCCTTAGTACAGATGAGCCAAGAAACGGCATCATAGGAGCCATCTGCATAGCTAGCAGGACATCAACAGCAGCAGCCAAAGCACTGACCCAGAGGAGGGAGGGCTGGTACCCCTGCATCCACCCAAGCACTACCTGGAGACCACCCAGCCAGCTGCAGCCGACCACTGCTCGCAAGGAAGAGGGCTCCCTCAGAGGAAACACTGGAAGGAAGATTCAAATAAGAAGCTAAAATATCAAAATAAACAGTAGGTAATGAGATTTAGTAGTAAAATATTGATAAAACCGTTAAGACTGATAGCATTTTAAATGATCAAGTGTAAAACAATGAAAATATATGATCAAATAAAAATGCAAAGCAGATAAACAATAATTAATAAATAATAGTCAGCTAAAAGTTAAGCTAAAAATTCAAATAAATAAAACATAGAGGGATTAAACAGATATCAAAAGCTTGAGCCTTGAGCCAGCTTTTTAAAAAAAATGAGCGTTCTCTGCCTAAAGTATTGACTCAGAATATCCCATACTATCCATATTTTAATTGTAGTAACGAATAATCTAAAGTGCCGTTTCTGTTCTGCTTTACGTTTCTGCTGTACACTTCTCTGTGTTGGCTTTTACATCTCCATAATCTATGTAAAATATCTCAAATTTGTCTTTGCAACCTGTAATCATGAGGAAACACTAAACATGTCTGCATACTTTTCAAATCATATTGTAATCTTTTTTTCCTAGGTACAACGGTCCCAGCTCTCCTCAACAGCACATCAAACCAGCTCTACCTGCACTTCTTCTCAGATATTAGTGTGTCTGCTGCTGGATTCAGGCTTGAATACAAAAGTAAGTTAAAACGAGGCAGTTCCACTGAAATTAAACTTGAGCAAGTGTCATTAATTACCCGCTTGTATTTATAAAGATGCAACACATTTTTTAAACCTCTCATTTGAATCACAATTTTTTTATTGATCATATTTTTTCCCATTTCACTTCAGCTGTGTCTTTGACCAACTGCCCAGACCCTGTAGTTCCTATGAATGGCATCAAGGTTGGGGAACGTCTTCAGATGAATAATGTGGTGTCCTTTCACTGTGAACCTGGCTATACTCTACAGGTAAAATATTGTGCTTTCATACAGAGCTCAGCGACAATGATGTTTTTAAAACGTGTTTTTTATGTTCTTTTTTTCATTACCATTTGGTTTTGATAGTGTATTAATAAAAAAATTGAAATATAATTTAAAAAATGGCATATTCTTCCAGGATTTTCATAGATAGTTTTCATTTAATTTATCTATTCATTTTTGATCTTGTTGAAAGATATCAGAATTTACATATGGTCATGGTAAAAATATGTTAAATCCCTTTAATGCCTTAGAACATAACAAAATCTGGACTTTATTAGATCCTAATAGTAAATAACTTAACTAATTCCATAAAAAAACAAGAGGCTTTCATTACTATCTCCTTTAAATCAAAGAAAAATGCAGCAATAGTATTGTGTCATCTAAGCACACATTTACTACTTGCCTAATGAATTAGCTGGATAACAACTGACACAAGCAAGTGTGATCACTTGTTGGTGCCTTTCCGCTATAATTTGTGCCAACACAAACTAGAATGCACAAACAATGTTGAGACCCTGTGAAAACTGTGTTTAGTGTTCTTTTTTAAAAATGAGATGGTTAAAAGCAAGTTGAGCACATTTAGTCTTTTATTGCAATAAGTGGATACCCCAGGAAGCTCACCTTGAAGTCAAATCATGCAGGGCAAAGAAAAACTGTCAAAACAAACAGAAAAAAAAAACTGCTAACTGCATATCATACTCTACAAGATTATGTTTTCATCTTTAAGTTTTCATTTACTGAATGATTTTTCTGATTAGTTTGTATACTGATCACCTATATTTAAAAAGATGTTGGCAGATTTTAATTTGCCCACCCTATCTCCATGTGAACAAAATATTTCAAAACATTCTGGGAAAATTGAATCATTTAAACATATGAACAACTCAGTTATTCCAACCATACCTTTTAATCCATAACCTAAATCTGGAAAAGAAAGGGTGTTGTTGTAATTGTCTCCTCAAAGTCCAGTCCTGAGGCTATTTTTTTGTACACTTCTTCAAACATTTGGATTGGAGCATCTCAAATAATTTTTTTATAACACCATTTTTGTGCATCTGAGTTTTTATTTCTCTGTAAGACCAATTATCATTAGCAATTTTTAATGGTATTCCAAATAATTATTTTTTATTGGAGCAACATGTCTGGCTCAAGACATCTATAAAAATAGCTGACTTTGTGTGAAAAAGGGATAGTGACAGATTTTTGAATATTCAAGTAGTTTTTACAGTGTTTGACCTCCAGGAATCCAAATCGCTTTGTTTTGCTAAACTAGCATCTTGTTTTAACCCTCCACCTGTTTTTCTAGTTTTTTTGTTGTTGTTTTTTAATGCATGGCTGCTAACACATTACCAAGCTGTTTGCAACCAGATGACTACATGCAAAATGCTGACTGTATCACAAAGCGGTGGCAATTCACATTATTTGCGATGAGGCTGCAAAGAAGGAAGGTTCTACAAAATTGCATTAAAAAAGAAGAAACTCCATGGCAGTTTTTTTTTTTTGCAACAAAGAATAACGAAAAAAAAAAAGCATTTATGACTGAAAACCGAGAAGAAATATCACTTTGAACTGAATAATTTAACTGAAAAGATAAACATGTGAATACATAATTATTCCTAACATCAAGGCCAAGTCTTTTTAAAATCCTTCATTTTTTTCTGGGGTGTTGGAGATGAAACAGCATTTTGGCTTTATACCACCAGCTCTTTAGGGGACATCGGTAAGCTGAGATTCATCCAACGGTGAATTTATGTGCCTTATGTACGATGCACAAGATCGGAACAAATGTATTCTGTTGTATCACAAATGTTAATAAAGTAGTGTTTCAAAATGCAATGTGCCCAGGCACATTGAATAGTATCTGGTGCTGAGCAGAAGTTTTCAATCATGTGTGCTTTCTTTTCTTTTCTACTTGGCTGAGCCTCCTATTTTGATTTCATTAATAATGGATTAGAAAGTCTTGTAATAGTAAACGTGTTGCCTTTGATAATAACTCAGTAAATGTTATCTTAATTCAGCTAGATATAAATACCCCAGATAGAGACAAACAATTAAGCTATTATCCCTGAAGCTACTTTTTTTTCTGAAGATATTATGACCCCCATTCAAAAAGATGAGAGAATAAGTACACCAAAAGTTGAAAGATGTGACACCGAAATCAGTGAGAAGGCTCAACCTTTAGTTTTGTTGTACAAAGGACTTTATCTTAGTGTGATTATATTTACAGAAACAAACTTCAAATCCCTTTGAAAATGGTACAGTCTACATCTCTGCTACATATCTTTGAAAGGCAAATTTTAGAGAAAATTGAAAAAAACAAAAACTATTTAATTCTTTACATTTTTCCTGTTTGATCTTCTCAAAATTTCTCTAAAGCTGCAAACTTTTTATGACACCTTTAATTGAAATAGTCATATAGAAGTCTTGTGTGGTTAAACATTACAGCAATAGATGAGTGACAGATTATTTTTTATTTGATTTTTTCTGTGTATAAATATGTGTTATCCTAACAGGGGAATTCTCACATCACCTGTATGCCTGGAACCGTCAGACGATGGAACTATCCACCTCCCCTCTGCATTGGTAAATAATCAGTTTTCATCTACTTTCCCCTTGCTGTTGCATGAAGAAAACAAGTAACATTATAAAATCTAAATGTGTTACTTTATGAGCCAAATAATGTTTTGCTAAAGTATTTAGACCCCTTCAACTTTTAAGGGAATTGTATGTTAAATATTAACTCTAAAGAAGCACATATTTGTGAAGTGGAAGAAAAGGGATACATGTTTTTTAAAATAAATGTGAAAAGTGTGGGATGCTTAAGTATTCTGCCTCCTTGATTTAATAAGCCTAAAAAAAAAAAGAAAAAAAGAAAGAAAATCATGTGCAGTCAGTTGCTTTCAACATTTGCCTATTAGTGTAACTCAAGTAAAAACCCACCCAGCCACTGCCAGTCACTTAAACTGACAGGGCACGCAAAGGAAGCATTCATCGGAGGGGAATCAAAGACGTTGCTAGTTAGACGCTTGTTCTGTCAGGAATTTTAAATACTATAGAATTTGCCTTAGTATTATTGTAAAGATTGTTGTTTCTTAAAATACTTTATTTGGATCATACTGTGCACAGCATTGGTTTTTTTTGTCTTTTTTTCCAACTTTGTATAGACCTTTTTGATACCGATAAAAAGTAGCACCTCCCTACTGTCATAGGCTTCTTTGTATTGTATGATCGCTGGAGAAAATAAAAGTCAAAATCAAGTCTTTAGTCATGTTGTCAAGTCTGAAGTCATTCCATTTGGGACTCGTGGCCGACTCTATTTGAAGTCACAGAACTCACGTCCACATCTCTACCATGAAGGCATCTTCTTCACTGTGAAACATGCTGGTGATAGCCTCGTGCTGAGGGGGCGTTCAGCTATTGAGGGTACGGGAAACTCTGTCAGAGTTTTTAGAAAGATGGATGGAGCTAAATACAGGGCACCCCTGGAAGAAAACCTTTTAGAGGCTGCAAAACGCCTGCAACTGGGGCAGGTATTCAACTTTTAGCAGAACAATAACTATACACACACAGCCCAGAGCTACGATGGAATGTTTTAGATGAAAGCATATACACACTCTCCATCCAGCCTGACACAGCAGGAAATATTTGCAAAACAATTGAAAAAAAAAAAGAGTTCAGTTTATAGCATGCAAAGGTAGTGGAGATATACCCGAAAATACTGCAGTTGCATCTACAGGTGGTTCTATAAAGCTTGGACTCAGGAAGGCTTAAACACAATTGCACGCTATACATTTCTGATTTGTATTCATAAAACAATTCAAGACTCATATATCATTGTATCGTCATTTACTTAATATAGATGCATTTTTTTATCTTATCACACAAGATCCCGCCCACCTGTCCTAAGATAGTAAGTGCAAATGCTCATGAGTATAGTTGCCAGAACAGTGGCACCAGCTAGTATAATCATTTTAAAGCAGATATCATAGACCAAATATATCAGTGCATGCCACTTTTTGACCTCGGCTTTCACAATATAGTAAAGACAAGCCATCAGGTCTCATTGAAAGTCCCCATCAGTTTCCATTCGTTTGGTACTTTTAGTTATCTCCTTCTTTAAAATCCATAGAGCTTCGGGAGTTGACCTCACTTCTCCCAACATTTAAAAGTTCAAATCGAATCAGTGCCATAGTGGCAGGCGGTCTCCCGCTGGTATATTGTAGTTATAGTTATACGCGTCTGACCCAAACTTAGAAACAGTAAATATGGTGGATACCTGCTGTGCCCAAGGATGCCATAACGAACGTGGATGAGATAAGGGAAGAGAGTTGAACGAGATTACCAAGGATCCAGAACACAGAAAATATTGGATTATTGCAATGAAACGTGCTAGCAATCAGCTAAAATTAAGCTGTAGATACCCTGTGAGCAAAGGTTTGCGCTTATGTGACGACCATTTCATATAAGGTACATAAACCAACGTTTCCTCAACTTTATATTGTAGTTATTTTACCTGCTTTTACTAAGCTTCTTAGCGGACTTCCTAAAGTTATTTTGCCATGGATTTTTCCGTCTTGATGCTGACATGGAATGTAGAACTGACATAGAACAAGTAAACATCTCGTAAAATATTGCAGAATCATAATCTTTGTGGTGTCAGCATGCTGCTTTTGACAAGCGTCGCCCCTATGCTCTGTAAGTCACGTGACATCCAGAGCTCTGTTGCCTAGATTTGTCAGCCCTTAAATAGTAGATTGAATATCCGTCTTATTACACACTTTTGTAAAGATGTTTTTTACCTTCCTTTAACAAAACATATACAATCTCCTGCTACATACACACTCACACCACATCTTCTTTTCAAAGGGATCAAAAGGTATAGCAACTGTTTTTAATTTGTTTTTTACATTTGTACCTTCAAGTGAATGTAGCATTTAACCTTGGATACTGAGTGAACTGAATGAACGAAAATGTACTAGGTTCCCACTCTCTTTTGTAAAGTCTTTCTGCCTGTGAAATAGCCTTGACAAATGAGCTCTGCTTATTGGAACAACCTACTATTGCCTAATTAGTTCCATCTCAACACTGTGATTGGATGAAACGGGAGGAAGATTCATTGTGTTTACAGGCATCAGCAGTTTTCTGATTACAGCTGGCTTCTACAGGATAGTGTTTAACCCTTCACTTATTCCCTATCTTAAAGACACTGCTACAGCCACCCATTTTCTGTTTTTCTTCCTTTCACAGATGTCTGTACATTTTTGTCCCATTTAATTCTTAATCTTCTGTATTGTATTATAGAGTTAGTCGAATGTTTTACTTTTATTTCCAGTAATTTAATTCATTTTTGAATTAATTTATTAATTTCGGAGCAGAATCTGAGAGCAGAAGATATTTATTCTTGGGCCTGTCAAGTAATTCAGTTTCAGAGATGTTCTCGTTTATGAAACTCAGTTCATTCATGAGGGCAATATTATCTTTTAATTATAAATCGGGTGGTATTTTATTAAATAAAAATCATAAACTTTTTATTTTATTTACCATCCACAACTGTTCTTCAAATGGCTGACCTTCTAAACACAGAAGAAGAATCTGCGTTCCTATAGGATTGTGGGTCCCTGATAGGCAAATTGGTATTAGAAAATAAGAGTCAGACTAAGATAGATAAAATGATCTTGATACCTGACCACATTATCAGGCAACCCTAACCCAGAAAATTAATACTTGGGCACCTTCCAATTCGCCCGAGGGGAAGCTTGCCATTCAATGTTTAGTTGGGTATATACTGAAAACAGGAGGACCACATCATAGGTTCCACCTCCTAGGGGGAAAAAAAGTGTCTAGATCTGATGATGCATGTTCCAGTTTGAGGTCCTTTGTGTTTTCCTCAGTGAGGGATAGGATTTCCTCCTTGCAACTTCTTATTTTTCAACTGATATTTGCACTGACGAGCAGTTTTCCACCATTCTGTGAGTTTCTGAAAGATCTTCTGGAATAGGTTCGGTCTTCATACTCAGGTGTGGAACAATGTGAGAGGGCTTAAATGCAGTCTGGGCTAGGATTGCATCAGGTCCCCCCCAAAATGAGCTAGATAGTCAGTGAGGACAGGGATGTCATGGACCTGTTGCACCCAAAAAAATAATGGTTGAATGTTTCATTGGCTTTATTTGTTTTAAATATGTCCATTTTGCCTCCAACAAGTCTGTCTGTTTCCATTGCTTTTATTGTTTGTCTATGTTTTATTAGTGGTTCGGTATTATTAAGTGTGTTTGTACATGATGCAGTTCGGAGTAGGTAAGAGAGCAGTTTTCCAGTATGTAATACATACAATGACAATAAAGGCATTCGGTTCAATTAAATGCAGTTCAATAATGAATAAAACATGACCCATTATAAACTAACACTGCAACACAAGATGTTTTGTTAAGCTGAAATAAATGTGTATATATATATATATATATATTGCTATTGTAATTGAAAAAAAAGTTATTTATTTTTAAAAATGCAAACTAAATGCTTTGTCTGGATTCCACTAGCACAATGTGGTGGAATATGGGAAGAGATGGAGGGAATGATTCTCAGTCCTGGTTTCCCTGGCAACTACCCTAGCAACAGTGACTGCACCTGGAGAATATACCTGCCAGTCGGTTACGGTAAGCATCATCAGAGACTTTTTGAGCATATCAAGTTGATTTTTCAAGAACCTGCAGAGGACTTGTTAAAGTATTTTACAACATATTACATTCCAGATCAGATACAGGAGGGCTGAGTTTCAGTTTTTAAATTCCAATTCTTTATTTCACCAAAATTTTTAACTCTTTTTGTTCCAGGAGCCAACATACAGTTTCTTAACTTCTCAACGGAGGCCAACCACGATTTCCTAGAGATCCGAAATGGGCCCCTTGATACTAGTGCTGTAGTTGGTAGATTCAGTGGTCAGGATATCCCATCAACTCTTCTCACTACCTCCCATGAGACCACAGTTTATTTCCATAGTGACCACTCTCAGAACAAACCAGGTTTCAGGTTTGAGTACCAAGGTAAGAACTTAATTACGACAAACATAAGCTCCTTTTTCACTATGGTGGCGCGACCCAACACACCCACCTATGGACTGATTGGTTGAGTAAAGTGATGTCACTCTCACTGATTACTATGTAGTGATAGCCACTGATTGGCCTGGTGGTTTCCGTATGAAGTGATGTCATAGAGAATATTAACCTATGGCTTCCAATTAGTTCAAAGCATTGCTGGGAGAAGCTAAAAAATAAAAAAAATAAAGTTCAAATATCAGGCCGTGAAGGAGTTGGGCAGATTTCAAGCACTGGAAGTGCTTTGCAGAAATGGATGGCTTTTATTGGGAAAGGCATGGTGAGCAACTGAGAAGATAATGGGCTATATACCGGCTCCAACATCGGCATCTGTAATATCGGAAAAGATTGTGTGATGACTGATTTTTATGGTGACTTTTGCCAGTTTTTCTGAGAGGCAATGGAAATATAACCAGACCATTCTGGGCCAGGCTGAGCTGAGCAGGTCTGTGCTGAGATGACCCTAGTAAAAAAGGGGCATTATGTGATCAAGGGACTTACAACTTACCTTTTGCTTTTCCTTGACAAAATGCATAAACTGTTGCTTTCTGTGATTTTTTTTATTTTTTTTTATTAATCAAATAATACACTTACAATGCTAAAGTTTTCATAGTCCTTAAACTTCTTTCACATTTTGTGAAGGTAGAAACACAGACTTAAATGTATCATATTGAGAATTTATGTCACAAACTAAAACAAAGTATTGCATGATATTAAAGTGGAATGGACACTAAATATAGTTTTCAGAATGTTAACTTTTTTTTATTAGATATTTTCGTGCTAGTGGTCTTTATTAAAAAATGACAGCTAGAAAGGTAATCATTGAACCCACTTGTGTGAAACTAAATATGGTGTGCCACCTCCACCATTGAACCAAAAAGATCCACTTTAGTTCTTAGTTCAAAAACTACTTGAGCTCAGTCAGATCAGATGTGAGCAGCAGTTTTCCAATATTTCTTCATATGTTGTGTATCTCTGGCTTTACGTTTTGTGCCATCCTCCTGCTGAAAGGTAAATCTCTGTCACAGACTAATTTTTTCCCCCAGGATTGATCTGTATCGAGCGCCTTCCATCATACTTTAAATTCTGACCAGATTTTGTAACTACTTGCTGAAGACATGAAAGATGGCAGCACCATCATGTTTCATAAAAGTGATAGTGCTACAGGATAATATACATTGCTTATATAAGAAAGGTACATTTTAGTTTTCATCTTCTTCTGTATTTTAGTTGTGGCCCCTAGCATGACATGTGGCGAACTCTAATGCAAGATTATTTAAACAGGCATTCGTGTTGCCAATGTTGGGCTAGATTTGTGGAGTCACTAATTAACACTCTTCTTGGGATATCTGCAGTTTGAGATATTATTTTATGGCTTGAGGTTGGACTCTTTAGTAACTGGTTTGACATATACAGTAGTAGGAATTGCTTGAGCCTGACATTATTTAGGGATTTAAGAAGAAAAAAAGATAGGTTCAGTTGATCCATCATTAAGTCCAATTAAATTGGTGTTTGTGATTATAAGTGGTGGAAATGTGAAAAAAGGTTGAAGGTCTTAAATACTTTTCAAAGACTTTGTATTAAATTGTTGTTTTTTATTAAGAATGTATTCAGATAAATTAACATCTTCACTTACTATCTTAAACCTGGCATTTGTCTGTAGAGAAAACTGTTGCTCCTGTGAACAAAGTAGCCTTTGTTTGTAAATTAAAAGTTTTCACTTTATACCTTCATTAGGCAGATTGCCATTATCTAAATGTGCAACAGGCTACCAAAGTTTGTATTTTAGTAATTCAACAAACGTGCCAGCAAATCGAAAGGTAGCATTGTTCATTTACATAATTATGTGCAAATTAGCATATAAATCAAGCTTTGTATTTGCAAATTCCCTCTTTCTGCAATATTTGCATGAGTTATCTTCCACAAAGGGATGCTGTGATCCATATAAATAAACTACTTTAGTCATTTTTATATCCCTGCCATCAAGGTTCACTGCATGCTCTACTCATGTAACCTAAAGGGGAAAAATGACAATTATTTACCTTCAGTATCTCTAGGAACTGCATGATACTTCAGCAGGATGATTCAAACGTTCCTCTGGTGGGGGTTTTTTCCCGTTCAAGCTCCATTGGCTGTGGGGAAGCAGGAAGAAAGACTGGAAAAACAGTAATATGTTAATGGGGAATTGAAAATGTAAAATACTGGTTGAGTGGAATGTATAGAACACATGAATGCAAAGTACAGTATGTAGATGACAGTGTTTGAACTATAACCATTCTTAAACCCAAAATAATTTGAGAAACTGTCTCAGATGTAAATTTGGATTTATAGTCCTCTTTAAAATACTTGTAACAGAATCACTATCTTAATCTATGATGTAATCTTAAACTGTCAAAGACCGGTGAAGTGTCTAGCTCATGGACACGGGGACTGAAATGGACAAAACGGCAATTAACCAGTTACAAGAGAAACCCCAAACCTGAGCCAGTCTTGAACCACTTTAATTGGTAAAAGCAACCAAGTTGAAAAAAAAAGTAATGGCAACTAAGTAACAGAATTATGGAATGTGCAATGTCATACAGAAGAAAAACACACTTGATGAATTTATAGATCTAACCAGTAGACAAGAAAAGAAAAGAAAAACTGAAAACTATTTTAAAAATTCTCTTTCAAATATCTAAAAAAGCTTTGGGAAATGGGGTTTAATTTAAACATTAAAGTAAGTAAGCAAAACATTCTGCCTCATTCTGAAACTGCAGAGGATTTTTTTTTTTTTTTGGGCTAAAAGACATCTGTTTTATTGAATAATTAATTAGTAATTTATATAAGTAATATAAATTGCCCTTGTTTTTGCTTCAGCATATGAGTTACAAGAATGCCCAGATCCGGAGCCTTTCCATTATGGGGTGGTGGTCGGGGCAGGCTATAATGTTGGCCAGTCCATTTCCTTTGAGTGTCTGCCTGGATATCAACTGATGGGACATTCCATCCTCACCTGTGAGCATGGCACCACCCGCAACTGGGACCACCCATTTCCTCGCTGTGAAGGTAGGTCACGGAAATTTGCTTCAATACCTTGGTTATTTTATGTCGTATTTTTAAAAATAATGGCAAAATAATTCTAGACATGCATAAATGCAAGACCAAACTCATTACATGATAACTTCCTGTTAGAAATTTATAGAGCTCTTACATCATTAGTGTAAAACGCAGCCATTGAGATAATGATTATCTATTATGAATAATGTATTTAGAGTGAGTTATTATACCCTATTAATGAAGCAAAGTAGTCTTTAATGAAAATCAATACTGTGCTAAAGAGGAGTAGAGACAAATAAAAGATGAATAAAAGAGGGCCTAAATTGAAAAGGAAAAGTAATCTGTGCTCTTTCTTTGGCTATGTCCTTGACACACATTCTCACGGTCCAGCTGTCGATTATTCAATAAGCTGGACAGAGGGAGGTGAAGGCCTAGCCATGACAGTGGAACATTCCAATAAGGAAGCATGGAGATAAATTGAATATGTGTATATATATATATATACATCCATCCATCCATTTTCTGAACCGCTTATTCCTCAAGGGGAAGGGGGGGGGGTTACGGGTTTTGGTGCCTATCTCTAGCTGTCAATGGGCGAGAGGCGGGGTACACCCTGGCTGGACAGGTCGCCAGTCCATCACATATATGTGTGTGTGTGTGTGTTGTAGGTTTAACAATCCCACAGCAGTGAAAACAGATTTTTTTTTTTGTCTCAATCACTGCTGTTTTTTATTTATTATTTATTTATTTATTGCATTTCCTTTAAAAACACAAGTGCATTGATTTTGTCATCTATTCTGCACTGACCTGCTTGTTGATTTCTGTTTACTTGAACTTTGACTTCTAATTGCCTCCTCCCTCACCTTCTCTTTTTCTTTTCTTTAATTTTCATTTTTATAGAAGTGGTTAAAATCAGTACAAATTCAACAGCGTATGCTTGAATATCGCTTCTCAACTGCAATTAAATTATTTGTCCCTGTCAAAAACGAAGTTTCGAAAGTACAAATAATTTGAAAATTAAGGATAAAACTTTAATTCATGCATGCATATTTTATTTATATTTTTATTTGCTGCTCTTAATGTGGAACTTTTATTTTAAAATGCCTCCAGACACTTAAAGGTCTTGTTCACTGAGAAACCGTGTAATGCTTGTTCACTCTGATCACTCTGATCACTCTGAGTTGTCTGTACATGCTGCATGTCAACATTTTCTTGCGTTAGCCACAGAAAGGAAATAGATGGCAAAATCGAGTGGGTTAAAAAAAAAAAAACATTACCTTCTACATCACAAAGAAATATTATTAAATTTATAATTATTATTAAATTTATTTATGGTCTTGCCTTCCTTGGCTTGCGACTTCTCACATAAAACTGTATTTTGCAGTCAGGAGACAGCAGAGCACATTCCTGCTTGTAGAAGCAGGAATGTGCCATTATCTAACCGTTAGCATCTCCACAGCATAGCAGAACATGTTCAGGCTTGTTATTAATGGAAATCGCACGTTATTGTTGCTTTTTCACCCAAGAAAGAGGAGCTTCTTTTCCCACAAAACAAATCACAAGGCTTTCATTCAAACTACAAATCACTGCAAATGTATTGAAAGAACGAGTGAATGAGATTACCCTGTCTTTTACCGGCCACGCCCTTCTTTATACATTAGACTTTAGTAGCTTTGTACTCTGTGCATTAGCCACAGGAATAACCCTTCAAAGTGTGGCAATCCTAATCAGTGGGTCTGATCAATAGGTCATTACAGATGATACAGAGGTACAGTGCCGAGCACAGTGAAATAAAGCACTTGAATGTCTAATGCGTGGTGGGTTGATAAAACGTATAACTCTCTTTGGGTTGCATTTTATTCATGCAGCAATCCAAAAGTGTGCTGTTAAGCTCAATACCCTGGCTGGCTTCCTGGAAGTGCCTGCACCGCTGCGATTACTATTCCACCTGAATGTTTCCTTCTCCCCCACCATGGGTATGAGAGACACCAGTGGGAATGTCATGCGATTTTAAACCAGTCTGTTAGTTAGAAACTGCTGAGTTTCAAAGGAATATTTTAAAAATGCTCAATTCCTTTTTATGTTGTTTAGAGGCTGGATGCAGTGATTTGAAAGAGTGTGTAACTTATGTGTGGCTGTGTCAGTTCTTTGCTTATTTTTACCCCAAGGTATCAACCTTGTGTGTACCGGGAGGTTCAAATGTTGGCAATCTTGACATTCTCATTCTGTCACAGTCTTGCTTGTCAGTCTAAATTTACACATCCATACACATCTACTCCTTAGATATATATAATGTACATACACGCACTCATATAAACACACATCAGGAGCCTGGTGCACGCTAACACCCCCTGCCTCATCCTGCGCTCCTTCGTTGCAGCCTCAATGGAGAAGGGTTGAGCCCTTATCTTTGCAAAACACTCCATCCAACTCCCCTCTTACTAAAAGGCTTTACTGGCTAATCTTTAGCTCAAACAAGTGCCTGGGCAATAGACGAAGAGTGAAGTCAAGAGAGAAAGCAACACTGAAAAGGGAAGGAAAAGAGGCGGAGAGTAAAAAATCATAATTTTCTGTTTATGTGCATGTGTAGTTGTACAGTATGCCTGACCCATTGCATTATATGAATTCTATCTCATTTTTCCCCCTCCTCCATATTCCCCTCAGTGCCTTGTGGTGGCAACATCACATCAGACAACGGGACCATCTTCTCCCCTGGATACCCAGAGGAGTACCCAAACTCAGCTGACTGTACCTGGCTCATATCAGTCTCTCCTGGCTTTGGAATCAAACTGAATTTCACCCTGCTTCAGGTTCATGGGCCACATGACTTCATAACTGTCTGGTAAGGAATGACAGAAATACATGGACATTACATTTATGACACACTATGTACACATTTTGTGTAATACCTAAATATGATACAATTTAGCCAATTTCATTTTTTTCTAACTCTGACCTGTTGATGGATATTAGATTGATATTTTAAACCATTTTGTGTTTTTCTTTGAGAACTGTATATAGTTTTAATCATGGCTGGTCATAAAATGCTTATGTTAGGAGCAAATGCATTGTCTCAACATGTGCATCACAGACCAGTCAAGGTTATCTTTTTCACTTTTTTAAAATAAAAGACAAAATGATTTTACATTTTGAAACTGTCTTTAGCCTCTCATATCAGCAATTAAAAAAGTTGGCATTCCCCAAGGAATACAGACACTTATCTCAGCTAACATTTCTAGTGGCAGTATAGTAAATTATTTTTTGTTTCCTAAAAAAACCAACAAAACCAACAAAAAAAAACTGCAAAAGTATAAATGGTGAAGGATCAAAACGACCAAAATGTTCAGCTCTTTGTTTTAACAGTATGAATGAACACCCAACATACCATTACAAAAAGTGCAGTTTTCTTTTGTTGTAATCATCTCAAGCTGGTATTGCTTATGTACGGTGCATTCAGTCACTATGAAAAGACTTTGTTTTTTACAACTCCATCTGTCCATCATCCAATTTTTTATTGTTGTTTTGTACATTTAGCTTTACTGTAGGAAATGGATATATATTAAGTTTTGGTGTTTTGGCATTTTATTTCTAGCTAACAGTGACATAACTTTTATAAACCCTGAATGAATAATCAAAGAAATCAGTGGTAAATGGTTATTTGGATATAAAAATGTGTGCTCATTTGTTGGGAATTTTGGATGACAGGTTTGTGTCTCCATAGCTGTGTGATGTTCAAAGAGATTGTACTTCCTTTTATTGTTTTCATATAGCTGAACCTGCCAAATGTGTCATCAGAGACAGAATTTTACATGCATGATAGCTTCCAGTCTTGGTTCTTCCCCTCTTCCCAGAGAAAGCATCCAAATGTCCCAGTTCTCATTGAGACCAGAGATGCTACTGCCAGTCACTCAGGCAGCTGAATGACCACACAAAATGTTCAAAAATGTTTGGGCTGACATCTGTGTTTAATTTTTTCTTGATCATGGAGGTTTTCATGTTTTCAACTGACACAAATGGCTATTCATACTAGGTTTTTTTTTCTTCTGTCAGTGGCACTAGCTGTAATCTTTTCAAAAAAAGTTCCAGCAGAGTCAAAATGTGGACTATCACATTCCCCACTTCCAGTTAACGTGGCTGTGTATCTATTCACTGAACCACTGAGCCAAGGAAATGGGCCCCATAATGGTGGCTTGGCTAGAGAGCTGTCAGGCAGCAGTCCCTAGCCAGCCGTTTCCAGAGCTGCTTGTAATCTCCCATGCCCACTCTGACAGCCAAAGACAGATGGTTTCTAAGCTGAATGGTTGTGGCTGGAATCTGGGAGCTGGCTTAATTGGCCATGCCCACACCAGGGGACTGCCAAGGCAGGGCCACCACTTCCATAGGCACTCCCTTTGGATGTCTGTAAGAGGCGCAGCACATTCCAGACCTGTCATTTCTCTAATTTCTACTTCATTCGCTTCTATTAAGTCAAAGCAAACCAGTCGGGTGCTTGGGTTTAAAGAAGATAGAGACTTCATGATACTTTGCCGCTTGAAGTTTATTATAATCTATCATAGGGTGTAGTCTAGCTTCTTTGTCACAACCTTTAAAGATTCTTAAGGTAAGATAACTAGTGAGTTTATGATTAGAAAGATTCCTTTGGTGTATTGTTGTTTGACATTTTGTCTTAAGTTTGAGGTTTACTTGTGACACAACCATTGTTCAGGGATGGTCCACAGGAGACAACCAGAAAACTTGGTGTCTTTACTGATGGAGAGCCTAACGACCCACCCAGTAGCACATCCAATCAAGTGCTGATACGGTTCCGCAGTAACACAGAGAGGGGCGGCTTATTCCGAATTGGCTATCAAGGTATGTGAATGATCATAATGTCTTCCAAAATTTCTGAACAAGAATTCTGAAGAATCTGTTTTGACTCCTTTTTATATCTGATACATTGACTAAAGCTTACAGACTTCAGTACTGCCTGCCTCCGCCCATCATTCCTAATGCAGAGATTCTGATGGCAAGCAAAGAATTCAAAATTGGTAAGTGGAAATACAGTCACATACATTGCATAGTGTACACATAGAGATACAGACACATAATCACCGCTATCTGGATGTTTTTATATTGGATTTGGTCCCATTTTGACTTGGGAACATGTTACATTCTGAACCATTAATCCCAAAGCGAAATAACATTCTGGCATTGACAGTTTAAATTGCTTTAGGTTGGGTGAAACTTACCATAATTTATATTACAGGGAGAAGATTGGAGAAAATAATCAGAAAGGGGTACAAGGGACCATTGCTCATAACAAATTTCTGTTGTGTTCTGTAAAATAGTGATGGTGTTTGATTATCTCTTTATTTTCACAACCATATAATTAGTTATTATTCTAAGCTACATCTGCACCATCCATTGGGAGTTTATTATTATGGTAATTTATGTCTACAAATGGTAATTTGTTTTCTTTCTCCGGGAGACTCAGGAATTTTTTAATTGATTTTGTCGTTACCACCATCCATTTGTCTCAGACCTCACCTCCTTCCTTTCCAACTCTCTGATCAGGTGACATAGTTCGATACAGATGTCTTCCGGGCTACCAGTTAAGTGGAAATAGCATCTTGACATGTCGACTAGGAACACACTTAGAGTTTGAAGGCCCCCCGCCATCATGTGATGGTAAGTGATTGTTTGAAATTCTGAAATGTCTTACAGTACTTCCTTTGAATCTGTCGACATTAATTTGCAGCCCACTTGTAACTTAATCAAGAGTTTAAACCTTGTGACCTTGCCAACAAAAAGTTTTTGATCATCATATTTTAATGTGTACTTTAGGGGCAGCATAATATATATATATAAAAAAAAAATGCTTGATTGTATAATTTTTTTTCTTTTTGTTGATTAGATTAAACCCTCTGATTAGTTCAGCTCAGTCATTTGCGAGTAGGCATTCAATTATATAGTCTTAGTCTGACGCTATATAAAACTACTTGAAAACTGCGTGAACTTAAAAAAAATCACAAAAAACACACTGCATTACATCAGTATTCACTCACTCAAAAGTTTAATAGTCTGAATGCTATCCATTTTAAATGGTGAAAGTTATTCTAATCAGTATTTCTGCGGAAAAAGTGTGCTCCTGTTGAAGATGTTTCTATCAGAGGCAGTTAGCTCTTCTAACAGGGTAACAATATTATATTGAAGTGTGTTCAACTCTGCAATGCTAGGTGGCAACATACACCCTTTCACACTGGCATTCTTCCATCGGACTAGTCACACAGACAGTAAACAAATGCCAAAGTCCTTGAAGCAGACGGAGTAAAACCGGGATATTCCATATGAGCAAATAAATGGTCAAAAACGATGCTGCAGCACAGTACATTTTGTAAGCATTGTACTATTTGCTTGTTACACTCATTGTTGCTGCTCTTTCTGTTGTTATCCACTCTTCTGCGGTCTCATCACTTCCTGAAGGGGGAGTGTCCAGCCTCCCAAAAGCTTGACTTCTCCTGACTGTCATTTACATACAAAGAAATTTTGATTTTCCAACTGCATTATCTGTGTACTTTTGTCCGATTTCTCCAACTCCAGTTCTGTGTGACATAAGTTGGACTAAGGTGTATACATGCATTTCAATTGTCTGATTTCAGTGAGACTAAAGCAAAAATGTGACTTTCTCTTGCTCCATGTAAAGGCATGTAAAGTTGACTGACTGACTTAAGTTATAAAAAAGATCTAGTGATAATCTGCAAAAGAAACCAATATTACTGGTTGACAAAAACCTTAAATGATTATATAAAAGCTAATATGACCGTTTTGATACCAACTAGTATTAGGAAAAAAATTGAAGAAAACTGTGACTAAGTAGAATGTTGCAACACATGTTGAATCGACCATCTACCGATGATATACAGGTTTCCCTGTATACATTTTCAGTAGAGTTTTGTCTTATTGGTCTAATTATAAACTGAAGCATTAAGCTGTGTGTTGCCTTTTTCTGCCTTCCATGGGTTATCTGTAGTTATGAAGCAGTACGGTATTCACATTTTCTGATAATAATTTTCTGGCTTTTGCTTTATTCCCAGGGGGTTAGGGATGGTTCTTTTGGAGCATGATACAAATATTGTCATCCCAAAGGATTCCCCTGTCTCCCATACAAATCCTTAGATTAATGCTTTCTGTTATATAAAATACGTCTTTTTCTGAACTTCACAAGCTCATAATTTCATTAATTTTTTTCCTGTTCTAGCAGTGATTTTAACACTCTAAATATTTGGTATCTCTTTCTGCTGGGTAGTTGTAGATTATTACTAATATTTGTACCTGCTTATAGCGAACAAGCTATTGACCTAGGCAACATTCCATACTTGCTGTACTACAAACATGTAATGCAGTATGTAGAAACTCCAGATTTGCTGTCAATTCACATACAAAAATTATTATAAGTCCTTTGAGTGATAACTTTCCTGATCATATACCCCCTTTAACATAAGGTTCAGATTTTTGGAAATGGCAAACAAAAAGAAAAAGAAGCTAAAAAAATCACAACAGTATGAGTCAGCCCTGGATGAGCTGGCCTCATAAAGTAAAAGACCAGTCTATTCTAGAAAAGGTGGAGGAGTCGCCAGGAATGTTGTGAACAAGGATAGAGTAGAACTGGAGTTTGAAGGTAGGTGAGAAAAAGACCGGTACACGCTTAGTTGGAGGGCAGCGAAGAGACTACACGCACAGCTCATTGAAATGCAGGGGACATCCTGGCTGCAGCTGCACCTATCAAATCACCACTTCTAGCTCTGACAGGCACAACCGTTTCTGCCCATCTAGGGGCATCCAACTACTCCACCCCCACAAACACCACCTCACAGATTTTACACTCCGTACACTGCCGGCCTACACAGGGCATGTTATCATTCAGTGATAGTCTTTCAGATAGCCAGTGCCAGTTTTGCGTTCTTAGCACCGGTATACCCACTCATTCTGAGTCATGAGCATCAGACATCTGTTCTTGCGTAACAGATGAACCTTTTGTTAAATATGCTGCTTTTCTTTTAAATTTGTCATTGTCTGGGGTCTTTTGAAAAAGCAATGTCATGTATTTTTACTCAGTTAGCCAGATTTAGGTGTCTGTCAAGACCCAGATCTGTCTTTTTCTTTTTTTCAATGTTCTTTTCCCTAAAAAAAAAAAAAAAAGAGGAATACAGGCAAATGGATAAAATCCACCTCAGCAGTAGACGGCATTTAAACCCATGATTTTAAACAATTGTAAGAAAACAATTAATTTTAATTTTAATAATTCCATGCATCTAAAAAAAGTCATTTATTTCAGTTATTCAATTAAAAAAAGACTCATCTAGATTATTTATTTTAGTCATTTATTTCAGAACAAAAAAAAAATTATTTCAGTTTCTTAGGAGAGTAAACTGCAAGCCAATAGTAAAATAAAAAGTAATGACATGTTTTGTTATGGCCCATGCAATCATGGGAAGAGATTTCTGACTTGACAGTTGTCCATCAGACAGCAATTTAAAACCCTTTACAGGAAGGGTAAGACCGCAACAGGTCTTTACCATCGAAGCTAACTGACCTGAGGGCTGTATGCAATCATATTAATTTAAAGTCAACTGAAAAGAAAAAGTGAGGTAGAAAAAGACATTTGCCTTGAATGATGAAGGCAATGATTAATAATGAACCAAAACTTCAAGAATTTAAGGACAATTTAGGATTTACAACTACACAAGGACTTATAAAGATATATTCATGACTATGTAACGATTGCATTCCTTGTGTTGGGCCACTCATGAAACAAGTGTTATAAAACACATTTTACCTGCTTTACTGGCAATGGATTTTACTGTTCTTGACTGATCAGCAAACTTGCCTTACCCAAACACAGAATCAATGTTTTTATTGTAGCTTCATTAACAGCTGAAAATGAGAACCAACTGATGGCTTCTATACCATGCTGCATTAACATGCAATGTATTACTTTTTTGTGTTTTGGAAAACATTGTTTCATATTTAAATTAGCATTTGAGTGTGCCCCTGCACATAACATTCACTGTCTGCTATGCCCTCATGGACATGCAGAATCGTAAAATAATAACTTTTTTTTTTCTGCTAAAAAAACCCTCAGTTCTTGCTGACAATAAAAAAGAATCTCAGTGAATCACTGTATATTTTTGGTTATAACTTGCTTTTCCTTCTGGAGTATAGGTTTTTTTAGTTTTCACAACCTGCCCCTTGTTTTAATATTCAATAACATTTACCAGAATTAGATTTGCCACTTTTTAAATCTTTAATTCTCATCCTGTTCTATTAGTTGGTTGTACCTGATCCAGGCCAATATTCATATCATCCTCAGCTCACCCTGATTAGAGGTCATATCAAGTAAACACACCTATCACTTTCTCACCTATCACTTTAGTTAGCTCCATGACAAAGCAAATGGAGTTTTTAGCTGTTGGTGCTTCTTGAAAGGTCGCTGTGCTCACATATCTTCTCAGTAAGTTGTTTGTTTAATGAACTTTACTCCTATGTTCTAGTTTCTACTTCCATGTCCAATAGATTTTACTTTAATGATCCAATAACATTTTCTAAAATATCAAAGAGTTTTGTAAAGCTGTATATCTGACTTTGTGAATGCACTTTCAATGGGACAGTTCACTGCCACTATACATTAAAAGTTTAACATAATGGACGTCTAATTTCAGTTTTACAAGTGCCTCGAATAAATGTTTCTCCGGCGGGCCTGGACTGACCGCCTGGCGTGGCGGGCAAAGACTGACTCTTTGGGCCGGTCCAAGGCTGTTATTGTTTAACCAGAAGCATATAATAAACTGGTCTATCGTCCGCGGTAGCCATTGGCTCTTTTCTCAAATGATATTGGGTAATGATCCAATGAAATTCTTCAGCCCTTCTCAGCCAGCGTCTTTACGCAACAGCTTCCCCAGCTGTTCCAGTCTAACAGAGAGCAGGCTGAAAAAGAAACAAAATCAATTGTTGTTTGTTAACTCAGATTTTAAGTTTAAAATAAGCAGCAGACTACAGTTAACTGCAAACAGCCTATTTATAAATAAATGAGCATGAGTCTTCACTTTTGTTTTACAAGACAGCGCTGAAGTTGGTGACAGTGTGGGGTCCAGTCATTATGAGCTGCTGAATGGCAGAGTATTGTCAAGCTGTTCTTTGGCTGATTAATTGATGTGTTTGACCCTCACCTAAGAGCCTAGGGTTCAAATCCCAGCTAGTTCTTTGTTTTTATTTTTGTTCCCCACAGTAACTTCAGGTTGACAGATATTCTTCCCGGTTTGAGATTTATTTATATATATATATATATATATATATATATATATATATATATATATATATATATATATAATAGCATTTTAGCAAGCTCTGACGTTAGGGGCTACATCAGGTCTCTGTGTTCAGTGCTGAACAGTGTGGTTTAGCAAGGGTCAATAAATTAATTAAAAAAAGGAGGAAAATATCACGAACTTTCACTTCATAATTCAGTCACACCAAACTAACAGGATAATTAGAGAATAAAGATAACTTTTGATTTTTAATAGCATTAATTTAATGGATAATATGGACTTTTAAAATTATGTGAATTGTGACTTATGTGACTTATGTTTACATTTCATTGTAAGACGTGGTCTCTCTTTCTTTCATGAAATTCCATATTAAAATTGATATTGATAATATCCTGGGATATATCTAAATGCAAATATCAACTTGATCTAGTAAAGCTGACTTCAACTCTGCTTTTTGTTTCTTTCAGGGCCACTTTTAGAGCTCATAATGTTACATGGATATATGCTCAAGGCATAATTATGTAGCCTATTTTATAAACGTTTTATTTCATAAAACATAGAAAATACATCTTTTACAGTGTTTCTTTGACATCGAATTTCCCTCCAAGATGGGAATTATGACACTGTGCCCATTCTTCCACAATTGCCAACTTGGTGAGTAGTGTAGGCTTCTGCGCTTTTTTTAAATTGATTTTTTAAAACTATACAACATGCTCAAATATCCTGTTGTATGCTGTGTCCAGTCCTGCATATTGGAAGGTTGTCTCACCACAGTTTTTAGGTAAAAACTACGGCTGTCTAAATTAACGCATTATCGATTAATTCATAG
Organism: Apricaphanius iberus; assembly: GCA_028564705.1. Classification (NCBI taxonomy): domain Eukaryota; kingdom Metazoa; phylum Chordata; class Actinopteri; order Cyprinodontiformes; family Aphaniidae; genus Apricaphanius; species Apricaphanius iberus. The sequence continues at coordinate 4,241,626 of JAPXFQ010000710.1, read as the reverse complement.
AATTAACGTGATAATTTTTTTAAACGCAATTCACGCATGCATATAATACCGCCCTGTTTATTTTATAATTCAGCCCTCACCACATCAGTTCTCCTTCCTAACCATCCAGACTACAGTATATCTGGGTGATGAGGAATTGTTGTGCAGCAGGACGTGTGCATATGTGTGCATAAATGACATGCAAATATATTTTTACTGTTGACGTATTGCTTTGAATTTATATGATTAAGTCAATAAGTTGTCCATAAGTTGTCAGTGAGAATCTTTATGCTATCCGCTCCAGATGCCACCCCCTGTATTTATGTTGCTTTATGCATGTTGGTTCACTGTAAAGTTTCAGTACATTTCGTGGTGAGTTACAACTTTGTTAAAATGCAAAATATTCAGTTTAAACAATGTTTTCAGACTTAAACTCATTAGCGGAAGTAGTTGTATGCTCTTCGCAATAAGAGCATTCAGGTCCCATTCATTGATATTTTAAGTTTGTTCATATATTTTAATTAGCTCTACGTTAGTTGTATTTATGTTTTATCTGCCAAATCTTCTCATACTCTGAATGAATGGCCTTAAGTGAAGCTCTGGCTGGTACTTCAAGGGAGAACAGACTGATCTCACCCTGAATAATAGCTCGATAGACTGCTTGTTTCCTCCACTACAGTAGCAGTCTGTGTTGTAACAAAACTGTGGAATGCCTTTGACTAAAAATTATTTTGTTGTAGGATAGTCAGCTTTACAGACATACAGAAAATGTTAATCACTTAGTTTGCCTGGCTAAAAAGATAAATAGGTTAAAAAGGCCACATATGAATTTGATTGTGGAGTTCAAACCAAAAATTCCATTGATCTCTCCTTTATTTCATTGAATAAAAGAGCAGCAGCATCCAGATTTGTCCTTTTACACCGAAAATTGTAGTTTTTAAGTAAAATTTAGGGATGTTAATTAATCATCATTAATTGTAATTAATTTACAGCTACCCTGTGATTAATTAGATAAAAAGTTTTGCTTTTTTTTGACAGCCCTAATAAAAACCTTTTAATTGTATATGTTGTATGTTTGTCCTTCCTAGGGATGCATTTTTATTTAGCTTGTGGAACATGACATCAGGTTTTATATTTAAGAGGTTATTTCTTGAACAATACCTTTTAGTTTTTTTACACTTTAATGAAATACCCTTAAGTGCAGAAAGCTCCTTTACCCTCAGGCAGAACAGGCTTAGGTATTCAAACAATGCCTCACAGCAGGGACTTTAACACCCCTCTTTAGATTTCCTGCAGTCTTGTTTGATAAACACTTTAATCCACTTCTTGATATAATTAGTTTGAAGTAGTTTTACTCTTTTAAAAGTAAATGGCTTTTTTATTTCATTTGTTATAACTACTTGTGCTCCTTGAAAAAGGTAAATGTGCAGTCTCAAGAAACAAACTTAATTGTTTTAGCTGGAAGTAATGGAGTAGACTAACACAATGTAGCTCAGATTTGTGTAATAGAGGGAATATTGTACAATTACATTTTTCTTCAAATCAAAAAAACTGTAAAGTGTGGTGGTCATTCAGCAAGTTTTTCATAATATGGCACAATTTGGACCAAATAAGTATCAAAAATTTTCTGTATAAATAGGATCCAGTAATGTTTTGCGTAATCTGTGGATAATAATGCATGTTTTGTAAAGACCTCAGACATTTCTAAGAGAAGCTTAGTGGACAATCAGCTTCTTTGAGAACAACAAAAATACACATTGTAAATCTAGTGAAGCTCCAACGATTCCTTGCTCTGGTTGGAGAATCTGGCAAAGAACAACTAATGGTCTGGCACTCATCATTTATCATTCTTCATGCATCATATATTTTTTTTAGAACACTGGTGAGAAGATCAAAGTTGTTGTTGAAAGAAAACCATAATAAATCCTATTTGTTACATGTTACAATCCATGTAGAGGAAACATGCTCTGGTTGGATTGAATCAAAATGTAATTTTTTGGGCTATTGGTGGAGGGAATCAAACTGCATCTTTATCCTGAAAATATTATCTCCATGGTGAATTTCAGTGGTGGCAGCATTAGGCTGTGCCAGTGCCTTTCTTAAACGGGTCAGAGTTAATGGGAGGCTGGATGATTAAAATACAACTGCCGGTTACACTGTATTATTTTAATTCTACTTCATGGGTTTGCAAAACTTTATGCTGGTTTTTTGCCAAAAATCCTATTGAAATTTGAAGTTTATATGTATAATGGTGCATTCAGACCTCGTGTGAAGCATCTTGGGTGTCAGGTTTAGATGTAAAGTCAATCTACAAGCGTGCTGATGCATGTCGACGGGGGCCCGCGTCACGTCAGAAGCAGGTCTCCACTGAAGTTGAAAAATCTCAACTTTAGCGTCAATTCACGCAGCATCAACCAATCAGGAGCCTGGTGCAATGGTGTCAGTAATACTGTAACTGACATGGAGTCACAGCTGGCTGATCACCCTGAGCTATATGACACAAGTTTTTTTTTTCTATACAGAGATTAGAATAATACAGTATATATATATATATATGTATGTATATATATATATATATATATATATATATATATATATATATATAGAGGTTTAACTATTTAGACAGGAAAGCTCTTAATAGGTTTGTGGGTGACTCTTAAGAGCCGTTGTGGCTGCCAAGGCACTGCTCCCTTCGCCGAGAAGTGGGCCATGAACAGCTCCCTCATCCAGACAGCCTCTCTGGAGGAGTCGTTGGCTGCAACACAACCAAGGCCTAGCAATGGCTGCACCACAGCTCGTCCCTTGCCACTCAAATATATATATATATATATATATATATATATACACTTTACTAACCACAGACAGATGGACAGCCACTCAGCAGGTGGGATTGCCTATTGCTCGTACGCGATGCTTGGACCTACGCAAGACAACAGCTCCTCAAACTGGGGAGGGTTGTCAGGTTCCCTGACATGGCGAGAGGCCCATGGATCCATTCCCGATCCCCCACTGGAGCACTCCAAGCTCCACCGGAGGCCAGGGCAAACATGTACCGGGTTAGCTCAGAGACCAGTGTCCACCGGCAGCTGCGCCCGCACATACAGGGCTAGAGTGAGATGGTACCTTCCTCCCAGCCCCGGAAGGGTCGGGAGAAGGCAGGAAAGGAGGAGGAGGAGTCCAGCAGACTGCTACGGAGTGGTCCCAGTCAGGGCCCTCCGACAAGTTGCGTGTTTCAGGCTTGAGATGCTTCAAAATTGCATACTTTGAAGTGTGTCCAATTCGCTTTGGACCCGCGTTGAGTTGCGAATGTTCAAGCGTCCAACTAGGGGCGTTTATCACATTTTTGAAGCTTTGGTGTGAATGCACTATAAGTTGACAAACAAAAAAGCTAAATTGGTATGAAAACGTCAAAAATGGAAAAAGTCCATGGCACTCCTAATGAAAAATATTAAAGCGCCTTTATTTACATGGCCGTTCTACAAGAACGTGTTAAGATTCACTTCAACTCGTTTCGGCGTCTTGTCTTTTTCAGGAAGTAAATGGGAAAAAAAAGAAAGGCGTCTAGACAATAAATACTCACAAGTCTAAATAGCTACATGTGTAGACCTTCAGTATTCAGTCTATCTTTTCTGTTCTCTTAGGGAATGTTAAGAGAAAACAAATCTATATTCAACAGGGGAAAATGTTTTGTGAAAACAGATATTAATATTGTTTAAGGGTAAAAAATCATTCAGTATCTGCATTGTGAAAGTTCATCTTTGCCAACGTCCCATAGATACATTGAAAATAAGTTAATATATAGTGTTGGGGAATTATCAATTGACGTCATACGCAGCCCCGTGTACGCGAGGAGGTGGTGGTTGACGCGAACGCGCAGCTCGTCGGATAAGGACGGGGGATGTTTTATGATCCCGTTTTATGACTTATTGTTTAACTTGAAACAAGAAGCCTGTGGTTCCTTCTTAACAAAGAAACCTTGTGGCTTATCAGTGAGTTAGCTTCTGCTAATACAGACTCTGGTTGGGAAATATGGAAGAAAATGGGTTTCAAAATGTCCTTTGCGTGCTGCCCGTTCTTGGCAGGCACTCCGAGGATGCTGATCCAAAAATGCCTATGACACCAACAGTTCACTATCAACTAAGGGAGAAGAACCAAAACTTCTACAGACTAACAATTCTGCAAGACAAAACAAAAAGGAAACCCACAATCGAAATACATATATACATACAGCAGAGAGAAGTCAGAGCGCTCGAGGAAGCCAGCTCACTTCACATCAATAATTACGCATGCATACAGTTATAAAGAAAACTTCCTAACTCATCCACCCAGGTTGAGAATAAATTGAAACAGTCTTACTTTAAAGAGGAAGCTTTCAGGTTTGGAAGAAAAAGTCGGGAAGCAAGATGCTTGGCTCTTCAGCCACACGGAGGAAAAAAACAAAAAGAAGGAAATTCAGCGGATTGGGGAATTCAGCGGATCAAAAGGGATAGTTTGCGGGCCAGCCAAACTATTGGAAAAACTTGGTTGCAGGGAGCAAGGACAAAATCCAGAACACGTGTTAGGAAAAAGGGTCTCTCCTTACAGTTCGAAGAACTGCCGACACCCACCAGGGCGAGTTTGGAAGAGAGAGAGGGGATGGCGATTCTTGAGATTTAAACCCACCGGGTTGGCACCTTTCGTCCCTCCCATTGGTGCGGTCTCCATTCACACCGCAGAGAACAGAAGTGAGTTTGATGGATTGGCGATTCTGACCAACCAGCACGACAGATTGTTCCAGCGCTCAGCTGGGGAGGGAGAAGAGAAGTGCGCACGGCTCTGCCGTTGGCCCATTTGAGATGCTGGCGTCATATTTCTAGGCCATTTGATTAATATTTATGCCATGTATCAGACCCCAACAATAGTACTGAATGCATAGTCTCAATATGCATATCACATTCTTTCATGTTATAGCATGTCTTAGGTAACAACCTCGTTGAAGGTTCTAGCAGACAGTATTTTTTTCAATGGACTGCAAAAACACATAACGGATGAAAACACAACTGAAACATCTAGACAATGTCTGCAGATTTTGATTAAATGAATTCCGGTGACAGGAGAAAATGTGATGAGGGGATGGACCTAGTCAGCTCAGATATGCCACAGCAATAAAGCTTCAAAGCTAACGTGAGACTTATACGGCAAGTTAGCTTCATATCCGTCACACACTGACAATGGGTAAAGAAGTGAATGTGCTCATGGCGAGTCAATGATATTAAATATAAGCTGTTTAGTGGTCTGACTTGGCATGCATTAAGTTTGTTTTCCTGTGACAGCACCCAGACATAAATGACAATTAGCTTAGCCATGCTTTTAGTCGCATTGAATTTCCCTCCAGCAACAACGTGAATCTAAATAATCCAATTTATGCTTCAAGGTAAATTGAATTCACTAAAATGAATGAACAATCACTAGACGTGATCTGCAATTATAAAAACAATGCCTGTAAAACATATGCGGGATCATTATTTCAGTGCTTCAAAAATAATAGCTTCCTTTGTCCTTTCCTTTTCTCTCCCCAGTGACGTGTCCAATGAATGAGGTGCTGACAGCTTCCACTGGTGTCATCATGAGCCAGTCACCAGGCACCGGCTTCCCTCATTTTGAGTCTTGCTCCTGGGTGGTTAAAGTAGAGCCTGGCTACAACATTACCTTTACTATTGAGCATTTTCAGACCAGCCGTCAGTTTGATGAGCTTGAAATCTTTGATGGTGGGTCTCCTTAGCAACTATTTTTAATATAGGCCTTCCTCATTTCTCTTTATGCTCTATAATGTTCCTTTATACCTTTCCTAACAACCATAGTTTTAATTAAAGACTACTTTTTCTTAGAAAGCCACAGTTAAAGGCTGAATGAACTACGCAGCTTTGAAAACTATCCATAACAAAGCTATTTGCCTTCACTAACAGAAAATCACACACAGCCCCCCTTTCAAGGTGGCAGAACATCTGCATCTGGCTTTTACATTTCAATTTGATTAGAGGCGAAGTCAGCAACTCTGCCCGGCAGCTCTGAGAAAATGTTGATAGGATACACACTGGTGATGCTGATTAGTACTTTTCTTCTTCTGCCGACTGGAGAGGAACAGGCATTTGTTAACCTTGAGGCTGCCAGGCCAATTATGCTCTGTGAATGTCTGTTTTCCACAATGTAGGAGTTCAATACTTTTTATTTACAACTTAACACAATTTACAACAAATTCAGTGTTTTAAGAATTTTATAATGTGAAATTGTAAAGTGTTTTGCAGAAGTATAGATATATACTTTTATACACTGGCTATGTGATTTAAATAAAATCTTTTTTTTTCAGCATTCTGAAACTTTCTCTTAATTGTCATTCTTCTTCATATCTTCCAGGTCCATCCAGACAAAGCCCGCTCCTTATTACCCTCAGTGGTAATTATTCCAGTCCGCTGAGCATCACGAGCTCCAGTAACAAAGTCTACCTGCACTGGTCTTTTGATCACACCACCAGCCATAAAGGCTTTCGCATCCGTTATTCAGGTAAGTAAGGACCAGAAATTTGCTTTCAGTGCCTCATCACACAGTGATCGATTAACTGCATGATGGCTATTTTGGACTCAATATTTTTAGGGGCCTTGTTGTGAGTTCGATCTCATTAGTTGTGTGTTTAATTTACTTTTCCTTTAAGACCAGCATCTGGACTGCCAACTGTGCCTTAGACAGCCAAAAATATGACCCAGCTCTGTGAGAGCCTAATGGGGGCAGCAGGCATCTGCACCAACATCTTGCTGTGTGCCAAGACCTAGGAATTAGTAAGCGTCATTTCACGTGTTGCTTGTTGCTTATTACTTCTCCGTTTTGTCCTGCTCCCATGAAAGATTTGTTGGTATACAACACCTGCATAACTCGCTGTGAGTTATGACTTGGTAAATATTTAAAAGGCTCCCCCTGTTCTGTATCAACACCACTCAGCCAGATTGACTAATTGTCTCTTTCCTCCCCTTGGTGGAGCTTTCTGTCTCCTCAGCCGGATGTTCTGTCATCTCTCTCTTGCTTATTTCTTCTGCCTCTTTTACTTTTAAATTGTTTGTTTCTAGCACTGATGGCTTTCATCGTGACAGATTAATTGACAGACTATGCAATCCCCGAGAACCTAGAAGTTACTACGGTCAATATGGAATTGCCTTCTGGTATACCTTTGTGGGATGGAAAAAAAAAACAGATGGCACTGATACATTCAATATATTCAGCTATGCTACTCATCAATCTATGTTTCCTCTCCAAGGGCAGTTCTTCCATTAACAACATACAGCCACATCGTGTTGCATTTCACTCCCTCAGTATTCGTTATTTTTTATCAATTTCAACTATCACTGTTTCTATCTCTCTGTTTAGGTACATTCATTTTCTCCATCACTGCAATCAGCTATGAGTCAGCCTGACCTTGTCCGCTCAGTCTTTCTTTCTTCTGTTGTTTATCTATTTCAATTTAGCCGCCAACCTCTGCAGACAAAGTTATTCTAAGTTGCAGGGCTGATTGCGGAAAAGGCAACTGTTGTACTGTCTCGGGCAATGGACTGGAAAGGGAAATAAAAAAACAGATGGGACAATGATTTCAACAGCTGTTGGCATTTATTGGCACTCCTGGTAAAGTTGTAACAAAGCATATAAAGGAAGTCATATTTAAGCAAATGTTAAGATTTATTTATTCATTTTTATTTATTTATTTATTTTTACGAAATCAGTGGCAGCACACTTATTGGTACCGGTGGTGTTAATACTTTTATACATTTATACATTATACAGAGCACTCGGTTATGTAAGAAGGTTCATTTTAAGTCTGGAGAATCATTACTATGTTCATTGTCTCATGTGCTTTTGATCATTATCCTAGAGAAAGACCCAATGGCCACTTTTTTTTTTCTTTTTTAAGTCTACTGGTTCTTGATTGCAAGCTCACTAAAGTTTTCAGAACATTTGGAGAAAAAAACTGCCACAGTATCATAAACCCACTCCCTTTTTTTTTACGATGACATTTAGCATGAAGTGCTGTTTTACATATTCTTATGTTTAGTGCCAAGTCCACCTGGAGTGTTTGTAGCCAAAAAGCTCAAACTTTGCTTCATCTGTGCAAAAAAAAAAAATATGTCCACCCCCCCTTAACTATCCAACTGACTAGCATGTAAACTGCATCTTGTGCACTTGCAGAGGTGTTGCTGGTGTAATAATTAAAAATAACAGCTTTGCATGTTTTTATCTATCTGGACATCTTTGAGGGCAATGACAATTATGCCGTTAACAGTGTTGCACAGTGAGGGTTTTAGTATTTTATTAAGCAGCTACCAAAACCCTTTGTTCATCTGCTGTCGATCATTTCAGAAACAAATAATTATGTGTTTAAAATAACACTAAAGCATCAGATTAAGCAGGAAGCCTGTTTGACAGATTCTCAGTTCATTTAAAGAGTTAAAATCTTTGCCTCGTAGAAATAATTTATATAAGGTTTTAAAATGTATTCAATCCATTATAGCTGCTGGCCATCTACATTACTTTAGTATTTTTATTCTATGTTCAAATTTGTCTAGTGTTGTGCTTGATGTAAAAAAAAATACAATATTTTAAATTGTCATTGCCACGTGAGAGCTGTAAAAATGGTGAATTTGCATTTTTATTGAAATTTGATGTTCTCATAATGATTTTCCACCCATACTGAACACAGTTTTCTCTCCTCATTATACAGTGCGTTTATATTTGTTCTGTTGCTGTCTTTCTGCAGCTGATGTGCAGTGCTGCCCCTTATTGGGAAATCTGCTAAATTCCACTTGGGCTCGTGAATCTTCTGGATCCATTTTGTCCCCATTTGTGATGATAGATGATTATTGCTGTTACCAGTTTAACTAAAATCAGATACTTTGTTCCCATTATTATGTATCCATCACTTTTATGATCCGAATCCACAGCTGCTGACAAACTCTCATTTTGCTTTGCAGTACATTAGTTTTCAATAATCAATTTTCCTCATCTTGAGGCAACAGTGTTTGCTTTATTTGATATTTGACTCTATCATTAAAAAGTCATTCAGTTTTCACCTTCTCAGCAACTACTTACATCACCTTGCATCATTGTTTTTTTTTTTTTATGTGTCGCACTGTTTTTCTGTGTAGTTGTATAAATATGTATTTACTCTGTTCATAGCACCCTACTGCAGCCCTCCAAATAGCCCAGTAAATGGCACGGTGCACAGTCTAACTGGGTCCAAGTTGGGCAGTACTTTGCGCTTCAGCTGTGACCAGGGCTTTCGACTTATTGGCCAGACCAGCGCCACATGCACCCGTACTGCACAAGGGATCTATCAATGGAATGCCCCAGTACCTCTTTGCCAAGGTAAAGGCTTTTACCATGTTGTGTCTGGGCTAAAGTGAGAACAAAATACTGATTTTTTTTTTTTTTTACTCATGTCAAATATCTCTACAGAAATTCATTTAATTATTTTACCAGTTTTAATATACATAATTTGGGGATCTGATCAATAACTTCTTATAACTGATTACTTTAATAAGATGATTACACTTGTATACTGTCTGGGACACTGAACAGAATAACACTGCAAATCTATTTTTTAAGATGTCTCTCAGGTTTAAACTGATTGAAGGGAAACAGTCTTACAGAATCCTTTTGCTTTCAGATCAAAGGGTGATTGCAGTTGACAGCATGGCATCACTAGCAGCTCCTCAGCCTAAGGCATACCTTTAGGAAGTTTACTTTACAAATTTTTTTTTGCCTGTTTTGAAGATTCAGTGGAAACTTAGTAACATTTTAATTATTGAATTTAAATCCTGTTGTCATGCTGCATATTTATTTTTTATTTTTTTAGAAAAAAAGAATGGGATAATGGGGTAATGAAAAAGAGGTTTTATTTTATATAATGAAGTTTTTCATGATGAGGGTGATTCATAAAAAAGAAATGCTGAAAAAAAGCAGTTGTTAAACAGCAGAAGAATTTGTTTATACTGTATTTTCAAATTGAATTGTCGGTCAAATAATAAAGTCTCCTGTTAAATTTCATGAGAAATCAATGCTACAGTGTTATCTTCATGACATACAAGTATTTCTAAACTTAATTTAAATGTTTGTTTTTTATTAGCTTTGAAAGCATGTATTCTAAAAAAAAATTCAAAGTGGCAAGCACAATTACAGGAGCTACTGAGTGTGCATATAGTGCTATGTCAGGTGAAATCATCCATAAAAATTTTATTTATTTTATGGAGAGTTAGATTATTTACTCTTTTGTTAATGGTGTTCTAATCTAGTGTTTCCTGCTCATCAGCAACGGCCTTGGATGTTTTACGCTCTCTGCATACACAGATGACTTTTTCATGCTTGTCTGTCCTTGTTTAAATTATTACCCAACATTTTATTAACTTTTTATTTCTAGTCATGTCCTGTGGAATGCCTGTTGCCCCTGTCAACGGCAGCATTGTTGGCCAAGACTTCTCTCTTGGGGCGAGGGTCACTTACCAATGTAATCCAGGGTTTCGACTTGCTGGCCCTCTTACCACCTCAGTGGTCTGTCAAGAATCGGGGCGATGGAGCTCTATTGAGGCCCCACCAAGATGTGTTCGTAAGTATTTACTGTTTGGTGTTTTACAGAGAAAAAAAGTCATAAAATCTTCAGAAAAATCTATATAGGTTTATTTCTATGAGCTTTGTCATTTAACACAATCCAATTAGAATTTTACATTGAATTATTTTTTTTATAGTTTCAAACGAAAGGAAGCTGTTGATATATGGATTAGTTCATGCTTTTATTTGATTCAAGTATCAGGAAGGCCCACACTTGGGAATAATAGAAATGTGTTCACTTAAAAAAACAACTTTTCTTTTCACCCTAAACCACCTGAACATCCAACATCACAGTTGCAGAAAAAGATAAACACATATATCTCACATGAACTTGTTAAACAAAAGAGCAGAAGGAAATTAGGTTCTGTAACAAGTACTGACGGCACTAACTGATATATCAAGCATTAAATTGACAGGAACTAGACATTGATTGGATCAATTTCCCATAAAGAAAATGCAGTGTGATTGGTGTTTGATTGCTATTTTTTTTTTTTATAGCCAAGGTAATAAAATGTGCATTTGACTGTTTGTACCTCATTAAATCATTCATACTCCCAGGCTGTACCACCTGTGTTATTGCATTTTTTTTTTTTACATATACATAAAATGGGAAGAAATATATTAACTTGATTGGCTGACTTCACTTATGTAGTTTTGTCACTAAACCTACCAATTAAAACGTATTATTTCAGAGATAAATCAACTAAAACACAAGCAACCATAAGCAGAGCTGGACTGGGACAAAGAAAGGGCCCTGGCATTTTTGCTCAGACTGGCCCACCACAATCAGTCTGACACAACTAACCAGTACATCATCCTTGCGGGCCCTGTAGATATGTATATCTACTGTTCCATTACCAAAAGCCCATACAAAACTGAGAACTAAGTGCCATGGATCAGTGTACTTACTCTGTCTTGACCGACTCCCTTGTGATCAAAGGTGGCAGTGGAGTAGGACCTACACAAAGTGAGGGCATCCTCATAGATCCATGTGCTATGTTCAGCTGTTTTTAGAAAATGTCGTCAGGTACTGTAGGCTTGGAAACTTAAGCTAAAGCACTAAACATGTTGGTTATTTTTGCACATGTTGAGGCATTAGCCTCTAGAATTTATTTATTTATTTTTTTTTTTTGCCCCGCAACTTCTCTGCACCACCCTTGCATTTGCGCTTTTGTTTCTCCATCCTAAATTCACAGATTTCTGGCTCTGAGCCACTGACTGCATCTGACACAAGAAACAGAGGGGGAGGGATGGAGCCTGTTTATATATATATATATATATATATATATATATATATATATATATAATATATATATTATATATATTAGGGCCGGGACTCGATTAAAATTTTTTATCTAATTAATTACAGACTTTGTAATTAATTAATCGAAATTAATCGCATTTTAATCGCACATAAATATTTGACCTGAGAAAAGTGAGAATTTTCTCCACAGGGATTTTTAGTATGAATAATGACTGAATACGTAAGATTAAATTATCAGAAAAAAAGAAAAAAACATAATTCTGTCAGAACACCAGTAAGAGAATGAATCATGGACAAGGCAGAAATGTCTCTCAGATAGAAATAAATCAATTAACACGGTGATGACCAGGAAGCTGCAGCACACCAACATCATCCCTCCTTGCAGAGCTGTGGAGGATGAAATCCCTCTTGTGGAATGAGTTCTGAGATTCTCTGGAGGATCGTAATGTAAGAAGCCCCGCAGTGCAGCCGTGTGCACCACGTAACACTAGAGCGCACGCACAGGACAGAGTAGATGAGAATGTTCTGTCACCAAAACCTTGATGACGGGAAGAAATAGCTGCAGCATAAGTTTTAACTGTAGTGAAAGCTAAATATCTGTCCATCAGCTAATGGAGGAACGACAGCACGCGGCTTAGCGGACATGAAACGGGATCTGCGCCTTTCTCTGCGCACCAGCGCTGGAAGGCTTGGGTGCACAAATAGGTGCGATTAAAGTGCGTTAAAAAATGTAACGCATTATTTTTGTGTAATTAATTAATCTTAATTAACACGTTAAAGTCCCGGCCCTAATATATATATATATATATATATATATATATATATATATATATATATATATATATATTAATATATGCATTTAAAAACAATATAAAGTTATTGTGATTACTTTCTGAAATAATTATACTCTGAAATGGTATTATTTAAATGCTGAGAACCAAACAAATTTATATTTACTAGAATGCAATAAAATTTAAAACACATGCTATAATATTTATTTTCAAACTGTTTTTCACAACATCTTTTTAGTTGCTACTAGCATGTGGCATTTTGAGTTCTTTATAGAAAAAAGAAATGGCTACAGAGAAACGAATAACAATACTTCAATTGGCTAACTGGTGCTAACCTAAATTACTTTTTCTTTGAACCTGGCCTTAATTTGATTGTCTCTTTCCAACTTGCGGTACTTTGATGTTTGTGAAACCATTACTGTTATTGTGAAAACACACCAAAAAAATTTCCTTGTTTCTTTAAGATTGCCTTAGAATTAAACAATAAAAAATCCCAGTTTACTTGCCAAACATGAACTGAAGTATATTGTGTTGATTTGTATTCTTAAGATCAGTTTGTTATGAATTATTCTTTACTCTCATTCATGACAGGAATGTGGGGATTCAAATTTTTTCCCCTTTGAGCTAGATGTGGATTACATTCCTAATGTAACATACATACAACACACATAACACAACATAATTCAGTCATAAGAAAACATAAAATACTGACTGTTAAAAATGAATGAAAAATGTTCTTCTACCTTACAGCTGCCACCTGCGCTGACATCAGCCACTCTGCTGTGGAACATGGAAGATGGAGACTAATCTATGGCACTCAAAACCAATATGATGCCATAATGATGCTCATATGTGACCCAGGATATTACTACAGGGGTCAAAGGATCATTCGCTGCCAAGCCAATGGAACCTGGAACTACCCTGATCCTCGACCAGTCTGTGACAGTAAGTTAGAGCTGTTGTCTTTCTGCATCTATACATTCTTTAAGATTTGCCTTATAATATTTTGTTTTCATTGTAGTTATTTCCTGCGGGGACCTTGGTACTCCACCAAATGGTCACAAGATTGGAACTTTGACTGTGTATGGAGCCACAGCCATTTTCTCCTGCAACACAGGATATACCCTGGTGGGCTCTCGGGTACGAGAGTGTATGTCCAATGGGCTTTGGAGCGGAACACAAGTTCAGTGTCTAGGTGAGATCCTCAATGAAAACAATTTCATTTTGAAAATTGGCTACGGTATTTAATTGTCTCTTTTCTTTTGTTTTTAGCTGGGCATTGTGGCAGTCCAGACCCAATAGTTAATGGGCAAATAATTGGGGAGAATTACAACTTTCGAGGCAGCGTTGTTTACCAATGTAACCCAGGGTTTCGTCTAATTGGTGTGTCAGTGCGAATCTGCGAACAGGATCACCGCTGGTCAGGAAAAACCCCTGTTTGTGTTCGTAAGTTGCGTCTCCAAACCTTATAAATCCTTGGACAGTGTTATACGTTTAAAGATTGTGATGATTGAAGTCCCTCTTCAGATTTCAGTTGCTCCAGCTAATTGTTAAGCATTTGTTCTTTAGATAATTGGTTTTCAATATGTTCAGTATGTTTTATCCTGTTTTAAGCTGTATTTTGTTTTTTTTAGAGTTTTGACTTTGGCAGTGTGACAATGATTTCTTCTGTTGTTTGACTCTCTCAGCCATCACATGTGGCCACCCTGGAAACCCTACATTTGGGATAACCCAAGGAACTCAGTTCAACTTAAATGATGTTGTGCGTTTTGTCTGCAATACTGGATATGTTCTGCATGGTGCTGTTAAATCTACGTGCCAAGCCAATGGACAATGGAACAATGCTCTTCCAAAGTGTAAAAGTAAGTGCCATGAAGGATGTGAGTGCATTTATCATTTCAGCAGAATGTGTATGTATGTATATGCATATTATGTATGTATATAAATATTTAATGAGGCCCTTACTTTGCCGCTGAAAAACAGTTGTACATTATTTTAGAGCAATTATAATAAAGATGTTTTGTTTCTACACCTGAAAAACAAGAATTTTTTGAAGTTCATGAGTTTTTTCCACCTACTACATCTTTGAAAAAATATTCATAGCACTTGAACTTTGTCAGATTTTGTCAATGTTTTATGTAGATGTTTAGTTTGTGGAACACTGACTTTGTATAGAAGCTTTAATCATATAGAAAAAATACCACATTAAAGCTCTCCGAGCTAATTTCTATCTGCAGTCCCTGACTGACAAACACATGTATCACATAAGTATAAAAGTACAAAAGAAAATCCAACACCACACAAGTCAATAAGAATATGGATGGTGGTAAATACGAGGAAACCCTGGAATCTCTGGCAAAATAAATAAACTACATCGAAATTCATGGTCAATAGACCAAACTGACTGAGGACTCAGATGAAGAAAAAGGTCGAATTTCCAGACGTCCCCACAGATTTTCTTTTTATATGTCCATCCCTTTTTTGTGGTTAAGTGTTAAATTACCTAATATAGTCAGTAAAGTTATATCTACTTTGACCACAAGTGACCTTAATCATAGAGTGTGAAAATGAAGCAAAGAGGCACCCTGAGGAGAACAAATTCAACAGACCTGTGTTTAGTGGAAGCTCAAATAAAAAATAAAAAAAACGAGTCCAGTTTATTTAATTACATCGGCCTCAGTCAAATGGTCCATGGAGGTTCCAGATAATATTTACCAATTCACATTATTTCCTCCCAACCTCACTACTTCTTTTATCCCCTAAGGCACATATGTGTGTCAGTGAAACAATGTTAGTTAATAGCCATGCAGAGACAAATCCAAAGACAATCAACAGATCCTTGAGGTTGTGTAAAAGACAGCAGCCTGTTGAGACATGTATTTTGGATTTTGTTCAGAATTACAATTATTCAGGTCTGCTTCACATGAGTGAGGCAAAGACTTTTAATTTGGCACTGTTCTTGCAAAAAGCAATGTATCTCACCACCCATGTCTGTGTATAAGTCGTTTCTGTCTGAAGGCTTTGTGACAGGAACAGACAGGGACTGCCTGCAAAGTCGGGCCTTAACTGTGACAAGCAGTGACAGAAAAAGTGCCTGATTGACTGCTTGAGTTTGTTTTAAATGAGACAAAAAGGGATTTTGTGTTTTCGATACTGTGCTGGAGTGATGGGAAGGTTACAAGTTTCACAGGCACTTTTTTAAAAATTTTCTAAGAGTTCATTTGGCTGCTGCATATATAAGCAGGCACGATTTCCTTCCAAACATAAATCTTAAAATCTCTTAAGATCATCGTTGTTTCAGTGCAGATGCTCACTCTTTATGACATTTTATTGAAGATTGAGTTTGCTTCTCTACATGTGTGTGAATATGGATGTGCGCTGCTTTTTTTATGCTTATTATTCTCACTTGTGATCTGAAAATATAAGCAGCTTAGAGGTCTTTTTGTCAGATTTATTACATTAATTACAGCTATTGTGACACATTTGGTAAAGTGTGGGCCTCGCTTTTTTCCTGGGCAACAAAACTATGCTGAAATCCGCGCCATCCATCTCACTCTTAGTCTCAGCTTAGTCTCAGCTTTGAGTGGGAGAGAAACAAATTGGAAACGGATAACATTAGTAAACAAACTGCATCATTAAGACTGAGGAACACAGCAGATAGTTTAGGGATAAAGTTATGGAGAAGTTTAAAATAGTAGTAGATTACTGAACAATATCCTTATAATTTATTTAATGTCATCATTTAAGTTTATTTGGACAGGAAAACTGTTACTCATGGAGTACGCAAATCACAAGGCAGTTGAAGTCTGTTCCATTCTTTACTGTACCACATTCAAAGGCAGACCAGGCATAATCCATACATGTCAATACAATTGCCATACTTATTAAAAGGGAAGTAAAGTGTTCAACATTTAAAAATTTGCAAAGCAGATCAAACAGTGTCTAGTGTTAAACATTGTAGTGGTATTACGCTTTGAAGTTGTTTTTTGTTAGTTTTGTTTTTTTTAGCAAAGACAGCAGGGCTCATCAGAGTTCATAGGGAAAAATGTTTTCTCTTAATTCTAGAAGAAGTTTTCAACTGGGTTTGAGGAAAAAATCAGAGCTGCATTTGGATATAGATTGACGTAGATCAATATATGTCTATGTGTCACCCAACTAACTGTAATATCAGGCTCTCCTCGGAGTTCAGATTTCAGTACGTCTCTGAAGTGCTTATTTGTTTGGTTCCACGGTGATTTAGGGGCTATAATGCAACTACGCTGTTGCGCGATTATTATTATATCACTGCATACTGCTCCATCCCAGTTGTAGTCTGAGTAGGACTTTCACTCTGTGCTCTACGGCGGTCAGTTAGACAGAACTTGATACTGCTGGAATCAACATGGTTCGCATTTGTGTGCGTCCAAACTGCACTAGCAGAGTGACCAATTGGACTAAGTTTAGCTTCCACAGGTTCTCTTTCTGCGACCTACACAGACTACAGCTATAATCGCAGGCGGCTGATTGGATCCTTTTATCTGGGAGACCTAGATGGCGCTGCTCTGCTGGCGACACACATGCCACTTCTGACAGATTGTAACTGTTAAGTGCTTTTGTGATGGCAGATATGGTACGGCAAGACGATTTTCCATGAAAATGGATAATAAAGCTGCTATCCAGATTTAAATTATAAAGTCTATAACCTTCATCAAAGAAGTGCACAAAGCAGAAATGTTTCTGTGTGATTTGACGTAAGGAAGGAGGGAGAGAGGAAATGATGTTAAGCGTTAGATGTATCACCTACATAGGGGTGAGAGGTTAACAAGGGCTCCCACCTTTGATTTGAAATAAAAAAAACATTTCTTCACTTCTGCCTCCCTTCTTACCTTTATTATATGATTTCCTTCTATTCATCTCATTCTTTCTCATACACTGGGCCAGACAGGAATTTCCTATGAGGTCAGTCAGTTTAGATAACTTGTTGGAACCTTTTTCAGCCCACAATACATAAGCGCATTTGATGAAAGCCAAGATCCAAGCCTGGAATGCCCCTCACTGAAATGGCTCTGCAGCTTCAAATACACTTTGTAGAGTTATTATGCTGTAAGTTGTAAATGATGGCACCGCAGGTCAGCACTCTTCTGGGAGGAACACATTATAAAATATATTTTGGGGGGTTATTTAGCATAGCCGGACAGCTTGGGAGCATGGAAATGAGCAAGCTTTTACACACATTAGCATACAGTAGGTTCATTTTGGCTGGAGCAAAAACACATTTATGGGAGTGAGGCTGGCAAGGCAAGCTGGGCTATAATAGCTGCGGGCAAACTAACAGTGTGTGTTTTGGAAGCCATTAGCGGTTTAACATCACTGTATACACTACCGTGCAAAAGTTTGGGGTCACCCAAACAATTTTGAGTTTTCCATGAAAAGTCACACTTATTCACCACCATACGTTGTGAAATGAATAAAAAATAGAGTCAAGACATTGACAAGGTTAGAAATAATGATTTTTATTTGAAATAAGATTGTTTTTACATCAAACTTTGCTTTCATCAAAGAATCCTCCATTTGCAGCAATTACAGCATTGCAGACCTTTGGCATTCTAGCTGTTAATTTGTTGAGGTAATCTGGAGAAATTGCACCCCACGCTTCTAGAAGCAGCTCCCACAATTTGGATTGGTTGGATGGGCACTTCTTGCGTACCATACGGTCAAGCTGCTCCCACAACAGCTCAACGGGGTTCAAATCTGGTGACTGCGCTGGCCACTCCATTACCGATAGAATACCAGCTGCCTGCTTCTTCTCTAAATAGTTCTTGCACAATTTCGAGGTGTGTTTTGGGTCATTGTCCTGTTGTAGGATGAAATTGGCTCCAATCAAGCGCTGTCCACTGGGTATGGCATGGCGTTGCAAAATGGAGTGATAGCCTTCCTTATTCAGAATCCCTTTTACCCTGTACAAATCTCCCACCTTACCAGCACCAAAGCAACCCCAGACCATCACATTACCTCCACCATGCTTAACAGATGGCGTCAGGCATTCTTCCAGCATCTTTTCAGTTGTTCTGCGTCTCACAAACGTTCTTCTTTGTGATCCAAACACCTCAAACTTGGATTCATCCGTCCACAGCACTTTTTTCCAGTCTTCCTCTGTCCAATGTCTGTGTTCTTTTGCCCATCTTAATCTTTTTCTTTTATTGGCCAGTCTCAGATATGGCTTTTTCTTTGCCACTCTGCCCTGAAGCCCAGAATCCCGCAGCCGCCTCTTCACTGTAGATGTTGACACTGGTGTTTTGCGGGTACTATTTAATGAAGATGCCAGTTGGGGACCTGTGAGGCGTCTGTTTCTCAAACTAGAGACTCTAATGTACTTATCTTCTTGCTCAGTTGTGCAACGCGGCCTCCCACTTCTTTTTCTACTCTGGTTAGAGCCTGTTTGTGCTGTCCTCTGAAGGGAGTAGTACACACCGTTGTAGGAAATCTTCAATTTCTTAGCAATTTCTCGCATGGAATAGCCTTCATTTCTAAGAACAAGAATAGACTGTCGAGTTTCAGATGAAAGTTCTCTTTTTCTGGCCATTTTGAGCGTTTAATTGACCCCACAAATGTGATGCTCCAGAAACTCAATCTGCTCAAAGGAAGGTCAGTTTTGTAGCTTCTGTACCGAGCTAAACTGTTTTCAGATGTGTGAACATGATTGCACAAGGGTTTTCTAATCATCAATTAGCCTTCTGAGCCAATGAGCAAACACATTGTACCATTAGAACACTGGAGTGATAGTTGCTGGAAATGGGCCTCTATACACCTATGTAGATATTGCACCAAAAACCAGACATTTGCAGCTAGAATAGTCATTTACCACATTAGCAATGTATAGCATGTGTTTCTTTAAAGTTAAGACTAGTTTAAAGTTATCTTCATTGAAAAGTACAGTGCTTTTCCTTCAAAAATAAGGACATTTCAATGTGACCCCAAACTTTTGAACGGTAGTGTACATGCAGGTATAGGCTAAATAGCAACACTGAGTTTTCTGAGAATAATTGCTCATGGAACTTACTGTATGAGACAACCAAGAAGACTTGGTTGTGATTGTTTTGGTAAACACTGTAATATAATGTTTATGTACTTTACTTCCTGTAATTTGTTTTATATTTCCTTCCTCAACTACCTGTGAGCTCTCCATCCATCTCAGTCGCCATCTTCCAGCCACAGAAACTACCAATATTGAAGCAAATCTTTAATTTCGCTGTGTACACCCTTTTTAAAGATATGATTTAGAAATGTGGTTTAAACAAAATCTTGAGCCTGAATTTTCATACAAGTGCTTATCAAACTTTTTCTCTCCATCTCCACTCCCTCTGCTCCATCAATGCCCGCAGTTGTAAACTGCACAGAGCCAGGCCATGTGGAGAACAGCATAAGACAGGTACTGTCCAGCGGGCCGCATCGGTACAGCTTCCAGACAACGGTGACATACCGCTGTAACCCAGGCTACTATCTGCTGGGATCCAGCTCCATCTCCTGCCAAGGTGATGGCACCTGGGACCGCTCCTTACCCAAATGCCTGTGTGAGTAACAACTACCGTTGAGTTTTTATTGGGTAGTGTTTAAAATAAAATGTACCTTTATGCGCTATATATACATATATACACACACACAACAGTCAGTTCCGACCAAGTAATTTGATTGGACAAGAGGATTTCCAAGAGTGCTGAAATTGGAGTACAACAGCACTGAAACTTTTTACAAACGGTATCGCTCCGCCATACGAGAGTTCTCATATTTGTATTTGAAATCTTTGTGTACAGTAAGAAATCTTTGTGTTGCCTGGCAACAGCCTTTTCTCCCTTCCAGTTGGAAATATTTGTGTTGGCGGAAATAAATGAATGATTAAATAATCAAATCATAATCTGCTGTTGCAGATTTTGAAGTAATAAAATGTGCTTGTAGAACTGTTTTATAAAAGCAATATCACACTCAAGCACGTGCTGTTATATATATAATTTTAAAAAATATATTATTTTATATTATATATATATATATATGTATTCAATAACTATTTTAATAGTGTTTAATATGTTTATTTTTAGCATTCCAGCTATGAGTAACTTTTCTCACAGTTGTAGTGTAAGAAATAACAGTTGCTCAGTTGACATTAAAAACTATTTTCCATTTTTAATTAGTAATTGTCATTGTTTAATTGGTTTACTGTAGTAGTGTATAGTAGTTGTTAACAGCAAAAATGATATCTATCCCCTTTAGAGTTTGGATGTTACGTTAATGATAAGGTTTGCATAGGGCTACCAACATTTCCACATTTCAGGAATTTCACCAGCTTATTTCAATTAGTGCCTCTAATGAAGACTACAACACAGGGAATAATCACACTAAATGGGAAGTTATTTAACACTTGTCTGCTTCCGTCTCTGCTTTGATTGGACAGTGGTGCTTTGTGACCGCCCCAGCATGGCTCCATACGCCCAGATCTCAGGTGACCGTCGAACAGTGGGCTCAGTCATCCGCCACAGCTGCATGGGCCAACGTAGCATTATTGGAAACACTACCCGAATGTGTCAGCTGGATGGGAAGTGGAGCGGCTCACCACCACACTGCTCTGGTATGCAAAATTACTCCAAGATTGAGTGATCATTTAAGAGTCACTATTCAGTTTGTGTCCATATGTGCCAACCAAATCACACATTAATAAAGATTATAGCTTAATGTTTAAACTCTTTTCAAAAAAGAGTCTTGAACAAGCAAAAGTATTATCATGTTAATTAATTCAGTTTGTACATCAAATCTAGTTATAGAGATAGCCTCCTAGAGCATGACCAATGAACAAAGCCTTTGAATGGCATCTGGAGGTGGGATATTTATGACATAGTTGGACCAAAGGTGGAATTAACAGTCTTCTCCACAGGCCTCAAGGGCAAGCTAAGTCTCCTCCATAAGCTTGTTTTAATTTGCTCTAATTAGAATGAGGAACATCAATGTTTGGTTATGAAGCAGTATAAAAACACAGGCCCCCATTATCCTGTATCCCAACAACAATTACGTCAGGGCTCCTGTGAGTCACATATTAAAATCCTCCATATGTTGAAATACAGATTCACACAGATGGGACAGAAAAGTGTACAAACACAGACCGTGTCAGTGATGTATAAAGTTTTACACGCAGGCACACAAGCTGTGTGACTGTAAAGTAGCAGTCTGTCATAGTGTATGATATGCACCTATTTTCCATGGATATTTCCAGTGTTCCCTCTATAGACAATTTATGATTTGAAAATAACTTGGATATCTGTCCAAACTCTAGCACCATGTGAAACCATTCATGCCACTTTTTTATATTTTTAGATGTTGGTACAAATTTGCAAAATCTATATTTCATTGGAATTTTAGGTTATATATAAACATAGAATAGTGAATTATTATGTACCTGAGGAAATTTGATATGTGGGTTTCAAAAATGTCTAAATATAAAGTCTGAACGATGTTGCATTTACTTGAATTACGAGCAAACATTGTGCAAACCAAATGCTGCAACAATTTAAACCACACATCCTTTGGGGCTTGCATTTATCGAGCTTTGCGTGTCTTAAAACTGATAATCATTTACACTCCCCAGCTATTTTAAGCTTAGTTCTATCTGAAGAATATTAATACATAGTTTCTGTTGGATTTAGATTTGGACTTTGTTTAGGACAGTCTAACTACATAAATATATTTTGACCTATTCTAAACTATTCTTCCTAAGTCTTCCATAAGCATTACTTCAAACAATACATTTGTCTTCTATAGAGGTCAGATTTATGAGGTGCATGACTAAGGATTATGACAACATATTTTTCCACCTGAGCTGTGGATTTATTAAGCTCCTCCAAAGTAACCATGTGCCTCTAGACAGCTTCTTGATTGATTGCTCACCTTGACCGGCCTCTTTGTTTAAGTGAACAGCCATATCTTGGTTGTTTTGCAGTTCTGCCATACTTTTTACGTTTCCATGCCAAAGAAAAAGGTAAAAATTCATAGAATTCATTTCTGATGCATGCTACTTTACAACTGTAATCTGTATGTGATTTTTTTTTCACTGTAGGGGATTCAAATGGTCTATGTGGAGATCCAGGGGTACCAGTTCATGGCATTCGTCTTGGAGATGAATTCACCGTGGGCAGTGTTGTGCGTTTCAGCTGTGAACCTGGTTACATTCTAAAGGGTTCACCAGAGAGAACCTGTTTTGCTAATGGTACATGGAAGGGAACACAACCGGAGTGTCATGGTTAGTAATTTGAATATAATTTGCCAAGAAGGCTTTTCGTTTTGCAGTTAATCAAACTTGCCAGTTCCTTTCTATGACTCTGAGCTCTGCTGAGCTGTCTGAGTATGAAGGAGTTTATTATTTAACTGTCCGTTAAGAATGTGTGCAGTTATTTGATCATCAGTTATTTGGTGATATTCTGGACACATCCACAGAAAAGACATTAGGAGACCTACAGTCTAATTAAGCATTAAATGCTCTGCCTTAGGATTTACTGCCAGGAGAATAAGATCTTCACATAGAAAAATAATGCATAGTATGATTATCACTAGAGACTTGGAAAATTGCTACAGTAAGATATTTGAAATTTTATTTAAAAAATTGCATCGCATTGCATTAACTTTTCTGAAGACAAAAACATTTCTCTTGATTACCACCTGTTTTACAGACTGTCTGTTGAAGCTCATAACAACTCTAACCCCATCTTAGAGTACAACTGCCCCAAGCCTCACTCTGTGTGTTATGGTCAATAGCCTAGGTTGCCCACTTGTTCTCAGTTGGCAGGGACTTCAAGGGCCAGGCTACATCTGGTCATTATGGGAGGGCGATGCCCCCGGGGTTCTGAAGGCCTGCGGCAAGCTGGAGACTGTAATGAACAGAACTATTGCTAGCGGCTGGACAGATACCAAGGGAGTTTCTGTGTAAAGGGATGTGTCCATCAAAGCAGATAGTTACAAAGTAGGATACACAAAAATATGATTGTGACAGAACTGGACAGGTGAAAAGCAAACCAGAAAAATAAAAGTAAAAACATTCCAAATCAGGAAGCTTTTCAGACAGACAGCATTGGATGTAATAATAAAAAAATGACATTGCGAAATATCTGTCAATTAATGAAAAATATTTAGATTATATATTGTCAATATTGTTGAATTTGAACACAGTTATATTAATGCTATAGACTCTTATATTGGATAAAGGGTTGATGAAGTAAAGAGATAATGACATATCCATTTTTACCCCAAATATCTCAGAGTAAGTACATATAATACTGATTTTGCTAAATTTATTCAATTCATCTTCTTTGATCATGTTTTTTTTTTTTTTTTTTCTCAACAGTAATTTCCTGTGGAAACCCAGGAACTCCACAAAATGCCCAGATCCTTGTTCATGATGGACTGACTTTTTCCCGATCCATCACTTACAGTTGCAGGGAAGGTTACTATTCTACTGGACTGCTTACCCGACACTGTACTGTAAATGGGACCTGGACAGGCAACATGCCAGAATGCTCAGGTAATTACCAGGTCAAAGACACACATTCACAGTACATCTATATTCCTGCTTGTACTTATAGATTAGAGATATTAAGCAACTTTTCACATTTCAATACTTGCCTAGGTCTTTATGGAATGCAAATGATGCAATTAGGTTACCACGGGAACTGAACTGTCATTAGCACCTAAGGTACATACAGATATACCGATCCTTCCTCTACGGACAGTCTTGTTACTAAAAGGGTTTTAATTTTGCTTTAGATTGTATGGCTCTTAAAAGCATGCCTATATGAGAAATACACTGAAAACATTTACAAGATATTCAAAATTTTCCTAAGACGGACACTTATTAAAAGGACCCACCCAGCCTAAGAAACAACTAAATTGGTAGATTTTTTTTGCTCTCAACTTATAAAGAGACACACTTACTTAAATATGTGAAACTATGGACACACCTGCATCTACTTTGATTTAAAACAAACCCATTAAACTTGTCATACCTCTTATTTTACTCTATTAACCTTCAATGACAGTGACTTCTAAAACTACTTCTACACCCAGAACCTTTTAGTGAAGCTACAAAGACAAACATCTCTGTATATTGTAATCAGTGTTATGTGCGAGGCCAACACAAAATAGTGCATAGTTGTGAAGTGAAAAAACAGATTGCATAGTTTTCTTGTTTCAATAAAAATCTGACAAGTTTCACATGGTTTTGAATTAGGCAGCATGTTGATACTCTGCACAGTTTCAAGTCCTCAGGGTGTGTGTTAATCCAATTTGCACATATGGAGACGTCTTTGTAAAATACCTCAAACATAGTAGATGTGGATGAAGAATGTGTGTGGATAGTAATTTCAAAAATTAATTTAAGCAAAAAGACATTTGTTTCAATGTAAAAAAAATAAAAAAAATAAAATAAAAAATCAAAATTTGTGATCCTTTCAAAAGGCATGGCCTGACAGTCCGTTATCCTTATGTCTCCGAAAAGGCACAGAGCCGCTGTACAGAGCCAGGAGATTCAGTAAATAGAGGTCAGCCAATCTTCTCGGTGGAGAGGATTAAACCTTAAGCAGCATCGTAATGGATTTCAAAACTCAGAGTTTCATCTGGTCGTACAGTTACTTGTTACAGCACTGTGAGAGAACATTTTGAGTGATTGAATAATCCCTGTGGATCTAAAAAAACTTTCTAAATACAGGCAACCCTAAAGTGGCGAAGGTTCTACACTCTCTTCTCTCTTTATGATGGGAACATAATGCAACTTAATTTTGCAGTTGGTGGACATGTCACCATTTCAAAGAGTATTGTTACGCCAGGACAACACATGTATCTGCAGTCTTTATTGTTACTGTGTAGAAAACCATAGAGAGGCTTTGTGCTTGTCCTAAAAGCATACTAACAGCCTGATCGACAATAACTGCTTTCTGGTTCAAGGAAAGCATAACACTTTAAACAAGCTTGGTTTCCTTGTCCTACTTACAGGTTGATTTTTTTCAAACATGTGGAATGTACACATTAACAATGCGTTATTGTCCAAAGGCATCTTTCTGCTACATGTCATGTTCCCTTTCTTTTTCTTTGTAGACATTTATTAAGAAAGCTAAGCTGCACTGCATTTGACTCACACAGTGCAATCCTCACTCTTTTTAGTCTTTAACTCTTTTTTTTCCTGCAGGGTAATAGAGTACAGTCAAGCAAGCTCCTGTTTTTTTATAGCAGCTCCATAGTACAAATTTAAAGATGCTTGTTTTCAGGATTAAGTGGTTTCTGATACAGAAACCATATATCTCCACGTAGGAATAATAGCTAAATAACTTTTTTTTCCTAAAATAAAGGTTTATCTGTGAATTAACACACCAACAATGTTGGCTGTTAGCGTATTTAGTTGGAGATTAACTTATTTGGGAAGAACATAAATTGATTCCCTCCAAGACTCAATCATTGCATAATTCTTAATGTATATATATATATATATATATATATATATATATATATATATATAGGCATTAGGTAACTTCCATATAAGATGAGTAATAAAGACAACAGGGTTTACAAAAATGTTTTTATCTTAGAACATTATTGCTTGAACTATCCTCTATAAATATCACATTCTCTGAAAATAAGTTGTTCCAACTAGTATTTTATAGTGGTTTTCTATATAAAAGAAATGTGTACATCAAACCTTCCTTCCTACCTTCCTTCCTTCCTACAAGACTTAGTTTATTCCTGTAGTCAAGTTTCCTTTTTGACAAGTGAGCACTACAGAATTATCTACTATTAATTAAATAATCAAATATGTCCTAGATACAGTGAGGGATGAAAATGTAGCAAAAGCATGTCATATTTTTCTTTGAATTCTTACCCGTTAGTTTTCTATCCTGTTTTCTTACTACAGTAATCAACTGTGGGGATCCCGGATTGCCAGCCAATGGTGTTAGGTTTGGGAATGATTTTACCTACAACCGAACCGCCACTTTCCAGTGTTCTCCTGGATTTACCATGGATGCTGACAGAGCCTCTTCTATCATCTGCACCAAGGATCGGACCTGGAATGGCACCAAACCGCTCTGCAGAGGTACATATGTGTTGGATCACGTGAATAGGGAGGGTGAATTTGCAAATGAGCAGATACATTTTTGGTGGTCTTTCTATTTAGTTTCCTTTATATGTCACTAATTTACATTCCTAGATAGAATGTACTTCATATAAAAAGCATAAGCATCTGTTTTTTTTTCTCCCTTTAGCAATTGTTTGTGGTCCACCACCACTCATCCCCAATGGACAAGTTGTCGGTACAGATTTAACCTGGGGCTCGAGCATAAGTTACTCCTGCAACCAAGGCTATCAGCTGTCCCTACCCACCGTGTTAACGTGCCAGGGCAACGGCAACTGGAGCGGAGAGAAGCCACAGTGCTTCCGTAAGTGGCACCCCACTGAAATACTTTACATATTATGATTAGTTTCTCAGATTGTTCTACCCATGTATGCATGTTCATATCCTGCAGGATGTATCTTACCCTCTTGAGAATCTAATTAAAACCCGACATGCGTTGCAGGTCACCTAATGTTACATCTCTCTCTCTTCCCTCTATCCCTTCCTATTACAGCTGTCTTCTGTGGAGACCCAGGGATGCCAGATCAAGGAAGAAGGGAGGACCGTGGGTTCACCTATCTTTCCTCTGTCTCTTTCTCTTGCAACCCTCCCCTTATTTTGGTTGGCTCAGCAAGGAGGTACTGCCAGTATGATGGCACTTGGAGTGGAACACAGCCCTCTTGCATAGGTAAACTTCTGGTTTATTCATCTTATTATGGAAAGTATTGTAATATTATTTTACATTTTGATTTAATTAATCCACAAAATATTTACAACTGTCCCCAATACGTGTTGTTAAGACGCACATCATTTGGATCCACAGCATTTCAGTCTGGTAAATAACTGATGTACAGAGTTAAGTGAATGTGGATTATAGAGTAGGACAACAATCCAAAGCATACAAGCAAGGTTCCTGTTGAATGGCACAAAGAAATGGTGTGATCTAGTCAAATTCTGGACCTAAACCCGATTGAAACCGAGTAGCATTATCTTAAACCAGCCATCCACGCTCAAAAGCCCTAAAATATAACAGCAATGCACTATAATCTGTAGGACTGAGATACTTTATACAGCTCTCAACATGAAACATCAGGGAAGAATTTTAGGTCTGTTATCAATAAAATTATTGAGCTAAAAAGCCTATAATCCCATGGCCCTAACAAGTATTGATTAAACTGGATGCCTTTGGTTTTACCTGCATCAATATGGATACCTCCATGTAGTGGTTGGAAAATGAAGATGGCATACTTCTAAACACCAGGTGTTATTAGACCTGTACCATGAAAGATGTCTGCAATTATGCTGCCGTAAATAAATAAAAATCTACAAGTACCTTTTAACGGGGATGAATAATGCCTCACCATTAAGTACAAATTCTTGCTGAATATAAAAAAACTAAGAATTACGACCTAATGGTAACAATCAAATTAAATATCCCTTTTTATACATACAGTACTGCTTGGCCCAACAGTTTAAATCAGTAGGGATACATTATAACATAAGTCACCTGAATTTTACCACATTTGCATTAAATTGCTGCAGAAAAAATAAATTTGATGTTTTTTGAAACTCAATATATTTAAAATGTGTTTTTACATTTGTGATGTGTTACTTTGGCAAACATAGTTTTATTATGACAATAGACGTAGACATGAGAAATAACTAAAACTTTCTAGATTGTAAGATGACTGCTTGGAATCTGGTTGCTAATAAAATCTTCTCTAACGTTAGCTTGTGCTGGATTAATGGAAGGAGCTGAAGGATTTAAATAAGAGCATGAACAGAATTTTTTGGGGAAGTAAAATATTGTCTTTGTTGTTAAAGGTAGAATTAAATAAACCCTTTTATTATAAAGAAATAACAACAGTTTCCAAAATGTGTAGAACACTGACGTATTTGTTCTTGTTGGGTATTGCCTATGGCAATCAATAGGATTATAATTGATGGAAAATGATTATAAATGGGGCCTCACCTGACAAGTCAGGAACTATATTAATAGCCCGATATATCAGTATCTAGTAGTTTAGCACCAGCCCAGATGTGGCTGATGTGAATAAACAAGAGTTTGTTTTAGATGTGTGTTGAACATAAACCCTGTCGGCATGTATGCAGAATAAATTGACAAACAGTGACTTTCCAAAATAAAAGTTTTTTTTACAAAAGAAAAAAATAAGACAAACCTTTAATCACCCAAGCTAGTAACAAACACATTAATGATCAGTATAAATCAATAACCAAAAGAAAGGAAAAATGAATGGCTAAATGTGCAATACAAATCGAAACCATAAATTCGTATGTCAGTTCTGGAGGAATCTGGTTGCTTTAAGGTCCAAGACTTATATTTCAAATGCTCCAATGAAAGCCAAATTAGTTTACTAATTGTTGTTAGTTTAACTAATTAGAACCATTGAATTTTGTCTAATCCAATAAACTATTTAAGGGAAAATAAAACACTGTTTGGATTAAGAAATGTTTTGTTTAAAAAAATATCTGGATAGTAAGTCATTGACCTTTGGAAAATTACTTTTATTATAGATAGATTACGGCAGTAAACGATCACTCCCAGGGTTTTGATGCATTAAGGCGGGTTCAAACACGGCTAATAATATTAGTTTTCTGTGCTTTAACAATCTACGTTGAACTGATCTCTATCTGAACACCAATAGTCTATTTATGAAATGCAGGCCTACCAAATACATGGGCTTATTTTAGCCTGTTGCTAACAGTAACCCATGTGGTGCTGTTTGGAGCCACTCTGAAGGGCATTAGGCAGCAGGCTAACAAAGGATTGCCAAGATAGTTAGCTGACTAGTAGCACCGGAGGCTTCTGACTTCGGACGTCGGCTCCCTTTGGCTCAACTACATAGTGATCAGCTCTGGCACTTACTGGAACAGTACCTTTGGAGCTCTCCAGCAGAGGATTCAACTCTCATCAACTCCGTTGTGGTGAATGAATGCTGCTTCGGCTTGTTCAGGTCCCACTGCATACAGGTTTCATCTCCCCCTCCTCTCGAGGCAGTCTGTAACTCAGGGAATGTTTCAGCAGGCTCTGAGAGTAACGATGGGTTTGTTTAATCAGTGTTTGCAATTCATCTGGTATCGGCAGTCTTGGAGTCCCTTGGAGTAAGTTTCTCCCAGAAACACATGTGCGTTCCTTCACAAGCGAAGGAAGGTGGTTGATAAGATGCGTCTTCTCTTTTAGCAAGCCCGGCCTAAGGCAAACTTTGAAGAAGAAGAAGCTGCTGCTGTTGCTTCTTCGTCTTCTCCTCCTCCCACTCCTTTTGCCACTGCTGTTGTAAAACACAATTAAAAATACTTATATATTCTCTATTCCCAATACATACATTAATTTCACTTTCCTCATTCATGAGAGCCTTTTTTGCAAGCCTACCAGCTATTTCATTTCACAAAATACTTGAGTGGCCTGGCATCCTCATTAAAATTACTTCACACCCTATCTCCTCTATTCAGTTAAGGCAACCCAAAATCTCCCACAAAATATCAGGTCGAGTCTTAATAGATCCACCAGAAAATGCACTCAAAGCAGCTGACGAATCAAAATAAATATGTCACACCAGGTTATTGCACTGAACCCAATCCAAAACCCACCAGAAAGCCAATACTGTAGCTCAGCAGTAAATACAGAGACATTATTAGAAACACGCATACATTTATGAAGGTTATTGTTCCATATGTAGACTCCAAAACCAGCTTTTCCAGAGTTCAGGTCTTTACATCCATCCGTAAATATATGATAAACATCCCTATTAAGATCCATAAACTCATTAACATGGCCATTGACAACATTCTTGTCCAACTGAATAGTTGTGTTATAGTTATGGTGATGATTTTTTTGGGGGTTTGAGAAGCTATTTAGTTGGAAAAGCGCTTTATAAAATAAGTTTTATTTGATTTTCTGCCCAACAGGCATATTATTTTCAATTTAAAAAACCTAGTTTATGGACCTAACCAGTAAGGATAAACCTTTCAAATGATATATCAAGAGATAGAAAAATAAAAAAATATAAACTGAAAGAAGGCAAAAACTCTACAAGGAAAAGTGGTTATAGACAATGGATGGATGAAAAGATTAAAGGATGAATATCAAATGAGAGAACTGATTAAAGTGTGTTGTTTGTTTCAGACCCAAGTCACACTACCTGTGGAGACCCCGGCATTCCACTCTTTGGAAGTCAGAACAACAGCCAAGGCTACCAGGTGTGAAAATGTTGTCACACAGGAAATGAGTTTATATGTTGCACCAAAAATCCAATTAAATCTTTAAAGGTCCTTTTTTCCTACCTTTGTACTACAACCTGTGCTTTCCTTGATTTTGTAATGTAAGCTGGCAGCTTGGACTGCAAGTGTGAAGAGTCAGTGATATACCAATATTGATGGTATAAGAAAACACATTATCCCTCTGGGCCTACCTTAGAGGTCATCGGGATTGCAGAATACTTTGACCTCATTTGATTATGTATATACAGCATTCACTAGAAAGAAAGAAAGAAAGAAAGAAAGAAAGAAAGAAAGAAAGAAAGAAAGAAAGAAAGAAATCTAAACTAGAGTTAGGAAGAAAGCAAGTGATTTCTTCCTGAAGTGAAGATTAAAGCTCTTGCAGTTTGGTCAAGATCATTCAGAATTGCTTTCACTGAAACATGACAGAAACCGTGAAAATGGACGTAAATCGCTTTATCAACGAATGTAGTAAAGTCTGTTAGAGATCTATAATGAAATACAATGCTTTAAAAAACGGTTTGTATACTTTTAAGTATACAGACCGTTATTACCACAAACCCTTATTACCACAAACTACACTGTGATTTGAAGACTTTACATGATATACCTACCAAAAGCAGAGGGTGAATGCAAACGTATGGGAGAGCATACAGGGTTTTCATATATGTCTTTAAAAATATTCTTAAAAGTGCGGTATGTATATATTTGTGTTCACCCCTCTAGGAATTCAGTTCTTCAGATTGCAAAAAATAATAATAATATGCAAATTCCCCTACCTGTTGTAGTGGCACAACGATTTAATGTAATCCTTTTTCCTACATTTTTTGTTTTAGATTGGCAGCACTGTGTTCTTCAACTGCAGAAAGGGCTACTTATTGCAAGGCTCAGTTTCACGTACATGTCTGCCCAACCTGACCTGGAGTGGATTTCAGCCTGAGTGCATTGGTAGGTGCACAGCCTCTTATTCTGAGAACAAATTGCAAAACACATCTAGTGGAAAAAAACAAACAACTTTTAATTGTGAATTAAAATTCACTCCATTCAAGCATTACTCCGAACTTGCTGCCTACATATTGCATTTGTGCTATTTTTAGAATAGTCTTTTTGTTCCCTTTGAATTTTTATACCTATCTCTCTCCAGCCCACCACTGCAGCCAGCCAGAGCTACCTGCTCAGTCTGATGTTAGAGCCATTGAACTGCCATCCCTAGGCTACACGCTGATCTATACGTGTCAGCCTGGCTTCTATTTGGCTGGGGGATCAGAACACAGAACGTGCAGATCCGATGGCAGCTGGTCAGGGAAACCACCACTATGTGCAGGTACGTATATGATTTTATTAAACCTGTAAAATAGTTTGGAGACTTATTTAAATAAATAATTGAAAGCATGGGTAAACATACACTGTCTGCATTTTATGTCTGCAAAATTGTCCAACTTGTTAATCTTGAATGTGCCTAACAAAATATTTGTATAACTAAATGTTTTTTTATAAATATTTTGACTCGTTAAACCCCAAACTTCAGTGTATTTCAATTTACTTTTATCTAAATACCAGCTCAAAGTAGTCAATTTTTAAAATGTAGAAAATAGATTTTTGCTTTTGTTTTACATTTCTTATATAAAATGTTATACAACCAATATTTTCAGAAGTCCCTTTATTAATATAGTCCTGAGAGAACAAATGTTTAGTGCATAAATAATACAAGGAGTATCATTGCACACAAGTCACTCAGATCTTGTGGTCAAGCTGTCTTCCCAAGTAGTACTGTTTTTAGCTCAGTTAAATCACAATGTTTTACTCAGAAATATAATGTTTTCTAAATAGCCTGTAAGGAGGCAATAATGTGCTGCCGTATACACCGTTTACTTTGAAGAGATGAGGTTATTTCTGTCCCTGAGGAAAGCAGCAGATGTCTGCTCCCTATATTTTCAAAAGCAACTGTCAATGTTTTCATTCATCTGCTTACGATCTAAACTATCCTTTTGTTTTATTAACTTTGTTTGGTTCCACCATCTGAGTCGGGCAATATAGTTCGTAGTGGCACTTATAGTCTATGAGGTCATAGATATGTGGAAGCTGAGAATTCCAAGCAGACCTTAGTTAGCAGGGTTTTGTCCCTGGACAACATTTCCGCCACAGGAACATTAATTCTAACATAATACAAAATTAATAAAGGAATGGAATAGAACTGAGCATATTTATATATGAAACTGACCCAGTCAAAATAAACGATCTGAACTTATCTGAATGACATTTTTCTTGTCGTACTGACCATTTAAAGTGCTAAATACTGTAGCCACATTCACCCTCATTTATAAACAACTTGGCGTTAAGTGCCTTGCTCAGGGTTACATTGGTGTGTGACAGGCAGAAGTTGGAACTAAACCTACAACACTCCAATCATAAGCCAGTTACCCAACAAGCCACTGTCATTGTGCTTGAAAATCCCAGTAGATCAGCATGAGACGACATGTGATTGGCTGATTAGAAATTTGCGTTAATGAGCAGTTGGACAGGTGTGCCTTATAAAAGAACCTGTATGGATGGATGGATGGATAATGTTGCTTATGCTGAGTCAGAGTTCAGATTTCTCATAATGACAAAACTGGGGGATCCTAGCAGTGTTTGTCGTTTTTTTTTCCTGTGACACATATCCCATCCATCAGGCCATTAGATTGCTTGAAGCCTAACACCCTTACACAGCTAAACACATCTACAAGCTTTAAACTATTAGCAAAGGTGCAAAACCTGATTAGCCCAATGCTTCCTATTGATCTGTTTAAGTAGATGTATGTCTCACAAATGGCATGGCTCCCCTAGCAAGTTTTGGCAGGCTAACAGACTGCGTTTGGGACTTCCCAAAGCATCAACCTAAATACATACAGAAGGGGAAAAAAATAATAATCACCATACAATTATCTAGGGTACCGGGATGCTAATGGGTGAAGATGAATTATATAATGGAGGCAGATAGTCATGAGATGGATTCCTTGTCAAACTGTTTGTGAAATATACAGGCTTGGGGTTTTTTAAGACCGCATTGTAAAGAGTAGAGGCAAGGAAGAGAATTGGACATTGTACATACAAGACATTAACATCGGCTGTGGGCACAGTGATGGAAAGGCAGCTCAAAAGACTGGCAGCTAATAAAGTGAAAGCGTGACTGTGTTTAATGTTTATATTTATGTCTATCTCAGTGCTTTTTACAGGTATGAAATATCATAGCTGCCCCTGTTTGCAGTTGTGAGTAAAAGCCTTTTCTTTCTGCTCATCACTGTGGGTGTATGTTTACTACAGTGATGTAGTCTTGTGATCCCTTGTGAGCTATAAGGCATTATTAATGTGCCTCCATTGAAGCTGTGAAACTCTCTATCTGATTTAGCCAAAACCCTGCCAGGGATACTTTGGCTGCTTTTTGACATGGGTCAAGTCTCACAAGCAGCCTTCACTCTGGACACCACAGGTCTTATAAGTTGTAAGCAAGAGGTGCTTGTAGTAATGCCCCTTAGATTGGTTTATTTCAAGTAAGGATTCTTAAAACCTTATTTTGACCCTTGTACATTTAAAATAAAAAAAAATTCTAACATCACATGTTTGTCCTCATGAGCTCAGAGTTTCAGGCTGTTTAGTTGGTTAATAAAAGTGGATCATGTCAGATTTTTTTTCCCTCAGTAGTATTTTTTATATATATATATATTTATGTAGTCAATAACCAATTCAATAAAACCTCATTCATCATCTAAGGATTCTTTTTGTAGACAAAGGAAGCAGCCCAAACAAATGCATAGTAACTTTAAACAATAATTCACATGGAATTACAAAATCATTCTGAAAAAAAACAGAGAAAGATGTAGGTAAAAAAATAATATTAACATCAGTTGTTTTTACATTATCTGTAAAAAATATATAACTGTGAGCAAACAGTAATAAAAAAGTGCAGTAATGGTGCACACACTTCTAAAAAAAAAAAATAAACACTCAATTCTTAGGTCGTAAGCTTTGGGTAATTAAGTTCGATTGTAGAAGGAACAAGTATTTAACACATGAAGAAAACCATATGCAAAAAAAGGCATAGAAAGCCTTAAAGAAATATTCACAGGGCTTCATGGAATGGAATTTCATGGCCAAGCAGCCTCGCAGCGCAAAGTGTAAATTCAAATTGTTTTATGCACTGGTGTAAAGCATGCTGAAGGACACCAAAGCAATGCTGACAAACTCTGGAGTGACAAACTGGAAACACTTTGGAAAAAGCCTGTTCATGTACCAACAAGATGGTTCAGCAGTGCACAAAACACAGTCCATAAGAATGATAAGCAAGTTTGATGTAGAAAAAATTGAATGGTCTGCACAAAGCCCTGACCACAAGCACCTTTGGCATGAGTTATAGGGGAGACTGAGAGCCCGATCCTCTTGTCCATCAAATAAACTTTTTCTCAGCTTTCAACTTTCTGAGTTACTTTTTCCTGCCTTCATTGATATTGAACATTTCACAATATCCATTTGGTTGAGACAAAAAAAATAGTGTACAATTCAGAAACCATACCTAAACACTTTCATTGGCTAGTGTGGTTTTCTTTTTGACCAATAACCTAATGAATTGACTTTCCCTAGAACAGCATGAAAGGGGTAAATTTAGTGAACCACAAGACTGCTTGGTCAAAATGGACTTGCTAAGGAAACCTTGGAACACTGTCATAACCGTTTGCAGTTTTACTTTCTCTAAATTAAACAGTACACAATTAGAGACTTAGCCTAATTCAAGTTTTCTTTTTTGTGTGTGTGCTTTGGTTTTCAGCTGATAATCGGCCAAGTGGTAGAAGCCCAGTGGGTACCGTACAAGAGCCTCCGTCTAAACTGCCAGGTAAAACAAGCACATCCTGAATCAAGAATAGACTTTGTTGAGAACAACAATAAATTAATGCAGTAGTTCATTTAATCAGGAAAAATGCATGATATTTTCTGGTTGTTATACTCTGTTTCTTTCCTTTTTAAGACCCAATAATGGTTTGCTAAACCTTGTTGTTTACTGTCACGTCTCATTCAGTCCCTGGTGGCGTGTTTGCGAAAAATTCCCTCTGGAGGGGTTCTTATGAGTACCTAGGAAAGAAGCAGCCAGCCATGCTTAGCATCACTGCCTTTGAACCTTTTAGTAACCGAGTTAACGGGACGCTGATCGACCACAGTGGGGTTGAGCTAAATTTAGCAGGTAAGTGCCCTATCATTTGTAGAGAAGAATTACAAAAAGGTTCTCTGTACAATCATTATTTTACAGGAAATTCTTGTGAAGTTCAGCGTTAGCCAAACAGATAACAATGTGAAACATTAAGACGAACTAGGAAAATAAATTTTGTTTTAACAAAAAAAGAGCCTTTTTTTTAACCTATGATTCATTAGTGATAATTAATGGACCAATAAGCAAAATAACACCAAGGAACAATGTTTTTCTTAAACTTTTCTTAAATAATCAGTATTCCAGTGTCATCACTCTAACATTAAATATATAACTAGAAATAATATACTATGAAAGTGTTTGAAATCTCCCATTAATTATGAATTACCAAAGATATGATGGTGATATAGTGATGATTCATGATATCCTTTGGTTACCTCTTAAAACCAAATGTTATCCTCACTGCAACCCATTTTGAATTGTTTCATCTATTTTTAGTTGTACTTATTTGAGTAATATTGTTATATTGTGGATTTAAGGAGTCTGCCTAACCAAAGCTTTAATGCTTCTAAAAATATGTAAACATATTTTAGATGCATTAGTAAAATTACAGAAGAACCAACACTGCATATATGTCAATGTTCTTTAGAAAAATATAACAGTAGGCGATGTATTACGACCCCATTGTTGGAAGATATTATACTTTTTATGTTGAGAAAAATTTGGCCAAATTAATTTGTGAGACATTATAAAGCTAAAAATGTTAACACTTATTATGCCATGCCAGTTTAAGGAATCAATTTATTTTTTTACTTGCTGTCAGACATGGAACACCTATTCATGTCATAAAATGTTTTGTTTTTGTTTGTATGTTTTTTACTGCTGGGTACCCCATTATCGATTGCATAACTTTTTTAAAGGTTGATCCTTATTTCTAAATTGTCTTGTCTACCTCTGAACCTTTTCTTTTCTTGTAGGAACATATAAGAGAGAGGAAGCCCAGCTGCTGCTACAGGTTCACCAGATCAGCGGTCCGGTGGAGATCTTTGTGAACAAGTTCAAAATAGACAACTGGGCCCTGGACGGACATGTAAGTGCAGGGCACAAAGTCAGCTTCATTACAGCACCTTCCTTTGTTTCTGTAAAGATGTTACATCTCACACACTTAAACTCACATCTTCATAGTGAGCCACACGAAAGCATACATCCACACTAACCGTGTCACTCTAGGGAGATGGAGGGCCCACTGAGAGTTTTCTCTTTAATTAAAATGTCAGTTAAATCATTGCTTGGTAATCAGGACTTGACAGACCCCCACACTCCTCCATCCTGTATTACCCTCCAACCCAAGGCTCCTCTAATACAATACTTCTGATTTTAATAAATGAAAATACAGGTCACAGTGCTTCTAAGCCTTATTTTGCAAGATGTGCACAGAAATGTATTTTAAGGGTTTTGTTTTTAATTTGGAGTGTTCCTCTTGTGCATAACCGGGTGAAGGAGCCTGTTAGTTTGTGATCTTGAGCAGAAAAACGTCACATGAAATGCCAGCCATAAGAGCACCTATCAGCTCTTTTTGACATATTTAATTTTCTCCATGCACCAACTGCTGAAGCTTTGATGATGCTCCCCTTTCTACAGCATTGATGTGACACATAAAATGTCTCTTCTCCATTCTTCTCTCACTAGGTGTCCTACATCTCCTCATCCAACTCTTTTGTGTACCAGGGATTTGTCAGAGGAAAAGGCTTTGGCCAATTTGGTCTCCAGAGATTGGGTGAGTGAAACTTCCTCCCAGCTACAGAAAAGTAGACTACTTCTGTATTTTTTCCCTCTTCAGCAATTATCATCCAGCTTAAAATACACGTCTGTGTCACGAAACAAATCAGTTTGAATGGGTTTTTACTAATAATACTGAAAAGAGTGGTGAAATATTTTCAGTATTATACCAGATGCTTGTTCATAGGGGTGTGTGCATAATTTTGATCTTAAATGGAATAAACAAAACACAATTACAAAATGTATGCATTTAAATACACTATTTTAAAAACTCATAAAATTTTTTTAAACACATTCCACCTTTTAGTGAAGTTCACTTTATGTGATTGTCCATGTTGTTTTGTTCCTGATCTAAATCCATTCAGCTGCCAAGATGAATCCCAAAAGCAATGTAAGGCTAAGAACGCATCAACACTTAACCACGATAGCTAATGTATTTAATTTGTTCACGATAATCTCATATGTAAATGCTTTACAAACCCTTTTTACTGCTGATATGAATGAGAACAATACAGTTATTGGAGATAATGACAAAGCACTTACAATTTAAATGCTTCAGAAACATTTACTGCTGATGAGTAAAACTGTGAGACAGAGAAGGCTTGTAATAGTGAAGTTTATTCCAAAAAGACTCAATTTCATCCAAAATTGCATTACACCTTATTCATTAAATATGCAATAATGCATTTGGCTTTTTTGTATGCCAGTGTGGAAGATTATTCATGCTTTCTTGATAATATACTTGTGGGGTGGCATTGTCTGTATGCATGTGTGTGTGGGCAGTGATGAGCAGTAAGTTGAGATGTAGCATAACTGTACTTTTGTGTTAACACAGGTGAAGTATTTGTATGCTCTATGGAAAGTGATTGTGAGACTCTCTTGTAATGAGAAAGGTGCCTGAGTAGCAGGTGCCTCCTCCTACCCCCTATTGCAACACACTTATTAAGCAAACAGCCCTGTGTTATTCCAGGCGCTTGGGGCTGAAGCCAGGGTATTCATCTGTATGAGTTTAAGTGTGTACAAACACCAGATGTGTGTCTGGGAGGTGGGGTAGATCTTGGAAATAATCCTACCTAATTTGACGACACTTTGTGCTCTCTTTTAACTCAGTGGCGGTGTAACAGCGAGTGCCATTTGTCTGCTTAAATGTGTTTGTGTATCTGTTTGTGTGCCCATGCTTATGCAGCGGGGGTTGATTGGCAAACACCACAAAACCCCATAATTCAATTTCGTCCTGTTTGTCATCCGCCCTTTATTAGAGCTTTTTGGCATTCTGTGGCGAACAGGTGGGCTGTCACTAGTCCACTGTTGCTTTTGCAGACACACAACTTTAGAAATTAGATGACACATCTGAAATGAGTTAATAGCTGTCGGTCTTTGATGCCAGTAATTAAAAGTCATTGTTGGGATAATGGAATTTGACTCTCATGGGGGTGTGAACTGAAATTAACACATAGAAGTGAATGTGATCAAAATTACATAAATCAGTTTTACTGGTGTTGTTTATAGTGTATGAATGGAGGGTTCCTGGGAACTCTCCTCAGATGCCAAAATTTGTTTTAATTTGTTTCCATAGATGACTGGTTATGATATCACTAACCACTCTTGGTAGAAGACTAGAAAAACTATTTACACCCTTTGCTATGTGTATGCTTAAAGAGTACTATTACAATATTGTTTAAGGTTGAATTTATTGTTGTCTATTTTTTCTGCAGAGCGTTTAGATCCCAGTCGTGACAACCCAGGCTACAACTTCGCCTCCAACAGCAGTTCAGTGGCAGCTGCCATTCTAGTGCCTTTTATAGCCATGATCATTGCAGGCTTTGCTCTATATCTCTTTAAACACAGGTAAGACTGGGATATTTTTTTCTGCGAATTGTATCTACATTTATTTTTTTTAGAGTAGGATTTCAAAAATAATCCTGCTACACATATTTACGTCTAAAACACATGTACGTTAAACACATTATACTGTGAAACCAGTATTAAACTTTTGCAAATCACTTTATACCCCTTTAAACTTTTCGAAATGTTGCTTAATACAGGCCATGGATTTTAACTATAAAGTGGATCATGACAAAGGGAGGAAATAAAGGATGCGTACTGTGGTTTTCTAAATGTTTTTTCAAAAAAGTTTGCCACGTATTTGTATTGACCCCCTTTACTTTGACGCCTATGAATAAAATCCATTGTAACCAATTGTCTAGAAAAGTAAATTAATTCAGAAATAAAGTGCTCTTTTGTATAGTTTAAGCTCATTGTGAATCCAGCTGTTCTGTTAAAGGCCTCTGAGGTTTGTCAAAGAACATTAGTGAACAAACAGCGCCAGCAACATAGAGGAACGTTCGAGACAGGTCAAAGTTAAAGTCATAAAAATTGTAAATTAGTTTCTGCCTTTTGGACCACTATATGCCGTACTTTGAGCAAATTAAGTCTTTTTCAAAAGGCAAGAAGAAAGCTATTGTTAAAAGAAAGCCACAAGTAGTCACTGTTTTCTACAGGTAATACAGTGGACAAGCAGTGGATGAAATCCAATCTTCCAAAACAATCTTCCAAAAACTAATGGGCAAAAAATGAATTCTTCAGGGGTGAAAAGTTTGTAGACATCTCGCGAAAGACTTGTAGGTGTAATTGCAGTGAAAGGTTGTCCTACAAAATATTGATTCAAGGGCGCTGAATACACATGCATCCCCGTTTTCCATATTTTAATTTCCAAACAATTTTCAAAACCAATAAGTATTTTTCCCTCCATTTTTAAGTATGCAAGTTGAGGATGTACAGATACATTTGCATGACACTGTTTGCTTTCAGAATATATTAACCTAATCATAATATTATCATTGGAATAAAACATGAGTTAAATTGCACCATCACACTATGCATGAACCAATCTATATACATTTTAAAATCATATGTTACAGCAGCAAAATCAATAGGTTTATATTTTTCTGCTTCATAAGGAATTCAACTTTTCTAACAACTCTTATTTGATTATTCACTTTAGAAGAAGGCCCAGAGTTCCCTTCAATGGTTACGTGGGCCATGAGAACACAAATGGTCGGGCTACGTTTGAGAACCCCATGTACGACCGCAACATCCAACCCACTGACATTATGGCCAATGAGACAGAATTCACAGTTAGCACAGTGTGCACAGCTGTATAGCAAAACTATCCTTCAGTGGTAAGAATCTGAAAATCTTCACTTTATTTCAGACTTATTTTCTAATCAGAGAACAATATCAGACTAGTTTGCTCCTGTTATTAATGCTGTTCTTTTTTATAATCAGTGCATGCATCTCATGCTTTTAAATTAATTGTGACTTCTTCTTTGTCTTCTGTTGCATTCCTTTTCATTATCTTCATCATGCTGGTTATATTTTTATTTCCATTTTTCCCCTTTTAACCCTTCTCCCCCTGTGTGGATTTTTTTCTTAAAATTGTACCTGATCCCTCATTCTTGTTCTCCACCGCATACATCTTCTTTCACACCGTTCGTTTTAACCATCAGTCAGTTAAGGAAGGAAAGATGCACCGCAACCTCCACGCGCTGCCGGCAGAGGACCTCTATAGTTCCGGGTGCAGATGGCAAGAAACATATTATTTTATTAGCTGATTCAAGAAACATCTGCAGTTGAAGAGCCTCGTTCCTGCAGGAAACCAGAAAAGAAACTATGTGAGAGCAACAACTATATCAAAGGTCAACAAGAAACAGCTCTCTGACTTTACATGGTTTCTTGATCATGTTCCATATTCCAAGGAAAAGCTTCCATCTGAACCTGCAGCTGACAGGAGTACTGCTGGAGGCAAAGCTGTGATGACTTTTCTCACCCCCCTTCGCCTAAACCCAAAGGGGAAGGCTGTGTAAGTCATAAAATGTACCTGTAGCTAACAAAGAACTATGTGCACTGTGTGGTGGGCAGCCAGATCATCTTCCCTTCTGTTTTCTATTTGGCTCTTTTATTTGTTTTACTTTTTTTACGTTTCTTTTTTTTACGCTGCCAGCTTTCTGTGATTAGTAATTGGGGACACTGTTTTCTCTCAGATCTCTGCTATTGATTCTGTCAAAAGGTTTCACCGAATGCTGCAAGTTTCAAGATGTAGTTTCCAAGGCTATGTAGGAAACTCTTCTCATTACTTTGCTCTTCATGATATTTTTTTCTTGTTCTGGCTGAAGAAAAGGTTGAGGTAGCAAGAGTCATTTGGAAAAAAGTAAAGAGTGAATTTATGTGACCCAGAGTGAAGACTAAAGACGGGGTGCCTGTGTGTAAATGTGTGTACACGTTTGTGGTTTCAACCAAAAAAAACAACAACATGACAATTGTTATTTTTGATATAACAAAATAATGTTCTTTTTTGGAAGAAAGATTAGATCAGAAGGAAATATAACTTAAATATAACCCTTCAATTAAAGGTCTGTTCAATAGAGAAGAGAAATGAGAATCCAGGTCCAATTAGCAAAAACGTTTACTCCTCTTCTATTTTAGTCTGTTTGTGGTTCAAATGCATCCATACTGTAATTTTGCCTTTGAAGAATAATTAGTTGTCAAACAAACAAAAATTATCTTAAAAATCAAAGTTTATTTCTTTTCTCAAATAGAGATGGAGTCTGTTATACATTCCCATGGACAAAACTATTTTAGGACCACTTTACATTTTTCATTTGCATCCACATCTGAGGGCAAAGCTGTAGCACCAACTCATGGCTCGTTCTTCTGAAAAGAATAGTGCATATAAAAAAAAATAAATTCACCTTTTTTTTTTTTATTAGCAAACAGATTATTTTTCTGATAAAATGCGACACTTTTTCTTTAGTTTGTATTTTTAGCTTAAGTCCCGGAAACGTTTTATCAGTAAAAGTTCCTTTATATGTTGTCGAAAGATGTCATATTGCCATAAGTAAGACAGGTGTAGAAATTATTAGCACAGTAGAAGAGCTAGTCAAAATGCACCACAGTATAGCTGATTTTATGGATTTAACACTAAATACTTGAATGCTTGTATCCATTGGATGTGGCACTATATTAGCAGATATTAAACAGCTACATTTTCATAGGAGACACTGCACAAGAGTATTAAGAGCTGAAGAACTTTTACGCTGCTACATTATAGTTATACTGGCAGACACTGCCGGCTATATCGATCCGTTTCATCAGCAACGATGTGTTACCCAGCTCTAATTCCACTGTGATTACAATAAACTTTTGGATTATGCAACAGGCAAAAGCATGAAGGTGGAATAAGCATATGCTCTCTTCAGAAACTACCAGGTGGATTCACTATCAGCTAAACTGCTGGCAACCTCCATCAATCTAACTTTAGCAAAAAAACACAAGTTATTCAACTGATAAATCAGCAAGAAACTTAGGTGGAAACTTAGGGGCACCAATATAGTGTTTTATCCAACAGATGCATTAAATTACTCAAATCAGCTTAAATTGGGGTTCCACATTGTTAGTTGCATTTCTTGACCTTTGTAGTATTTCATTACATTATTTGGTATATAGGTGAATAGTTCAAATAATTTGACAGGATCTTCACTATCCCATTTAAGGTGCAGAAGTAGCTCCTTACACCTGGCCTTAGAAAAAGAAATATAAAAAAAGAAATTCTCAGTTCTTTAAAACATTTAAATGAA
This sequence comes from Apricaphanius iberus, assembly GCA_028564705.1. NCBI lineage: Eukaryota > Metazoa > Chordata > Actinopteri > Cyprinodontiformes > Aphaniidae > Apricaphanius > Apricaphanius iberus. The sequence goes on along the minus strand of JAPXFQ010000710.1, from coordinate 4,198,029 downwards.
GGCATCTAAGTTTAAATAATGGATGAGTCATTGTTGCATTCCCTCTAGGTTACGTTTGGGAATTTTCCCTCCAAGTTAACGTCTGACAGATCCATTCTTTTAAAGAAGAGTTTCAGTTTTGTTTTCTGCTCATCATAAAACTGCTTGCTCTAGGCTGTGACAGCGGGGGAGTCTCTGGCATACTGATTACTGCCGTGCATTAAATTGGAAATGATAAATGCAATATTGGAAAAATAGTTTATGCCTTTAATGCTAACACTTCTTATCTAACACTGCGAGGGGAAAATAAAAATTACAGGACATGTTTTTAGAGTGCAACACAGAAGAAATGCAATCAAATATATCTGTGGGAATCTACTTTGTGTGTCTTCTTCTGATGAGAGGACTTTTATGAACCACTTTGTAGGCCTGTTTTTCCTGACGATGCTTAATGGGGTGAATCATGTTTGAATTTCCCTAAAAGAAAATGAGCCTTTATTTGTGGCTTCCTTTTATTTTAGCTATCAAAATAAAATAAAAAAATTAACTTGTAACATCCTAGGGTGCATCCTTATTTACAGAATAGTGTATCCATGCACCTAGAAAAGGTTAATGACATATTTATACCAATTGTTTTTTTCTCAGCATTGTTAAAAATAAGTAAATTAAACGAAAACAAAATTGCCCAGAAAATTTTTTTTTTTCTTAGAAATCAAGTCCCTTGAAACCAATCATTACATTATTCTCTGTCATTTTCACTGTGGTTCAGTAATTGCTTTGACAATTTTATCACTTTTAAAGCTCTCTTTTATCTCGACCGTTCAAGTAGAATATTTGGCCACTTTCTTCCTCTGGAATTTGAGAGATAGAGAAGGAAATTAATGAATTACCCTGGAGATTTCACGGAGAGACGAGCAGTTACACTCATATAATTCCAAAGACCTCTGTGCTAAATTCGTATAGTTTTGTGCAGCAGTTGCATGGTGCATTACATTTATTTTGGCTCTAAAGCTGCTTTCAAACATCTCAGTGGAAATGATGGCTTTATTACATATCTGTTCAGGCTACTTTGGTGGAGCCTTTCCCCTCAATTAACTCTACAATGGCAATTTTCACACATTTCTTTAAACTGCTTTAGAAATATAGGTAGCTAATATAATTATCACCCCAAATGTTCCTACAAGAGGCTGATTATATTAAGCTGTATGATTTAATGCATACAACCCAAAGTAGATCTCATGTAAATGATTGTACTAAGAAGGGCTCATTCTAAGCAAATTTAAAAAAATTGTTATTAAAGTGGCCAAATTTTTAACCTTTTCATGATTTTACCTACTCCAGTCTTCAATAAGCACTTTATGTTCATTATAGTGCCTTGTCATAGCTCATAAAATCACCTTCAATCTTAAGCAGCTCATTTTGGCCAGTAAATTCCAACTATCTTTACTAAAGTTTTGGGGTCAACGCAAAGTGGAGCCCTTCTGTCAGTCACTGATTATCTCTCTGGCTACTTATTGGTTTTGAAAAACTCCTGAAGCACTGAAGAGACTGAGCTGTCGTTTTAATCTTACCGAAGGAATAAGAGCTTCTAAAGATGTCAGAGTATAGATCCATTGCGCTTTATTATCTCTACATTTTGGAGGATAAGGATTATTATCCAGAAATAATCCTTGTCTGCTTGCCTAAAAGTTTGGTTAATTTGTCCAGCCCTGTTTTTTCGTTGATGGTTTAAAGGTTACTTTATCAGTCAAAGAAGAAAAAAAAATCTAAATTCATCAGTTGAAAAAAAAAATGAGAAAATGAAACTTAAGAAAAAACATCTGGTTAATTGTGGAAATTTATTTCTGCTTAATAAATTATTGGAGCTGTTTTCCTTTTATGCTTCTTAGCCCAATAAACTCTCACTATACCACAGTTACATGAAAATTAAGATTGGTGAGTTTTGGATTGAGCTATGCTGCAACAGTTAGAACTGAGTCTTCCGTGATAGCAGGTTGCAAATTTTTGCTTTTTTTTGTGCAAATCTTTAATCACTAACTCTGTTCATTTTGGCTCATTTTTGTTATCAGTCCCACACAGCTCTGAGTCCCCCCCCTGCTCACCATCTCTTCTATAATGTAACACACCACAGCTATGGTCTGAGTTCACTGAGTTTCCTCTCAGTCAGGGAGCAGAACAAAAGCCTCCCCACTTTTTCTCTCTCTCTCTCTCTCTCTCTCTCTCTCTCTCCCTCACTCTCACTGTCTCTCTCTCTCTCTCCCTCTCTCTCTCTCTCTCTCTCTCTCTCTCTCTCTCTCTCTCACTGATTTTTCAGCACAGGCCAGACTCTACATGTCGTGAAAAAAACCCAAGCAATCCATCAGTTATGCAAAGTGACACTTTCTGAAGCAGGTATCATTTACAATCTACCATCTTTCACTGTCACCACATATTGATGGCTCCCAAAAAAACTCACCTTAAGCTTTGCCTTTACTCATTTCAGTATGTCAGGGAAAATACAGGTGCACCTCAATAAAATAAAACATAATTGAAGAATAGTTTATTTCCCTAACTAAATTTTTTTTCTTTTTTAGAACATTTTAATCATACAAAACTTGGAATTTACCACATAAAAAGTTGGTTGACTTGGCTGCACATTCCTCTTTGCTGCAGTTTTCACTGCTGATTGCGCACATCTTTCTTTTAGATGTTTTCCATCCACTTAACTTTTCATTAAATGCTTGGATAAAGCACTCTGAAATGCCTGCGTTGCCTCCTGCTTTGTGGAGACTGTCCACTTTCTGCTGAAAAAAAATAAAATCTAGTCACAAGCCTTCCCCATGGCTATGTAAGTCAAAATCATTTTAACATATTTTGCATAATAATTTATTTTTATTTAATATAACACATTTTAAAGACAACAATGGTTTTCTTTACAAGTCTTAATCATCACAATTACCTGAAATAAATACTTGAAATGACTCATTCGGTGTAATGAATTCAAACATTAATTTCTTTAAATTAAATTACTGAAACAACAATGTTTTTGATTATATATTGTTTTTATGATGTACCTATAAGCACTTGTCAAGCATGGATTACAGATAAAATTAAAATTTAGTTTAATTTAGATAAACTGGCATTGGATTATTTGTTTGACTTCTTAAGTTAACCACTCATCTACCAAAGAATGTATTTCATTTTATCAGGATTTATGTCTGCACTGTGTTTAGTGTTTGGAATAAACTTTTTTTTGTGTGTGTGTGTGAGAATGTTTGATTTTTTGGAGAAAATTTTAGAAAGTTAATTATTGAGCAAAGTATTTATAAAAAAAAGACATGTTTTTTTTTTTACCCACAAACCTAACATTCCTGTTTGTTCCATAAAGAAGTATGAGGTCCCATATTTTTAGCTTGTTTTTTTTATCAATTTGATTTGGCTTTTTTTTATAAGCTACTGCTGTTGTCTTCTCATCAAGCTTCTCTATGAAACTAAACTTGTAAACTCATAGCGCCTAAATGGGATCAACGTGGCTCTTGAATGCCTCAACAAAACAGTGAAGGGCAAAGAAATCTGTCTTGCTGCACACCAAAAGGGAAACTTATAAAGAACCTGACAAACATGGACTCAAGTAGACTGTGTATCAACGGAGCAACTGCAGCAGGAAACTGTGTCTAAGAAAAACATGTTAACAAACAAAAAAAATATATAACTTTTTTTGTACAGAGATATATTTTTATGGAAATACATTTGTAATATAAAAAGAGAAAATGGATTTACATATATGTAAATGATTTTCTTTTTCATTATTGTAGTACAAATGCTAGTGGGGAATATATAAAAAATCTATATATAAATATAAATATATATAATATAAATATGGAAAGAAAATAGAAACAAGGCTTTTTGTATTTGTAAAAACGATTGTATATAAAAGTTTACATACATACTGTACATATGTAAGACCCACCATGGCTTGTCTGCAATATATAAAATGTATTTTATCTGTCTGTATATGATGCTTTGCATTGTGTCTAAGCTTATTCTACTTTCTTGAACTTGAAGCTTATTTTGAAAGTTTTTGGAATAAAATATAAAACCGACCCTCCAACAGTGTGTTTTTGAATGCTTCTGTTGATCATGTTATTGAACATAAGAGAAGCTCCTGGGCCCGGTTTTTCAAAAGGTTAAATCCGGATAAAATTGATCCGGATTTAGTAATCCTTTTCTTTGCGATCTGTGATCACGTAATCAATTTTACTGTTAAGACAGTTTTTCAAAGCAACATCGGATTGGATCAGTCTGATCTGGACAGGAACTTTTCAGGATCACCAAGTCTGAATAGCCAGTGCTCAAACAGCATAGGAAAACCCAATGTAGAACTATAGATATGTAAAGAGCAACAAGTAGAATAGCCAGTGTGAGGTCAATATAAATGTATTTTTATTTGAAACGAAAACATTTAAAAAAGAAAAAAAAAAGCAAGAAAAAAAAACCATCCTCTTCCAGCAGTCCACTCATGTGAGACCTGACACCCACAAACACTGTACATTGAGGATATTTATAACAAGTTTCGAATATAGATGTATTGAATTCAATAAAAAGACTTGATGTCAAATACTCAACAATTATTTCAGACCTTCTCATCTGATGTAGAGAGACCAGCTTGTCTGGGCATTGCTTTTAGGAGGCGAATCTCAAGTCTGGCGTTGGTTTGCTCCAGTTTGGCCAGTCAGTTGTTCCTCTGCCAGAACTAGCAGACAGGACATGCAACAAGGGACTCAATAGTTACACTAGTTACAATACTTACATTATTTTATGAAGCCAAACTCTACGTTGCCGTATGCCTATATTGAAAGGCTGAATATGTTAAAACCCAATGGATGAACAAATACAATTAAAACCTTATGAATAAATAGGATATCTTGTAAAATACTGCATGATCCAAATATAGTATTATTTGATACATTTTTAAAGTTTTAATTACATTTTGGGCATGAAATCCACGCTGAAACCACCCTTCTGATGGGATTTCTTGGATCAAAGTGATCCAAATCCTTCAAAAAATTTCTGAGAAACCCAAACTAAAGTTTTGATCCGGATCGAAACCTAGATTGGATTACGTGATCTAATCTGATTATGTAATCCGTTTTTTCTTTTGAAAAACCCATTTTCAAAATTTGATCCAATCAGTTATCGAAAAACCTAGTGGATTTTTTGAAAAACTGGGCCCTGATGAAACTTTTCTTTACTAGTATGCTAATTTAGGATTCATTTACTGCAAAATATCCTCATCAGTTCTCATGTGCAACATTTTTTCAAGTATCTAGTGGTAATAAAAATACAAAGTCTATATGTGTAATTTACATCTTGCAAACACATTCCCTCCCATTGGATTCCTACTGCACAATTCTACCACTGTTTATCTTAATGGGTATGACGTCTTGAGGTCGATGTCCAGAGTCAAATAATTAAATATTTGTTAAATGTAACTAGAGCCCCCTCTACTACACATTTACTGGCTGTATGGCTTGGGACAAACTAAAATATGTTTTTTCTTTCAACGATTGCTTTCTTCCACCTAAAATTCCTTTTTGCATGCAGAAGAGCCGGATGTTTGCAAGATGTGAAAGGATTAATTATTTGTAAAACATTACTCCTTCAATCATCAAGCTGTTGAACTAATCACGTTGGACCAGCTCTGTCTTTATTACCACCATTTGCATGGTCCATTTCACTCTAGATATTGTCCTGTTCCAGCTGTCAACATTACAGCTGAGGTGGATGAGCTGAAGTATCAGAAATGTTGTCTGTGAGAGAATAAAAGTATGTATAAGTTTATTCACATTTTGAACAACATTTTACCTTCACATTTGCTCTTGAGAGTAGAAACTTAAGTAGACGGCAAAAATAAACTACCACAATGATGGGTAAGAAACCACTGCGGCTCTTCTTCAATGCTGAGTAGCCCAATATCAGAACTAAAAAATTCTAAGAGTATTCTGTCTTGATCACTTATTTTATTTATTTTTTTTATCTCACTTGGGAAGACTGTAACCAAATGCAAATATAGATGTGTACAAAATTTGGTTTCCATTATATCTTATGTATCTGCTGTTGGGTAGTATGGTCTTTTGTTTGTAATTGATTTTGGTGTGAACACAGGAATGTGGGATGGTCAGACTTTTGTTGTATTGCTTGGTAGCAAACCTGAAACTGTCAAAATATAAAAAAGCAAATAGTTACGGTAGAGATTAAAGTGCACCTGTGTGGTTTGCTCTCAGTCTTTCCTCAATAACTGGAGCAAAATGGTTCCCATCTCTTTAAGTGTTATTGTATAATTGCTAAAGGAGTTCTGTGTGGGAAAACAATCTGGACTTTCATACATATTTAGGAGTGTAACGAATTGTCTGGTAAATCACATTGTATATAATAAGAGCTTAAAGTAGTGAGAAAAGTGGATTACTTTCCTACATTTCTGCATAGCATATAATCTTTTTTTGACCAGCTTTCATAGACTGTTTTTGCTTTTTGTGCACCTTGTAGGACTGTCATATGAATCTTTTCAAGCAGTTTGTACAGGCACAAAAAATGTCATTCTCTTGTCGTGTGGATTTAAGTCTCTGTGTGTGCTATGTTTCACCCAAGTATTGGCAAGGTTAAAGCCTTTTTTCTTGATTGATTAAATCAGCAGCCATACACTAGTCATTAGTCACTCCTGTTCTCGATCAGGTTTCGCACAGTGATTAATCAAAACTTGTCAAGTTGCAGCGGCCTGTGAGTGTGGCCGTTTGCCCTACGGCCACATAAATGGACTTCAGTAAACATCCATTGCTTCTTTGTTTTTGTCCCAGGTCGCTGCATTGCATTCACCTTCTAACTTCTCTACCTTACTACCTTCTGACTCTGCAGGTCAAAAAAAAAGGCATCAGTTTGTCATCAAAGGTGCTTACAGATTAGAAAAGTATTGTTTAAATACTAAGCTAAACTGTAGAACCCCTGAAGGAGTTCAGGGGGTATCATTTCCTCACATCCCTTATTTCTACCCAACCTTCATTTTTTTTTAACTAAGATCTTTTATTGATGATGAGTCTGCAAAGCCTTTTCCAACACTTCACAAAAAATTCCAGATGGAGTTAAGGTCCAGGCTTTGTGATAGCCAATCCACGTGTTAAAATGATGGTTCATTCTCCCTGAACCACTCATCTGAAACAGCCACATTAATTGTGGCATTGCCATCTTGGAAAATGGCTGTGCTACCAGAGGAAAAAAAAAAAGTCTATTGATTGAATGACTTGGTCATTCAGTATATTCAGGTAGTCAGGTGACCTCATTCTTTGGTCACATTATGTTGCTGATGCTAGTCCTGAACAACTGCATAAACCCAAGATCATATTGCTGTCCCCATGGGTTTCTACAGAAGGAATTAGGCATCATGGGTTCATTATTTTAAATAAAACAAAGCATTTCATTTCGCAAGCAATCTACAATTGTACAACTTTAAACAGCCTAAAAAAACCCAACTGAATAAATAAAAAGGCTACTAGGTATTGCTAATGATGATGTCACTTTAGCAAAGTTGCTTTTTTTCTTTTCTTTTTTTTCTTTTAGAAACGCACTCCGTAACTTTGCAGATATTTGCCCTCTGTCGCCCTCTCAAAAAAGAACGATACCACAGTATGTGCAAGTGCATCTCTATTTATTATTAGTAATGTGTCTTCACTAAATGCTATACCAAAGTACAACAACCTGCTCAATATTTACATTTGCAGATACTTTTATATTTGCACATACTCTGTTTTCAAGACTATGCTTAAAAATTTCTTTTTTGATAAAGCTTATAGTTAGTAGCTTAGGTTATCCTGAGCTATTTTTGTAGTTAGGCTGCTATAGGTTTAGACTGTTGGAGGACAGACTGACCACTTTTCTTCTCTCTTCTACTTTTTTTCTTTTACCACTCTACAGATGTATATTTTCTGCTATTATTGCGATTGTTAACTCAGATCTCTCTCAGTATTTTTCTCCCCATAGAAGCTCCACATGGTCTGGTACCCTGCTCAACTATAAAGTCCCCTGCTGGACGGGGAACATCAGTCCAGATGATGCTATTCACCGAGCATCCTCCATGCTGTCTCTTCTCTGTCTTCTCAGACCCCCAAACGGTCGTGGCAGATGACCGCTTGTACTGAGCCAGGTTCTGCCGGAGGTTTCTTCCTGTTAAAGGGGAGTTTTTCCTCTCCGCTCTCGCTGCATGCTTGCTCAGTATGAGGGATTGCTGAGGAATAACTATGGTTGGAGTCTGCACAATCCGGGCACAACCTCACGTCGATGACTCATTGCAATCTGATGGGATTCCTTACATAGAAAATGTTTAACTGATTGGAATGTTTGTGTAATTGTATTGAAATGACTTTTGTTTTAAAGTGCCTTGAGATGACATTTGTTGTGAATTGGCACTATATAAATAAAAGTGAATTGAATTGAACATAATATAACATATTCAACACAGGAACATGGCCTTCTTATTCTTTAGAACTATGTAACACACACAAATACCAGTATTTAGCAGAAGCTACAGACCTGATGGCAGGCGTTGGATCTTGTTCACTTAAACTGCTGGTGGATGGTTGATATGAATTTTTGTCCTTGGCTTGAATTCCTCTTTGCATGTACTTGTACATTGAGCCTGCATTCAAACACACAAACAACATTTGTCATATTCGTTTTAAACTGCAATACATTTTTAAACCATGGCGCAAAAAAAATGCAAACCATTATTTATAGGTTTATGTTGGCTTATAAATCCCTGGCAAATGTGACTAAATTCAAAACTATTTGACCTTTATTGAGAAGAACACTATAAACATTGTGTACACAACTAGAAAACTCTGAATATGAAGGGGGGAGATTAGAATAACTGTAACATAGGCGTTTTTCTTTAAATTACACCATCAGCTGCAGATCGCCTGTACTGTATGTGTCGAAAATATCCCCATAGAGCAAATACCTAATTTAATATAGTTTTATTTAATTATAATAATGTCCATAGTGTTAACTCATGATTAATAACAAACTGCTGATCTTTTTAAAAATGTTCTTACTTTACATTGATAGTTTTTTTGTATGTTTGTTTTGTGTTGTGATAGTTATATAAGCATTTGGGTGGACAGATATGCGTTATGTATTTATGTTTCAAAACAGCACAGGCATCTGAGGATACACAGAGGAAAGTTTTTTTGTTAGTTTTTTTTCTTGAGGAAGATTTATTAGGCGGAACTTAATAAAAAAAATCTTCAAACTCTTCAGAACATCTTTACATTAGGGTTGATATTTTAGATGAACAACCTTTAACACCACTGTTCAGAGTAAATTATTTTTGATACAAGTCTGATGAAGAGGCTGATTAAGGGATCATTTTAAGTTGTTGCTTTTTTATTAACCTTTTTCTTTCTTTAAAGAAGTGTTTCTTCATAAGAGAATAACTGCTTGAAAGATGATGATTTGCTATGTTTTTTTTTCTCCAAGCAAAGTTTTTCTGAGTTTGTCTCTATATCAGCCTCTCTCGCAGCTGCTATGAGAAGGACGGCAGGTGGGACAGTTTAACAAACTGGAGAAGCAGGGAAAGAAATGCGCCCAAACAGCGCAGATAAAGGCAAGGCAATTTTATTTATATAGCACACTTTCAACACAAGGCAATTTAAGGTGCTTTGCATGATTCGGTGATAATGATACCAAATACATGATTACAAAAGCATGATTAGAAAAACAAAAACATACAGGTTTAACAGACAGACACAATCAATCAATAAGAAAAGATGATGTAAGGAACAGGTTTATGCAAGTAATATAGATTAAAAACAGATAAAACACAATCAGTTAAAAATAAAATAAAAAATAAGGATAAAAGTTAAGCCACGAGAATCAAAGAGTGATCAGAAAGCAAAATTTAGGGCTCAAAGCCAGCTCTGAATAGTAGAGTTTTAATCTTTGATTTAAAAGTGCCTAACGATTCAGCATTTTTGCATTCTTCTGGAAGTTTGTTCCAGATTTGTGGAGCATAGAAGCTGAAAACTGCCTTTGCTTGTTTATTTCTAATTCTAGGAATGTTAAGTAAGCTCGAGTTGGAGCACCTGAGTGGTCTGCTGGGTTGGTATAGTGACAGCACATCTCCAACATACTTTGGTGCTAAACCGTTCAGTGATTTATAAACTAGGAGTATTTTAAAGTCTATTCTGAGCTACAGGGAGCCAGTGTAAGGACTTAAGAACTGGGGTGATGTGTTCTACTTTCCTAGTTCTAGTGAGAACACGGGCAGCGGCGTTCTGGATCAGCTGCAGTTGTCTGATTGTTTTTTTTTAGGTAGACCTGTGAGGACGCTGTTGCATTAATCAATCACACTAAAGATAAATGCATGGATCAGTTTTTCAGGGTCCTTCTGTGACATCAGCCCTGACCTGTCATCAAAGCTGACCTTGTTATTGCGTTTATGTGACCCTGGAGGTTCAGGTCTGAGTCCATTATTACACCTAGATTACAGGCCTGATGAGTCGTTTTTAGTTGTATTAGCTGAAGCTGTGTGCAGACTTGGGATTGTTCCTCCTTAGGTCAAAAAATAATTACTTCTGTTTTGTTTCTGTTTAGCTGGAGAAAGTTACGGGATATCCAGTCGTTGATTTGTTCAATGCATTCATTTAAGGTCAGAATAGAATCAAAGTCACCTGGTGAAAGTGTAATGTATAGCTGTGTCGTCTGCATAGTTATGGTAACTTATCTGATTGGTTGCTATAATCTTGCTTTGTGGAAGCATATAAATATTGAACAGGAAGGGTCCCAGGATGGAGCCCTGGGGGACCCCACATGTGATTTATGTTTGTTCTGATGAGAAATTTCCAATGGACACAAAGAACTTCATATTTTTGAGGCAAGATTCAAACCACTGAAATGCTGTACCAGTGAGTCCGATCCAGCTCTCCAATCGTTCCAGTAATATTTTATGATCAATAGTGACAAATGCTGCACTGAGGTCCAACAGGACCAACACTGCGATTTTGCCGTTGTCTGTAATTATGCTGATGTCATTGAAAACTTTGATGAGGGCAGTCAGAGTGCTGTGATGAGCATGGAAACTAGATTGAAAAGTGTCGTTCATTGTCAGGAATGTATTCAACTGTTGAGATACAGCTTTTTCAATAATCTTACTGATGAATGGGAGATTAGAGATTGGCCTATAATTCTGCATCAGTGTATTATCTAGGTGGTTTTTCTTTATTAGGGGTTTGATAACTGCTTTTTTGAGGCCCTGGGGGAAGACACCTGACTGGAGGGGATGTGTTAACTATTTGCGTCAGATCCGACTTAATGACAGGGATAACTTTCTTTAAAAAAGGTTTGGGTAAGATATTGAGGCAGCAAGAGGAGGAGTTCAGCTGTTTAATAATTTCGTCAACATTTGATTTAGTGTTTTGAAATCTGACATTTTATCTGCATTATTTTTACATAGGAATGCAAATGGTGGTGGGTTGGGTGCTGCTTTACAGATTGATCTTCTAATTTCTAGAATCTTTTCAGTGAAGAAGTTGGCAAAATCACTACAGGCCCTAGTGGAGTATAGTTAAGGAGCTGCTGTTACTGGAGGATTGGTTAGTCTTTCAACTGTTGTGAATAGAGTCCGAGTGTTATTATTGTCTCTGTTAATGATTTCATAGAATATTTCTCTTGCAGTTTTCAAAGTTAAGTTATATTTGTTCAGCTTGTTTTTGTAAATCTCATAGTGAACCTGGAGTTGAGTTTTCCTCCACTTTCTGTCAGCCTGATGGCACTCCCTTTTTTCGCTACGTACTATAGGATTGTTGGTCCATAAGAGACTTGCTTCTACCTGAGACTACTTTAACATTACTTGGAGCTATGGTATTGATGATGTCTGAGACTTTAGAGGAACATTTATCTACCAGCTTGTTAACAGACTGTTTGTTAGGGGGTGGTGGGTGTTGTGTGGGTGAGGTAGAGCAGTAAATATGTTTAAAGATTTCAGCAGAGCTGTCAACAAGGGAGTTTTTTTTTTACTATGGTCTCATTTTGATTAGATAGTTTAGCCGGGATCATGTTTTCAAAGAAGATACAGAAGTGGTCAGATAATGCAACATCCACTACGGAGATGTTAGAGATTTTCAGTCCTTTGCTAAATATTAAGTCTAAAGTGTGACCTTGTTTGTGTGTTGGCTGATTAGCATGTTGGGTTAGACCAAAGCTATGGAGAGTATCACTTAGTATTTTAGTCTGTCTATCCTGGGGGTTGCCAGTATGAATGTTCAGATCTCCCACAATAATTAGTTGGTCATCTTCAATACATATTACAGAAAGAAGGTCATTGAGGTCATGAATGAAGTTTGAGCTAGTTTTGGGGGTTTTGTACATATTTATGACTAAGACCGTGTTCGGCTCTTTTATCTCTGTAGCAAGGTATTCGAAAGAGTGAAATGTGCCCAGAGATATCTTTTTAAAGTTCAGTGTTTTTTAAAAAGAGAGAAATGTACAGAAGCAGTGCACGATAAACACCAAATAAATGGCAACATTTGGCTGACAACAGATAAATTCACTACAATACAGCAAGTCTGAATTTAAGCATGATCACACGTTTTGGAATAGATAATTATTACAAAATTACCAGTTGTCCTTAAAAACATTGTCTTACCTGCAAACGATGCAAGAGGATCATCCCGTGTTTTTTTTTCTTTTTTCTACGCCAGTTCCTGATGCTTTTCGAAAGCAACCACAGATCTCAGGGTTAATGAACCAGTCCAATTGTGGTGTGACGGGGGGGAGGAGGGGTGCGCGCGCGTGTGTGTGTGTTTGTGTGTGTGTGTGTGTGTGTGTGTGTGGGGGGGGGTTCAAAAACAAAAAATCAATTAACAACATGTCAGTTGGTAAACCATCAATTGAATTGAATAATCCTTTACTGTCACACAAGGAGAAAATTATTTCAGTACAGCCTGATTAGGAGTTGACAGACAAACAACATTACATAAACAGATACAGGCCTACTTTGGTATTGCAGCTAGCTACAAGTGGCACAGCACAGTAAGATAGAAAGGAGTTACATGGGTTGGGGTGGACCAAGGGTGGAAAAAAAACAAACAAAAACTTTCCATATGGTTAATCTTTATCTTGATCTCTCAGGGAAATAATACCCAGATAATAGAAAAAAAAACCCTCATACATTGAAGCGAAATATGTTGACACAAAAACACATACACGTGTGTGTGTCAGTTGTCAATAGCCCATAAACTCCACACAGCATAATCCCATAGTCTGTCCTCTATGATGTAATTTGTGACCTTGGAGAGCTGAAGCCAGCCCATAGTAAAAGAGGGGTGGGTGGTTGGGTGGGGATGGAGTGTCCTACATTCACATCCAAGGGAGCATGTTTGGTCTAAGCTGAATTCCAATTTATAAGAAATGCACAATCAAAGATTACTTTTCCCTTTGCCTTATATTACGTCGAGTGGTCTCCATTCCTGTAGCAAAATGAGGAGTTATTTTCCTTCCAGCCAGGCTGAGAACTTTCTTGTAGATGTTTCCCCACACAGCAAAAAACTAGTCTAGTTTTGCGAAAATCGCAAGAGTCTGAGCATTACAACAGCCAGACAGCTTCCTGTAGCCAAGGCAGCCTGCCAACTTCTGCCTTTATAGCCATAAGTTTATAATACCTAAAAAAAATCCACCATGTGATAATCAGCAGATATCTATTTATCATGAAACCATTCATACAGGTGATTCTATTGTCTCGATGGTCGAAGTGAGAGACCCAGGAATCCTCCACAGTGATTCATCGGGTTAGTTTGGCACTCCCTTACTGCCTAATCAATTAATTTCAATTAATTAAATTCAATTAATTCAGTTCACTTATATTATGGTAGATATTTATGTAAAAAGCTCTCTTCTGTTGTTATTCTGCAAGAGTTGGAAAGTTGTGTTGATTAAAGTTGATTACAGTACTAATTAAAACACACAGGATTTTATTGAATTAAGGTCATAGTCACAAAGAGACTCATAATGTTGAGTCTCCAGCTCAGAGAAAACTTTTCATTATATGAAATAATGAGAGAGCAAAAATAGAGAATCATGCCTTTGTGATGGAAGTCAACAGTGAATTTCCAATTAGCACCATGTACGGCTCCCAACAATGGGGCAATAACTAATAGGGAACTGTCAGTACACTGTGGCATGATGGGATAATAAATACTTTGAGCTCATCAGGATGATACAAATCGGAAGCCTATCATAATTCTATTATTTCTCTATAACTCTCACTTTCTTTTCGCCTTTTTAGTCAACGTGAAACCAGTCAGCTTCCCATGTGTGACTATCTAATTGATTCATTAGCACATTTGTCTAATTACCAGGGTAATAAATTTTAAATCAGAGCCTAAGAGGGCTATTGATGATGGAGCTGATTGAGACATTATTTCAATTATTTCACACTGAAGTGGAACAGATACTTATTTTGTATGCTGCTTGTACCAAACAGCAGAGAGGCTTGACTTCTAAGAAAAGCAACATCTTGAGGAAAATTGAACCACTTATTTTAAGCTTTAGAGAACTTAGTCATGTTACAAATCTGGTTCAGAGTTATTGGCCATTGTATAATTTTAGATGCACAATGGTAGCTGTACAATGTATTTTTCAGAGAGAGACCGGTCTGAAAATGTATTTTAAAAATGTGCAGTTTGAGGACAAAAGACAGAATCCAGGAAAAGCCTAACTGTAATTAAAATGAAGCCTCAGATCTTCATTATTTGCCCAAACATCTCTACATAAATACACATTGGGTGAATAAATATTCTCAAATTGGTCCAAAAAAAATTCTGGTCCCAAATCATACCAGTTGAAATAATAATTACACTCAAGGTCATCAAGTGAAGTTTTTATTTATTTTTATTTTTTTATTTTTGAAAATTACAAAGTTTGATAATTTACAGACTTAACTTTATTTTCAGAGATTCCAATTAAAATTAAAATGCTGTCCATGTAACCTTACCTTGGCTGTAGCTTAAGAGTTAGGAGTTGATCTTGTTGGGTTGCTGGTTTGAGCCTGTTGTGTCCTTGTGCAAGACACTTCACCCATTGCCAAATGGGGGTGGTCAAAGTCAATGCTAAGAAAGAAATTCTTGTCAACAGTTTCTCGTCCAAAGACATCAGATTGGTAAACCATTTTCACCATCTAAATAGCAATACTCTGTTGTAAAAAATAAAATAAACTGTTGCCTTGTGGTTTTGTAAGTTGGTAACGTTTAGACCTGCAATCCAGATATGTCTCCCTTGTTGAGGAAGACATCTGGGCTGCACCACAGCTTGTTTTTAAAAGTTATACATGCTTTTGTTTAATTAAAGATATAAAAACCTATGGGTGCTGTTCATTTACCTCTTTGCAATTTTATATTAGTTTTATTTTTTTGTAGTTTTGTTTGTTTGTTTGAAAGATGACTTTTTAAAGTTATACACGATTAAATAGTGAAGCATGAGCATACAACTAGTGTACAAAGGTGTGAACTGACCAGGGGACAATACTGATTATGGCTTTTAAAGCAACACCAAATACTTTTTGCTGTCTGGTCTCCCTACAGGTCGGAAGCGGAATTGTCCATTACCGCTGTTGTAAATAATTAAGCCTACTGTCGCGTCACACAGACATTATTTGTTTGGAGGCTATCCTGGACCGGCTTTGTAAATAACGATGTCCAGTGACAAGGAAGAATACGTTGCGTGACTTTATGAAAGTATGAAAACAAAATAAAACATAATAATGACATTGTTTGCCATTTATTTTTTGTGTGAAACTGACATACTTTTGAAACAATCTCAAATTAGCCAGACAAGGATGAAGAAAAAAAAGGTATTGCCTAACAGTTTAGAATGTAATATCCATTTGCATCGTCTGGAAAAATATTGAGAATGTTAGTGTACCGTTATAGTGGCTGCATTGTTACAATATTATTGGAATAGTTGGATAAATCTACACCGTTATGTTCGCTGTTACTTTTTTTGTGTGACTAAAGTTCTAAATTACGATTCATGGCTACAAGTATATGACCCTCATACAGTTACTGTAATAAGTTCATAATTTATTTAAGGATTTCTCCCCTTCCTCAATGTATCGTACACAGATCTATGCAAATTGTTTGGATGAAAAAAAGATTACTTACAAGACCAGCAGCAACAAAGCCAAGCGACCATCAGTATCGCATCTTGTAGCCTCTCTCAACTCTCGCCAACGAGTGAAAGCCGGTCCAATTAGTTCGACCTCTTTCTCTATTATGCTCCCGTTTTCTTTTTTTCGCCGCCTCCGACATACTCTTCCTTTACTTTGCAGGCTCAGACATGATGAGAATTGTTCAAGCTACCTGCTGTTAGGTATCTTCCATTTATGTATGTGCCGAGTATGCTCCACCCAGAGAGCCTTGCAGGATGCTCCGCTGTATTTTGTGAAGCCGTAAGTCGCATTTGTAGTCTCATTTGAACTACAAAACCACTACCCGAGGAGCCAAACTTACATAGTGCAGTTATGGCCGACAGAGGGCCTCAAAGCGGATGTGGAAGACCTGTTTCACGAGTACGGAAACATTTTAAGTTTAAAAAAACTATTTGGTGTTGCTTTAATCTTATGTTGAGAGACTTATAGGTCTTCTTTTCCCTGTGAAAAATGTATGTTTTGGCATCATAGGTTGGTAGCAGTCGGTGAGAAATCATCATATCCTCTTGTGAAACAGCCACTAAAGAGAGGTTTTTCAGTCCACTCTCTGATTGAATCTGATTTGTTGCCCAGCAGGTGTGGTGATCCTCATTTACATTCAGATAACCATGCATGAAGAACCAATTAACATTAATATGATTATGTTTTCAATCTCCACAGCTCACTTGAATTCCATATCCTTACCTAACCCTCCAAGTGTCAGAAACAAAGGCATAGGTGGAAGTTGAGATGCTCCTGAAAAGGTTATCTACTTTGATTACTTCAATTCTTTTAGGTTTGAAACCATTAAAACTCCATCATTACCAAACCCACAGTGAGTACTACAGTATTTTGTCAATTTTAAGCAGATCTGAACGTCATGGCTTTGAGGAATGTGGCTCTGTTGAAAACGTGTTGCTGTTTATTTGGTCATATCTATTTCCTTTTAGGTCTCTAGAGATTTTTTAGGACTTTCATAAACAGATATCATAGACAGTGTTTTTAGTTCTTTGTTTTTCTGTTGTTGAATAACTTTTCATAGGCAAGAGGTCAAGAGAAGTATGTTTGTCTCCTGAAGATGGGAGCTAATTAAGAACTGTGTCTGGCCTCCAAACATGGTCAGATTCTCAGGTTCACTTCTTCAGGTTCATGCAGTACATTCAGCAGCTTGACAGGCCGCAGTCGTGTCTCACTAAGGCTGAAGGTGACGAAGTCCCATGATGAAGAGTATGACAATGAAAGGTCACACAAAAAGGTGAGACAATTCAGACGGACAACAAGCCCTGTTGCAGTCAGGCCCCTTGCAGTGAGCCTGGCTGGAGGAGGGCGGAAGCAGCAATAAATCTACTGTACTATGAGAGTCAGGCATGGTCAGGTCAAAAACAAAGAGCACCTTATGATGAAGGAACATGTCCTGACCGAAATATGTTCACCGTTTTCAGAGGTTCAGAACGAGAGGTGAGGAGACACCTTCTGCATTGCAGCTTTGAAATGAAAATCAACCAGATGTATATAGCCCAGCTGAAACATCAGTAAGTAAAACTTGAAAAAAGTTTGCCAAAACTTATAGTAGTAAGAGAAAAAAACCCTCATGTATAAGTTATCATGACTTAAAGACTTTAGCCCCTTCAGTATTTGTATTTGTTATCACAATAATCACAACTACTGATTATTTTTATGTATGTAATGTAAAATACTAAATAATTATTTTTTAGGCCTACAGTTTCTTGAAAATGTTTCTTGAAAAAGTATTTATACCCCTTTTTTAACATTTAATCATGTTACAACAAACATAGATTTTAGGCTTGTATGTGATGGAGCAAAACAAAAAAAGAGCATAGTTGTGACACTGAAGGAAAATCATAAAAAGTTCATAAAAATTTACAATTGAAACTATGAACCATGTGGTTTTGGGATTCAGACCCCTTTACTCTGATGTCCCTGAATAAAATTCAGTGCCAACTATTGCCTTCAGAGCTCAAGGAGTTAGTAAATTTAGTCCACCTAGATTTTTCTTCTTGATATGAATACAGCCATACTGCTGTGATGGCGTCGCCATCATGACGACTTGAGTTTGAGACTCAAACTTGCACTTAAGTCTCAGAAACTCGAAATGGATATCAACTTCCATATATTCAAGAATGCAACACAGTAATTGGTTAACCTGATAAAGAGGTCCCTAACAGCTTGAAATATTCTTATGGAGACTTGGTGACCACAAGATGCCACTCTATGCTAAACTCCTCTAACAGTGAGCTATAGGTATATTTGCTTTTACCTACAGTACCTTACCATCTACCTATGAATGCTGGCAAGAAGAATACGGTTTAAGTATATATATATATATATATATATATATATATATATATATATATATATATATATATATATATATATATATACTTAAACTTAATATATATATAATGTCCCTGATTCATTCCTCACTATTTCTTTAGTAGGTAGGCAAAAGTACTTTACCGTAATGCTGTTCCTCAGCCTATAAGGTTAGGGAATGATTTGGAATGGAACTGATTAGATGAAAAATATCTCGGTATGAAAAAACAAAACAATAACTAACATTTTTTTCTAACTTTAAAAGATTAGCATAATCTCTACCTTCCTTATGTCTTTTTCTGTCTGTGTTTGCTCTCTGACACATTGTAAGTGATCGAACATTTTTCCATTAACTTTAGTTACCGTAAGACTGATAGTTTGATGTGTTTACATTTCTCTCACATGTCCCTGAACCTACATGAGCAGCGCTAGACTTTTTATTTCCCTACAGCCTTTAAACTGTGATTACACGTCTCTTTCTTTGCTCTTCTGGCACCGGAGTCTAAATGTTGATGACATATGACTTCAGTGCCAAGAGCAGTGATGAAAGAGACATCAATTTCTATTGTGATTACATAGGATTTTAGGTAAGAAGCAGCTGATACTAAAATTTTGAGAAAATGAAGTGTTTTCAACAAAATTTAGCAAAGCATCATGTTTAGTTTTTCTCCTTAACTAAGTTGACAGGCTTTATGATGACTTATATTGCTACACTGAGAAATAGCTGCAAGGTTATGAATACTGTATATACTGGCTCCATTTATACACTTCAGAAAGTGGTGAAGAAAATACAATCAACTACACTCAGTGTAATGAAAAAGCTCCTAGCCAATTGCTTTTGTGGGAGGCTGGTCAAATCAACGTTCAACATCAATCCCAAAAGGTGCATCGGCTGCTGGATCTGGGGCATTTTTTCAGCTTCCCATGTATTTGTCAAACCAAACTATCAGTCATTCTGCTTGAATCATACTCTGCCATAAGGTATCCCCCAGAGTGAATAAAGTTTCAACACACCCACTCAAACCCCTTATGAATGTAAGAAACAACTCCCCCTCCTGCTAGAAACCTTTGCACAGCACAAAATGAGTTCTGTAGTTTTTTTTTTCTGTTTTTTTTTCTCAAGTGTGCATCAGTATCTGATGTTTTCTCCCTTTGAATCAGTTTTTGAGAAAAATTTTCATCGTTATGAACTTTGCTCATTTTATACCACAAAGGAATAAGATAATAAAGCAATCTCACAGGCAGAAGCTAACACTTGCATCCCAACTAATTACAATATTGTTTATTGAACCCTTTTAGCTATGGAATTCAAAAAGGGGAATTAATTTCACGTAAAATATATCAAGTGTTTATATAAAAACAAATGATTGAAACGTACTACTGTGTGTGATAATTTATTTTCTACAAGTTTCTGACTACGGTCAGATTAAATTGCAATTTTTGGTAAATGGCAAGGCAATTTTATTTATATAGCACAGTTTCAACACAAGGCAATTGTAGGTGCTTTACATTATTTACAAACATGTGAAAATTAACATAGAATCACTAAAAGAAAGCATAAACAAACATTTATAAAAAGAAATAATAAAACAATAAGACTATATTTAGCAATTAATTAAAACAACAATTTATAATTAAAAAAACATTTAAAGCAATAATAGTATAAGTTACTCAAAAGCAAGTCTAAATAGCTACGTTTTTATTTTAGAATTAACAGAGTTCCGTGTCTCTGCAATTTTGCATTCGTCCGTAAATTGGTTTCAGATGTGGGGAGCATAGCAACAGAAAGCTACTTCCCTATGCTTTGTTCTGGTTCTAGGGATGATCAGTAGACTAAAGCTGGAGGACCTGAGTGGTCTAGATGATTTGTATCGTAATAGCAGATCTCTGTGTCAAACAGTGCATCAGTATTTGTGTGGATGTCATTGAAAACCTTGACAAGGGCAGTCTCGGTGCTGTGGTGCTTACAGAAACCAGACTGATAAATATCAAAGTGGTTGTTCATTGTTAGGAAGGTGTTTAACTGTTGGAAGACGGCTTTTTCAATAATTTTACCAATAAATGTGATATTAGAGATTGGTCTGTAGTTTTGCATTAGCGTGTGGTCTAGGCTTTTTAGTATTGGTTTTATAACTGGTGTTTTTAGAGATTGTGGGAAAACACCTGATAGGAAGGATGAGTTAACCATTTTGATGAGATCCACCCTGATGGCTGGGTGGACTTCTTATGAAAACAGGTTGGTAACATATCCAAGCAGCAGGTGGCGGAGCTTAGTTTCTCAATAATTTCATTAAAGCTTGATTGATTTATTTTTTGGAAATCAGTCATTTTCTCTGTGTCGGTGTTAACTAGGCTTAACATTGGTATTGGGGTTGAAACTGATGTACTAATTGAACTTCTGATGCTCAAGATCTTTTCAGTAAAAAATCTGGCGCTTAGTTTGGGGGCTTCTGTCACAGGAGATGTAGTTAATCTCTCCACAAATAGTGCCCTTGCATTATTGCTGTTTCTGTGAGTAATGTTAAAGGAAAATTATTCCCTTGCATCATTTAAGGTTAATTGATATTTGTTCAGTCTTTCTTTATATATGCAATAATGAACTTGGAGCCAATTTTTCTGCCATTTTCTTTTGGCACGTCAACAGTCCCAGTTTGTGTTAGGTTTATTTATATATACAGTGTATATATATATATATATATATATATATATATATATATATGCTTTAATGTTTAAAGTAGAAGTAGCATGCATAGTAAGGGTTTTGCAGATTGTTGTTTGGGACACCTGAATCAAAATGCAAAAAAAATATCATGCAGAGGGTTTTAAAACTGGTCAAAGGGAAAGTTCGATTTTTTTTTAACATGGTTCGAGTGACATTGAGGAACAACAAAAGACTAGGGCTGTGCGATATGACGAAATATATCGTCAGGACGATAGAAAGCCTCTATTGTTTGATATGAATCTCTATCGATTAAGCCATGATAGTTTTTTTTGGGCAGTAAATTATGTCAAGATGCACCTTATGGCATTCCTGTGCATGCTGCAATACATGAAAAAAACAGGGAGGAAGACAGTAACAAACACGTGTCAGACCAGGGATCTAAACAAGATTATCAGACAACCCAAAGTTGGTTTCCCTGCGTGTCTCGTCTACCCTCCCAACGCACAGCTTGAAGATAGTGAAACAAATTAAAACGAGAGGATGCATGAGGAGAGAGGAAAAAAAAACTCTAAATCCAAAACGTGCTGTAAAGTTAAGAAAATGAGTGACAGCAGGTATTGTGGCTAAAATTGGATGCGTTTCAAATAATATGTTTAATTCAAAGGCAGAGTGTAGAGCTGAGCTGCTCTACTAATAGATCAGTGATATCCATAGCTCCCACAGATGAAAGGAGATCACTACATGATGAGTCTGGATGGTTTTATTGTCATCTATTATTTAAAACTGCATTTCCATGTTGTAAACTTTTATAAACTATTTATGAAATAAATTAACAGAAAAATTGCTATATCGTGAAGTATATCGTTATCGGGATATATACTGGGCTATATCGGGATATAAACATTTGGCCATATTGCCCAGCCCTGCAAGAGACCTATATGAACATGAGTTTCAATTCATCAGCTGTGTGTGTGAATTGTTAGGAGCTTCCATTATTCTATTCACTATATAAAACAGAATAGAAATTATTGGGCTCAAATTTTACAGATTCATCTCCAAAATAACCAACAGGCTCATCAAATTGTCTGATGCACTATTGATGATCTTCATCAAACTCTTCCTCATACCTACCCATCATCATCATCATCATCGTCATTTGCAGCGGGAAAGTCAACTTTACTGCTGTTTACCAGCTTATCAGCAGTCTGATTTCTCTTGCTTTTTTCTACCTCGTCTGTTACCATTTCCATGGATTTTTACATTCCTGCTTCTTCTGGATTAGCGTTGTTATGACCACCCTACTAACCGATCACATAACTTTCTCCCAGCAGGAGAATGTGACGAACAGCATCGCACCTGTTACTGCTGTGGATCGTAATGGCGAACAAGAGGTACATACTCGCAGAGGTGCATATAAAGGTGATTTACTCCAAAAGTTTCCATGGTAACACACCCAAAAATGTGTCCTAGATTAAAGGTACACATGTCCACCATCTCCTGATGTAAAGTAGTAATTATTATATTGGTCATATTTGCAGCTGTGGCTCGTTAGTCAGCAATGTTGCTTGTCGCAATATTGCGACTTTGGCGCTTAGAGGGTTAAATGTTGGATATGGAGCATGAGCATGATAGCGACATCAAGTTTATCTAGGTTGTAGTTACAACAGTAAAAACATCATTCCAGCTGTTGGGTTGCCTGGTTCGCTGCTGATACACCCAGTGACCAACCTGAACTGTGTCTAGTGAGGAATGTATCCCGGAGGAGTTTAACTGACAGCTAACGTTAGCAGAGTTAGCAAGTGAGTTAGCTTACCAATCCATGACGAAAGTTGCCATTTCCCTGTGTGTTTGATGGCGTGGAAATGTTTTATGTGGGTCCATCTAGTGTAGGCTTCACCTAAAACTTGCTCTTCTCTCATCTCCTGAGACCAATAAGAATATCTCCTGGACTCTGAAGCAGCTGCTTGACTGGCCATTTTTCCCAGTGCCAGGTGATCTGTGATATTGTTGAAACATAGAGACCGTATCTGTCAACCTGGGATGGTGGCTACAACTGGCTAGTAGATGTAAACATAACATAATTTTCGTGCCCGGTCAAAATGTATATTTGATTATATTTTAATTCAGATATAATTTTTAAATATTTTTTTACTGTCATTCTGAACCCCTCTAAAAGCCCAGTGTAGCTCTTTTTATGTAGCTTTTTATGAAAATGTTCCATATCCAAACACAACACAATAAAAAAATGCTGTAAAATAGTAATAAAGTTTCAAGCTCAAATCTCATTTAACAAACAGAATTTTTTTTTTCTAGGATCAGGCAGGAAGAAATACTTGCACGAAAAGTCTGAATTGCTGTCTGAGTATGGTACCTTGAGGGCGTAAACTGGCACTCTTTGAAGAAATATAAAAGCCTCTATCTACAGTCCAGTCGGTCTGTAATACAACAAAGTAGGCAATGTCCAACAACTCTATAACATGGTCTACATTTAGCTTTCCCACACAAACACTAAGTTAATGCTGCATATATTCATAAGGGGAAGTTAAAAAATAACAGCAGCCACAGTGTAAAGAACAAAAATGTAAAGCTTAAGCTAATTCTTGTGGCTAAACATGCATAATGATTGCTTGGAATGTGTGCTAATTGAGTTCAAACACTGATT
Source organism: Apricaphanius iberus (assembly GCA_028564705.1). Classification (NCBI taxonomy): domain Eukaryota; kingdom Metazoa; phylum Chordata; class Actinopteri; order Cyprinodontiformes; family Aphaniidae; genus Apricaphanius; species Apricaphanius iberus. The sequence continues at coordinate 4,174,185 of JAPXFQ010000710.1, read as the reverse complement.
ATTAGAAGATATTTTTATATGCACTGATGGAAAGTATCTTAGGGTGCATTCACATCTGCATTGTTTGGTCCACTCTAAACGCACCAGTGTTTGTTTTGAACACTGGTCTGTATATTGTATGCAGGTGTGAATACATACAAATTAATCCTATGTGGATCAGACAACCGGATCGAAACAACCTAAAAAAGTTGATTCCAAACAGACTGTTCACTTCGCTTCAGGTCTGAGTACAAACCAGTCTCGATCCGAACCAACACCACAATACGTGTGCCTTTTTGTCAAATCATTCATATTATTTAACCCATGCGTTTGACTTGCAGCACCACAAATCAATATCCTGTATGATGAAGTGAATGTTAATTCCTGATCTTCCGTCTTCTGTTTAATCATGCTGCCAGTATGTCGGGAGTCAGGGCGAGCAGAGCACATCGCCTTCTTTGGGTTACTGCATGCATTCACTGTTCCAAATTTTCTTTTTTTTTTTTTTTCTTTTTTTCTTTTCTTTAATTTCCTGACGTCATGGACATTAAACTGAGACAAGAAGGGAGAAAGGAAGAAGGTGAAGAAAAGAAACCGGACCAACAGAGGGGCGAACCGACGACACAAGACAGGGAGGCAAATAAAGAACACAAGAAAACATCCCAGTCCTCCACCTCTGCCGGACGGCAGAGAAACAGTAATACAAAACAAAAACAACAAAGTGTACAGAACCAAACCAATAGTTCGGATCTGGTAGAATAAACAAAGAATTACACATTCACTACACACAAGCATTGATTAATGAACATAATACAAATGTTTCTGGTAAGCTCCTGTGAACAACTAACTAATGATGATAACCTCAGCTTAAGATATGTCCGTCCTCACCTATGTCCCCACACCTATGTGTGTGCGAGCATGCAGGTCGGAATAAGGTTTCCCCATGCAAGTGATTGATAGCTGGTGTAAGGAACCGTCAATCCGTCCTACAGGAATCGGCACAGACATGGAGGAGGCAAGAGATGTATGCATCCAGCGTCCCACAGAGTACAGAGTCCACAGGCGGATCAGCGCAGGGTCGATCACCCGCCAAGAGGGGAACAGATGGAAGCCCCAGGGGAGCACCCACCAGCCGCGATGCTGGGGCCCGAGAGATCGCAGTGACGAGCCCACGGGCTCCGCCGGTAACCGGCTACGCCAGGGCGGGCCCGGACCAGGAACCGGAGGCCACGGGGACCAGGGGCACCCCACCCCCCAGCGGGGCCCCAACCAGTGACCAGCCGACAAGGGTCCCCCGCCGCCGCCGCAGGCAAGGAGGACCCGCAGCCAACCGACGGACAACACACGCCGCCGCCACCCCGGACCAGTACCCACCGCCAACAACCCGGCCCGCCTCCACACATCCACACGCCAGGGAGCCACAGCAAGAGCCACAGCGGATGTACGCCCTCCCCAGGCCGCGCCCAGCCGGCACCTGGACATCCAGATCTTCCAGCTCCAGGGTCCAGATCCCGCCCCACGTGGGGCGCCAAGATCAGGGGCCCAGCCAATGCCGGACAGCCCCACCAGGCGAACAGACCAGCCAGCTGAAGTCCTGGAACCGGCAGGAGGATTGGGCGCCAGGCACGGTCCCCACCGATCCACCGGACGGCACCAACCTATTCTACAAACCCGGCACCCCCATAAGAGGTGCCCCAGTCAATCCAAGGAGGACATCGGCCCGAAACAGCGGCCGCCCGACACACCGGACCACCCAGGACCCGCCCGACATGCACCAGGACCGAGCCGGGCCGCAACCGGGACCCCCAGCCCCAGGCATCGAGAGTCATCATCAACCAGCGGGCAGGAGCAACCATCACCGACGGGGAGTGACGGGGAGGGAAGAAGATGCATCAGGCCAGAGAGCAGCCAAACACCCAACCTGACAGGTAGACATAGACAGACAGAGACACTCATACGTACCCTCCCTTTCTTGTGTACACATTCTTACAAATACAGGACATACGAAAAAAGGACGCTATACCCTCATTCATACCCCCCATACGTACACTATACTCCATACTCCCAGGCCCAGGGACAGACACCCCAGTAGAGAACCCTGCCCCTGCACCCAGGAGACAGACCCCTTTGCCCACCAGGACGGAGACAAGTAGACCGCCAAGGCCCCACACCGGCAAGAGCAGCCCACCAGCCCAGGACCCCGACCAGTTCCAAATTTTCTAACAGAGTATCGCGAAACTTGCATTGAATAAGCTTCTCCAACATGCAATTGTCCGGAGATCATGACACTGACAGGACAGGATACAGCTGAGCAGTACGTAAACAGGACAGAACATTACCTTCTGTGTTAAGTCTCCTGCACTTACCACTCATCACTCAGTCATTGTCCCAACCTTGCCTCTGATCATAGCCACGCATCAGTTCAACAAACCACGTCATCACCCTTCTCGAAAACTCTGATCCAGTACGCCTGCTCTGTCTCTCTCTGGCTTTATTTTGCTGCAGCTCTCACTGCTGGGTGATAGTCCTCGGGCTAACTCCTCCACCAGCTCTGCTCCAATTCCTATCGGGTCACATCCGCAGCTCAGTCCCATAGCTAAGCCCGTTGCTTGCTCATCTCCCAGCCTTGTCATCTTCCTCCAGCTCTCCTCCGCGTTTGGAACAACGAAAGATCTCTTCGCCTTTGCATCCATCGCAGCAGCTATATCCATATCATTTTGCAGCAGTCTTCCTCCATTTTCGGGTCTTTGCGCTGCGTTATGCCCAAGTCATTGCTGTCCAATAGCAGCACCGATTGTCAGATACGTGGATGTGTTTACAAAATATAGTCCACTTGCAAAAATTAACAGTCTAAATGCAAACCGCACCAAAGAAAAAAAAAAAAAGTAGTTTGCCTTTGGTCCGGACCACACAACCTAAGGACTTTCCTGGTCTGAATATACCCTAAAACACTAAGACCCATGTAAAACAAAAATAGCTGAACGCTAAAGCCTGAGCCTGACCTAAGCCCGTGGACAATGATAGAAATTAAGCCCGAACCCGGCCCGAGCCATCGGATCCCGACAGATCCCGTCACAGATCCCGTCACAGATCTTCAGCTCTGAAACAGATCGAAATAATTCTAATGGAAAACTAGCACTGATTGATAGTTAAAAATTGTGCCTCTTCACCCGTTTCTTTCCAAGTATCTCTGCCATGTTTCGTGCATGTTTCTCTCTACCCCCTCGACCAGCTGAGCTCTTGAAGACCTGTCACAGCCGAGCGAACCACAATTACAGGAAGGACCCTATTTTTTCCTAATGTAATGCGGCTTATTTATAGATTCATTACTGACTAACGACATCCGTGGACCACTATACCAGGTAGCACAAAAGTAAGACAAATGTGAGGAAAACTTATGCACCCGAAGAAGACAGTACCAGTAGTTTTCGAGCACACACCCTCATCTTGTAAAACATGTGAAGAAATCTAAATAATACATCTTTCAAATTAAAAGCAATCAACCTCTCCGAAAAAGAGGTACTGCACGTAAGCGATGTTGAGACGGAGTAGGCGGCTAGATGAAGATAGTGACCAATGACTTTTCTGGTAGGCTAAAGTATCTTTTTCTAACCAGACATGCTACTGTTGTGTTGATTCCATACCGCCGATTTTCAGGAAGCGCTTGAAGAAAAAAAGCTTGTAAGTATTTCATGTTAAATCATTTGCATGTGTTGCCTAGATATGTACCTAATATCTTATCTATATCTATATTAAATCTAGCTGGTGCGTCTTAAATCCAGGTGTGCTCAATAGTCCAAGAATTACAGTAATACACAAGTTTAGATGACACGGCATCATCCTTATATCAAAATCACTATCTGTTTTTAAGATGGGTGTTCCTAGCAGGGCTCTTTTTTTGTGTAATATATTGCTTTGAAATGACTGATATACTTTGAAATACAATAGAATGGCAAATTTCAATTTACTTATATCTAATGCTTACAATGTGTTTTTGTTTTTCCCCTCTAAAACAGGCAAATGATTTTTTGACTCCAAAGTCAAGACCCAACAGAAAGGAGTAATAACTATTTTGTGCTGACAAATGCTGGGAAAACAATCAAGTATGCAGTGGTAATTTTATATTAAGTGTAGATAATATATTTTACTTTGGTTCCCATTTTGGCCCTGACAACTTAATGCAGGCCGCTTTGGATGATCTTTAATGCAATGCTATGCTCTGTGTATTTAATTCAAATATTCAAGCAGTAAAAATTAACTGTGTATAACATACAATGTAAAGAAATTATCTTGTTACTTGTAAAAATCCCTTTTTAATGTCGCAGTATAAAGGTTTGAATCCACTTATAATTTTATGGTTCTCATGAAATCATTTAAGGTCACAAGTGTTCAGTCTCTCCAGTTCACTGGAGAGACTGAACCTTAATCATGAATCTGATGAGCCAACAGTTTTCCAATCAATGCTTTTTATAGGATCATGTAATAAATTAATCATAGAGTAAGAGTCTATCACTTTGCAATTGTATGGTACAAATGGCACATAAGTCTGAGAGGCAGGTGACATCAATTTGCAATGCTTATTCCATCAGTCTTTTTCTAAAGTACAGTAAGTTTTTATTTAAAAAAATGAATAAATCGTACAATGGGATTTCATGGATTTTTTTTGGTTTTGTTCCGTCTCGCAGTTAGTATGCATATGATGGAAAAATACAGACCTCTGTCATCTTTTTAAGTGCGGCAACTTACTCAATTGGTGGCTTGCAAATACTTTTATCTGTCTTTCTGTCAATCTCTCATTTACCTTTTTCTTAAGTTGAATATTTCATCTTAAAATCAAATGGAAATGTAAGGCTAATTTAAAATGCTTCATTTCCATTTCTCAAAAGTTCTTGCATTTTGCTAGGCCACAGTTTTAAATAATATCATTCTTAATCTGTTCTGCCTGGATGAATAAAGGTTAAATAAATAAAAACAGTTAATTTTGTGACAACCTGCAAGCCCACATTATGTCAGATCATCATAGTCCTCCTTCTATCTATACTAAAGTTGTTTCCAACCTTTATGCACTAGCCAAAAAAGCTATGCCTAAACCGTTTTGCAGTTGCTCACCTATTAATGCACTCATGGTTTGTTTTCACATGTGAGAGAACAGCAAAAGCATCATTATATATTTTCTTCCGTAAAAAGTAATAGCCAGCTTACCTCTGTTAAGGTGTCAGAAATCAGAATTTTTGTAATAGACTTTTAGTACTTGAAACTTCTTCATATTTTCAAATCAAGCTCATGGACAGCCGGTTCGGATGTTGTCAATCCATTAAATGGCCGTTATTAGCGGTAATAACTCCCATTAAATGCCGTCAGACTGTGCCCTCTTTATCTTCTAGTTTGTTATCAACCATTCGTATCGCTGATAACAGCCAACTGTCTGTACGTGTCAAAAATTATTCGTCAGTGTAGCATATCGTAACTGGAGTTATCTAACCAATCTTAACCAACCCACAATTTTTATGTCCTAACCTTAAGGTCACAGAAGGACAAATATACTTTCTTTTAAATGCTTAAACCTAAGCCTAATTTGAAAAGGTTTTAAACACCAAACGGAAAAGTATGTTTCAGTGGGTAGAGAGGGCACAGTCTGACGGCATTTAATGGCTGATCACATCCGAAACGGGTGTCATGGATCAATTTTGGCAGTATATTAGTTTGCCGTCTAATAATGAAAACACATTTTCCTTGCCATTTTAAAATTATTATTAGAAACTTAATAACTTTAAGAAGCTGATAGCAGTTACAATAAATTTCTTTGAAGGCATGCAACTTCTTAGAGTATTTGCTAGACTTTTCAAAGCATCTACATAATTTAGGAACTGAGAAGCTGTAAGGAAATTAAATCATTACATTTTCTGTTTTTTTTCTAAATGATGTATATACAATTTATTGTCTTAATAAATGAAGCAATTGTTTTGTGCAATCTAAAAAAATAGCTGGAATGAAAAATGATTTTATTTAGTATTTCAGGTCCAGTACAATGCAGGATTGATATTTAAATTATGTTTCTTGCGGCACAGTTTTTATGCCCTGGAAAGAGAGGAGATGAAAGAGATAAAAAAGTTCCTCAATACAAATGATTGGACAGCTGAGAGCAACAAGTTAACAACACTTTGGAAAACACATGAATAAGTTGTTTTATCAATCATTACAGCCATACCAAAAAAATGGATGATGTATATTCTATAGCGTATATAGAAATGTGGGTATTGATGCTTTACTGGATTAATTATAGATTGGTCTACATTTTATTTCTACTTCTTTTACTACTACTTTATTCGGTATCAATAGCTTGAATGCACCCCCCCCCCCCCCTTTGTGTCTCATAGCATAACCTTTGTCTTCATTGCTTGCCGTCAGTGTCCATGTAAATTCCGGAAGTATTCTGCCGTTGCAACTCATCCTTAAGGTTTTGATGACGGTACGTCATTATACTACAGTATACATCTGGTTAAGTGTCCTCCTTGCTACAGTGCTCTATTTTGGCAACCAAATGTTCAGCCATGTCTTTATGTTTGTGATATTTTTGTATTTTATTCAAAATCAGCAACCTTTCAAAATGAGTCGCTATTATAGTTTACAGCCAAAAATACTTAATATACTTGAAACCTTAGCTTTAAAGACTGTAAACCATGTAAAAATATGGATCCATACTGTTGCAGACTGAAGTATAAATATGATGATAGTGTGATGACAATTCCAGTCTATTCTTGATGTTTGTAGATCTAACATACCATTTCAATAAAAAAATAAATAAAAAAAACAATTGTGTGTCTTTTGTGTCTTATAATTACTGTTGTGAAAAATAACCTTTTTTATTTATTTTCCTCTTCAAATATAAACCAATATGAGGTTATTTTTTTTGTTTCAGTTCCATGGACTAAGCAAAAGGTTAGTTAATATACTTGTATAGTGCAATAAGTAAACGTTTAATTTTTGATTTCTAAAGGTATTATTTTTATTCCAACGATTTACAGATTAAGTAAACCTGCTGTACCATATATGCCGCTTGTTTGTTTTTTTTTCTAAGATACCAGTATGTTGTCTCCAAAGTATAATAACAGCAAAGGAAAACTTTAACTTCTGAAATAACATTACATACCTGTATCAATCCAACCGTGTGCTCTCCTTTCAAGTTTGTCTTCAAGGTATTTCTGGATGTTGATCCATGTATTTGCTCCCAGCTGGGCCCAGACAGAGAGCACATCTGAAAACACAGAATAAAACATTGATTGCAGGCATCAGTCTGTCGTCTATTCACTCCTCTATTCTCACCCTCTAGCTTCCTGAGCTACTGTAGGGATTTCCCTTTGCTGTTCCTTAGAGAGACCTTACTGAATGAAAAACCACAGACGAGCCTTGGGCTTGTGTTGTCCCTGTTGTCCTCTGTCTTCGTCGTTCTCTGTATGTTATTCTGAAAGATGAACCCAACAGAATGAATACAACGAGCACTCAACTGTACATCTGCCTAGAACATAAAACTGACTTTCTGATATGAAAAACAAACTGCAGTCTGAAGCATAAAAAAGCCTGTGAACAAAACATGATGACATTATGATTAGAATGACAACAAGGTCATTATGACTCAAAACCGTCCTCTAAATCAGTGTTTCCCAGCTCTGGTCCTCAAGGCACACTGCCCTATATGTTTTAGTTTTGTTTATGATATGTTTTCCCCTGCTTTAACACACCTGATTCAGATGACTGCACTTCAGCAAAAGACTGTTAATTGGTCCTCAATTGAAATCAGATTTGCTAAAATAGACAACAACAACAAAAAAAAACATGTAGAGCAGTTTGCTTTGAGGACCAGGGTTGGGAAATACTGCTCTAAGTTGAACCTAGTCTTTTTTTGTGAATCCACAACATTTTATTTGAGAGAAAAGTAAGAAATAAAGTCAAGCATCAGACAAAACGTTTATATATATATATAAATCTTACTGCACAATTAAACTGGGATTGGCCCAAATTCATAAAATTGTTAAATGAAGTACCCCTTTGTGATATTATTCCAACTACGGATAAAACTATTGTGTGAGGGCCTCAAAGGTTTGGGCAAACCCTGCCATAGAAAGTCCTGATTGCAGTTGGCCGCAAACAAATTAGGGGACACAGCAACTCTACAGAGCAAGTGCTCTGCTCAGAAGAGACCAACATTTTACTTTTTGACCTACATGCATGCAAAGAGTTTCAGAGAACAACTCTGCACATCATCTGTACACACTGAGTAGACTGCTTCCACTGTGAAACATGGTGGAGACATCATCATGCTATGACAATGCCTTTTTTTCCACCTAGCAAGTATAGTGAAGTTTTAATGGAGCTAAATGTTGGAAGATCCTGATAGGAACTTTTGGGTGTTTGCAAAAACCGGAAACCGGGCTGGAAGTCCAATTTCCAGCAGAAAGTTTACGCTAAACATATGGTCAGATGCACAATAGAGTGGTTTAGATCCATACTTATTCTGAGAGCAGGAGCTTCAAAGTCCACTCTTCAAGAGCTGCTATCCTGCAACATTTAGATATAACCCTTCTCCAAGACACATGGATTGAATAAATGACTCATTATCAGGTCTTTGCAGAGATGAATGTTGTGCTGATAAGGAAATTCAGCCATTTGACCAAGGTGTGTTGGAGATGGCAAGGGACATGTGAAAGTTGCAGGATGGTATCTCGCAAGGAGTAGAACTGGGCTATTATGTTTGTAACATTCAACATTAACACTAAAAATGAAAACCATATAGATTTTATTCACACTCAAATTAGTTGCTCTATAACACCCCCCCCCCACGCACACACAAACACATTAAAATGTGTATTGTAATATGACAAAACAAGAGGAAAATATGAGTACTAATTACTATATTCACTACATGAATCTCTTATTTCTGACGATAACTATTAAATTATTTTATATTAAAAGATTAAGCAATTTCCCTCAGCAATAAGGGAATAAATCTACTAAACTTACTAACTCTAGTTTAGTTTTCCTATTCTTACCAATCAAATATGCTGCTTTGTTATACAGGTAAAGAACAAGTAGAAACATATATTCAAGGTAGTAAGAAATAGGTGAAAACACATGCGGATCTTCAAGCAACATAATAAATGAGTAAATCATAAAGACACCCTGTCTGAGTGTTTACAGTGGTCAATTGTTGTATTTAGTGGAGAGATAATGAGTAAAGTGAAAGCAGTTGAAGTGCCTGCAAAGGACATGTGATGAAGCAGGTGGAAAACTGAATCAGATGGGAATAAAATTGGAAGAGAGCTACAGTACTTCCAGGAAATCAGATAATCAAGCAACCTAAATAAGATATAGGTAAAGATTACTGCGAAGTGAAAAGTATTGAAAGCATCATCTGTGGCTCTTGAATCTCCCTGTGCATATTTTGTCTGCCTTCTCCAGTTTGGTTGAGACAAAAAGAATTTATTTAGCTTGGGGGCAAGATAAAATGCTTATTTTTCACGAGAATTGCGTGTCTTTCCTCCCCTGCTTCCATCTTTTATAGCAGCTACTGTCTTCAAGTCCACTTGTTTCTCCTCTTTCACTGAAATCTCAGAATTCTATAAAACAATGTTGTTATTGTCCTTGAAGATCTCCTATTTCTCTACTATTCTTTTCCTCCTTCCTCATAGCTCAACATCTCATCTGAGGTCTCATCTCATCCACTTCATGTGTGCCACCATCTAAATCATCGGTTGCCTGTAGATTAGATTTCCTACCTAGTGGGATGCCATGAATGCCAGAGGGGAGCATTTAGCTGAATTGTGTAGCACAGGCACACACAAATGCACACACAAACATTATGAAGGGCACATATATGTAGAGCAGTCATACTGTTTTTGTTCGTTAGTATTCCTTGTCAGGACCATTGCATCCTGTTCTTATTAAATCAAATTGCCTTCGCCATACAGTTAGGGTTACTTACTGCCTGTTCATCATCTGAAAACCTGAAAAGGCAGCTCTTTCTTGGATGCACACATACACAAGAACTCACAATGTCTTAACAGGTTTTCTTTAGATATAATACATTTCAAGCCTGCTACCTACGTGGAAAACAATTCACCAAAACAGTAAAACTGAAAGTTTTACCACTGTAACAATTATTAAAACTTTCAATGTCTGCAATCTTGAATAAAATCTACTGGACCCTTATTTCTTCATTTTTTCCTTCTTCCTTCTTCATTTGTCTTTATAATATTCAACTAGAACAGTAGAGTATCTCTCTCACACATTAGAATCAATCATACAGTAATGATGAAACCCAGCCGTAACACCTCCATCATTGTGACTCTTGTCATAGAACAAAGCAGGCATGAATATGATTTTTGTACATCCTTTTATCTTGACTTGTACCCTATTTCTTTTCTGGTGTCAAGTCAGCGATGGACAACAGCCTACTCCCATTAACCATCACAGCAGTGTCCGAAGCTAAAATTCACATCTGGTAGGGGAACTCTGCACATTGTTCAAGTAAATTCTTTTTGACACAAGTTTGGTCAATGTATTAAACATGTTTGGGGTTTCTTATACTTCGATGTGATACATACCCCAATTCTATGGAAACCAAAAGAGCTAATTGTACAGTATAGTGGCACATGAGTGAAACTTGCATGGGGGACAAATAAAGTAGGAGAGCTCCGTACCTTTCTGCTGGCTGAAGAGCATCTCTACTGACAGAAATCAAGAACACACAAATTTTTACATGAGCCATGAAACTTCAAAAAAAAATATTTGGTGGGCATTGTAATGGAGTAAAACAAAAATGAAAATGAGAGAAGAAACCACATCTCCACAAGGATACAGTTGGCAAATCAACCGTTTTAGCCACTACAGGATTATAAAAAAGGTAGCACTTTGACACTTTCATAAACCACTTTGTTCTCTAGCTTATGATTGGGTGGAGAATCATCCTTGCCACCAATCTTGTACTGTACGTAGGGATGGGTATTGTTTAGGTTTTATCTGATACCGGTGCCAAACCGGTACTTTTGAAACTGTGCCTGTGCTTAAACAGTGCTCCCAATGGTGCTTAATGAATGGAAAACATAAAAACTTCATCAAAAATGCTTCTGATTTTTTATTTAAAGTAAGGCTGTTAAGCTATTAAAAATTTGGATCAAATTAAACGCAGAGTAGCTGTGAATTAATCACCATTCTTGAATATGACCAAAAAACTAACATTTTCAGTGTAAATAAAGGACAAATCTAGATGCAGTTGCTATTTTTAAAATTAAATTTAGAAGAAATAAATAGAATTTTTGTTATGAACTCCACAATCACATTCACAATGTGTGTGTGGTATCATATGAAAAAAAACATAAAAAAAGAGGTAGAACTAACCAGAAAATATGAATAAACTTAATATTTGGATAACAGCAGTCTGTGTTAAACATCACATAAATCAAATGTAATATAGACTTAGTAATGTCACAAATGTCACAATTGATCACAACAGGAAATGAACGCTCTTATTTCGAAGATGTATACAGCTACTTACGCTAATAGTTACCACTTATTTAAGTCAGAAAATATCACTTTTACTGAGTGATTTCATATTTTTAACACAGCGGTATCTCACTATAAAATGTACTGAACATATACAGTGAACCAGGTTTCATAAATCAACACAAATACTAAGCATTTAAACTCTGCACCATGCACAGCGAGCCAACATCCGAAGCGGATGGAAAATTCCCACAGAGATTATCATATCAACACAATGCAAATACACCAATAACGGTATACTCACATGTCATTTAGAACCACACACACATTCTGCTGTACAACAATCCATGGTTTGACTGGTTAGGAAGGAGAGCAGATGTGGCTGATGTGATGCAGTTTGAATTATAAACAGGGCAGTGTTCTGTGCATGTGTTAATTGCGTAAAAAAAGAAAAGAAAAAAAAGTTTATTCTATAAATTAATTGACCCCCGTCGGGGCGTTAATTCCAACGGCCTCAACTTTTAGCTGTTTTTTGGTTTTTTTTGTCTGTGTAAAAAGATAGCCATGTTTAACTTTTCTAGTGATATAGGCCATCACTCTTGACTGATGACATGCCCAGAATCCACTGTATAGTTAGCTGTAGATCTGTTTCAGAGGAGGACAGAATTGAAAATAGTAACTGCTTTAGCATTCTTATGAGGTAGTAGATACTGAGGGGGAAATGAGGATCCTGGCAGAAGGTGGTGTAGTTCAGTGGTTCTCAACGATTTTGGTGCTCTGGGCCCCTTTGCATATCTTTGATCAATTCTGAGAAAAAGTTAATGTCAAATCATAATAATTATATATATATATATATATATATATATATATATATATATATATATATATATATATAATTATTATCATTATCAAAGATCCCTTGAAATAGCACCATGGGCCACTAGGGGCTCACACACCCCTTTTTGAGAAACACTGGTGTAGGCAGAGTTAGATGAGGATTTGGATTTCTGAGTAGGTTCCAGTTGACTTAGAGCCAGAGACTTATGAGACCTTTTGAATCTGAACAGAAGGAGCGTTGGAGAGCAGGCAGTCAGGAAGTTTGAGGACAGCTGCTGTGGATGATTGTGTAGGCATGAGACACTCAAAGGTGATCTATCACAGATAAGTTTTGTGATGAGGTCTGAAAGTTAGTGTGGAAATTAGCGTACTGTCTTTAACCTAGGAGGAGAAAAAAAGTATGAGGAGTTAAGTGGGGCAAATAAACAGGAAACACAGCTAACCTGAGCAGACTAAAGTCGATAACTCGGAGAGTAAACAGGGTGTGAGTTGACTCTACCCTTTATGATTGATAATTACTACATTGTCATCCACCCACATGAAATCAGTCGTAAGTTTTTATTTTACACACTATGTTAGTGTTTCTGGAATGGAAAGGCTGTAAAGATACAGCAATAGCACTTTTCTGGAGATATACACAAGGAGAGCAAACAAAACGATTTCCTTTGCCTATTCGAGCATATTATTTTCAGATTTTCATCTAGATTTGCTCTCAAACCCAACTAGTAGTTTCTTAATACATCCCTCTATGTACATCCCAACTGTGTTACGGAGCACCAAAGAAAACTGGCCACATTAGTATCTCAGGTGATAGATTGGAAAAGTTTTAATCATATACTCTGTGCTGTTGCCTGGCAACAGGCTTTCTTTTCACTGAACTTGTGTGTTGGCTGAGTAGAAGCAAAGATGAGAGGAAGATGAGCCAAAAGCTCTACGGAGATGATGGAGAGATTGAGCCAAACGCTGTGACATGCCTAACGGAATGGGTTGCAATTAAATACTGAAGAGGCCAAACAACCATAAGATATTAAATTCAAATCAAAAACAATTCTGACATTTTTGTTTGTTATTTAAGGAAGGCTCTTAAAAGAATGGACACATCCACAGTCATCATTTTACCTTTAAAAGCTGACCTCTAAATATTCAAAGCAGCAGCAAAAGTCACATTAATATGCGTTGTTCCAGCAACACATTGCTGAGCAGATTTCTTTCCGTCTATATTAGCCATATTGTAAGCAGTTAACTGTGCAGCATGTGAATACACACTTATACAGTCTAGCTAAGCATCTCCTTCGTCTGTCTATGAAACCACAAATAATGTCAGTTCTTTCAAACATTATGCTGAGATTTACTCGACATAATTTATTTGTAGCTATTTGTGGCTTTAATTAAGTGCATTAATTACTTGTTATTATATGTCTCTTACTCTTTGCCAAAGTGGAGCAGCTGTCTCATTAATCATTACCACTCGGGCCATGACTGGAACAACAGCTGGGGAAGTGAGCATGCAAAGACATCATCTTTGAGAGGATTTCAAGATTTCAAGGCAGTAACTTCATTTCTTGCTTGGTCAGTGAATCAGGATACAATCTCTTCTCCTGCTGCAGGAATTTTCCCTCTGCAATGAGACAAGACAGATTCTGAACCAGTTATTTTGCAGCTTGCTGCTTTTAGTGAAAGAGAAACTAACTGTTTTTTGCAATTAGTGCATTTGAAACTATAATGGTTTTGACTATTTCTTTGTACTTAATTCTCGTTTTGCGAGTTAATTTCAAAGTGCCCAGTTCTAGTCAGAGGTTTAACTTCATGGAGAAGTCATATGGGTTGAAGATGTTCCTTACTACCTGATTAACCACGCTTGTAGGCATGGGCGCCGTCGGGGGGGAAAGGTTAGGACGATTCTGAGGGCCCGGCACAGACAGGGGGCCCTTTGAGGGCTATCAATATGTATTGTCTTGTGTAAGTTTTTTAAATGAAATATTTAATTTCATCTGTTAAAATAAGCAAATTATATATGATTGGGATTCGATATAAAAAAAAATCCTCGAATTATGAATGATATTATGAATTCAACCCTCTCCCTTACTGAAGGGTATCGTCTGACTGTGGCAGCGGAATATGCGAAATATGTACAGCACGCTTCGCCTACGTGAACGATTCCTTCCCTTCACTGCTGTGGAAGATCTTTTCTGTCAAACTGTTTCTTAATTTAGGTCAAAGCAGGATTAGCTTCTAAAACCCAGTGTTACAACTTTTCAGTTTTGTGTGGCAGCCGCTGTGATATACAGGAGGATGCATGGATGCAGCACTAGCCACGTTGCTACTGGATTGGTAAGTAATAAAGGCTTGCTCCTGGGTTATTTGGGCACGATGATACGATACAGTTCCGGGAAAATAGTTTGATGGTTTACCAACTGACACGCTGTCAGTTTGATGTTTTGTTCTTTTGACTGTACTTATAAACTTGTTCAGAAGCGCTCCATAGAGATTCCCTCATCTGCCTCGGTCTTGCTGATAGCCAGCAGCCCCTATGTCAAGATGCAAAGAGTATAAAACCACAGAATTTATGGTTGTTTATGCGTTTTGGTTCCCTATTTTGTTTCAGCACGTTTCGTAGTGAGCTACCACTGCATTAAAGTGCGCATTATTCAGTTAAAGTGATGTTTTTGGACTTAAACTAGTGCTAACTCATTAGCGGAGTAGCTCTGTAGATCTTCACGTCATGGTGATGTGATACAGTAGCTTTGCTCAAAGTTTTCCACGTTAGCTCAAGAACACCCCTTTTTTTCTCTGTTAACTAAAAATGCAGTCAAACATAAGATGTTATATTGACTATCAGTTGACCTTGCCTCTGTCAAAATGAGGTCTTGATCATTCTGAACAGTCAAATACACTTAAACATTAGAATGTCCAAAGCAGTCATTTGGACCCTTTTGAAATATGCATATCAAATAACTTTGTCAAATTTAGTAATAAAGCCTTGTTGGTCCCTGACTTTTGCTAAAACTATGTAAATTTTAAAATAACTATTTTGAATATCTATCATGTGAATAATATGATCATTTCTACAAAGGATTTTGCGCCGTTTCAATTTAATTTGCAAACAGTCTCGATCAGATAATTTGAAAGTATTCTGTGAACGGTGGTTAGCAGAGATGGATCATACTGTATTTGACAACATAGGGGATTGTATAGTAACACAATTCCACATCATCTTCAAGAGATGCACTGAAACCTCCCAAACAGCTCAAATTAGTTTGTACAGTAGCTGGCAGAGGATTTCTATCAGATTTTCTGCCTGCAAAGAGTTGCCTGCAACCAGGAGTTGAGTATAGATTTACTTTTTTATTACAGGTAAAATATTTGTCTTCTCTGGTTTTAGTGTCTTTAGTTATAATCATTCCCAAACATTTTACCTAATTTTAACTGGAATCCCATATAAGTCAGTTTCCTCCATATCATGTATTAACACAAGCTCACATTTTTTTTTATGTAAATAGAATCCCAATGCTTTAGAAAATATTACTTTTTTGTTATTATTACCAAAGGGATCTGGACAGTTTTTTTTTTTTTTTTTTTAGCTAATGACTAAGCAGCTAAAATAAATAATTAGGGAGAAAAGGGACAGCCCTGATGGATTCCAGGATTGATAGTGAATCCTTTAGGTGTTCCTTGGGGGAGAGAAACCGAGCTATTTATATCCTCATACATTTATATTTATCGCTTTAATAAACCCTGTACAGAATCCCAAATATTCTGATGTTTTTATAATTCATTTATGTTCAACAGAATCAAATGCTATGTAAAGATCCAAAAATTAAAATGAAACCCTTATCTTCAATCAAAGAATTATAATTTAACAAATCAAGGACTCATCTGACTATATGTATAGACCTATCTTTAATAAATCCTGATTGTTGTTTACCATCTGTCCAATACAACTTTTCAAAGAATTTGTAAAAATAAGAGTAAATAATTTGTAATCGACTTACATTGCTGGTGCAAGCAAAAAATAATGAATTTAAGGGGGTCTAGCAGTACAGAAGCAGTTATATATGATTCACATAAAGTCTGATTGACTTACATATATGAGAATGATAGTAAAAATACCATAAAGTGCACAATTGTATATAAATAAATATGAAAAAAAATCTCAGCTGTGTCGGGGGCCCTGCCAAGAATCTTGTCATGGGGCCCAAAATTCTTAGCAGCGCCCCTGCATGTAGGACACATGAACCTCACATGGTTTTGCATTGGTTTCATATATATTTTTTCCATTAAATCACATAAGCTTCACATGGGGTTTACATTTAATTTCATGTATTTCACACATTTTGTCTTACATGTAGGTTTTAAATGGAATATAATATGTTTAACATGTGGTTTAAATGTTATACAATGGGCTTCACAGTTTATTACCATGAAAATGTTCCAAATTCACATGGGAAATATGTGTATAACACAGGTGGCCATGTGTTTTCCACCCATATCACATGTATCTTAAACATTTTTCATATGTGATTTTCAAATGTGTTAATTTTTTTTCAAATGTGATCACGTATTATTTTGCCCATGTCAAACCATGTATTTTTTTTCCATACGGGAGTCATTATCCACAGGAAATGTTGGACTTGTAATCATCGATCTGAGCAATTTTTTCGTGGCAAGATATCATTCAGGACCAAATATATGAATAAACCTGCATTAATATTCAACAAGTTTTTCTTAGCGAACTGCACCCACTAGCTTCCCATGGCCATCAACAAGGTCCCAGTGTAATTCAAGGTATCAATTTGTTTTGTTTTTCTAATCTAAAATAGTAGCGCTTTCTCACGTAACAACCATAAACCTCAAGACACAATAAACTGTGTGAGGGTATGGAAGGAAACCATTGTAAAAATATAAAGTGGAAGATATCGGAACTCTACTGTCAATGTCCAAAATGAAAAAAAACTCAAACACTGAATTCAAGGTTTGATAACCCCTATTACAAAATGAACTCCTTTAAAGCTCAGTTGAAATTTGCAAATTTCTTCTTGAGACAGATTTTGTGGTCAGGCAAGACAAATATGGATCTATTTATTCACAACGATTAACCAACTGTTTTTAGACAAGTCAAGACCTAGGAACTCTGTAACAACTATAAAATAGCAAAATCTTGTTGAGGTTCTGTTTCAGTGCCAGTAGTATTGGTGCCTTGCTGATAGCAAGATTTTCTTAAAGGGACTATAAAATAAGTTTAACCACAAATAAAAATATTAACATAAAAAATATTTTCTTCATATATGCTCCAGCAATGCCCTTGTCAGGAGAATGAGCCCTGGCCTTTTCATCGTAGTTGCCTCTTTGTAAATTCACTTAGGGCGCTTTCACATGTTACGGTAGTCTGTACTCGGATATCGTATATGGTCAAAATCCAATTATTTCATACCATGTGAACATAGACTGGACCGTGCCAGGATACGGCTAGAGAGAAATGCCTTCGAGGTAGTATCCGAGTCCAGGTACGAGCGGCCACGGATCATGTGAACACAACCCGTACTTTGGCCGTACTCAAGACAATAGACGCGCTCCACGCGGAAATGACGATTTCATTTTTGTCCAGGCCTGTTTCATGCATTTATTTTTTAAATAATTCCGTTGAAGCATGGATGAAAAGCAATGTCTGACTTTCATTGGCCAACATTTATATAATTTTTATTTATTATTACTTTTGTCACATTAAAGTTATTTCTGTGACCATTATGAGTTTTTCTTTGATTTAATGAAGGGTACCAACTATTTTGTCCACATCTGTATATACTATCTAGGGTTAGATAGGCACTTCAGTATTCAATGCACTTGTTTGCACTTGACTGTAGTCCATCTGTCACCACCTTCAACTTTGCTGTTGACTTGAAACAGAAGTTAAAAAGATTTTGCAGAAACTACAAAAAATGCTGTATTAAAGCAGCAGTTAACTTTAACCTAAAGTATGCAGTACATGGAATCTTTTCAACTATGGGGTTGATTTCATATATGCATGCTTGTAATCTTTTTTACATGCCAGAAATGTTGCTAGCATTATCATAGCACAGCAAAACCCTGAGTACAGAGTAACATAACGCTTCTTCTACATGAGTTATAATTGGCAGAAACTTCTGAAAGTGGTCCTGAGTGTGCTTCAGATGACACCCGGAATCATGTTGTTGGGGATTTAGGAGGCTAATATTGTCTGATTAAAAATAATTTGGAATAATTATACCAATAATCTAAAACTGGGATAATTATTAAGGAAACTCGAATTATCAGTAACAAACTGAACAAGCCAATAGTTTATAAGCCTATATAATACAAATTATTAATTATACCAATACTATCAGTCTTTTTCTCAAAGTGAATTATTTTACCGATGTATTGACTCAATTCACATCAAAAGAAGCACAGAGAATTGGTCTCAAGTTTAAGGAATTTATCAACAGATTGCTGAACCTTTATCACAAGCAGTCAGACAATAAATTCAATCTAGTCTAAATAGCACTATGCCATGGTTCTAATTGGGGGTATCTATTCTATCAGGGAGACAATGGAATGCAGAAGGCAAAATCAAAACCAACTGATGTCACAGGGAGAGCCGAGTTCATGTGCGCAGTGTTGGGGAGAATACTTTGTAAATGTATTTAGTTACAGAATACTGAATACCTGTTTTAAAATGTATTTCGCAACATATTCCGTAACTTTGCTGAATCATGGTAGTGTATTCTAAATACTTGGAATACTTCCCCTTAAAAACAGAATTTAATTCTATTGAATGTCACAAAATGTTCTGGTAGCTACTACCGCAGGAAAACAGACGGTATTAATACTAAACATAGGTACTGACTAGGGAAAAAAAAAAGTAATTATTTTTGGCTCAACACTGCTACCTCTCAGTGACCAAACCCAAACAAAAAAAATATTTGTCTTAATTTTTGTGTGACTTTCACATACCTTGAAGGCTGGCCAGCCGGAACTTTGTTTCTAGTTTGCTGTTGACTTTGTTGATGTGCGGCGGTGTAGTTTCTTGAGCCACGCCAGCAAAAGTTTACACAAAAATATAAGAAGAAAAAAAATGAATATAAAAATAGAAGTCCGGAGCACCGAAGATGCTACAGTACTGTAGTATCAGTGACTGATAGCATCAGAGTCACAGCATCAGCATGGTGGAGGAAATACTGATAACAGTGGCTAATCAGCCCAAGTTATGTTTGCTATATAGAGACAGGAATAAAATAAATAAACATTATAAAGAGGTTAAACTATTTAGACAGGAATGCTCTTAGGAGGTTTGTTGGTGGCTCTTAACAGAGCTGTTTTGGCACCAAAATGCCCCCCTCCCTCCACTGAGAAGTGAGCCACAAACAGCTTCCTGACCCGGACAGCCTGTCTAGAGTAGTAAACACGACCCAGCCCTAGCTCCACCACAGCACGTCCCGCGCCGCTCACATATTGTATTATACATTTTACTAACTAGCATTTTAGTTGGTGTCTTGGTGGGTGATCTTTGGGCCAACGCGTGACACCGGCTCCTCAAACTGGGTATGGGGACGCAGCAAGAGGCCGGTGTTTATGGATCACTATGATTCCCCGCTGATCACCTCAGAAACTAGAGCCCACCTGCAGCAAGGCTTCACATGCTGGACTTTAGACGGCGCTCCTAGAATGTTGTGAGGACATTGAAGACGGCGTGTTGAAGGGGGGAATGTCTGAGGTTCTTAAAGGGACATGCAGCTAATTTCAAGGCATTTAGTTCTGACATGTTGTGAGTGCAATATTTCAAATAGGTAGTTTATCTCATTTATTGAACTTACAGATCGATTTTTGGTGATATTATAGTTGTATTGTACCACATAATTGCTCTGTTTGCCTGAGAAGAACGTGCCACCTCCCCTTTAATCCAATTACTTGTGCCCATGTAAACCTAGCCAATGTGTGCGATCATAGAGCATACACAAATGCAATTTAAGATTATTTATCTTAATCAAAAAAAAAATATTTTTTTATTTTTCTTGAAGTCGAGTACATCCTTAGTATAGAGTAGTAAAGGAATTATGCTTGGTTTAAATTTACTAATTGCTTATTGAATAGCCAACAATTATTAAGCAATATTTTCAAGGTGGCTCTTAGGGCCTGATTTATCAAGATTCTTGATAATGACCGAAAAATTGCATCCGCCGCCAAACAATTGCGCTAGTGGGTTGTCGTCAATTTGTGGGTGATTTACTAAGATTGTGTGTGCAATTCATATCAGGCGCATATAGCACTGTTCAAATCAGGTGTTTCCGGCCGCTAATGTGAGCTGCATCATGGTTAGAGAGGAGGAATATGTGCATGAATTCATTATGCGTCTTTGGCGCAAAAAAGGAGGAGGGGTAGAATGTTGTGAATTCTGTTTTTCGTTGGTCAGTAATAAATCTAATACATGCAGTGTACATGCACTACACTTTGCTGCATGCACACACCATATTGCAGAATTAGACTGATTAAAACTGCAGCATGTCTTGAACAAGGTCACTACAAATGTCGTTATTCTACTAATGTCGTTTAAATGCATCACACTGTATCATGGCTTCTATTTAATGTCAAGTTGCAGTAGAAACCAAATGTAATGAAAGGGCAGAATGTAAAAAATGAAAATATGTAATCTGAAATGTATTATTTTTTTTTTTAAATGTAGTATATAATGCCAATTATCATTGTGGTATTGTATATGATTAATCCATCCATCCATCCATCCATCCATCATCTTCCGCTTATCCGGGGTCGGGTCGCGGGGGCAGTAGCCTAAGCAAAGAGGCCCAGACTTCCCTCTCCCCGGCTACTTGGGCCAGCTCCTCGGGAGGAATGTATGATTAATACATTTTATTAATTGGACTATCTAGGGCAAAAGCGTTAAATGGATTGAGTGTGTCTTGCTATGGGTTTAACAGACGCAATGCTCTTTGCACCATGTTGATAGATCAGCCTCAGCCTGTTTTTGCGACGCTGTGCTGTTTGCGCCGGTTTTAAGAAGCGCGAACGGTTGATAAATCAGGCCTGTAGTGTGTTTATATAGCCCCTGGATGGAAAAAACAGATGAATATATACATGATTGATCCATTTAATCCATTTGGAGATCAGTTATCAGTCACTCTCAGTCCATTTAAGATCATTCCAGTGAATTAAATTTTTAAAAGAAAGTAATACTTGTTGGAAATTGTGGCTCCCAGGCAGCCTGTGGTCAGATGCCATCCCAGTTTGATAAAGCAGTGAACTCTGATGTTCCTGGGAGCAATAATTTGAATGTATGGTATAGACCAGAGGCAGTTTGTAAAAAATTCATTACAAATGTTATTCAGCAAAGTAGTACCAAGCTGAGAATGCTTTGTGGTAAATGCTCGGCTTGAGAAAAAATAAATAACTGAACTATTGTCAAAAGTTTCTTGCATCGTCTAAAAGATATTCTCCAGTCAGCTAGCATTCCTTTTTAATCAGGACTTATGTTGCTACCCGCTAGCATCATGGCAGTGAGCTCGGAGGGAAAGGCTATTGAGGATGGGGTAGTCCTTGATATCATTCTCTTTCTCTTTTTGTCAGCCATTGTTACCACCAATGAAATGAGTGTTGTCATAATCACTTTGCTTCAAAAAGACTTAACAGGCAAGATAATTGCTGTTAGGAAGATTGCATTCAAATCGAAATTTTATTCAATAATGAATTAGCTTAATAAGAGTAGTTTAGCTGTTGTGGAGAAAGATTCAAGCAATCCAAGAGAGTACAAGTTCTATTATAGTCTAAAGACAATCCTGTTTAAGGACCAGGTAGCAAATAGTGCAGAGCTTGGTTAGGAATGCTAACAGAGAGGTACGATTGACTTTGGGTACTGGTTTAATTTCGTGAAGAGTTTCAAAGAAGCCACTGCTCTCCGAGAAAATCATCAAAGACAAACTGACATTCAGCAGTAAGTACCGGGATTAGATGCAGAGGACAGAGGTTAATCTATTTTCTCCAATGAAGCCCCCTTCACTTTGGAAAATCTGAAAAGGGACTGTCTTGAGAATGAAGACTGAACACTGCCATAAATTCTGCCATGCCAGGAGTAAAACATTCAAAGACCAATTGTGTTTTGGGGTTTCCTCTTGTCCAAGGTAAGTAATTTGATCCAAAGTTTGATCCAGTTCTTTATTATATATTTATTGATTCTTGAAAAAAAATGTTGTAGGGTGTTTGAATTCCAAACATCCTACAACATTCAACATTCAACAAAATTTCTGTATAATGCTTAGATATAGCTTAATTCCAAGAACCATTATCTGCATTTAATTGAAGAAAATTTAGTCTAAAGCATTTATTGAGTCCTGCAGTCTATTAAAATAGACAATTTAGAAGACTTAGTCATTATAAAAAAAGAACAGTACAGGTGCTTTTGTTTTTATCACAGAAAGGACATCAAGTCATTTTGACCTCTGAATTACAACTCCTTTCAAAAATGTGCAATTCAAGTATAAACTATTCTAAAGCAAGCATGCCCCTGCAACCATTGCCTATATTATAACATGAAAAATCAAGCAATATGGTTTCTGCCTTTAAACCCGGCATTACTGGAAGTGCTGCACAGACAAGATATCAGATGACTCTCAACTGATGAGGCAAACATTTCATTCAGCACATTCTCTACATGCATCCCTCACTATGAAGAGGAGAATAAAATGAAAGGTTGGGAAAAGGGCAATAGATGGAAGTGCAGATGCAGCACCCAGGCATTGACACTTTCATTTCGTCTTCCCCTGGTCTGTTTGATTACAGTCGTGACAAAGCTGAGCCCTCTTAATTGTTTTCAAGATAAACATATCTCCCATTCATGGTGGGTGTGTTGGGAAACCGAGGGAGAATCAATCAAAGAACAGCCCTGATCTCAGTGTATCAGACAAAAGGAAAATGTGAAACACACCAACATATGCTTGGAAATATTAACATTTTATATATATATTTCCTGTGTTAGGGATTTTTCTAAATCATATCATATGTCTCTTATTCTGTTTCACCCTCACACATGTTATCAGACACAAACTAATCCCCGTTATTAAGCACTTACATGGCGTTTGTAAAAAGCCTAAAATAATCCCCTGTGGAGAAAAACCACACGTAAGCTAAAACACACACTCAGCATCTTGTGGCTTGTGTCATTTCGAGACACAGTTGAAATGTACAAATATGTGCTCATCTCTTGTGTGTTGTGTGATGAGTCATATGTCAAATGTGAAGTGTGTTGTTACAAAAAATGTAATGAAGGTGGCTCTGCCAGCAGTAAAGAGGATTCAGTGTAGGGTAGAGGCGCAGATTCAATTAGCTCTGTGGGAGCAATGAAATGGTGATAATGCAGGCGGCATCAAATCTTTATTTATTTTTTTGAAACAGATTTTCTCACCCTCCTGTCTCATTCTCTTTGCAACATGCCAGCTTTGTCCTTTACGTATTATGCTGGTGAGGGTCACTAAAGGTGTAAAAATGCTACTATGCCAGACAAACAGCCCGAAGTATACATCATTGTAATTAGTGTTCAGCATGTGACCTCGTTTCTCAAAAGGTAACTGTACAACTGTCATTGTCTTTACATAATGTCTCCCACTGACTTTCTGCACTAAAATATTTTTTTTGAGTGTGTGAGAAGGGTAAAAATATGCAATGACATCACAGTGATAACGGCTGGGCTTGTGTAGTTAATGGAGCAAGAAGGTGGCGAGACCACTGTCGTATTGGATTTTTTTTTTTTTTCATTTGTCATTTTCCATAAGTGCTGCAGTAATTAATGCCACAAGGGGCTCATTATTGTGTTTGGGAAATCAAGGAGTGCTGTCAACGGGAAAGCAGTTTGGGGGGAAAAAAACAGCATCTTTAGATGTACTACACCACTTGGCCTCAGCGTTGACTTTACTTTTAGTGTGGGGAATTGATCAGGTTAGACATATTTCTCTAGTTGCACCAGTAATTTCTGAGATCCTGGTTGGAAAACTTAAATACACTCTTCTAAAAGTTAAGTTTCAAATACAGAATTATTGTTGCTGCCACAAATATAAAATTTGGTGAAAGTTTAAGGGATAAACCATTGTTTTGTTCTTCTAACATCACACACTTTTGACTGTATTACCCCTCTTTGTATGTCTGTCTCTTCTGGGCTGAAATCACAGAATGGAGAGAAAATGTTCGATAGCACTACAAAAATAGGCTAAATCCCATTGGTCCCCTGCATTTAACAGAAATGGCTCAACTTAGCTCTGGTTTCCAAAGGAAATAAAATCTGAACGAAACATAATCCAGAGACTCAAACAAATTTTTGACTTGAAACTTCCATTTGCAGGTTAAATCTACTTTGACACTGAATTTTATCTTGCCAAGTATGTAACTAGAATGTATAGCATTAAGAAGTGATCTACATTTTGTGTAAGATTAATTTTGATCACTCTCAAGAAATATTGTCTATGTTTTTTTATGCAACCCTACTTTGTACTATATATTTAATTTATATTGGGATCAAGGGTGTTGTTTTTTACTGTATGGAAAAGGGGTAGATTGCTTTCGGCTTATTTTGGATATTTCACATAGTTAAGGTTAAACTCTCATGTAGTGATTAAAGATCAAGTCCGTCTGAGCGCACCAGAGGGATCAAATGGTGTCCGCCTTATTAATCAGGAAGCAGGCCATGGGTTGGCGTTGCTTGAAGCATTTAGCATGCCGAGGAGAGGGAATCTTTATCAGTACAAACAAAGCTTTTGTTGGGGGAAGTCAAGCAGGTACGTGCGGAGCCAGGGGTTTCTGTTCTGAATTTCGGTCCTTGGATAATAATCAGTAGGTTTGGAGCAGGAAAGGTTATCAGGTGTAAATCATCTACCAAAGCTGCTGTGGAGTGAGGGCAATGCTGTTCTGTACAAACTCTGTGGTGGGAGGTGCCAAAAAGACAACAACCTTTTACATAGCATGATTTGTTTTAAATACTTTGTGTTTGCGATACTTTTTTTATATATACATTAAAAAATAGTCTGTGAGAACTTGGCTTGGTTGGTGGTCAGATTGTGCATGCTACAGTATCAAATGTGCGAAAAGGTGATGCAGAAGCATTATCCCCCCAGAGCAGACAGATTCCTTCCGGTTTCGAAACACGAGACAGATACACATAATTTGATGGCAGTATTAGAATTATACAAGTTTATAGGAGAAAGCAAATAAATAATAAAAGCAGTTCTAAAATGACTTAACTGCAGTAAATTAAGTTATTCATATTTTATAGGTTTTCACAGTTATACAATGCTTTTTTTTGTTTTTCTTGATCTCTTTTCCTCCTCTTTCAGGTTTCCTCTTCTAACCAGGTGTATGTTATTTGCCCCCCATCTAGCTGAAGAGACTGCAAAAAATTCCAGCTCTTTGCTGTGAATGACCGTGGCTTGTTGACATCAAGCTGCATTGAAGTGTGTTTTCTAAAACTCAGAATGCCAAGTCCATTAAAGTGAAAAGACTTCATTTGTCACAGTTTCTGCTAGTGTTGTTGTAATGAGCAGGTATGTGGGTGATGAATAGCCTGACCTTTTACTCCACTTTATAATCAAGTGTTCCTGGTACAGTCCTATGATTAATTTATAGATGCCTTACAAGCAGAAACAGACCAGGGAGCTGTAACCCCAATCTTTCCTGAATATGAGGTTGTTTTTTTGTGTTTGAAGAGAAACTTTCTGATGTCCTGCAGCAACTTTTGTCTAAGTTCTAAACAGGCACGGCAGTTTGGTACAAGGAAGCCACATAGAATAGTATAGAATAGTAATTTATTGTCCCACAAAGGGGAAATTCAACTGTAATGGCACAAAGTGACAGGTATTAGATTCAAACAAGAAAAATTAACAAGTATAAAAAACACAATTGAGAATTGTATATATTTATTAAGGACATACATTACAAAATGTAGTACTATGCAGATAGAAATGAAGTGGCATATTTGAATGTGTAACTAAGATAATTTTAAGTATTTACATAAATATGCTGGTTTAGTTGTGTGTTAAAAAGTAAATGTGTTACTTACAAGAAGTTAAAAGAATATCTGTTAAAACAGATATGCAAAAAACAGCAGCAGAAATATATAATTAAGTTAGTCAAAAAAGTGCAAATTACAGCAGGGATGTAAACATTAGCTTGTTGGGAGCAGTTCTGGTTGTAAAGTCTGTCAGCTGCAGGGAGAGAGAAGCTTGTAAATATGAAAGTCGTTCATTTATTGGATGAGTGAAGCACAGCAGGGCTGCACAGTCATGCAGTGGTAGTGCTGTTGCCTTACAGCACAAGGGACCTGGGTTTGAATTCTGGCATGGAGTTCACATGTTCTCCATGTGCATGCATGTGTTTCCTCCGGGTACTCTCAAGGGGCCCCCGTGACCCCTTAAGGATAATCAACATAGATAATAGATAGATGGAAAGTGCAGCATGAAAATTAACCACCACATTTTTACACTCACTACTTTGTACTCTATAATGTAATACTATTTAGTGAACATCATTCATCCGCTTTTAGCTCACAGGTTTTTTGGCAAATATGTTCAAACCTCTTTGTACAGTTGGAGAAGACGTACAACTGCATAACTCTGTTTAACTAGTTATGCAGAGTTAAACAGTAAATAGTTAACTATTTAAAAGACGTTTATATGTTACTAGTCAACTAGTAAGGTACAAAAAAGTATACTAGCTGACTACTGAATGTGAAATTCCCACTTGTTAACTTCGACATAATTTGGCCAGCTGCATGAGCATTTATTCTGATATATTGATATCAGGCACACATACATGCCATTTTTGTCAACTAGTTAACTAGTTAGCCATGTTTGTGCACACTAGTTAACAAGTGAAGGCAAAAATGCCCACTAGTTAACCAGTGAACAAATTTTGGCTTCACTAGTTAACTAGTGAGAGCTGGGAATGTCCACTAGTTAGCTAGTAAAGGCCAAAATGCATACCAGTCAGCTAGTTGAAGGTTTTATTGTCTTACTAGTTTTGCCTTCACTTGTTAACTAGTGTGCATATTTTGACCCTCACTAGTTAACTAGTTCACACAAACAAGGCTCACTAGTTAACTAGTGGACAGAAAAGACTTTCATGTTCATGACAATTATGGTTGATATCAAGATATCAGAATAAATGCTCAATAGGCTTGCCATACAGGCCCAGGGTCTTTCTGCATGGAGTTTGCATGTTCTCCTTGTGCATCCGTGGGTTCCCACTACGTACTCAGGCTTCCTCCCACAGTCCAAAACCATGACGGTTAGGTTACTTGGTCTGTCTAAATATTCCTTAGGTGTGAGTTTGTGCATGCATGGATTGTCGACATGTCCAGGGTGTATCCTGCCTCTTGCCCGCTTGAGATAGGCACCAGTCCCCCTACCCCATCCCCCAACGACCCTTTGAGGACAAGTGATATATAGATTATGGATGGATGGATTATTTTTTCCTTCAGGAGCTATAATAAAATATATATATATATGTTAGACTGTTTCAAATGATCACCGTGTACAGTGTGTTCACTGTGCATGCTTACTGTTACTCATCGTGATTCCTCCATTTCTTCATCACTTGCCCAGGCAATGCAAATATATTTAATGAACAGATGCCTGGATGACTTTCACTTAGAATGTTCTTGACCATTTTCTTGAGTGAGAATCACATATTGTTTTGGATCATTCTTACTCTGTTTTACACAAGAATATTCAATAGTAATGAATATTCAGTTTAAAGTATACCCCAGATTAGATTAAAAATATAGAAATTACAAACAAGTTTTATTTTATTTTCATAGTAAATGGCAATATTAAGGTTATTTGCAATGAGATAAGAAAGAAGGAACTGCAATACTAATGAACAACAACCCCAAAACAAACAGGACAAAAAAAGTTGAAAATGGCAAAGCAGAGAGAAGAACATTTGATAAATGTAGAAAAACAAACAATGGAGTACCATCAAAAATGTTTAGATAGACAGTTTAAGAAGCTAATCTTCTAAAACTGGATACGTGTTAAACTAACAACATAGTGAAAAATAATGGGGGAAAAAAACATGAACTATAAAAACTAAAATGAAAGAAAGAAAGAAAGAAAGAAAGAGAGAGAGAGAGAGCGAGAGATAGAGAAAGAAAGAAAGAAAAAGAAAGAAAAGACTTGTTATACATACCTTAAATATGTTTTTAATAGATCAGTTTTTTGTGACTCTGTGTCAAGGGGATTTTTGGATACTTTACTTAAATAATATAAAGAAAGCAAAACTTACAATAAACTATAATTCAAAAACAAAACCCAAATGTTTTAAGATTACTTTTAAAAATGAACCCTTGTTAAATCTTATGCAGTGGGGCTGGGTAATGTTGCTCTTTCCTACAGGCACTTTGTTCATCACTGTTCCTCTATAATTCTTTCATTCCAGATGACTGAACAGCAAAAAACAAACAAGAAAAAACAAAATTTTGGATCTTACTCAAGCTGGAAACCAAAGGAATCAGCATGCGTACAAGCTGACTGTTCGATATTGTCATGGGTATAAAAGCACCACACAGCAACACAAAAAAAGTCTCACAGACATGACACATGGCAGAGAACCTGTCCAAGTTATGAAACTCCAATAGATTGAGTGGGAATCAACATGACAGGTCAGAGTCATTGCATCTTTTTGAGTTTGACTTTGTGTTCTATTGTATGTTGACACAGTGCGGAAGTTCATGTCTGTTCAACCTGAGATATTAATCGTATTTGTCTTTCTTTGGAAAAATCTTGTTTGTACAGTTTAGACTTAAACTCCGGAAAGAATGCAGTTGAAGGGACGTGAAGTGGTAAAGAAAAGTGCTGACAGGAATGAGTATGAAAGAACTGATGTAATGAAAATAGGCAATAGAAGGATGTATGCAAAGCTTATATTATTTTCCAATTGGAGACAAAAAGAGCTAAACAACACTATTTTCAGGCACTTCATGTGCATAGAGAAAAATATATTTTGAATTTCATTTTAATAATATCTTGAAAGCCGTTACCATTCTAAGATCTGCTTAGGCACTCATAAATAATTAAATCTTTACTCTAAGGACTTCAAATACTTCAAATAGCATTCTTTTTTGTACTTGCTTTAAGAATAATTAGAATAGAGTCTGACTCTATTATTAGGCGGTATCTTTTTCATTTTTTTCAGCAGTTCTTAGAGCAGCCTGGGGCAAATTTCAAGAACAGTGTTGCTAAATATCTGCCAACATCAAAACAGAGCTTTTAAAATAACAAAAGATGATGATTATCATGGGAAGAGAAATGAGAAATTATATAACAGTGAAACTGTTTTTGTTTTTTTTTCCTTTTTTAATACATCTATCACAGCACTGGTTTCTATGTACCATTTATCTTGCAAATGGTATCTTTCCCAGCATCGTTATGGCTACATAAAGATATAGGATCACATACAATACGTTGCAATAAAAAAAATAACTTAAACATTTATACCCTCTTCACTTTAATTTTTACATTTTTTTGCATGGCAACCTGAAAGTAATAAGGTTCTGGAATTGTCTGCCCTATTTTTTTTAAACTCATACCCAAATTAAAATGAAAGTTGTTCTTGAACAATTTTGAGTAGAGACATGGCTGAGGTCTCTTTAGAAATTAAACACTCCAACATTTCTTACAGAAGTGTGACTATATGTCTGATGGCTATCGTTAACATGCATTTTGAATTTTAAGACACTGAAAAAGATAACATTTTATGTACACTAAAAGTGGCTTTAGAATTAAATGTAGTTAACGTAGTTAACTTAAGTTTAGGAGCAGGGCCACCCTTCAAACTTGCTTCGTTCGTCCTAATCAGCCCTAAATTTGTTGCACCTGGCATCACCGGCCACTCTTACGCTTCTAATCACGCTGCAATACACATATAAACCCTGCCTACCTCTCATTTCTCTTCCGTCTCGTTCGTTTTCGCGGATCAGTCCGGACTTTTGCGTGTGTTTCGCTCGCTTACCTCGCTCTATGTCATTTCTTCGTACCCAGCATGGATGTCCTCACGCAATTCGTCGATCCATCTGAGTCGGATGAGGAGCTTTACTTCCCCGGCCACGCATCCGCCGGGGCTTCCCTGCAGCCCTCGGTCCGCCATGCTTCTCGCAGCATTCGGCTCCCCTCGAGCCAGCAGGATTCCAATCCTTTTCTCCCTGCTTCGGCCTCTTCTCCTCAGAATTCCCAGTGGGAGTTCCCACACCGCTTGCCTCGACCTCTGGTGGCTGCTCGGGCCACCCTCCTCATTCTCCCACTTCACCTGCCTCGCCTCGGAGCTTCATCCTCCGACTCGAGCCATCTCCGCAGCACCTTTTAGCTACTGCTGCGACTCACTCGCCCCAGGCCACTCCTCCTCCATCGTTTCACGGCTCACCCTGGGCTTCAGTGGCTCACGCCCGGACATCCCCTCGTGCTCGACGCTTCTCTGTTGCCGCACATGTAAACATAGCTAGTGACATACTTTTGATTAATCCACACATGCCGCAAAAAAAACAAAAAAATAAAAAAAGTATTCAAATCAATTTAAAATTATATGCTTTACGTACAGGTTTAGGCATTTCTTTTCTTAGGCAAGTATATTTGTCGCTCCATGACCTTGGGGTCAGGGCATAGAACTCGTGGGTTAAGATAGGTAGGGTAACTTGTCCTGCAGTGAGCATTTTTGAAAGGGTGTGCTATTCCGTTAGAACACTGGCTACCTCTTTTTAAACTTCTCCGAAGTCCCTGGGCTTTGCTCTCGTCGTCAGCATCATTCCCTAGGTACGGTCTTTCGTGTCTCCCTCAGTCCTCTGCCACCAGCGTGCCATACATCCACGATCGGTTCGCCCTAGTAGAGCCCTGTCGTACAGTGATGTGGCTCCGGTGTGAACTCCTCTCCCCTTCGGAGTTGTAACCATTTCGTCTCCCTTCCTGTCAATTCTCAGCATTATCGATGCTGCTCCTCCCATTGGTTTTGGAGCTACTACCAAAGGACGCGTTTTGTTTTTAGGCTGGGTTCAGGCTGAGTTCATCTCCCAGTCTGCCCTCCATTCCTCTGCTCTCCATTGGCTTTACCCCCTCATAATCACAGCCCTTATTCAGGACACAAATGGTCGCAAAACTCAATTCTCATCCACTCAGACAATGCAGCCATTATGGAAATTAATTGATAAAGGTCTATCTCATCCACCCAACATCAGGCAGCTCATCCGCACTCGTTCTCCTCATCAGCTCAACATCAGTTCATACGCCATGCAGCTTCTGTCACCTAAACTGAATTGCTGATTCTCTTTCTTTTCTATTTTCAGAAATCCAGAGCCTTGGCTCAACCTTACCGACGCATCTCAGAAGTCCATCTTCAACAGTCTCTCACCTGAAATTGCGATCATAGGCTCCGACTGCAGATCTCAACTAAACTCCAGTACTAACAGTTTTAGCCACAATCTTCAATTGCCCCCTCAGTGTCACAACCTCACCGCATCTCGGAAGTCCATCTCAATCAGTCTTTCACCTGGTACCTTCTCTGTTTACCTGTCCGGCTGGAACGTCTTCAAGGCCTCTCACGTAACGTATGGTCTTTCATTCTTATTTTCCAGTCAACCTGCCAATTCATCTCACTCCAGTTCAATCATATTTATACTATATATATTTATATAAATAATAATCTCCGTAGCTACGATCAAATCTTATGACTCGGATCAGCCTCTTCATTAAGCTGGTGACAGGTAGCCCCCGTCCAGCCCTCGATCATAGCCACATATGTTATCGAAAGGTTTTAAAAGCTAGAATCTCCCTCAGCTACACATCGCTTACGCTCACCTCCAACCTTTTCACCCGTTGCATTCTTATGCTTCGCTCCTGCTATCTATCCCCTTTCGTCAACCTATCTCCTCAGTCCACGTTCCTGCTCGCCTGCTTCGGTTTCCTGTGTTGTTCTGAGTTTTCCCCCTCTTCCACCATACACGACTTTTCATTCACCCCAGTCTCTCTGACATCTCGATTTCAGTCAGGACACCCTGATTTGCATCCTATGCGGAAGCAAAACAGACCAGCTCTGCATTTCTGTCCAAATCCACCTATTCTGCCTCAGTTCTAACTTCAGCCCCTTACAAACCAATCCCTGCTCGGTTCAGTCCTAATTATCTGCTAACACCTCATCATTTGACCCGCTTCTTGTTTCAGAATAAGGTAAGTATAAAGCCGGGTAAGTGTAAAGCCTTTAATAATCAAGCTATATTCTCCATCTAATCTGATAGGTCCTAACAGAGCTGTCATTGCAACTACTGGCCTTGTTTCTCTCAGCGTTCTTGTCTTCATAGAATCTCCAACCGCTTGTTGGTTAGCATCTGCTCAGATGATGCTCAAAGCGACTGAGCATCCTCCATGCTCTCTCTTTTGTCTTCTCAGACCCCCAGACAGTCGCGGCAGATGACCGCTTGTACTGAGCCAGGTTCTGGCAGAGGTTTCTTCCCTCCACAGTCGCTTCATGCTTGCTCAGTATGAGGGATTGCTGAATGGATTGCCGTGATTGCAGGTCTGCATCAATGGGACCAGACCCCATGTCAACGGTTTCATGCAATCTGCTGGGGTTCCTTTCATAGAAAACTTTGTGAATCAGCGCTATACAGAAAGGTGAATCGAATAGCCCCACTACCAGGTTCTGATTCACTAGTCACATTCGCCAGATTCTCCGCCAGTCCAATATCTCACCGGAGTTCTTTTCCGTTAATTCAGTCCGCATTGGCACCTCAGCCGCCTGATCAGGGATCATAACATCATCCAATTTTAGGCCATCGGTCCCCTTCTGTGCATTGAACCTACATCTGCAATAATCTAGACTATATATGTCACGCCCATTCACTACTGGGCTAATATCTCTAGACCTTTTTGGGGTTCTGACCTCATTCCTTATAAGCCATCCCATTATGTTCAGTCCTGGTTATCCGCTAATGCCTAACCATTTAAACCGCAGTTCAACACCAAATCGGAAGCCCAGCTATCCGGTTCTGGTTCTTGATTCCCTGTCATCAGATTCTCCGCAGGTCCGGCATCTCCCCCTAATTCTCCTCCGTTCATTCCATCCACATAGGTGCAGCTACCTCAGTCGCCCGTTCAGGGATCTGACAACATTAATCCGGATTCCAGCCCGCTGGCACTCTTCAGCATATCGTTCCAAAATAATCTGATCTACGCCATGTGCATTCGCTTCTCAGTTAATCACTTTATCGAGACCTTTTTGGGGCTTCGGAGCAGGCTCGGAAAGACGATTTTCATGAAGACTGCACCCCCTCACTGAGTCTTCCTCAAAGTCTCCAATGATAGCTCTCCCCAGACCTTTCGATCTTCCACGCCTTCAATAAACAGTTAAAATTCAGAATCTGTAGTATTGTTCTTGCTTGTAAATCGTTAATTCCATCCGTAGTGTTGTCCACTGTGGGTCTAAAGCCTGAACCATTATCTTTATCCTCACCAAATTTGACAGAATATAAACCCCAAAAAATTAACATTCTGCACATATTTTTCAAACTACATGACAAAAGTGCCCAAATTTTTGCCATATGAAGCATTTTGTGGCTAAATGCATTACTCAGTGATTAATACTGTTGCGGATCTAAATGGAAGATATATAGCTATGTAGCTATTAAAAGTTAAGGACTGCTTATGACAGTCAATAAGATTAGTAATTTATGGAAAATTATAATTTTCTGGGGCAGCAGCTATTTCTAGGAATTATTAATAGCCAAATATAGCACCTGCCCAGCTAGGACCAAGGTGAAAACATGAAGGAATGAGTTCTTAGCGTGTATTAGAACATACAATTTGACAAATGTGTGCAAAATAAATACAAATTAAAAAATTAAAGTGACTTTACACAATACAAAATTGTATTTACAAAAGGAAAAACATTTTAATCACCAAGCTAGAAAAAGAACACACTACTGATTAAAATAAAACACAAAAAAGATGAATATTTATTAAGATGAGAAACCATGAAGTCTGATGTTCAGCTTTTGAATGAATCTGGAAGCTTTAAAAGACCAAGGCCTGATTTGCAGATGCTGGAATGTGTCATGTTTGGTTGTTTTTTTGGACTCGAAAAGGAGCCACAAATTCAGACCAACAGCGGTGAGTTTGTTTTGATAAAAGATGTTTATTACAGAAAGTTTGAATGCCAACATTCTGATAGATCACTAGGAAATGGGACCAGGACGTAGAGGAGCACTGGAGCAAAGAGGTTAGCAGGTGCAAGAGGACAGGGAAGAATTACTCAGTTTGGGTTGGTACTCACTGGATGATGAAGTTCTAGAACCTTGGGGGGCTGGTAGTTAGGATGCTGTTCCAGGAGTTGTCTTGAATTGATAGGAGATCTTAGCTGTGTGTGTGAATGTGGAGCGGGCAGACGGGCAGGCAGACGAGGGCAGACAGACCAGTGGGCGCAACGGTGCAGAGGCTGACCAGGAGGGGATCCAGGATAGAGGTAAGTGGTTTCCAGGGGAACTTTCCGACAGAACGGAGACGAAAGAGGAAACCCAGAGGCCGAAAGAGAATGGATCTGATCCTGTGAGGAAAACCAGGTGAGTAGAGCAACACGCAAAGTTGCTTTCTGAGAATAAATCCTTCTGGGATAGCGTAGCCATCGTACTGTGGCGGTAGTACACTTTCAGGAACTTTCTGCTTACTAGTCATATCCATAATGGAGATTTGGATCTACTACATTGCTCAAATACTCATTTTCACCTGCTACGTAGCAAGCGTAGTGCAGCCATTATGAGTGCTGAGTGGCGTGTGCACGGTTTTTATTTGGGCAGCTTAATGAAGCTTTAGCCATGCGTTTGCCCCCTGGTGGTTGGCAGACAATTGGTTGAGGCAGTGTATGATGAAGAGGCACGCAGTGAAGCTCGCATTTTGAATGTAAATATCGTTCACGATCAGGTTCATTTAATTGTGGCCACCAAAATCGTGATCGCGATCAAAATCAGATTAATTGCGCAGCCCTACCCAGAATAATTAATTTATCTATCAAATTAAGCTTCTTTGCTTGCTCTGAGTTTTATTTTGACATTTAACTGTGATAGGACACAATTTTGAAAGGGTATGTTACTGGTGAGCATTTTGCGTAATGATCTAACGTCTGTTTTTGGATACACCAAATTGTGCTTTCCAGTAACCAAGGCAGTGATAAAGTGACTCAGTCATATGAGATATCTGCATTTACAGCATTCCATTGGCTATTCAATGCATCAATCATCCGAATTCTGTGGTGATGGGTTCAAATGACATACGGAAGCAGCAATAACCATGAACAGAAATCACTTTCCATCCTTTAGCTATTGGCTGTAGATGTGTTATATGGACGGGGTTACTCGGGTCAAGGAAGATGTAATTCAAAAGCTTACACTTTAAGGCACACAGAGTGATTTTTTTTTAACTTTTACTAGATAATTGTCAGACGTGGTGTCTTTGGAAATGGAGCATAAGGATTAGTACTACTAATTTCAGAATGACCATTTTTGCTGTTTATTTGCTTTTTTATGGGCTTTATTGTTGTGGACGAACCACTTATTGAAGACTTTAATCAGACCCTTTTGGATGTAAAAAGACTGTTGGTTTTACAAAGAGGTAATTTGCACATTTAATCTCCTTCTGAGGTGTTCGGGGGTAAGTGTGTGTCTTTGTGGCAAAAGGGCTTGCTGTGTCTACAGTTATTATTATTATAATCACAATACTCTTATCTTTCTGATGATATAGAACATGTAAAGTTCATAGAAGTCAGAATTCAGAATATTGGTGGATTTGTATGTATATTGTTGGATTGGACCTGGATTAGGGCCATCAACGCTTACAGGTTGTATTTCTTTGCTCAAGCTCAGTTAGATTGAACACAGTGCCTGTGAGCAATATTTTGTTCAAAGATTGTCACAAATCCCCTTCTAGACTGAAGTCTGAACTTTGACTGGACTTCAAAATCACATTTATTTCATTAGACCTAAGCCTTTCCATTGTAGCTCTGGTTGAATGTTGACTTGGAGCTACATGGTGTTGTTTAAGTGTTGCCTTTATTTTTTTGAGCAGTTTATATAGTTCTATGCATATTCCCACAAATCTTGACCACTTTTCCTATCCCTGGTTGAAAAAAACAAATAAATTCAAGAGCATGATTATGGCACAGCAATGGTTGTTTTTCTGTTGTAAATAGTGTGTCCTCTACTTCATGTGAAAAACTGCTAACTGGTCCTCAAATAGCTTTCAGTGAACAGTGGCTGCTTTTCCATACAGGAAAAATGTGTTCATACAATATGACCTGTCAGTAGATGTGCTAAATCTCTGCAGCTCCTCCAGAGTAACAATGGGCCTCTTGGATACTTGTCTGTTTAATTTTATCCTTGCCCAGCCTGTCTGTGTACATGGATGGCACTGTTTAAGTGAGTGTACAGATCAGATTATAGTCTTTCCATGTCCAGATGATAAATTGAGCAGCCTTCATTGAGACTTTCTAAGCATGAGCTCGAGTAACATTTAAACGGTTTCAAAACTATTTCTCTTATCTGTTTGATAAGAAACACATGGGGCTATAATAGTAAAGAGTTTATGCTTTTTCCAGAAGGCGCATTTTTTAGATTATATATAATCCTTTCGGTTGGTTTATCACATAAGATCCCAATGAAACACACTATTTGTTGCTGTAACATAGTAAAGTAAAAGGGTTTTATATACTTTTCAAAGACACAGTATGACTATCTACCTGATTTGATTCTTAATATCAGCAGAGATGAGAAAATTGGGCTACTGACACTTGCATGCTAATATTCAGGTAAATGTTTCTGCAAAGTCATGGACAGGGCTGTAGCCTCAAGGGATGTATTACATTATTTAACAGTAATGAGCCATGCAGTGTTCGCCAGGCCAGGTAGTGGTCATAGAAAAAAAAAGGAGGAGAGATTGGGAGGGTGACTTCCTCCAGCAAATGTAGAGAAAATATTTAATATATCATTGAGGAATGTAACCATATTGATCTAGTTTTTGATACTTTATCAAAGATGTAGCAAAGGAATGTATCCAGGTATGGTTTAATTGTGTATGTGTAAATGTGAAGTGAATAAAAACATATAATCTTATACCCTAATTCAGGGGTCTGCAACTCCAGTCCTTTAGAGCCAGTGTCCTGCAACTGGTAAATGTATCTGCGGCTCAGATCAGCAAGACTCCGTTAGCTTTACTGTACGCTGAAGAGGTAACTTAGCCTTAAGATTAAGGTGTTTTGGAGCAGAGGAACATATAGACGTTTCAGAACACTAGGCCTCAAGTACTGGAGTTACAGATCCTTGCCATAAGTGTTGACCTCAACAGAGACTTAAAAGGACCAAAGTGCTAGTGAAGAGAATGTATAGTATGTATGTTTGATAGGCTTAAAGCAATTAAACACCAACAAAACAAAAACAAATAAAAAAATTAATTCGGTAAAACATTACCAATAGGCTAATATATAATTGTGATGTGAATACAACATAAGCTGCTAGTTTTAAAAAAGTGCATAAAATACATAAATACTATTTTTTTAAATACAAGTACATCAGTAAGATACAAGAATTAGCTGTGTTTGAAATTATTGAAATGTTTTTAAGTTTGCACCTATGATACAGATTAAGTGAGAATTTCTAAAGAATTAGCAACTGGGATGAAAATGGTAGAACAGAATATTTGTAGTTGCTTACTGCTAAATATTAAACTTATAACTTATGATTCTAATAATCTTCTTTCTCCATCTTAAGCTCCTGTCAAGATATATTTATCAAGACACAGAATATGTAATTAAATGCTAATTACATCCGAATATTCTCGGAACACCTTAAGGTTGCAGATAGTTTTCTCCACATATCAGCTCAACAGATGGTGCAAAATAAGAGCGTGACTATAAGAAAAATTTGTTTTTTTTTAAGAAGCACTTTGACTCACATCACAAGTTATGTGCGGTGTATTCACTGACCTGTGCCTATGTTAAGGAAAAAACACAATGAAAAATGTGTCTGTTCCAATCTAATACAACAAGTGGAGCAAAAATGTAAATTTAAAACCTTTTTGATGTGCAACTCTGCAAGAAACGTTTCAAAAATATCATGTGCAGGATGATAGTTGTGCTGCTGTAAGAGAAGAGCTGAGCAGCGCCGTCCAAGACATAGGAGATTTTGTTACCTTACTTGTGGTGAAAATTTAACAGGCCATCTGATTCAATGTACATCTGATTCTTAAAAGTACATATCTAGGTGTAGATGTTCAGATTTATTGATGTATAGCTTCTCACAATGTTTTACACAGAAACTCACATCCAATCTTCAAGCTCACATGGTATGTAACTTCATACATCAGGCAATTCCCACAGCTTAATTGCTGCTTAAACATGATTAAAGTTTGCATGTCCAGTCTTGCACCATTTTGCATTAAACGACAAATGTCTAGTGCTCATTTTCTATGCATATTTATCCCAAAGCAGACCCATTTTTAAATGCAAAATTACTTTCTGCAGGGCAGTAGCAGCACATGCTGACCTCTGCTCCTGTCTCTCTAGGGTTAGACCTTGAAATCCCTCAGTTCAAGTATGAATCTTTAGTGATAGAGAAAGGCACTTAAGTCCCTGGCATTTTGCCTTCTGGAAAGGTGGAGGTGGTTAAGGTAGAAAGGGGAGGTTCAGAGGACTAGACAGACCTGGTTTCATTTTTCTGCACATCTGCTGTTTCAAAGCTTTTAGTATCATCGTAGTAAATAAGTAAATACATTTTCTTTAATTTTGGCATTGACTGAAACAGCTCCTCCATAACTTCTAGTTAAAAAATAACATGAAAAGATATAAAGCATGATTTTTCAAATGATGTTTAAAATATTAAGATAATTATATTGAAATAAATATATCAAATCCAAGGACTAGAACATGTCGACTTTTATCCCTGTAACATAAACAATATTAAACTAAAAAGATGGATGCATTTCAGATAGGCATTCTTGTCAGTTAATCTGTTTTTAGTTGTACCAAAGTAATATTATTTTTTGCAAACACAATTTTCAAATAGAAACATTACTGATCCTTCAGTAGACTGATGAGACAGATCTCACCAGTCTACTCAGGAATACCAGAGTTAAGAAATTACTGGAAAAAAAGTGGAATAAGTTTGATACAAAATTGATAGGTAGGAATTGTTTTATGTAAATCTTGGTACATAAGGCCTTTAATATATTTTTTACAATACATATTCCAATAGATGGCTTTGAATAAAACATTAACTCTGGCTTAAATTGGAAATCCATGTTCTACTTACTTAAAGTGATAGTCTGGATCTCTAAATGAATTACAAATTTTAAGAATTGTACTAAATTGACCTCCTGGCCTTAAATGTTTACAGGTGCTGGCCAGTAAATTAGAATATCATCAAAAAGTTGAATTATTTCAGTAATTCCATTCGAAACGTGAAACTTGTATACTGTATACTTTCCTTCCACACATAGTGATATATTTCAAGTGTTTATTAATTTTCATTTTTATTATTACAACTGACAGCTAATGAAAACACCAAATTCAGTATCTCAGAAAATTAGAATATTCTGAAAAGGCTCAATATAGAAGACACCTGGTGCCACTCTAATCAGCTGATTAACTCAAAACACCTGCAAAGGCCTTTAAAAGGTCCCTCAGTCTTGTTCTGAAGGCTCCACAATCATGGGGAAGACTTCTGACTTAACAGCTGTCCAAAAGACGACCATTGACACCTTGTACAAGGAGGGCAAGACACAAAAGGTGATTGCTAAAGAAGCTGGCTGTTCGCAGAGCTCTGTGTCCAAGCACATTAACAGACAGGCGAAGGGACGGAAAAAATGTGGTAGAAAAAAGTGTACAAGCTCTAGGGATAACCGCACCCTGCAGAGAATTGTGACGACAAACCCATTCAAAAATGTGGGGGAGATCCACAAAGAGTGGACTGCAGCTGGAGTCAGCGCTTCAAGAACCACCACGAAGAGACTCATGAAAGACATGGGATTCAGCTGTCGCATTCCGTGTGTCAAGCCACTCTTGAACAAGAAACAGCGTAAGAAGCGTCTCGCCTGGGCCAAGGACAAAAAGGACTGGACTGCTGCTGAGTGGTCCAAAGTTATGTTTTCTGATGAAAGCAGTTTTTGCATTTCCTTTGGAAATCAAGGACCCAGAGTCTGGAGGAAGAGCGGAGAAGCACAGAATCCACGTTGCATGAGGTCCAGTGTAAAGTTTCCACCGTCAGTGATGGTGTGGGGTGCCATGTCATCTGCCGGTGTTGGCCCACTCTGTTTCCTGAGGTCCAAGGTCAATGCAGCCGTCTACCAGGAAGTTTTAGAGCACTTCATGCTTCCTGCTGCTGACCAACTTTATGGGGATGCAGACTTCACTTTTCAACAGGACTTGGCACCTGCACACAGTGCCAAAACCACCAGTACCTGGTTCAAGGACCATGGTATCCCTGTCCTTGATTGGCCAGCAAACTCGCCTGACCTTAACCCCATAGATTTTCTATGGGGTATTGTGAAGCGGAAGATGCAATACGCTAGACCCAACAATGCAGAGGACCTGAAGACGACTATCAGACAAACCTGGGCTCTCATAAAACCTGAGCAGTGCCACAGACTGATCGAGTCCATGCCACGCCGCATTACTGCAGTGATGGAGACAAAAGGAGCCCCGACTAAGTATTGAGTGCTATACATGCACATTCTTTTCATGTTCATTCTATTCAGTTGGCCAACATTTAAAAAAAAAACATTTTTTTTCATTGGCCTTTAAAATATTCTAATTTTTTCAGATACAAAATTTGGAGTTTTCATTAGTTGTCACTTATAAATATCAAAATTAAAAGAAATAAACATTGGAAATACATTGGTCTATGTGCATTGCATGAATATAATGTACAAGTTTCACGTTTTGAATGGAATTACTGAAATAATTCAACTTTTTGATGATATTCTAATTTACTGGCCAGCACCTGTATATAAAATAAGTCATATTATGAATTATAACATTACGGGTAAGTCCTGCCTTCCCGTATCTCAGCTATGGCTCAGAAGCATAGACTGTAAAGAAGAATAGACAGCGCCTCCTCACTCCTCCCCGTTTACTAGAATTACATACTTTCATGGGGGAATTCATGGCGGATTCACAGACTCCTCCTCCCCAGCTCTGATGAAGCATGTTCCTAAAAAGGGCATAGGGGCAGGATCTTCACTGTAGAGTCTGTCCTCGCGGGGCGTGTATGGGCGTTTAGTTTGGTCGTAATCACGCGCATTCTGCTCTCGCGTCTTTAGCTCTGATGCTAAACTTGGCTCGGCCCCCTCATTAATTATGCAAGATTTGAAAAAATGATCTTACGAAAACCAGCCTGGTGCCTATTATTTTTACAAGCCCAACGTAAAGTTTATGAGTTTAAAACAATGGGGCACCAGGCATTAAAGTTGTTTTTAACGTATCTAAAGTCCAATGCTTTTCAATGGGGGCCTAGCGGCCAAATGGAGTTACTACAGCAATGGAGGAGCTATGGCGGCCTCCATGGTATGCGGTCACAAAGCAGAGCAGCCAGCGGCCATTGCTCAGAAGCCACGGTGCCGTCCACTTC
The DNA here is from genome assembly GCA_028564705.1 of Apricaphanius iberus. Lineage (NCBI taxonomy): Eukaryota > Metazoa > Chordata > Actinopteri > Cyprinodontiformes > Aphaniidae > Apricaphanius > Apricaphanius iberus. The sequence continues at coordinate 4,132,217 of JAPXFQ010000710.1, read as the reverse complement.
AACCAATCAAGTGATGCCAAGGACTGTCAATCATCACGAACGCTGTGTGCTCGTACTCGTAACTGCGCGCATGCTCAGTTTTCTGTTTACACGGAGCCTCCGAATCAAGCCTCCATCAATATTTTCAAAACAAAAAACCTTCCTCACCTCCGATAACTCCATTGTTGACACTCTGCTTGTTTTCTCTCTCTCCTCCGCACGTCTTGGCCCATTGACCTGGCGTGTGCACGGAAAAGTAGGTGCGGCTTCAAAACCAATCAGAAAGGGAGGGGGAGGGAGCTGTGGTCGTTTTTTATTTTTCAAATCATGTCCCTCTCTTTTTCCTCACAAAGTCCAGACTATCACTTTAATTATGTGCAATTTCCACTAAAATCAACTGGATTTCTTCATTTGAGTGTTAACACTGTACAATTCAACATAAATGGACTTGAATTGTGTGTAAATGGAAATTACACAAGTTTGAATCAAGTTTGAAGAGAAATCAAGTTTGAAGAAAAAAATGGTTTAAAAATGTTTAGCACCTTCCCGCCACTGGACTCTGCAAATCCAAATGGTATTACCTCCTTACCTGGGTTGTGTTCTGGGGTAAATTTAAACCCTAGTAATGTAATTTCTTCCTGGTTCCTGCTGTAAAAAACGTGCAAGAGAAGAATGGTCGCCAGAAAATCACAGATGGTCCTGGAAAAAGATTTCTGCAGATATTTTGACAAGGGTAGTTAAAACTGCATCAGCAGGGTTCAGTTTCAAGTAATTACCAATAATTATATGTAGTCAAATTACTATGGAGGAATATTCCTGCCAAAATTGAAAATAAGTAAATAAAGATCGAAATTAACAAATGGAAACTCATATTTACCTAACCATAAAGTGGCGGCTGCAGCTTCATTAACAAAACGAGTGGCAGCATTTCCTCCATATCCATCTCTGTCTCGTTTTCATTAATTTTTCTGACATTTAGACATGGGGCTGCAATCTTGAAATCATGTGAGTGGAAAACTCGTTTTGATTGGTCGCTTGTAAATATGGCCTCAGTACATAGCTCAGGCAGAGCGCACAGTCAGTTTTTCGCCTCGTGATGAAGATAGCCACCAGCTCCCCCTCAACCCTGCGTAGCATACTCAGTATACATAATGGATGGATGCAACAATGCCAAAAATATATTGTCTTGTCTTAATAATCTTTTCAGTTTCCATTTATTATATTTTTGCAAAAGTTGCCATTTTTCTGTGAAACATCCTGAAAGAAAAAGTAATCCAGCACATTCCCCCTTACTGTAAATAAAACTTTGTCATGTATTTTTTATTTCCTTTATACATACGGTAGAAGTACACATTATAATTACTTAACTTTGAATGGCAGTTTTTATAATGAATCTTGTGACCTTCTGAATTTTATATCCCTGGCCACACAATTAATAAGCCAACATAAGAGCAATATTGATCTTAAAGAAACTTCATCTTTCAAAATGTCAAAGTTTTGTTTTAATTAATTTGACCTTAGCAATCAACATTGTGCATTAATGGACGTTTTCTCCCTGCTTTAATGTCTGAGCCCAATCACTTAGTCTAAAGCGGTATAGCAAAGAGAAGTGACTAAGCACCTTCCAGAGAAAAAATAAATGTCTCCCTTTGATCTCTGTTTCAGGATAACCCCTGATAAGAAGGTCTTATCTTATCTCCTACATTCTAAAAATCATTACTCACTGATCATTTATACAATGCTTATTTCATGTGGCCTAGATTAACATTTGACCATTTAAAAGTGATGTCTGTAATTATTCTGAACCCGAGACAAAAGTAATGCCTCTGTTGCTTTTGCAGTGTGTTTGTGCAAACCGTTTGACTATCAGTGGCACAGAGATCTGTTGCTGCACTTGGCAAAATAATGGACGGGGCAGAGGGAAAATAAAACAAAATTAAATTTGCATTACATGAGTCAAACATTAAATATTCATATATAGAAGTTTTATGGTCCCCTAACATAAAGTAGCTCTTGGAAAGGAATTTGTTCAGGGCTGGGGTGGCGGAAGATACGTGGGTCTACATGCCACTGTAATGCATTTTCATAAAATTCTATTATGACATCTTATTATCTTCCAAAAGTGCATTTGATGCATAAATGAGCATTTAAACATGAAGTGTGAGCGTTCAATTGCCCTTATCCTGTTGGGGATGGTGGGAAATTACCCGACTGTACTGTACAAGCTCAGCTGTCCCTAATATGCACTCACACCAACAGTCAATTTCTTGTGAGCCACTGAAATAAAGATAGACTGGAAGATTAAGCAATTCATGTGTGGAAACATTTAAGTTTAATTGTGAATCCCTGGCTTTAAAATAGCTGTTAACCTCCAGGTATTTCAGAAATTGTTTCAGTTGAAGATGACACTTATGGCTTTTATATAAAAATCTAAATTATAAAAGGCTAAATTATAAGGTGATCTATTACTCTTATTATGGCATTGTAATGCCTATGAGAGGTTTGGTCTTTGCACTGTAGATTGTGTTTTGTACAGACAAGTAAGAATCATTGTGTATGAACCTCTCCTGACAGATAGTAAATAACATAGTTTCCTATTGAGACTACAAGGAAGCCCTGAAGTACAATCCAACAGCAGTAAGTGGGTTGAATTTCCTTATTGAATAAATATACAAAACTGCCTCAGGCAATAACAGAATGAATAAATATAATAAAGGAATAAAGGCTTATGTCAGTTACAAACAAGCTTTGTAAACTATTTATATAACAGTCAAACCCTACTGTGAAGAGGTATGTTTTTTCGAGCAGCAGCAGAGTTTCTACATTTAAGTTCGGAAACATTTTACCCCCTAACTTATGAAAAGCCCGGGCATCTCATCTGAAGCTTTGTGATGTATAGTAAAAAACACTCAACTCTAAACTAATTTTAACAAAGCCAGAAATAAAAGAAGCAAAAAGTGCTTTCGAAAATGTGCAGATGGAACTAAAAAGTACATGGTTTAATAGGGTGGGGATGGGGAAAGCTAAGGAGGTATAGGCAGGATTTGATCAATTACAACAATCCCAAAGAGACCAGAGATATAGTGCAAATGAAAATTCCGAAGATACATCAAAGGAAGTTCTTTAAGAAGAAAAACTACTATCTCCAAAATTCTGACAAGTAAACTGTAGACCAGTGTTTATCCCAAACCTTACATCACTTTGAACGTTTAGATCTGGACCCAGCAGTACCCAACAGCAGAATGACCATTACAGATTGCCAAGTTTAGGTTTAGATCAGGAGGAGAGAGGAGGAAACAGATGAATCTGTTTTTTTTTTGTTTGTTTTTTAATTGCAAGAACCAATGAGAACTGAGAAGTTAAGCTTCAAAACCAAACCTTCTTGATTTACCCCACCCTTAGGCAGACCCCAGATCACCTGCAAATTGCACCCAAAAAAAATCAAATACACGAGGCCCCCCTCTAAAAATGACAGCGGACTTAAAGGCTACTGCACAAGAGAAGCCAAGACCTCCCTTTGTGATGGGGCCACCTTAAAATAGTGGAGGGGTTTAATTCTGAGGCCTATGTCGTCTGGGACTTTGACCCCTGCTAGAATCTTCCATTGCATATTGGCCTGGGTTGTGGGGTCAGGAAAAATGCACTTGAAAGTTTTTGATACATGGCAAACCACACAAAATAACTGGATTTAGGGAGACCAGTGCAATCTCTTGGAGCAACCTCTGGCTAGACTTGGTGCTTGTCGACGATCCCACGCTAATTTACTGAATTAGGTCATCCAAAATGCTTATAGCTCTTTCTTTAATGGTTCAAACAGCATAAATACCTTAATATACATTGCTAAGCACAGTGGAAATCAACTTAGTACTGCTACAGAAACAAAAATATACAGTCTTTTTTATTTCTGCTTTTGAGGGTACAGCCAATAGGCTCCAAGGAAAATGAATGGCACTCTTTACTGGCTGCAGTGCAAATGCCAGTCAATGGCAAATCAAGAACCATTCCAAATAGGTATTCAAGCTTCCCAAGCAGCATTTACTTTCAAATATTTAATATATTACCAAAAAAATATAGCTGAACAGGTAGATTTTTTACAAAGAAAAATTCAAATATTAGAAAAAAATACTGAAGCACAAATATATCACTGTAAATTGGTTTTGGCAAAGCTTTAAATAGCCATTAGCTTTAGCTTCCTTAAGATAGCCTATATTCATTACAAAATGAGGAAGCAGAAATGGTTGTAAGAGGGAAGGTATTTATCACTCATACGTTTTCACCAGAACTTCACTTTAAAAGCAACAGAAATACTTTGATAAGAAATTGCTACCTGTAGTTTGAAACAGAGCTACCATTCTTTGTAGATTGTTTGCTTCCTTATCAAATATTTCAAAGCACATAAGTTTTGGGAATTTCTCAAAGTTAAAATACCCATCTATTACTGCAAACATATCGTCTTCTAAAGATAAAGTTTCCAGTTTTCTATCCCTCTGGTAAACTGTGCCTGGTGTATTTCATGTACTTTTTGCGTCTGTGTTTCCTCACCTTCAGAAGCAGGTGTGTTTTAACAAGCTAATCCCACTGTGTCCACCTGCTTTTAATTCAAGTGAGACATTTTTCAAAGACCTGTGGGCAGCTGGTAAAGGCCAAGGATTATACTAAACATTGGCACAACACATGGTTGCTACACAGAGGATGCGCACCACCTCACACACAACAGATGTGCACAGTAACAGATGACTGGCCCGTACCTTTTATCTATTTGTGATGCAGTCCCATCAAGTTCATAGAAGTTGTAATGAGCAGAGCTGCTTCTTGGGGAATGCTTGTTACTTTTCAGTCAGTAAAGACCCTTCCATTAAAGTATTTTGATAAAAAACTTGTAAAGAAATACAAGTGGGCTGAAAGAAAAGAAAGCTGATTGGATGAATGTTCTTCATTAGCCTATAGGAAAAATAAAAAGGTCTTGAGTTTGCTGTTTGTTTTAAAGCTGTTGCATGGTTGCATCCGAAATCATTTGGAATGGGGTACACAGTACCATGAGAAAGTATTCATGCTCCTTGAATGCATTTGACATATTCTCACATTATAGTCACAGACCTATTTTTTAGGAGATAGACCATCACAAAGTAGCACAAGACTGTGAAGTAGAAGAAGAGGATACATGATTTTCTTTTTTTCTTTTTTCAAAGAATCCATCACAGTATATATCCAGCTTTTCTTAGATGTCTGTTATATAACATTAGAGAACAAAAAGCAATGTTAACACCAATGACATGTCATGGATAAAGTTGTGGTTTTACTTAATTTGGGTTAGGCTATCGAGCACAGTCTATATGATTATTCAAAAAACAAAATAATATAGCACATAACTTAAACTCTGCTAGACATGGCTGTCTACCTAAAATGGCAGACAGCACACAAGGAGCATTAATCAGAGAAGCTGCCTGTTGTAACTGGAGAAGCTGGAGAGAGCCACAGCTCAGTTAGGTAAATCTGCAGAGTGGTTCATTGTGGACTCCTCAAGTCGGGTGTTTCTAGAAAAGGGACAAGAATTAATATTTTACAGAAGAGTTTTGTGAGCAAAGCTATTGTTGAACTAAACCTATAAAAAGTCCCATTCACAGTTTTGCGCAAGTTATGTAGAAAACACAGCAAAATGTTGAAGAAGGGGCTTTGTAGGTGGTAGTTGTTATTGGGTTGTGTTACATTATCAGGAACAGGGAAAGCTCTCAGAAGATTGGCAAAGTCAAATATGGACACGTTGAAACGTGACTTCACGCACCCGAGCGCCTGCCCCCCAGCCACTCTGGAGGGCAGAAAGACGTTTAGCTCCCACTGCCTTCCATTGTTATTATATGACAGCTGCCATTATATCGCTTCTACATGGTGGTTAAGGAAAAATCTATCAGCATAATTAACATGTGTAGTACTGTAGGCTGCAGAAATAGAAAAAAAAATGACAATAATAATATTTAATAGGTTTCCAGCAGATGAAATACGCTGCCATTCATGGCTGAGTTAGATGATGATCCATTCAGGGATCCAGTCAGATAAATGAATCTGCTCATCTCGCACAATGGAGGTAAGTTGATGTTAATATATGTATGTCCTCTTTACTTTTGTTGTGTAAAGTTTAGGCATGATGATCAAATAATATAGATATCTGTAAACTGAACTGGCGGTGATCATTTCTGAGGAGTTTCTGCCCGTAGCTTGTCAGCTGTTTGAAATGGTCTGGAAGCTAACTCGGTTGGCTAGCTTTTAGCTATCTCAGCTTTCTCACATTGTTACTGGTTGTACAAATGGCTGTTCCATTACATGTTGGCTGTAAGTTCATTATTTTATTTCTTTACGCGCGCCTGTTTAAAGCCGTGGTGCTGTTCTTAGCTTACTAAACTGGCGATGGTAATATCTGATGAGTTTCTTTCTGTAGCTTGTTAGTAAACAGTCATTAACGGTCTGGAAGCTTTGTGCTACAGGCAGTTAGCTATATGAGGAGACTTTTTCGAGTATCTGCCCAAAGAAAGTTTAGGTTTTATTTTGTTTGTCTAACTGTTCAACTGCGAAGCTTTTTGCCCTCCATTGTTGTACGCATGCGCGAAAATACCCGGATGAAAACAATAACATTCAACGTGTCTATAGAGCAAATTTGTAAGGATGATCTTCAGAGATTGTAACTTTGGTTAATTGAAAAGATAAAGTAAGAGCTACAAAGAACTGGTTGGAAAAAAAGTTATTTAAGATTTTAAAACATATGCATATGCATGCTACACCTTACAAAACATAAGATTAGTACATAGAAGCTTGTGGTTACAATGCCAAAAAAGTGAACACCTAAATTACACTGTGTAGTCAGTTATTAGAGGAATATACTTTTTTTTTTTTTAAGGAAATTCCGTTGTGATGCATTCAGTCAAATTTTCATTTAGTTTAGCTTAAAATGATTTCAGAATATTTGAATCATTTGTGCATTTAAGTTTTTTCCATGTAGAGCTTACAGTCACTCAAATATACATGTCTTGGAGACATCGCACAAATCCAATAAATTATTATGTGCCTGTGCTTTGCCAAGTCATCTACTCTTCCCCTGTCTGAAATATTGATTCATTCATCCCTTTTGCATTCAGTCCCCAATTTTTCCTGCCATATTCCTTGCCCAGCCCATTCTTATTATTTTAATGATGACAGACTTAGGCATTGACCAGGCACATGTAGAGTAATTAGGGGGAAATGAACCTGGAGGATGCACGGGCCATTGACCAGTATATTGACTTCGACTGCCACCACAAGCAATTAAACTTAAGCTGCTCTGCATCTACAGAATGCCCAACTAGTATTTATTATCTACCTTTCACAAACACACATGAGGTTAAACTGTAAGTCTTCAGCAGTTATTTGTAGTTTGCTTAGAAATTGATAGGGATTATGTATAGGAGTCTAAAAATTGAAAAAAAAAACATGTTTCAATTACCTCTGCAAATTAAAAAAAAAAAGTATAAAATCCTAAACAATGCAGGAGACCCTGCAGATTCGCTGTCTACTGTATACTGTATATTTTAGTTAATGAACTAGACAATTGTTTCGACATGCACTTATCAAACACTTCTGACTCAAAGAAACCTCATCTAGCAAGACCGGTGGACAGCTGTGATACTGCCGGTTTGTATGTTCACTTGAATCTTTTAAAGTGACACAGTGAAAGGAGTTGAGAGAAGACTAACGTAGTTAACAACTAAACTTGTTAAACAAGACAATTCTCTTTTAAAACTACAGTTGCTATAAGACAAATGTATATCAGAAGAACACTGTAATGCACTGTAAGTAGATACAATTGTATAAAGGGATTACTAAATAGCTTAGCTCTAAATTTAGTTAAAATAAAATGAGATTTCACAACTTTTTACTCTTTTGTAGCTATTTCCTTATGAGGATGAGCATACTTTTGCCTACTTTGAATGTATTGTTTTCTTACCTTGCCCATTTTGGAAAGTGAAAGAGTGAAATTTGGATCATTCAAAGGCACAACATGGAAAATTGCTGTGGTTAAATTTCTATATTGAAATTGTTCAGAGTGCCAAGAAGTGTGGCACCAGTGTTTCTATAATAACATTACTCCTTATCATGGGTTGTTCAAATATATGTTCTAAAATTGAAGGTTGGATTTGTGTACATTTTTCAGATAGGGCTTCACTCTCTAAATAAATATTTACAGGATTGCTTATGAATGAGATGGGTGCTGTAAAAATTGATAAAAATGTAAGTTGTTGGTTTTCACACCATCCAAGGTTGCCAATCCAATGAATGTTAATAATACTAATTGGAAACATTTTTAATGAAAACTTGTAAAATTATGGATTAATGTGAAAATTATTGCAAAAAAAAAAGTATTTTGCAGCCTCCGATTGTGGAAGTTGTCCCACTTAAACAGATGAGAAAGGATCTTAGTTTTTATCATGCTTCAACTTTGAGATACAGAATATTTAAAAAAAAAGTCCAGAAAGAAGTCCAGAATATTGGATATATGGATTGAGGTTGAGAGACTGGCTTGGCCACTCCAGAATCTTGAAATGCGTTTAACCATAGGAACTCATTGTTTGCTCATTTATTATGTCTGGGATCATTTTTATGCTGGAAGATCCAGCCACATTTCATCTTCAAAGCTTTCACAGATAGGAGGTTCTTGCCAAAAAAACCTCATGATATATGGACCCATTTATCCTTATCTTAATGCGGATCAGTTGTCCTGTTTTGTAGAAAACAATTCCCAAAACATAATGTGCCCCCCGATGCTTCATAGTCAGTATGTTCTTGCGATGCAACTAAGCATTCTTCCCACTCCAAACATGGCAGTTGGTTTTTATACTACATAGTTCTATTTTTGTCACATCTGATCACAAGATATTCTCGCAATCCTCCTCTGGATCATCCAAATGGCCTCTTGTAAACTTTAGATGAGCCTGGAGATGTGCAGGATTAAGCAGGGGGACTGTTTGAGCGCTGCAGGATTTTAATCAATGACGACGTAGTGTATTACTAATAGGGTGTTTCTCAATGCCCAGGAACCTCGCCTTGATGCCTTGGTCCCGCCCCAGTTGCCTAGGAGATACGTCATCAAGGACCGCCAAGGCGTGTTCCAAGGTTCATGTTCTACCGAGGAATCTGTCCTCCGTTTGTTAGCCATTTAGCTAACTAACCACGGATACATCAGATGTGCCTTGAGCCTGCTCTCGGTCAAAAACTTCCCAGAATACAGCGCGGTAGGAGCCGGCAGCACCTATTTCGGGGGGAAATTTCTATTTTAAATGTAAGTCAACTATTTTTTAACCATCGGGCTTATATCTAAAATGTTTCTTTTATTTTTATTATTATTATTATTTAGATCCAAAACAGTTATTTATGGATCGTTAGTTGCTTAGCAGTTGCAGCTTCGGTGGCTACCAGGTACTAATTCGTTGGCACATTTGATTTAACTGACGTATATAAAAAAAAAGTAAAACTCTCGTTATACATTTCCAGTTCCATGATTGAAGTAATATTACTACGCTACAATGCTACTATGATGGGCGGGACGTAAACAGAGCACGTAAGGCTAGTCTGTTCCAAACCGTTTTTTTGACCAAGGAAGGACAATGTCCTCGTAGGCAAGCCGTCTTGCCTACCGAGGCACTGCCTTGGTAGGCAAGACGCCTTGACATTGAGAAACACCCATAGTCATAGTTGTTACTGTGGTCCCAATTCCCCCTGTGAAATTCTGCACTGTTTAGTCACTTTCTCAAGATCATGTGTATGAGTAGAGATCTTGCATGTTGATCTTGCATGGTTGAGAGAGATTGTCAGTGGTCTCATATGTATTCTATTATCTAATAATTACTCCAATGGTTTATCTCTTCTCAGAAACTTTTTTGCCTTGTAGAGTGCCTCTTCCCAGTCTTGTCAAGATGTACAATCTTGCCCTTGGAAAGCTATTGGGTCTATTGTGCAGGTTGGAATTTTGCTGTTTAAAGGTGTAGACAGGTGTCTTTTATACAGATAATGATTTCAAATAGGTGCCAAGTTCAAACAGAGACCATTAATACAGGTAATAAGTGGAGGATAGAAGAGCTTCCTACATAAGTAACAGGTCTTTGGGGGCCAACATTTTTTGGTGTTATCCTGCTAGAAGCTGAACCTTCAGAACTGAAGTCATGTTCTGCATCTGACATGCAGAAGGAATGTTTCCCTAAACCATGATACTATTACCAGCACATCTAACATCGGATATGTGAGTAATATTTTCAATTTCCAGAAGCCTATAACAAAAAAATAACAAATCGTAATATTGTCACATATTAGTATCCTTGTTGAACTGTATTTTTAGCTCTAGCCTCCATCATTATATCAGTTGAAGCCTTTTGACAGTGTATGTGCAATGCAATCATAAAATGTCACAGATGTTTTAATTAATAATTTGGCAAATACTTGCTGGTGCTGTTCAAAATATCAGCGCAAGTTAAAAAATACCCAGCAGAAAATAAAGATTGTTGAATATTTGAAAATAGAAAAAGTCAATACATTAGCTACTCTAATGTAAATTTACAAATGAGCAATCATTATTTTTAAGACAAATGCATGTTATTCTGTGGTATGCAGTCTTGTTTCACGAAATCCCTTTTTATGATACATGAATGTACTAAATGAGATATATTTCCATTAGTTTAATATGTTTTTCACAATTTTAATTAGTTCTCATGGGGAAGATGTGTGTTTGTGCTGCAAAGTTGTGATTCTTATACTGAGTGACAGAGATTTAGTGGCTGCCCCTGTAGTCTATTCTGTGTCCTCTTTGACAGAATCCAACAGGGGCCATGCTGGATTTGCACGAACGATTAAAAATGCAGGAAGATCTGGCCCGCAGTCGAATTTGTTAAGCTTGCATTCATCAGATGTGACAGATGACAAGGAACTTTACAAAGCCACCAGATCCAAATCAAATCTCTTGCTCTTCTGTCCACTTTCATCCATCCAGTGTGCTCTTGTGGTGTAATGCAGGTACACATGTTTCACTATTACACATGGTCTCAGTGGGAGTGTATGAGAATGCAGAGTGCATATTTTCTGGAGTACAGCACCCTCCTGTTATTTTGATCCCTCTGCCCTTCAGAGACTATTGTAGAGCAAAGGATTAGTGTTAGGTGGACAAATTGAACAAACAGAAGTATTACAAGACTGGCACTCTGGCTCTAGCAGACCTCCTTAATGTTTAGGGAACTGTTAGCACACATTGTCTAAACACCTTAATTGAGGATTTAACTGACCAGTGACACAATCTCTGAGAGAAGAGGATTTTACACTGCCATAAAAAGTACAGGTCAAGTTTCAAACCAGGCATGGCATTCAAGCAGTATTTGCCATAATACTCTCCTGAGGCATTTATATCTTAGAATATTTATTTTCGCAGTTTGGGACAATGTCAAAGACCTCTAATTACAGTACCAAAATCTGAGAAGAACCTGGACAAAAACAGATTTTATTGGGAGTGGATTAACAGGGAGTATGATTTGTTATGATTCCGATGCATGATGAGACCCTTATTTTTATATATATATGCTACAAAACACATAGGGATCTTTTAAAGTCACAAAGGGGTCTTTTTAGAGCATCCTGAAGACGTGTAGACTAGTTAGACTATTTCAAAGCTTCCAAACTTTTTCTAGAATTTTGTCAAAACACTGAAGTTACAGACTTCAGTGTTTTTGTTGAGATTGTACATATAAACTAAAACAAACTAACAAATAAAGTATAGAGTTTTATTAATTTTTGGCAATAAAAAGCTAGATAGTGTAGTATTCAGCAATACCTAGCTGCAACCACCTTTTATACTGTACTTTTTGCTTTTACACAGTTTAAACTGCCCAGACTCATCACAATCATCAAATGATTTGGCTGACAACTTCTAAGAACAAATATTATATAATTATATATATATATATATATATATATATACTACCCGGGGTTTACCTTGCACCCCTAGGCACAAGCCCTCCGCAACCTTGCAGTGGTTAGATGGGTACAGATAATGGACAGATGAACAGCTTGATGTATGAGATGTATTATTTATCAAGCCCCAGATTCTGTGTTAAAAATGTGCTCTTATTGATCAATATTCTAATCGTATATGTCCTGTTGCTATTATAAATAACAGAAATAATAATTGAAATCACCACTTCATGTTGGTTGCAGACAAATGTTATTTCTTTATATGGTGAGCTTAATACAAATTGTGAAACTCCAGTTCACTTCGATTTAAGTCAGAGAAAGGTGAATACATGCATTTCAAAAGTCTGATTTCAGTTGGACTAAGGTAATAATTAGATTTTCTTTTGCTACATGTAAACACACTGAGTATGATGTGCAGGTTTACCTACTACTACACATTGCGTTTCTCAATGTGGGCCAGTTTTGGTTTCATCTGATTGGAGCACCTTTTTCTATGTCTGCTGTGTCACCTGGCAACAAAGACATAGTACTCTGATCAGATGAAAACAACAAGAATTTGTGTGAGGGTTTTTTGACAGGGGTTTATGTCTTGCAGTCTTTCATAAATTTGTCATATGTTTAAGTAATGCTGTCTGGTCGACAGACTTGAGCTGTGGGTCTCCACAACTTCAGCAAGAAATAGATTTTATTTAGGGTTCTCAGATTAAAGTATACTAAATATAATTGCCTCTCAGACTTTTTTTAATATATTGATTTGTGAAAAACATTAGAAACCATATCCTTTTTAATCCAAGTTAGAGCTCTCTACTGTTGTCTTTTGGTTTATTACTTAAACTCCTTCAAAAATATGTTGAACATAGTTTGAGAATTGTGGAAATAATCAACTGTTATAAGGTACTTTACAAGGTGATGCTAAGTAAAGCTGTGAGGGAATTCCAAACCAATGGTATGTGATGACAAAAGGGAGTGCCGATGCACAGAGAGAACATGACAGAAAACTTGACTCCAGGTTCATTATGATATATATATATATATATATATATATATATATATATATAGAGAGAGAGAGAGAGAGACTGAACAAGTATCAAGTAACCTTGAAGGATGCAACGGAATCATTCTTTTCTTCAGCGGGACGTTATTTCTTCAGCGTGAGAAAATGGATGGTGGCGTAAGAGTGTGTGAAGACAATCAAATTCGTGTCATTGCGTTTGAGTTGGCAGCCCTGCATTATTGGGGCCGAGGTACAAAAACAAAATTAACACAGTCTAAGGACAAATATTGGACTGCAGGGTAACTATATGTACTTTTTTATTGTCTGAAAGGTATATACATTTTCTTCAGAACTAAAAAGTTAATTTTTGTACCATTTATTGGATAAGGTACAATTTCTGGTGATTTTTTTTTTTACCAACAAATACATCAATTAGCAAAGCTAGATTTATGTAAATGGACTTTATAATTTTATTGTTGACACCTTTTAAAATTGTATTTATTTTTTAAATCAAAGAAACAGAAACAGGACTACTATTGGCTACAATGTGGCCGGGTGATGTCAGTCATGTTAAGTCAATAATGATCAGCTGTCAAGGTAGCAGTGATAAAAGTTACAAACTACAGGGGTACAAATGATCAGAACCTATTTCCTGAACACGGTTCAGGATATTAAAGGGGAGATATTCAAGACAAAATTCATTAAATATCACAAACATTAGCAAATTAAAAGAACCCAAAGCCCTCCTTTTATTTAGGAGATTATTAACGGGAGCGCTACATTCGTGTTACCACCTAAAATATTTTTTACAAAGGTTAGTGATGATCCAGGAAGGAAAATTCCTACATTTTTGTGTAAACCTGAGCTGGCGGGTCTCAAGTAACTATACTGCTGCACATCAACGTCAACCGCAAACTAGAAAAATAAAGCATCCGGCTGGTCAGCCACTAAAGGTATGTGAAAGTCACTAAAAAATTAAGACACCGCAACGATGTAAAAAAACAAAACAAAATCCTTTACCACTGTTTTTTTTTTTTTTATCCATTATTTGACAGGGCATATATCGTGTTAGTTAGGTCATTTCTCACAGTTACAGTGTTGGTGATGGTTGTATCTGACATGATGTTAGCTTTATTGTATATTGCTGTGATGGATTTTCCCAAATATTATGGCTTCAAAGATTAAAGCTTACTTTTTGGAGTGCAGTGAATGTTAGTTTACAATACGTTGCATATTTATAACAGATAGTCGCAAATAGCCTAATTGGCTGTGGCCTCAAAACAGCTAAACTTCATGTCAAATGACTAAATATAAAATCTAATAAAATGTAAAGAGATACTATTGTTAAAACCAGTTTGTGTGTTTTTTTGCTTGGTGTTTGATCACTGAGAGGTAGCAGTGTTGAGCCAAAAATAATTAAATACTTTTCTTTTTTTCAGTCAGTACCTAATGTTTAGCTTTCATATGCCCTCTGTTTTCCTGCGGGAGTAGCTACCAGCACATTTTTGACAATTAATAGACTTAAATGCTGTTTTAAGGGTAGGTATTGCAAGTATTTAGAATACAGTACCAGGATCCAGCAAAGCAATGAATATGTTACAAAATACATTTTAAAGCAGGTATTCAGTTTTCAGTATTAAATACATTCACTAAGTATTCTCCCCAACACTTTTACTAACATAGTAGTTAATAAATTAGGGTCGTTTTCCTACCTTCAACTGAATAATTGCTTAACTGGATGCCATACAAAAGCCTTGGCAATTTCCAATTCTTTACTAAATTTGTTTTAAACTTGGACTGATTTCAGTTGCTTGAATCTAAGGTAAATATATTTGTATATTTTTGATAGTTTTAAATGGACATGTCATCAGTTCAATTCACACTTCTCTACCATCTGTATTCATTATAAAGTTTAGTATAATCTCAGCAGATACATAGTCTCTCCTTCTATCATTCTTTCAGACCTTTTGACTTGTGTAACATATTAATGCACTGATGTTCTGGTAAGGTACTTTCACTAAAAGACCAAAATGTAATGTGTGTCCATTTAAGCTTTATGCAAGCCAACATGAATCTGAGCAAAATATGATTTATTCAACGTCTACATTGCACAAGATAGCGCTTTGATGAATTAACAAATCGGGTGTGAATGTCTCTCCTTTAATCACACTGAAGGATGAAATCCAGAATCTGCTGGGAAGGCTGGGTGACTGTATCTTAAATAATTTTCTTTCATCCATATCCCAGTTTAGATGACATGCAGGCAATGACTTGGATTTCACCTTGTTCTAATAGTAATCCACATTGTGTAGGTTTTTAAAATAATTTTAGGAACTAAAAATACATTAGTTGCTGCTTCAAATGTTTTTGTCTTGTTTGCAGGCATTCTGTTTTGTACCAGACAAAACTCAGTCATTTTTGTCAGCCACGGAGAGTAGTAAAGATAAATGTTATAATTTTATTTTCATACTAATGGGTCAATTTTTTTCTTCAGCTGGTGACTATAAAGCTATGCAAACTATACTTTCCTATAGTTAGTAGTAGTACAGGAGCATAACAATTTAAAGGTAAGTTATTTGCCTTTAAGAACTGAAAGGAGAAATACATTTTAAAGTTGATTAAGAGTTACTTTTTATGCGTGGAAAACATGAGAAAATGGGATATGACTAGGTCATGGAATATGTTTTCATGTTGCTACTTTCCTTTAAATTCTTAGCTTTCTTAAGATACTGTTTAAAAAGATGAATTAACATAATTCCTTAAGAGTTTTTAACATTTTCCATGTAAAAATTTTGAATTTTTAGATTAAAGGTTGAATATGAAACATGGGGACCAAAGCGACATCTAGTGTTCTGAGGTTGTAGTTGCAATAACAAAAAGCCATTGGATGCCAGTTCTCTCGCTGGTATAACCAGCCAGCATCATGTCCATTGACGAATCTTACAGGGTGACTATTTTGTAACAATAAGTTTAAAATACTAAACAACAATTATAACAAAATATGGGTCAAATGCAAAAGTAAGTTTTTGTTCCTGTCCTCTCTGCATCTTATTTCGGTAGCTGAGAGGGAATGAGGGAACTTGGATTAGAATGAAAATTGCTTATAACTGTCTGATAAAGATAAAAATTACAATATCGATGCTATTCTGTATTTGTACTATTTGAACCATTATCAGGCTATAACTTTGTGTGTATTATGCTTGATTGCTTTTCTGTTCATGTTTTATTAAATTTACTCGCACTGTCAGGAGAAGAAATTGCTAATGGTTCTGAAACTAGCAAAATTTCAACTCCAGTCAGTCTCTTAACCCCGAATTACTGTTCTACTTTAAATACTTGTATACTTAATTGCTGTCTTGCATGTTTTGTTTGTTTCTTTACCACCAAGTCATGTAAAGCACCTTGAATTACGTTATTTAAAGTGTGCTATACAAATACAATTGCCTTGCCCATTGTAATTGGTAATAGTGCTTCGCATTATTTCACATTATAAGCAATCAATTCTAAATCAGTGTTTATACATGCCGAGGTCCTTAGCAGACTTCATGTAGAGACGACTCACTGATGCCTTGGACACATGAGTTGGCATCAACTTCACATGCCAATCCTTATGCCCAGGCTGACAGCCAGGCATCATTATGGCATTGACTTCTGCATAGCTTTATATGAAGTCCACAACTCTGTTGATATCCTCAGGGCAGATGAACTTGGCTGGTTGATGCGGCAGTGAGTGCTTCTTCCTCAAACGTGGTCTTGGCCCATTCTCCTCATAGTGTTTAATTATATCAGCCAGAGTGTCTCTGCCAATGCTGAAAAAAGGGGAATAAAACGGGGGGAAAAAACCCAACAAACATGTAAAAGTTATGATCTTGCTAACAGGCATCTTGTCACCTATATCAACATGTATTGTTAACATTAAAGGTGCTTTTAATTTACTGAAGTAAATTTTATGATGAATACTTTTTGCTTTACTACTTTTTGGAGTCTGTGTTTGTACTTCCTGGTTTAGACTTGGTTTAGTCCTGATTTAAATCTCAGTTAGCAGTGTTGGGCAAGTTATAAGAATCACTGTTTGAAAAATGTAACAGAGTTACACTACTTACTAACTCTAAACACGTAACATGATTTCTAAACACTAACTTATCAATGTACATTTTATACAAGTGTGACGCCAAAAATATTGTATTTTTAACATTTTAGTAAACAAAGTCTCTTGTTCCTTTGCATACCTTCTTTCTCATGGTAATGTTTGTTAGATCGCATCAAAAGAAGCCGCTCATCACAAAGATGGTTGACAAAGATGAGACTCCTGAGACTGAAGTCTTTCAACAGTTGGTTTGGAAAACACTGTGAATAATGTCACCATGTAAATGAACAGTCGATCTTTTCCTCAGCTATCCTAATTATCTGAAGTTTCGTTTTTGAGCAACAGGAAATTGACTGTGGATCTTGTTGTACTGTATCCAACTGGATTTGGTCAGTTGCATTAGTTGGCCAGAAATTTTTTTTTTGAATGCACTTGTAACTCAAGTTACTGAAATTGTAACTAGTAAAATATTGCTGTTATTTTGTAATATGTCACATTACTCAGTTACTGACTTATAATGCACATCTGACAGCTACGGATCCTTTATACCATAAATCATTAACATCAGTCAATTCAAGCAGTTAAAGCACAGTTCAAGTTAATAGCAGATACTCAAATAAGTAGCTAGAATCTAGAAACTCATTATAGTAGTGGGGTATTGAAAGGAATTTCCCCTCGTGGGAAAATAAAGGATTATTCTATAAAGGATTATTTTTATATTTTGGCAAGTCATATGATGCTAACGATTAGGCTACAATTAAAATAACACTCTTGAGCTAGCTAATAACAATAGCCGAGTAGCCTACATGTTGTAAGACAAAACGACAAACTTAGCTGTTTATATAAACTAACTCTAAAATAAACAGAAAAGTATTTCTGTAGAACTTGTTGCATCAAACAACAGATGTTGTTAAGGCACTGTCCCGGCAGCGCGGGCAGGGTGGGGCACCCTGGAAAGCAGATGTAACCAGGCCGAGCGCCAGGGGCAGCTGGGTAATGTTTTGACTGTGGTACACACTCCGTACCAGTAGCTGGCGATAGTGCACCAATTTTTTGTTTGCAAGCCGTTTATAAATACAAAGAATAAGTGTCCTTTTAGGCTAACCAGCATGCTAACAGAAGTGCTGATGAACGTTATTGAGAGATACAGACAAGGAAGGAAATTATGAAGGTTTTGAGCGGCAGATGGATATCGGACATAAGACTTGTTGTGAACTACCTATTTAAATGAAGAACATTAACTGGACCGTTTTGGATGTAAAAATAATATTTTTGTTTGACATGGCTGTTCTGGGTTTTGAAATTCCTCTTCAAATGGTAAGCTGTATTTTTTTCCCATGCTTTTTGAGTGATCTGACAAAAGCGTGTCCAAAGATATGATTCATATCACTGACTGGCATACTTAATTTTAATTACGAGCAGTGATAGGATGTTGTTGAATCTCTTGGAAGTTTCTTTAGAAGTAGAATTTTTTTCCCCCCTTAAATATTGCAAAGGTTCTTCTGTGGAGCTGAAGCCCTGTGAGGTTAGGCGGGCTTTCTTTCAAAGTATCAATCAAACTTTATTTATAAAGCGCTTTTCCAACTACATAGCTCTCAAAGTCCTTTACAGTGTCCATCTTCTTTGTATTTTGATATCAGTTCAAGCCCAACCACAGCGCTGCATAAGTAGCCACGCTAAGTTCCCACACAGAGATGGAGACAATAAAAAAATAAACAAAAGCCTCTCTATCAAGTATGTAAATAAACACAGACTGAAGATCCCCCTACTGATTGCAGAGAAACTCACAAAAACGAGCTGATTTTTTAACCTCAAAATTTTCGTCCATCTCAAAGATGGAGAGATTTTGTGTCTTCAACTAATAGATTCTGCAAAAAAAAGCAAAAATTCACATAAAAACAAACAAACAAACAAAACGAAAATCCAGAACATTTTCTAAACTAGCTCAAAATCTTTCCAGCCGACTTGTCTCACTGGATAGTGAGGCGGGTCACATATTTAGGTATCCATTGAATTAAAAGAGTTTAAAAAATATACATATATTTTTTTTCAATCTTATAATTTATAGTGTTTAAAACAATCTAATTTGACTGAGACTGGCATTGGTAGAGCAGAGGCTTACGCAATGATATAGATAGATAGACAGACAGACAGACAGTGCATCTCAATCTGGAATATGCTTTGAGCCAAAGAAAAACAGATTAAGAAACTTCAGTTAAAAAAGAGACAAACTTAGGCTAAACAAAAGCAGAAACCAATTCACTAATAAGCAGCTGAGTTGTCCAAATATGAAGTTTTGCACATTTGGAAAACAGACTTGCTAGGATTGTCTACATAAAAATACATCAGGGGAAGTTGATTTGTTTCATGGTAAACAGACACCACTTCACAGCATCCAGTCAAGGGAATAAACTATCCAGGGGTTTGAGGTCTATACATAAGCTTCAGCACGAGAAACAAACTACTCAGAAACTACACCGAGTCAAAACTTGCTCTTATTTCTCAACATTCACAAACATGCTCAAAGATAAAGTTTCATAGACATAGACAATAGTTTTTAAACCAACCTAATTTCCAATTAAGCTCAAGGTAAAAACTCAATGAATCAGATGTAGTGGATTTTGTTGCGGACCAACAATCGGCTGACTAAATGTTTACCATGTTTTTCTCATCCTTACTTTAAAGACAAATTCAGCTACAAAAAATATTTCTCATGACATCAACACTTAACAAAATGTTATTTAATAGCCTAAAGAGTTGTCCTGCTATTCCCTATCTTGTCACAAACACAGGTGTATTGAGCATCAAGGCCCTTCTGAGTGACATAGTGTCAAGAAAGGCCAAACAAAAAGACATAACCTTTGTTACTTTTGATGTGCTCCCATTCTGAACAGTGCATGTGAGTTGAGACCAAAGTTGTGGAATTCAAAGTGGGATTTTTTTTCTCCCTTTGTTTTAATAGTGTATATTCTTTTTTGCAGTAATGTCACCACCTTGAATATAGGTCATGTCATCACTTTCACTTTCAAAGATCCAACATGCTGAGGTGAGTAAAATTTCTGACTAGCATACCATTAGATTAGGTATTATGATCGTGCCCCAGCCGTTGACTCTACCACACATCCTTCAGGCCCATGTTGTTGGTTGAGTTAGTTTACCTAATTATTTAGCAATGGTACTGTGGTTTAGAAAGTACTCTTGCAGCCTTGTTTTTATTTTCTTCATTTTGTCTTCCTACACCACTTTTATGGAAAATATTTCTTAACAAACATGAGATGATTCCTTCTGTGGTTCAATAGTAGTTTTAATTCAGTTTGTTAATTAACAAGGACTATGCATCCACCCAAGACTAATCATCCATTATATATTGATTGATTATTAAAAACTATTTTCTGAAGAACCTCCCACCCTTCAAGGCTAACCCACAGATGTAGGAATGTGGGAAAACCTCCTAGGTCAGAGGGAGCAGAGTCGCACTGGGCCAGATCGCATCCCTGACGTCCCCCAGCTGCTGACTCTGCCTCACATTCTTCAGGCCTATCGTGTTGGTTAAACAGAGACACAACATACTTATCATTGCTTTATTACTGTTATTAAAAACTGTCTCTATATCCTGAAATACACTAACTATTCCCACATCAGTGCCCCCCTTTTATTACCCTTCCCAGTAATAACACATCCTAACAAACACTAAAAGGAGCACACATGTGCTATTTCTTGGGGTGAGCAGGGAGTGAAAATAAGACAATAAAAATTAAAAGCAAATACTTAAATGAAAAGCAAAGCAAAGTATTGGTAGTGTGATTTGATTGCTTAGTCTTCCCTCACTCCTAAGGTATTCACAATTTTCTACAACTCCACTTGGCAAATATTTTGTTGTATATATTTTCATTATTAAAAATAGCACTGTGAAATAGTACAATTTTTATTCAAGGTTATCCAAGCTAGGTTCTCATGTTATCTGTGTCAAGTGTTGGTTTTCTGCTGATATTTTGGATTCCTTCCATGGTCAAAGGATATGCATGTTGGGTTAATATTTCACTCTATACTGTTCTTAGGAGTGAGCTTGTGTGTATGGTTATCTGTCTGTTGTATTTTTATTTTCTGGGATAGACCAATGACCTTTCCAAGATGCATCAAATATGTATCAAGGATGCACTTTGACAAAATATGTCAAAAAGGGGTTACAAGGAAGAAAAATAGGAGGTAAGTGCAGCTATTTCTTGCCTTACCTCCTAATAAACTCCTGAGGGAGGTAAATTTGTATTCTTTATATAACTACCTCCCATACATGTCTTATTCCATCCGTTTGTCTGAGCATGTAAAAAAATAAAATAAAAATGTTGGCTAATCTCTCCAGGGACTGTTGTGCTTGATCTGGAGTATGAGAGGGGAATTGGATAGGGAACAAAACACTTGCTTATAACCCAGCATTTCTACATTCTCCTTCTAACTCACATTTTCTCTTTAACACGATATACGTAACCTGAGGTTACACATATGTAAAAGCTGAAGCCCCAACAATTAGCATGACATCAGAATCCCCAATTAGTTCAGATGTGTGTGAGCTCTGCACAGCATGATATTCTTTAAACATGGATAAAAACAGCAGTGCAAACAAACCATGCTGTGCTCTAGCTTTGTGTACACAAAGAGGAAGAGGTCTCCCTCAGAGATTTAACTTCTTTTTAATGACACAATCTAGTATGACTATATTAAAACCAGGACATGGAAAGAGTTGCCTGGCAAAGATTTTACTCTTAGACAGGATTATGATTTCACCAAGGAGACAAGTTAAGGATTATTAATTAAACATGGTTCAGTCAAGAGGCTATTGAGAAGAGAGAGTTACGACACACTTTGAACTCGCCGACACGCGGCCACGTGGTTCATGGAGCCCTCAATAGTTACAAACATCCCAGCGCCGTCATTGATTTCTAGCGGTAAAGGGCTTAATAAACTACTTTTTTGTCACCTTTCCTGCGATTTTCTCTAAATTATACCACCTCACCATATATTTCATAATTATGGTTCTTTGTGCAGACAAATGACATTTGTTACTGTATATTAGTCGGAAATAAGACTGCAAAGAAATCGCAGAATACGTTTTGATTACATATCTTCTACCAATGCATTCAATATAAGTATGTCTGCAATGTTTAATAATGTCATGCACTTAAAACCAAATTGTAATGTAAATTTACATTAAAGTTATGTTTTTAGTACACAGTATAGAGCTTGGTGTTGGCATTTAGATGCTAGCATGGAGAGGCTATACCTGGTCCTATAAATATACCAGTGGTTAAGAGGTATGCTCCAGCTTACCTTCAGATGTTCATTCTTCACTAAAACATGCTATATTACTATTACTAGGATAAACTCACAGTCCCAAACAACACATGTGTAGCTGTCACTCTGTCTCCTCTCTGCCTGATACCCAATGTAAAATTAGCTGAATGGCAGAACTGATCTAAACTACTTATTTTAAAAAGTTTAAATTATTAGGAGTTAAACATGATTGTAGATGTTTGATATAGGAATCAACCATTTTTCTCTGGGTAACCTAATAATTCAGCAATTCATTTTTTGTTTTCCCTTTGGTCTGAGAAAATCTACATGTAACCCAGTTGGTTGTGCTTCTAGCCAGAAACTTGTAAAATAGTCAATTAATTAAATACTATAGTTAAATCAAACTGTTTCAGTTAAATACATATAAATGGGTAAGGAAGTGTATACTAAGTATGCAAAAACAAGAAACTACCAAACATTTTATTTTATTATACAATATCATGTAAAATACGCTTCAGTGAAGAAGTACTTTTACTACCATTTTACTTTATGATAAAATTTGTACAATGTTGACATTTGCTAAAGTCTTAATGACCGTTCATCCTTGGTATCAGTGACAGCAGCTCCCTTTGGTTGTATCTTAAACCATGCTGTGAGATGTTGGATTCTTTCTGGGGCCTCTTCCCACAGCCAGAACCTGGGATGCTGCCTGCTCTGGTGGATCTCTGGTGGTGCAGGTCTGGTCCTGTGCAGCCATGTCCACTGCTTTCACTGCTGTCCTTCAGCCTGTCATGGAGAGCAGATTGGTCTGAACTCACGAGGAACAACACCAGGAAGGGGGGCTAAGGTTGCCAGATATGGGAATGAAAATCAGGATTTTTTTTTGGGTTGATCTTGGTGAGAAGTCCAGAAGCAGCACTGAAGACTGAGTCCAGGAAACAACACAGAGATAAACCTTGCAAAAGAGCATAATGAGTTCTCAGGCTGAAATAATATGGAAATAACCTTGACATGACATTTTCTATCAGGGCTCAGCATGTCTTACATATAGTTTACAAAAGACAATTGTTATTATTGTTAAAGAATTAATTTTTATGCTAACAGTGTGATCATATTTTTAGAGATCGAGAAAGGAAGAAACAACACGGTTGTTATTATGAATAATTCTTACTTTCTTATAATCTCTAATCAATCACATTATTGCAAATCATAATTTTATAAAACAAGTGCAAATGAAACGTTCTACAGTACATATCAACGTTGCCATCGTTATGCTGCTCAAGTACTCAAGTATCAAATATCTTGATTCAGCCCTTATTAGATTTGGAGGACATAACAATAAACCAAGATAGCTTGTTAATCCTGTTTGTCATGCTTCAGCAGGTCTTTGTAGTCAGACTTATGTGAAAAACAAAATAATTACTCCTCTTCATTATCACATTTTTCTTTACTGAGTATATCCATTTGTGGTTCAGTATCTGATTCAATAGTTAAAGACTAATGATAAAGCGACCAGCAACACACCAAATGCATTAAAAAAAATCACAAATAAAATCAGTAAACTATATTAAATTTATAGCCTATTTTAAACAGTGCTGAATATTCATAAAAGGCGAAATTAGTCAGACTGAAATAAAACAGTCTACAGCTTGTCAACCCATCCTGCTAACATTTAGCTAGCTGCAGCTAAACTGCAGAGATCTCTTTAACACACTTAATTAACTAAAACTTGCTACATTAAATATCACCATCGATTTATTTTGGCACAGAACAGCCAGTTAACGCTTCACACTTCTGAAATTATTGTAATTTGATCAATTTACCAGAGAAAATGATTCTAAAACACCGAAAATGAACTGCATTCAATGATGGGAGTGCTGCTGTTTGTAACTATTTGCAGCTGCATTAACCACGTGACTTCCGCATTCCATTCTTTCTATAGAAGTCAATTGGAGTGTCCGAACTCTCCTTAGACTGCTCTGGTTCAGTCCATCGGGAGGGATAAAAAACTGTGTTTCCATCGTCCGGTAACCGAGGGCATACCTGTTATTTACCTTTATATGAACCCCTTAGGCATGGGTTTGTATGAGATTCTCACTATATGACCACATCCTATATTAACGTAAAAATTTTAAACAAATGCAAATGCTGGTAATGCGGCATGTTTTTCTTTTGATTGTGTAGACTCTGCCAGAGGTAAATTGCCCCCTTGGGACACTTAAGAATTCAAAATCAAGTTGAAAATATATAAAATAAACAATTTAAAAAAAGGAAATAACACAATTATTTCAAACGTTACAAAAAACATCTCAATTTTTGAATATTACAATCTGGATTTTATGTATATATATATATATATATATATATATATATATATATATATATATATAAAACACACTTTCATGGGGGAATTGATGGCGGATTCACAGACTCCTCCTCCCCAGCTCTGACGAAGCATTTTCCTAAAAAGGGCATAGGGGCGGGATCTTCACTGTAAACTCCGCCATCGCGGGGTGTGTATGGGCATATAGTTCAGTCATAATCGCCCCCATTCTGCTCCAGCATCCTTAGCTCTGATGCTAAACTTGGCTAGCCAAGCTAAAGGATAATAGCCCCATGCCTTTGCTGCTGCCGTATCTGCGCTCCTCCGACGGTTTTCATATTTCTCAAACCTCAAAAGGTAACTTGAAATAATTATTAAAATGTAGTGTTACTATAATTAAAGTCCAACTTTTTTTTTATTTTTATTTTTATTTTTTTTTTATTATTATTTTTTTTTTAATGAAAAATCTTTATTAATGATTACTGTGGGTTCAATTTCCTGACGTCATGGACACTAAACCGAGACAAGAAGGGAGAAAGGAAGAAGGTGAAGAAAAGAAACCAGACCAGCAGACGCGCGAACCGAAAACACAAGGCAGGGAGGCAAACAAAGAACACAAGAAAACATCCCAGTCCCCCACCTCTGCCGGACGGCAGAGAAACAGTAATACAAAACAAAAACAACAAACTGTACAGAACCAAACCAATAGTTCGGATCTAGTAGAATAAACTAAGAATTACACATCCAATACACACAAGCATGGATTAATGAAGATAATACAAATGTTTCTGGTAAGCTCCTGTGAACAACTAACTAATGATGATAACCTCAGCTTAAGATATGTCAGTCCACACCAATGTCCCCACACCTATGTGTGTGCGAGCATGCAGGTCTGAATAAGGTTTCCCCATGCAAGTGATTGATAGCTGGTGTAAGGAACCGTCAATCCGTCCTACAGGAATCGACACAGACATGGAGGGGGGCAAGAGATGTATGCATCCAGGGTCCAACAGAGTACGGAGGCCACAGGCCGATCAGCGCAGGGTCGATCACCCACCAAGAGAGGAACAGATAGAAGCCCCAGGGGAACACCCACCAGCCGCAATGCTGGGGCCCGAGAGATCGCAGTGACGAGCCCACGGGCTCCGCCGGAACCCGGCTACGCCAGGGCGGGCCCGGATCAGAACCCGGAGGCCACGGGGACCAGGGGCACCCCGCCCCCCAGCGGGGCCCCAACCAGGGACCAGCCGACAAGGGCCCCCCGCCGCCGCCGCAGGCAAGGGGGATCTGCAGCCAACCGACGGACAACACACGCCGCCGCCATCCCCCGGACCAATACCCACCGCCAACAACCCGGCCCGCCCCCACACACCCACACGCCAGGGAGCCACAGCCAGCACCTGGACATCCAGATCTTCCAGCTCCTGGGTCCAGATCCCGCCCCACGCAGGGCGCCAAGATCAGGGGCCAGCCAATGCCGGACAGCCCCCCCAGTGAACGACCAGCCACAGAAGTCTGGAACCGGCAGGGGCCTGGCGCCAGGCACGGTCCCCACCGATCCACGGACGGCATTTGGTGGGTGGTTGGGGTGGGGGGGGGGGGGGTGGGTGTTGCTGTAACAGTATCTTCACAGGTCTACCTAACAAAATCAACCACACAGCTGCAGCTTATCCAGAGTGCTGCTGCTCGTGTTCTTACTAGAACTAGGAAAGTAGAACACATCACCCCAGTTTTTAAATCCTTACACTGGCTCCCTGTAGCTCAGAGAATACATTTCAAATAGCTTTTATTAGTCTATGCATCATTGAATGGGTTAGCATCAGAGTACATTAGAGAACTGTTATCGCGGTACAAACCATCCAGGTCACTCAGGTCCTCCAGCTCTAGTCTACTGATCGACCCTAAATCCAGAACCAAACATGGGGAAGCAGCTTTCAGTTTCTATGCTCCCCACATCTGGAACAAACTTCCAATTAATGTGAAGCTGAAGAGTCATTGAACTCTTATAAATCAAAAATGTAAACTTATCTATTTAGATATACTTATGAGTAACTGATATGACTTTTGCATTCATCCTTTTTAATGACTGTAATTGCTTTTGTCAATCACAAAATGTTTTCTGGTTATAATTTTCATACTTTTAGATTATTTTTGTATGCTTTAGTCAGTAAATGTTTTCTTGTATTTTAATTACTGTTAATGCTTTTGTCAATCCCTAAATGTTTTCTGGTTACGATTTTCATTATTTGAGATTTTTTTTATGCTCTAGTCAGTAAATGTTTTCTTGTCTTTTAATTACTGTTATTGCTAAATGTTTTATTTGATTCTTGTGTTTCATCAGTTTTTAATTTTCATAAATTTACATACATTTTCTTTTATGAATGTTCGTTTATGCATTCTTTTAGTGATTCTGTTTTAATTTTCACATTTTTCTAATCATGTAAAGCACCTTGAACTGCCTTGTGTTGAAAGTGTGCTTTATAAATAAATTTGCCTTGCCTTGAATTTTGAATGTAGCACTTAAAGCTGAATGCATAGCTATGTGCTAATGTTTTACTGTAATTTGTTATAAATTCTCAAATAATTCGGCTTTTCAGTTTGTGGCATGTATAACACTTTTCGAGGATATAGTTTTATGGGTGCAAACTATTTGATGTTTTATTTATATATATATATTTATGATGTAAGGGTTTTGTCTTTGCGTTTTAGTTAGTTATTCTACTTGTTTAACTTAAATTATCATTTTAATTTATTTCTTGGTGTTATTTTTCCACTTCCTTGTTTCCTTATTTTCCAACTCCCTGTCCATATATGTTTTCACCTTTTTGTTTAATTGTTTTTGTATTTCACCCTTTGCTTTCTTTGTGCATTAGCCTTTGTTAGTTCATCTTAGATATTTTATCTTTAGTCTCTACTTTCTTAGTTACGATGGTTTTGTTTCTTCTGTTTATTTCTTCCTGTTTCCTCCCTGCCATCCCACTCCCTGGCCCAGCAGTTGATTTTTTTCCACCGGTTCTCTCCCGCTCATTTGCAACTGCTAACCTGATTATTCCCTGGTCCTCTCTCTGTCACTTTCCCCTTCTCTGTCTATTTAGGTTGTCTCCTCACAGCTACACTTGTTTATCGATTCGTCTTTTTACGCAACTTACTTCATGTTCAGAACAACACTTTGGAGCTACAAGAATTTCTGCTTCTGCTGGTAGCAGTGGTAGGATCACAAAATGTACACTGTCCCAGCAGCAACCGCATGACACATGGATTTCATAAATGATGTGAATGAACAACAGAATTCTGAACACAAACCATATCTTACTATTGCAAATTTCAAAGCATAGTTTACAATCTAGTACACACCCTTTGATCACCAACTAAAGCAAGCTACTACAGATCTGTTGGTCACTTCACAAAATGTTGTCAGTTGAGTGCTGCAGCTCTTACATGCCATATACCACACATGTACACCATTGACCCACTAAGATCATCACATCATTCTACATTCCACAATTTAATTGCCTCATAATTATGGATGCTTGGGATCAAAAATAACTTAAGGTGACATTTTGTATACATTAATTTTGCTCATAATTGCCTTCATGATTCTTTATCAGGTGGTCAGTTAAAACTTAAGCTATACATAATTTGTCCTTATACAGTTCAATACACTTTTTAAACTAGGATTATATTCAAAGTGATATATGTTAATGATATTGGTAAATAGCTTGAACTTGAAGTGCTTTATCTAGTCCAGAGGACTCAATAAAGAATCACACACATTCAGTCATTCAACCAATAATGCACACATTCACAAAGTGATAGTGGGAAGCTACATCATTATCACAGCTGCCCTGGGGGGAAGTGACAAAGCATGTTTAACATACAAACCAGTACCACTCGGGTCATCTGACCATCACCAACAGGCAAAGCAGGTGAAGTGTTTTGCCTAAGGACACAACGGCTCAGATTGCCTCAAAGATGTGACAAGACATAATGTTCAAAATAAGTTATTTAATTTGTAGGGTTTCAATGCAGTTTGCTTTCAGGGTATATTTCATTCTTGTCTTTCTTTCCTTTCCTCCAGCCATACCTAAAGATGGACTTTACAACTATTACACCTTAAAAACATTTGTTTTCGAAATGTTCAGGTGGCAGCATTTATTAGGTTCCTTTTCGGAGATGTCACTGCCTGGGAGCGTCCCGCTGCTGAAAACAGCACTATACACCTTTCTCTCCCAGGACGCCTCCCAGAATTACTGAATGAGTTTCACTTTATGACATTACGTCACAGACTACCAAACGGTAATAATATAATGTTAATAATATTCAAATCTTAATCATGTAACTCGTTCAACACCACTGCTTAGTACTGATGGTTTATCAACTGACAAGACATTAGTTTGATGTGTTTTGACATTTTTGGCTAGCTGGATTATAAAACTGTCAGTACACTGGCCTCTTCAGATACGCTCCATAGTGGTTTGGTTTTACAACAGTGATGTTATGCCTCAAGCCTTGAGAGGGCGATAGATGTCAAATATCCGTGAGGTTCTGGAGCATGTCTTTAAAGCCCCTTGTAGAAAGAACTGCCATTAATTCATGGGGAACTTTAATGTTTTACATTTTATTTTAAAGGTAAAGGTATCAGAGCTGTGAAAAGGTAAATCTGAAAAAACTGTTGAATTTTCATATTAAACAGGAATAGGAACTATGAATATGCTTGTGTACAAGGCACAGTAGGAAGCAGTGTGACAGAAGCTGCTTTAAATTGTTACAAAATACTGTTTCAGTAGATGTTGAAAGAGAAAGGTCGTAAGTCTTCTGAGAGTACAATGTATGAAGAGTAAGTTATCCATTCTTATTGATCTGTATAACTTTTCGAATGCAGGGTATTTATTGTAAAAACTGTGTGTTTCTTTAGTTTACCTTAGGGACTAGATCGAAGTAATTATTTAGAGCAAATTTTCTTTTGTAGATATATAGTTCAAATCTATTACAACTAATGCTATTATTTTATGGTGTGGTATATTTCAAGAATGTTATTAGATTTAAATCTGAAACTGAGTGTATTGGAGTAAATTTTAATTGGTTTATAATGGGATGAATTCAATTGAATTAATGGGAATTAGATAGAATTCTATTTCAGTTAAACAAATATGAATTGGTGATCTTTTTTCACAGCTATTATCTATCCCTTTGTTACAACCCACATTTTCCCCTCTGTTCACATTTGTGGCTGCATAGACCATTTTAAAATCCCTTTTGACTGGGTCTTTATGAAGTAGAGTCTGCAGTTGGGTTCAGAGAAGCCATCTAGCTTTGTTTTCCCCCTCATTTATCTGTGGTTAGAAATATAGAAAACAGTCCTTTGGTGGCTGCCTCTCTTAATGGCTAGCCATCTCTCCCCACATGATGGGTATTTTCTCTTATCTCTTTATGAAATATGGTGGTGCAATGCAGAGGCTTAAGTGTCCCATTGCCAATGTTTTGCCTTAGTATAATTCAGACCTGTGGGGTTTGTAGGTGTACCTTCATGCCTGATGGGTGAAACTGGATTAAAGAAACAAAATACTTGATGAAATTTACGCAACGCCAAATTTAGGATATTGTTTTGTATTCATTGGAAAAGGACAGCTGGGTGGATAATGTGGCAGGATAGTTGTGAAGAATAATGATGGAAAAGAATGTTTGCATTCTTGCTATCTTTTATACCATCCTGAGCTTAATAAAGTCACAAAGACTGAAAAAAATAAAATTCCAATATTTATGTGTTCCAACCAACAGCGGTGATCCATTGTGGGTTGCCAAATACTATTGTAAACACCTGCCTGGAGCAATGAGGCATGTACTGTAGAAAACTGAGCACTCGGTACGTTTAGCTACTGTGTCTAAGCCCCATAGATTTCCTTATGTTTCTCAGAAGAGAAATAATATCTATAATATCTAAAACCAAAGTTAGTTTAGGTGAAGCCTGTGTTGGGCCACACACACCAAACGCCAAACAGGTGGCGCTACTCTGCTCTAGCCCCACAGGAAGTGGGGGGTCAGGCATCTATAAATAGAGGAGCCAAGCTAGCTGCTCTTTCTTAGCCACACAGTCCCCGGCCAGGACTGGCAGGCAAGATCCTTGCTTCAACCACCTTCTTTGCTGGCAGAGGAGGGCCCGAGATTCTGGGAGATACTGGCTTCAAGGAACTCGAGGACAATCAAGTGAATCTTGATTTGATTAACAGAAGTTTATCCCCAGAGCCCGACGAAACCCCTCTGAGTTTCAGGCTGCTGACCGCTGAGTAGCAAAGCCACACGTGGTGGAGGACCTAACCCAGCCTGAACTGCATGCCTGAATCGGACGGAAGTCGCATCTCTTCGTACTAGAGGCCGCATCAAGCCGCCGACACGGAGCTGATGAGAGTGGCCGGGTCGGAGAATCCCAGAGTTACCATTTGTGAGTGTCGGGGCCTAGCCGTCACACAGCTGAACGCAGAAAGGAGGGAAGCGCACCCCGATTGGAAGCTGCAGGAGCTACGAGCCTGCTAACTAGCTTAGCAACCGTTTGTTAGCATGCTAGGCTAACGTCGCCTAATTCCCCTTCCCTCATCGACGTGGAGCAACTCTGAGATCTCTGATCGCTGTGTACGGTCTGTTTGGGTAGAGGCAAATTAGTTAGGATAACTAATTTTAAAGGATTTCCTCTTTTTGTGGTGTTGTATTTTCATCTGATATCTTTGGGTAATAGAGGCCTCTTGGCCTAAAAACTTTAATCAGTGTTTTTTAAAAGACTTTTCCAACCAAAAGTCGTTTTAAATCCTGCTATTTGAGCTGCTCAATCCAACAAGAGCTTCATTTTCTTTGTTTGATGTTTAAGAAATGTGCTAGAACTGGTCCAAACAGCATCCAGTTGCTGCTGCTAGCCCTGCGCTAGGGCAAGACCATGTGTTTGGCCCAGATCTGCATTCAATCCATAAGCCATCAAAGGTGTTCAAATAATGATTGGTTGAGAGTAGATTAAGAACAGAAACTAATCTAATGTATGGAACTCCAGTTTTATATCAAATAATAGAATTAAATTGTTTATTTTGGTGACCAGTTCATGAACCAAGTAATCTTCCAAAGATTAAATTACTCTTATCCAGATAATTTTTAACAAACATCTCTTTATCCGAAGAATATTTTGATTTCTCTTAAAATTAGTGGAACTAATTCTGCTTTTCCTTCCTGCATCTGCAAATCAAGTCCTGGGTCTGATCTGCATGCAGAATTATAACATAATTCATGGTTTCTATTTCATTGCATTCCTTTTTTTTAATTGTTTTTCTTTTATTTTTTTAACTATTCAGTTTAATTAGTCGTGTGCTACTTTATTATTAGTTTGAGTGTTAAAATGTTTTTCCTATTCCTTTTTGTGTAAATTAATTCTGGTATTTTTGGAAAGTAACTGGTGTCATTCCTATTTCAAAACACAATATTGCAAGGTGTATGCGCAATAAACTGTAAAGAATCAATTCCTTCCGATTATGAAACAGACCTTGACTTTTGGCTATTAAAATAGTTCCTGATAACATGTGGTGCACCGAATAATGATAATTTTCCATGCATTTTTAATTATATTGACTGTCATAAGCAATCCTTTGACTATAAATAGCCAACTAGTTATATTTTTGGAAAAATCCCCAACACCTACAACAGATGGACAGAAATTAAAAACTTTCACTGCATCAAAACATAAGCGAGAATGGCAAACTTTATCATGGAGAAAGGTAAGAAGCTTGCTAAAGTTAGCTGTCGGTAAAACAGCTTTGCAATCCTTGAGTATATGACGTTGTTCCTAGATATGAGAACATCAACATCCACACCGAGTAAACAAAAGAAAAGGAAGATGTTTCCTCCTGCACTCCCCAGTGTAGAAGGCCCGCTTTCACCGCTGTGGTGAGAGATCATAAAGACTGTTCTAGCTAGCTTTCTGTATTGACGTGGGTCTGCGACCATACACGTCAGTCAAATTTGGATGCTCTGAAATCTTTCGGATTTTGTGGTAAATTCTGAAGTATAAATTGTGACTTTAATAGAGGACTTTAAAAGAGGAGTGGAGGATACCACTCAGCTACCGAAATAAGATGCAGAGAGGACAGGTACAAAAACGTACTGTTGCCTTTGACCCATATTTTGTTTATAATTATTTTTCATTTAATTTTTTAAACTTACAAAATAGTCCTTACGCTGTAAGATTCGTCACTGGACATGATGCTGGCTGGTTACAGTGTTACACGGGGGGTGGTGGGTTTTTTTTGTTGGTGTTGTTTGGTTTGTTTTTTTTGGTTGTTTTTTTTTTTTTGTTTTTTTTTGTTTTGTGTGTTTTTGTTTGTGGTTTTTTTTTTTTGAAATTTCACAGTGCTGAATCTCATGACTAACACATCCAGCATTATTTTACCTCACCTGTGAATGTCACCTGTCTCTTTTTCACCTTCTTCTCTTCTACCCACTCGAGCTTCTAATTTCATCTAGTCCAGGCTCTCCTTCTCTCCCTCCTCCAGCCTCTCTCTCTTCATCTGCTCCTGCCTCTCCTATTCTACCTCCTCTGGCACTTCTTCTCCATCTCCTCCAGCATCTCTACTGTCTGTCGCCTTACAAAAATATGTTGATGCATGAGAAACAGATTAGGGATAGAATGATTATAATGTTTGATGCTAAACTCCGGCACCATCTAGCAGTTGTAGCATGAGATGTTATCAGTCAGATGTCCGACAAGCTGATTTTACCACTCTGCCATTCAAGAGCAGATGGAATGACTGTGGGAAAGGCCAAAAGATGTATGTTAGCGAGAACCCGGCAGCCAATCAGGAAGCAATATTTCTGTTAGAGGCTGGATTTCTAGCAAAGATCGACATTGAACCCTTTGTATGCCATGATCATTGACTAAACAGTACGGATAATGGTTGTATTAATAGTGACGAGACAGTAGTGGCTGAATATTGGTAGGAACATGTCCATACCCAATTATATGCCCTATGCCTCAAGTATTCAAGAGCAACATATTTTTCTCATCTTCTATCAACCTAACCAACCCTGGAGCTTTCGTGACTAACATATCCTCCTTCTAACTCTGTTTCTTAATCGGTATGCTTAAGTATGACCTCTTAGCTGAGGCATCATTTGTGGGGGAAAAAAACAAAAAACTAAATCAATCTTTTTCTCGCCTAATAATAATATCTAAAAAATATATCATATTATTTTTAGAATAAAAAAAACCCATATCTACTAGTCGTATCTTCTTTTTTAGTATATGAGTGAAGCCACTGAAAATTAACTTTCAACAGCTTTTATAATTTGATCATTATGAATTCACATTTATACATTTAGAAACTGTTTTGTGTGAAAAGTCCAGTTGAAGGTTGAGCATGTTCCTTCATCTTTCATGAATACTGATCTCTTACTTTAATATGAAATGTAGCATAATATTTCCTTGACAAAACTCAAATTATTGACTGATCAGGCAAAACATTAGAGAACAAATTTTCCTGGCCTTTTTATCATACATTTTTAGGTAAATGATGTTGGAATGAAACAGTGACAGGATGGACTAAAGAAGTGTACATTCACATTTTTTAATATAATACCACTGAGAAACTGACAGTTATAGGGATGATGCTTGCACACAGATTCACTGAGAGTGGGTTTTAAAATGAAATGATTTACATCACTACACGGAATGCACATAGCAAATTGCAATTACATTGGTAGAGCAGTA
Organism: Apricaphanius iberus; assembly: GCA_028564705.1. NCBI lineage: Eukaryota > Metazoa > Chordata > Actinopteri > Cyprinodontiformes > Aphaniidae > Apricaphanius > Apricaphanius iberus. The sequence continues at coordinate 4,097,830 of JAPXFQ010000710.1, read as the reverse complement.
ATAAACTATACAGTTTTGAGGATTAAATCTAAATACATCACTTTCCATTTCCGTGAATGAAATTATGTTGATTTCATGATGGGACCTCTTTTCATTTTATTTAAAAACATAACCTCTACAATCTTCTATTTATAGAGTAACTACTGTTGCTATACTCTTTGTAAGAAGCTGAATGAAGACGCTTTTATGAAGATAGAACATGGCTTAACAAGCTAGGTAACAATACACACAAGCTAACTACAAATTAGCGTTGCTATCCTAATGGCAGACCTGAGAGGGGGACATGTTGTCAACTTAAAAGTCCACTGGTGCTTTCCTGCCTCAGGACGAGGCAAGGTCTCCCTTTTATTTGGTCCTTGCTAATAGCTCCACTAATTTCATTAGCAATGCAGATGCCTGAGCCATCATTGAAGCTATGCATCTTCACAGTGTTTTTGGGTGCATAAGTCCTTGTAGCATTGTTGGATATTTTAGGGGCGGCTTGTAAGATGGTGGTAGACTGGGCATCCTGTATGCAGAGGCTATTTGTCCTTGTTGCTACTGACTTCTATATGAGTGCTCGGCATCTCTGAAGCCTGACAGTTTTTTTTTATACATCTCACAAAGCAATTTTGTTACTGTCAGTTGGAAGTCAGGTATTATAAAACTGTTGTACTTAGACTAATGCTTTACAGTAATTTGCAGTAATTAGGGTGAAACTTTATAAATGTTACTGAGTAAAGCTGGAGGTGACAATGTCAGGCAGACATCACAAGTAAAGTAATTCATAATAGGCCAGCAACACCTAAGGAATTTAGAGTAAGTAGAACATTACTTTCAGCCATTGATGATGCACTCTGTTTAGTATCTGTAAAAGGAAAAATAAATAGATGCTGTATTCTTTAGACAGTTCCATCTGTCTGGTAGATTGTTGCATTTTTCTTCGTAGTTCTGTGGAGTGATATGCTCCTTGCAAACCAGATATTTATTGATTTTTGGTGTTGTTGGATAAATTCCCAGGACAGCAAAGCATTGTCGTCTTTGTTCCACATTAGATGGATTTCTGGGAAACATTGTGTTCCTGTATGTCTTTGGCGCGTTTTTTTGCAACCCTTTGCTACACAAGCAAAAACCATTATTTATTTATTTATTTTTTTAGCATTAGACTTTTAACATACTCAAACTACAACAGTAAAATCATAGTGTAGCTCACACATCTGTTTCACAGAAGTAGGCTTTTGTGACCGCTGCGTCTTGTTATTTTGCCTTGCAGCAGCGGCTCACAGTAGTGTTTTGTATTAAGTCCTAAGTCTAAATTGGCGCATATAATACATTTGTATTACTTATTATAAGTTATTTAAATGATCTAGGTCACCAGCAATAATTAGGAAACTTATTGAGTAATGTACATGAATTTTGCACACAAGACGCTGGCTGTTACCATTCACTTACATTGTTTATGCTAAGCTAAAGCAAACATACTGCTGCCAGATCTCTGGAATGACTGTGCTGTTTACTAAATTTCCAGTTGCCTTCATTAAAAAACACTCAAGACCAACATTCTAAAGGGATATTCCACCCCTTCATTCACATCACACACTATTAGTCATCCAAAGTTAAAAAATTAGTTTGTCCTGTGTAGAAGATTAACTGGTCTTGAGTGTTTATTTAATGAAGGCAACTGTACTTTTGTTCTTGTATTGAAAATGTTTCCTCTCTCATCCAAGAGGATTCCTCAGTTTGAAAGACATCTAACATATGTCACTGAACTTGTGTTTGGAAGTTTTGTCAACACAAGCTCAGTGCCGTGGTATATGCAGTCCATTCCTGCAAAGAATGTTCAGAGCTGTACATTGGAGAAACTAAACAACAACTTTGCAAAAGGATGGCTCAACACGGAAAATCAAACTCATTAGTCCAAGAGTAAGCAGTCCATCTAAAGGACGAATGTCATTCTTTTGAAGACAATGATGTACACATTTTAGATAGGGAAGATAGATGGTTTGAGAGAGGAGTGAAAAAATCAATTTATATCAAACATATGAAACTAACCTTGAACAGAGGAGGTGGCCTAAGGTTTCCCCTTTACAACACATATAAAGCAGCTTTGAGTTGTTTACCTGAGAAGTTTCACAGAAGCTCACACCTTAAGGCAGGTGACCAAAATGGCGCTTAGTTACTTAATTAGGGTTGTTATCCCTGTTAACAACAATGAGTATGATTGCTTAGAGCTTACATAACTGTGATAGCCTCTCATTAGGAATAACACTTAATGACCTTAACCTTTAGACTTGTATATCTGATACCCCCAATCCAGTCTTTCAGGATTGAAGAAGTCTCTTGGATGACAGATGAAACGTTTTCAAGACGAGCAGATAGTCCAGTTGCCTTTTTATAAACTCTCAAGACTACCATGTCCTGGATGACTGAGAATCTACATCAACATAGAGATTAACTGCTGCCAGTGTCTTGCATGTTTGTTGAATTGTTTTCTGTAGCTAAATGTTGGGTCAGTGGTCCCATGCAATGGATGCTATCTTAAACCAAGTAAAGTGGTTGATGGCTTTGAAAGCACTACTTCTCATTTGTAAATTGTTTTGTTGTGATGAGCTGGATCGTCCGTTCAGACTATTTAAATCCCATGTTTTAAAAGCAGTTTAGCCAATAATATGCAAGGGATTTTATCAGTAGCATGTATGTGTTATGGCCACCTGTTTTTTCAGGGGCCTTGTTGTGTTTTATTAACTTTGTTTGTGTTTCCTTTCAGTTTCCATGCTGCCCTCCTCCTCATCCTCGTCCTCACTCCTTCTCCCGACCCTCCTGGAGCTCCAAGTGGACTCTGCTCTATGAGCTGACCACGTTAAATGTCGGGACCGCTGCTGCGGGTGTAGACCCAGTCTAGCAGCGGTGGAAGGATCCGTAAACAGCCTGGCTCCTCGCCCAGTTTGTGCCGCAAACGACCAAGCTTTAATAATTTATCCTCTTTATAATGTTTATTTTTTTATTCCTGTTTCTGTATAGAAAACAGCTGGTGTCATGTAGCTCGGGGTGAATAGCCAGGGAGTTTATCAGTTTACATGTCTTGCTGATGCTGTGACTCCATTCACTCAGTCACAGCATCACTGACACCCGTCAGCTGATTGGTTGTTACGGCGTGACTTGAAGCTGTCGTTGAGATTCCTCTAAAATCTGCGGCAGACATAAAATGCAGCGGGTATTTTCGGTCACACCAGAAACGTATCAGCCACACTACTTGGTCGCACAAATCAGGCAGAAAAGCTTTTTTGTGATGTAAATCTGCTTCTGACGTGTCTTGGGATCCCCAGTCCCGCTTTATCGTGCTCCTCCATTGACTTTACATGTTGCGTCTATCCCGTTCTGTGTGGAAGCACCGTTACGTTTTGTTATAACTTTGTTTTGGTGCTGTACTTTTAATTTGTGTTATCTTTAAGTTTAATTTTGATAAAAGATTTGCCATTTAGTTAAAAAGACAGCACCTTAAGTTATTTTGCCTCATCTTATCTAAGGCTTCTCTTAGCATGTGTTTTTTTTGGGGGTCACTTTATGTTTTACAGAAACCAAGCACTTGACAATTTTTGTTTATGTATGTTTGTTTTGCTGCCCTTTTCTGATTAAACTCTTTTGTTCCTCAATTTTAACACCTGTCTACAAGGTATTTTTGTTACACCCCTGACTCCTAGCTAGGTGGGATGTAACAGTATTTAAAAGACAGTTATTAAACGGAAGTACTGTGAAAGGCACCAGGAGCAAAAATGTTTGTGAAGTATGCATCAGAAGGATTTTATTTCTTCTATTTTTCATTACAGACTCCTATTCAAATTCTTCACTATGATGTTTTCAAAGTGGGATTGTTAAAGCTCATCTGTCTGTTTTTGTCTGTTTTCAATTAAATACCCTATTTGATCTGTGCTGTTCAGCAGCGGCTGGCTATGAGACAAGGATTTTTAGTTTGCTTGCAAAATCATATTCTTGTGAAGTGTGGCACCAAATGGTCAAATGGATAGGATTTTCATCTGGAATTTTAATTCGCTGAACGAGGCTGAAATTGTGTGCTGCTCTGTTTACTATCCTCACAAAGTTAGATGCACCCTTTTTGCTTGTAAGATTCAACTGGCAGTTTCTGTGTGTCGGTGCAGCTGCTGAGACGTGTTCCACTCCTTAGCATCTGTGTGCCATCTGTGCCGTCGGATGACTGAGTTTGTCTGCATATGTGGACAAACTCGCAACATTTTGTTGTGTAATCCTTCTGCCTTTCTAAGCCATAACATATTGGAAAAAAGAGGTTTGTCAAACATTTGTTAAATAAGGAAAAAGCTTTCACAGTTTCCAGTAGCAACATGACAAATTTAGAGTGTATCTAACCTGTGTTTTGGCCGTTGCACGTAAGCTGAAAGGACCCACATTACGACTTTTGAATTTTCCCTTGGCAGTGCTGAAGGTGAGAGGGAAGCTCTGAACATACTGCGGAGAAGATACCAAACAGCTGACCTGGAAGTTCCTGCCTGTCCCCAAGGAAGACCTCTAGGATGTGTTGGTTCATCTGCTTGCATAGTTGCCAAGGCAACCATGTATAAAATTAGAAGGTATGGACAGATTCATGTTTGGCTATTTGACACAATTGGAATCTAGTTATCAGTATTCTAAAGGGAAACTTCCGAAACAGTTCAGTTTTTGCCTTTACTTTTATTTGTAACATTTGCAGTCAATGTAAATATATTGGATGCTAAATGTTATTCCTATACCATCATTGCTATTACTTTAGTATTTTGTAAGCATTGTCAATTTAATGAATAAATGCTACTTTAGTTTTAGTCTTAAACGGAGTGTTTTCTGACCCCTAAATTTTACTTTTTAACTAAGAGAAAAGCTAAAGAAATTGGAAAAGTAAAGGAGCTACTCGTTTAGACTTACATGCTCAGCAGAATAAATCTCCCAATCAGACATTTTCTGGCTTGATCAAACATTTTAAACTAGGTATATATTTTATTTCATATTAACAGCCATGATACAGATAAATACCAATTCTGTTCTTGCAGTTTTGATGCAAACTCTGTTAACTAGTTTCATATGGAGTTTCAGTAGTAAACTAAAATCAGCTTTTTAACTTTGTGAGCCTCAAAAAAGGACAGAACTGCAACATAGCTCATTACAAGATAGAGAACAGCCTCAAGACATAATATACTTTTATAGGGGCGGACTATCAATAAACCTCACTTGAATCTAAAAGAGTTCAGTTTCATGAGTTTAACTGGTTTGTCAAACTCATTTGACAGCTGGTCTAAATATAATGCCGAATACAATTTTCTAATTATATATTTCCACTATGGAAGGCACATCTGTTAGATATAAGTCCAAGCTTTTTATCTCAGTGTCACTCTTGATGAGATGTCCTTGATGAGTCTTTTTTTTTTCAAATAAAGAAGCAATACACATTTCACAAGAACAAGATATCACATGCCATAATCTAAATGCAAAATAACTGTGCATGACATTATCCTTTGTGAAATCTATAATTTACTTTACCAAGTACCTCACCCTTGAGCCTTTTAATAAATATATTTCTTTTCAGTCTGTTGGCAGCTCACGGGAGGCCAGAATTGATTTTTGAGTTTTCAACAAGGGGGCGGAAAGTCTAGTTGCCGGGCAGCTTAACAGCTCCACAAAGACTTGGATTCTAGGACTATTAGGCAGGAGATCAATGATGTAAAATAGGGGGAGAATTAACAATGGCTGCAGAGCAGCAGGACACTCTACTTTGACCTGGTGTGTGTTCAGATGACAGGTTTTGCCCTGTCACCCTGATAATTACTGCACTTGCGGTGCATAAGATCAAACGAGAAAGGCTGGGATAACACAAAAGCTTATATAATTCTTTGTAAAAAAAAAAAGAATAAATAAAAATTCCCAATGGATATTTGGATCGTTTTTTCTGCTAAAGAACACATGGGTTGTTTGGTGTATATTTAAGCAACTGTGCTCATTTTTACCAAGACATTTTCAAAGCATGAACTCTTTTGACTTTCAAAGGCTGATCTTTTTTCTCCCTTCGCTTTAACCTGAGTATTCTTGCGCTCTCGCTTTTGCACTTTCATTAGATTAACATTGATATTCATTAACACCTGATCTACCCTGTGTGCTTGTGCATTGGGTCTGGCACTGTGCCTTCACAGGAAATCAATAGTATTTTCATTCATCCAGTTGGGAGGCTCTGTATTGCCATGCTTCTTCAAGCAGTAGTTGCAGTCGTGATTAACATTCTTGTAGAGGGCTGTGGTCCTTGGGTAGAAGATGCTTTTGAAGGTCATCCATTGAGGTGGACCTTGGCCTGTAAAAATGGTGCTCTTATGTAGAAAGTGTGTTGTTGGAGTAAAACCTTAAAAATAAAGAACAGAATGTCAAATATTTAGTAAAGGTGAAAGGTTTACTGTCATCTGTATTCTCCACCGTAACTCATCAGATATTGAAAGATCATGACGGGTTGGCCAGTTTCCCCAAACTCCATGTCAAAGCCTTAGAAAGTGACAAATTGCCAGGTTAATTGTGCTAGGCTCACAGCCATATGAATATAATGAGACACTTTATTCAGAAATCCATAAATGGAGTTCATTCCCCATCTATTCCGTCTTCAGATCACATGAGGTATGGCCTTCTGGGAGTAATCCTAACCCATGTCAGCTGAGTACGGAAGATGTATAATATACCAAAACTCAGCTTTGAAAAAGTGTTTTTACAAAAACAAACTTCAACATATCTTGGGACAGTTATGTTGGAGACCAACATAAAGTACATAAAAATGGTTTGAAAATAAATTATTACTGTCCAAAACATTTACTAATAAAAAATCATACATTTTATATTTCTTGAATTTGTATTTTCTTCATGTCTTTTGTTCTATGTCTTTTACAACTTTACACAGCTAGAGAATTAAACTGTAACCATTTTTTCCTACCAAAATAGATAATCCAATAGTTTTGAGTCATAGTCCTCAGGTCCCATTGTCCTGCATGTTTTATTCCTGCACCAGCACACCTGAATCAATTGAATGCATTTCCTCCTCAGCATACCATTAAGCTCTGCAAAGGCTGATCGGTTACCCGTTTGATTAAGTCAGGTGTATGGAGGCAGGGAAACATCTAAAATATGCAGGATAGTGTGTTCTGAAGAACAGGCTTGAAATCCACTGGTCCAAACTATTCCACTGTAGCTTTGGCTGTATGAGCACAGATTTATTTATTTTTTAATCCATCAAACGCAACAGAGAGCCCACGTCTGTGATTGGTGAGCCAAACATTAGTCCAAGATTATATCACCAGAACGGTGCTCTATATTCAGTGTAATCAGTAGTCAGTTCAGCTTTTGGGCACTAGATGCTTTATATTGCAAGGCCTGTTTATCGAATAAGGTCTTTTTGTGAGTTCTCACACCAGGAGGTGTAGAGAAAAACAAACGAGAATGCTGTTTTTTAACATGTGTTAGAGTATTCATTGAGCTGCACTTTGAGTAAAAAGCTTTTTAGCTCAATCAAAACTCACTCTCTGTCAGGCATTGCTCCTTGAGTGGATATATGTTTACATGCTGAAGTAAATAAACTCAATTTGACCAGTGAATTCACTGCAATGATGGACAGACCTGCCAGAAAAGGTCAGCACCCCTTGCTCTCCTGGTAGAGAATTGCCAGTGCAACACTGACACACCAATGGAGAAGCATAAATGGAAAACGTATCTTTCAATAAGTGAACATGTGAATGCATGCTTGCTGACGTAGAAGTATAAACTAGGCGTAAGTTGTATCCTGACGCCTGCTTCTACCTTAAAGGAGACCTGAAAAAAATTACTTTTCCTGGGATTTGGGGTGTTATTGTGTGTCTCTGGTGCATATGCATGCAAATAAATTTTGAAAAAAAGAACAAACATCCATGCTGTTTTGAGTGAGTTAGGGGTTTCTTAGTAAATCCTGCATTCAGTCTCTGTTTGAGCTGTTCAAAATCGGTTTGGCTTTCTACGTCACAAGCCGGAATATTTGAATTTCCACACCCCCTCAGAGCGTTGACTCTACAGCAGTAAACAACAGTTACCATTCAGATTAGGAAACACCATTTTGAAGCACCACGCAAAATTCTCAGTTTTTGGCTGGTCAGAATAGCTCCAAACACTTCATCAGGTCCCAGTCGAAGAGGACAGAAGAGCGGCATGGGTTAAATTTTATTTTTGATGGTAAGATGCTTGCAGTGAGGACAGGGCAGACGGGAGATGCGTTGCCGCAAGAAGCAGCTCAAAATCCACGGATGAGAGGTGAAACATACCGCCAAACTGAGCCGCTGAAAACCGGGCAGAAGACTGGAGCGTGCCGCAGAAGAGTGGCATAGGTTGGATTTATTTTTGATGATATGAAGCAGGCAGTAAGGCCGGGGAAGACTGAGGACGGAGGGCTACTCTATCTCTGTGCGGAAGACGGCAGACATGCCGCCGATCTGAGCTACTCCAACCGGGGGGAAGACTGAGGACATGCAGCCGCACAGAGCTCAAAGAGTGGGTTCTCCATGGTGCTAGAGAGCTGGAATCGGCTAGATCGAGCTGGAAGGCTTTAGAGTCGGCATCTCAGGAGGATATCGAAGTGCCAGGTAAGCAGTTAAATATATTCTTTTAACTTTAAGTACATTTTTCAATAACAATTCAGAACTATTTGGCTGAATTCTCTGAGTATCGGGTTCTCAGGAGATTCCCCTCCTACGGGAGCAGATTATGGTTCAAAGATGTATGGTTGAACTACTTTTTTTGTTGTATGGTTGAATTGCCTTTTTTGTGTGTATGTTTGAACTCCTTTTTTTGTATGTATGAACTACTGCAGCAGTCATGTCTGTAACTTTCACACATAGTGGTAACAGTGACTATGTGAGTGGTGGCCGTGAGCAAAGTTTCTAGAAGCTTTGGTTGTGGCCATTTTACAAGCAGCTTATGTAATATGTAATGATCAGCAGAAAACAGCACAATTTGCAAGGGGCTGAAACAGAGGGTAATAGAGGTTGGTAACAATTCTTGCTAAAAGCTATTTCCAGCAAACAACTTCAGAAACATGTTATTTTGGAACTCATTGACCAATTTTAAATAGTAAATAATTGCCATATGTCTCCTTTAAACATTAAAGTTTCTGTATGACTGTATGTTTGTCCAAGACAAGATAAAAAAAACAAAAAAAGAATTGTGCATGTCATGATATTCGTTTTTAACCAGAAAATAGAAGGCATTGATTTTCTCAAGTCACAGGATAACTGAAGTCGTATAATGGTGACTACATTTCCATGAATAAATAAAGGATACACACCAATTAGGACTTACCCAGCTTTGCAGTTAGAGTGAAGATTTCACAGTTTTCTTTGGCAGTCACCCACATGTGATGCAAATAATGCTGTGACTCTGCTTGCATAGGTCGGACCTCTGCTTTTAGCATAACCACAGCTTTAATTGGGCCAACTTTTCTTGAAAAAAATTTTTTTATAGGCCTCCAGACTTTTGAAAGCCTTTATTTTTTTTTTTTTAATCAAGGGTCCAGGGCTCTCTATTAAATAGGGATAAATCTCTTCCCAGCAGATTTGTAGCGGAAGACTCCAACAAAATTAACCAACATTTTTCTGAGATCTCATATAGGCATGGCATATATTCAGATTTATTATCAATAAAGATTTCAAGTTTCTCTCTAAACCTTTTCCTGTCTTCAGCAGTTAAAGTGCTCTTATATTGGGGATTTCACCCACTTACTCTCTAGGAAATCTTTGTCATGGCTTGATAGCGCGTCATGTTTTTTTCCTTTAAAACTCAACCTCTCGCACATATGCACAAGGCAAGGCAATTATATTTATATAGGACACTTTCAACACGAAGGCAATTCAAGGTGCTTTACATGATTCAGTGGTAGAGAAACCAAATACATCATACAAATAAGAAAATTAAAACAGATCATTACTAAAAGAAATGCATTTAGTAACTGAAGCATGAAAAATAAAATGTATGTGAGAGTATGAAATTTAAAAACAAATAAAACATAAGAATAAAAAGAGAAGGTGTAAAGAACAAATTTATGCAAAATAATATAGATTAAAAACAGATTAAACACAATCAATTAATCCTTCAATAAAGAACAAATGTATGCAAAATAATATAGATTAAAAATAGATAAAACACAATCGGTTAAAAAATAAGAATAAAAATCACATCACGAGAATCAAAGAGTGGACAAAACTGCAATTTACGACTCAAAGGCAGCTCTTAATAGTAGAGTTTTAATCTATGGTTTAAAAGAGCCTAACGATTCAGCATTTTTGCATTCTTCAGGAATTTTGTTCCAGATTTGTGGCGCATGGAAGCTGAAAGCTGCCTTTCCCTGTTTAGTTCTAATTCTAGGAATGTTTAGTAAGATAAAGTTGCAGGACGTGGTCTGCTGGGTTGGTATATTGACAACATATCTCCATACATATTTTGGTGCTAAACCATTCAGTGATTTATAAACTAGTAGGAATATTTTAAAGTGGATTCTCTGAGCTACAGGGAGCCAGTGTAAGGACTTAAGAACTGGGTTGATGTGTTTTACTTCCCTGGTTCTAGTGAGGACATGGGCAGGAGCATTCTGGATCAGCTGCAGTTGTCTGATTGACTTTTGAAAAAGATGTCAACTAAGATTCACCTATTAATGACACCTGTAATGAATATTTTTTTGTAAATTCTTTTCTGTTAAGGGAACAGGATAACCTATCCATATTAAAGGTTGAATATGGAACAATTTCATAAAAACTCAATATTTATAAAACAAATGTCACGTCCACAGGGCATTTAGAGGGGTGCAGAATGAATGAACATTTCCTTTAAAAAGGTTATTGGGATTATAATATGTACATTTTGAGTGGCAGGACAATGCCGTTATGTTTACATCTACCAACTAGTTGCTGCTTCTATTTAGTTGAAGCCTGCACTAGATGGACCCACATAAAACATTTCCTCAGCGGAAATGCCAACTTTCCTCCTGGATTTGTAAGCTAACTTACTTGCTAATTTGGCTAACGTTAGGTGTCAGTTAAACTCTTCTACGATACATGCATCACTGCACATAGACAGGCTGGTCCAATGGAGAATCTGTGGAGGGATTGGAAAATTCATGTTGCCCAGTGACGGCCACAAAACATCACAACTCTACAGAAGATCTGCATGGTAAAATGGGCGAAAATACCAGCTACAGGGGTTGCAAAGCTGGTGAAGACCTACAGGAAACTTTTGAAATTTGTCATAGTCAACCAAAGCTACATTAGAAAACTGTAGGTTGAAAACTGTAATTGACCAAATATTTTCTGCAACATTATCCAAAAATATTCTTTACAAAAGCATACAGGGTGATATCCTGGATTATGTTCCCCCAACACAGTTGAAGAGTACCTACAGTATGATGAAAACTACAGACTTCTCATCTTTTTAAGTGGGTCAATAATTGGTGGCTGTCACACTTTGTTTGCCCACCGTATTTACTCTCCTACTGCCTTGTTCAATTTCCAACAAGAAAATGTAGAAGAAAAATGTATATTTCCATGTTTAAAGCAGAAACAAGCAAGTTTGTGTTGGATCAAAGTTTGGCTTTGGAGACAAAACACTGGGACTTCGGGGGTAAGGTAAAGCATTTGTTGGTGTGTTGTCGGTCGTAAATATTAATATATTTTACTGGCCATGTACAAGTGGCCAGTCTGTATCGGAAGTTACTCCTGCTTTGCAACAGCAAGCTTAGAAAACTTCCTCCCCTGGTGTCAGACAGCACATAGAATAGATAAATGGATGGATGGATGGATAGATTAATACATGGAGAAAAAAATGATTGGGGACTGGTGCTTTTATGCCTTAAACTTTAAATTGGAGGCCATGTATTGGATGTGGATTACTAAAAGAACCTGTAATAATAGGTTGTTGAGAAACGAGTCCTTATTCTCGTACTCTCTTCCTCCATTTTAATTCCCATTTTTTCCTCATCTCTCTTGTTCTCCTCTGCCTCTCTTTTTGTTATCTAGCTCAGTTTCTATGGGAGTAGGCAGCCAGCGAAGCCTTGAAGTCAGATAGAAGAAGATACTAAAGCCAGGTGTGCAGAAAAAAACCTGATGGGCCCTGAGGTTGGACTGAGAGGTGAGGGACATACACTGGAGTGTGTGACAAAAGGATGAGCTTCAGTGCTAATGACTCCCACAGGGGAGACCAGCTGCTCGTTTGCGAAAGCTTGCACATGCACTTTCTCCCAGCAGAATTAACTTGGCGGTGTGATAGAGCGTGCATGTGAAAACACAAACTTTACATGACTTGGACATCAAGAGCAACACAAGTGAACACAAAAACACACATAGTAGTGTATGTGTAGTCGTTCTCTCTTATACACACAAAAAGGGTTTTCTTTCTGCATCTCTTCTGCCTAATAAGATCACCAATTGTCAAAAAGAAATTCCATTTCATAAAGATCACGCTTTTCACGTGTAATCAGTTTGCACTTTAATGTCTTGAGGCATGATGCAGTGCTGTCTATGCAGATGGCTCATTGCGCACATTAAAAAAGGATGTTTCAGCACTATACTACAACATCAATAATACAGTGGGTGGTGATCGTATGACCTTCCTGTTTTGCCATGTTGAAATAAAAAAGTAGCTCTACTCTGAAAATGCAGGTGAGCCCCCTAGTGTTAGGTCAGATACATTTCCAAATAATATATTTATATATATATATATATATACACAGGTGAAACTCTAAAAAAAATACAGTATTGTGCAAAAGTTATTTCAGTAATTCAACTTAAAAGGGGAAACCAATATATAATATAGACTCATTACATGCAGAGTGAGATATTTCAATCCTTTACTTGTTTATTTTATGTTATTTTGATGGTGATTGCTTATAGCTTATGAAAAAGCTCAGAAAATTAGAATATTACAAAAAAGTTCAAAATTTTAGGCTTAGAGTGTCGCACTAATCAGCTACTTAATCCAAAATATCTGCAAAGGGTTACTAACCTTTAAATGATCCATGTCTCATTCAGTAGGAAACATAATCAAGGGGAAGATTGCTGACCTGACAGTTGTGCAGAAAACCATCACTGACACCCTAGAAGAGATGTTCCGAAAGTTTGGTATCAAAGCACATTAAGAGAAAGTTATGTGGAAGGGAAAAGTGTCGTAAAAAGAGATGCACAAGCAGCAGGGATGGCCTTAGCCTGGAGAGGATTGTCAGGAAAATCCCATTCAAAAGAGTTGGAGACCTTCACAAGGAGTGGACTAGGGCTGGAGTAAGTGCATCAAGAGCCACCAGTCACACACGTATCTTGGACATGGGCTTCAAATGTTGCACTTGTCAGGCCATTCCTGAACAACAAACAACATTTTATCTGTGCTAAAGAAAAGTTGAACTGGCCTGTTGCTCAGTGGTCCGAGGTCATCTTTTCTGAGGAGAGCTAACGTTGTATCTCATTTGGAAAGCAAGGTCCCAGAGTCTGGAGGAAGAACGGATAGGCCCACAATCCAAGCTCCCTGAGGTCCAGTATGGAGTTTCCAGTCTGTGTTGATTTGGGAAGCCCTGTCATCTGCTGGTGTCGGTCCGCCGGGTCATAAGTCAACACAGCTATATCTCAGGACATTTTGGAGCACTTCATGCTTCCTTCTGCAGATGAGCTTTATGGAGATGCTGACTTCCAGCAGGATTTGGCACCTACCCACACTGCCTACTGAATCAAAACCATAACACCTAAGCAGTGCCACAGGCTGACTTTATCACTGCCAAGCCACATTGAGACAGATATTTATGAAAAAGAGGCCCAAATTCACAACTGACTACTTATGCATAATTATACCTTTTAGAGGGCCACATCTCTCCATTTAATATCCTTGTTTTATTGATTTGATATTTTCTAAGATTTTACACTTTGGTTTTTTATGAGCCATAATCATCAACATTATAACAAAAAGGCTTGACATATTTAACTTTATATGAGTTTGTATCATATTAGTTTTACCTTTTAAGTTGAATTACTGAAATAAATTAACTTTTGTACTATATACATTTTTTTTCAAGTTTCTCACGTGTGTGTGTGTGTGTATGTACAGTACAGACCAAAAGTTTGGACACACCTCATTCATTGAGTTTCCTTTCTTTTCATAACTATTGATATTGTAGATTCACACTGAAGGCATCAAAACTATGAATAAACACATATGGAATTATGTAGTACTTTTACAAAAAAGTGTGAAATAACCTAGCCTCCAAAGTCACCGGACCTGAACCCAATCGAGATGATTTGGGGTGAGCTGAACCGCAGAGTGAAGGCAAAAGGGCCAACAAGTACTAAGCATATCTGGGAACTTCTTCAAGACTGTTGGAAAACCATTTCAGGTGACTACATCTTTAAGCTCAAGAGAATGCGAAGCAGTAATCAGAGCAAAGGGTGGCTACTTTGAGGAATCTAAAATATAACACATTTATTCAGTTATTTCACCCTTTTTGTTTAAATACATACAGTAATTCCATACATTATGTGTTCATTCATAGTTTTGATGCCCTTTATTGATAATTTTCAATGTAGTCATGAAAAGAGAGGAAACTCAATGAATGAGAAGGTGTGTCAAAAAGTTTTTTTCTGTACTGTGTGTATATCATTTTAAAACTATTTTAGGTCCACCATTTTTCTTGCTATAATATGTAGGGTCTTTTTCTGTGACCATAAACATATGATGTCCGTACTTATATGTGCTTGAGTGCTATTTTAAGGCAAACATTTTCGTTACATTCAAATTCAGTTTATAAGACAATTATGTCCTTAGTGCAGTGCTGTTCATCCAAGTTATATTTCAGGTGATATTTGCCAACTGCATTTCATGACGGAAACTCCCAGCTGCTTCTGAAGGCACAAGAAAACCCTACAGACATAATCTGTAGTAAATAATGTGATTTTAAGTAGATGTGACATTCTTAAAGGGGGTTTAAAATCCATGCACTGATCAGATGCAGGGTGACAAGCATCATATCTCCGTTAATGGCTTTCCCTCCACAACTTTCAAGGGGTCTCTTGTACAGCGTTTGTCTCTATAAGCTGCTCTGAGATATTATTTAACTTCATAAAAAATAGTTGTAATTATTCACTATCTTTGAAGCACAGATTATAAGTGAAGTCTTCACAAAATTAAATCTATTTTATCCTCAAAGTTGAAAACAATACATCAACTGTATAAACTCAACAATACAAACAAACAAAACAACAGTATGGTAAACCTGCATGTTTTAATTTTGCAACTGACCATGGTTCAATGTATATCCTAGCCAGATTTTACTCACATTATCTATTATACAGGCCCCTATGCCAGTTCATATCTTGGCATTTCAATTGCTTAATTTATAAAATCACATTATTCATGGTTTCCATAACATATTGATCAGTTTGCTTAACAAAAATGATGTAGTGTTGAGTAGGCCTTCATCAGGGCTTTTGGTACTCACGCTTTCCTTTTTATCCTTAAGCCTAGTTTTGTTGTTCTCTACCCTTCCTGGTTTTCAAAATCAGCAAAAGAGAGTATTAGATAAACTAGCCTTGCAATATAAAGTATCTAATGCCCAAAAGCTGCACTGACTACTGATTACATCGACTATAGAGCACCATTCTGGTGAAATGACCAATCAGACATGGCACTCCGTTGCGTTTGACGGATAATAAAAAAATTGAGCTAAAGTCTTTGCGTCCTTTGGTCGGAGAGCCTGTGTGTCTCTGCACCACTGCAGATGGAAAAGCATAAACTAGGCTTTAGAGATAAGTATGGAGCTGTCTCACTACAAGAAAAAATTGGCTCTTACGTGAAATGCAAGGTCCAGAATGCAGACTTTGCAACGTTAAATTTGGCAGTCATACATGCTAAGTATTTCTTATTAAAATATGTTATGTTATCATAAATAATCAGCTCTGAGCAAATAGTTACCCTTTTTGCTGAAAAAAATAAGTTACATAGATTTTTTTGTTTTTTTGTTGAATAGTCATGCTTTGTTATATAATTCTTAATTGTTCATTTCAATGGTATGAACCAGCGTTATGTAATGTTGTATATTTTACTATTAACTAAAAGTTGTTAATGTATGTTACTTTGTATTAATGGAAATTTTAGTCCTGAAAGCAGCTTCACTTATCTTTTTTGTCATATACAGTATACCAAATTTAAGACCTACAATAATCCTTTTAAATACAATTTGTTTCTAGGTGATATCGCATCACTCTAAATTTAGCTTACTCTTCCTACATTGGTGTTAGTAAAGCCTTTTCCACAAGCCAGTGGCACATGCATAAACGTTATCCAGTCACATTGGGGAAATAAGTCCAAGGCTTAACAGGAGCACAGAGTGAACCCTCTCTGGCGAGATCATTAATCATGTTTTTTCCAGCATGTGCATGTGTTCGTACCTGCAGCAGTGTGTTTGCTGCAGTACATCTTCTCTCTGTTCTTTGGTTCACATTCCTGTATGAATTATCTTAAAAACGGGTTGGTAACTGATGGATTCTACTATAGGTCAGTATACAAGGGCAAAGTGGAAACACACTGGAAAAAGACAGTTTCACCTCTGAATGTCTCTGCTGCAAAGAGACAAATCACTCTTTGTAATGAAATACTGAGTAAAAATGCATAACAAATTTTGGTCTCTTATAAAGCATATTAGGTGCCCATGTACCTTACTTCTATCACTTTTAATTAACACGGTGGTGCAGCTGGTAGCACAGCTCACCTCACAGCTAGAAGGTCCTGGGTTCGATTCCCGCTGTGGGTGCTGAGGGTGTGTGTGTGTGTGTTCCTCCATATCATCAGCACCCACACCTTGGGTGGAGTTAGCAAAAGGTGTGGAGTTTGTATGTTCTCCCTGTGTTCCCTTGAGCAGCTAATGTGAGCTACTCCCACAAAAAGGAGGACGTGGCTGGAATAACGTGATCCTTCCATGCGCTATGTCCAGCTGGGGAAACCCTTCAGGTGAAATGAAGGGCCTGCTCACTCCTCCCGGGGTTGGTGGAGGGAGAGCAATGCCCAGGACTGGAATTAGGTAGTGACACTGGGTGATAAATAATGGGGGGGAAAATGATGGGATGAAAAATAAAAAAGTACCTCACAAAAGCGCTCATTACATCTTATTACATTAAAACCAGACTTCATCGTGTTTTATGTAGATTTTATTTTCACACAGTTGTGAAGTGAAACTTTGTAAAAAAAAAAAAACACATTTTTGTGTTCAGCTCAATTAAATCCAATGTGACAAATTTATCCAATTAGTAGATGGACTCTATGTAAATATAATTTTAATTCCATATAAATACTTCAGTGCAAGTACTGTGTTGAATACAAAAAGAAGATTTTTATAAACATTCTAAGAAGCAATTCACGAGTCCAAAAATCACGTTAACACAAATGTATGACAAGCTAAATGAGCATTTATTCTGATATCTCAATATCAAGCATAAATGTCATGAACATGCAAGTCATTCTGTCCACTAGTTACTTAGTGACCCATGTTTGTGTTAACTAGTTAACGAGTGACGAACAAAATGTCCACTAGTTAGACTCAAATTTGCTCTTGTTAACTCGTTCATATGTTTCATATCTTACTAGTTAACTAGTATTACTCAGCATGTTCACTAGTTAACTAGTAAACATTGAAATTGGCACTAGTTAACTATTTAAAAGACGTTTATATTTTACTAGTCAACTAGTAAAGTACAAAAAAGTGTACTAGCTGACTGCTGAATGTGAAATTCCCACTTGTTAACGTCTACATAATTTGGTCAGCCGCTTGAGCTAGTGAACACATTTTGGCATCACTAGTTAACTAGTAAGAGCTGGAAATGTCCACAAGTTAACTAGTAAAGGTCAAAATGCATACCAGTAAGCTGGTTGAAGGTTTTTATTTCTCACTAGTTAACTAGTGACAGCCAAAAATTTGCACACATTTACTAGTGAAGGCATAACTCATCACAGGTTAACTAGTTGGAATAGGTAAATGTCACTAGTTAACTAGTGGACCATAATTGGCTTACTAGCTAGCTAGTGTATGGCAGGAGGCTGTGGTGTAAATTCTGCATAAGGTTTAAACTTTTATTATTCAGAAGGTATAAAGTTTGCATGGTTATGGGTCTGTCACTATTGTTTATGCAGGTAAGCTTTTAAGTCATAAAACTCTGGGGTGAGTTTTATTGCAAGCTGTAAAAAACAGGATGTCTGTAGAGTTGGGGTGTTGCCATAAAACCATAAAATCAGAATGAGCTTTTTAAGAATAAGACGTCTCAACCCCTATGACTGTAAAATTTTCTGACTGCCAATAAAGAGCTAAGACACTGTATGGAAAAATGTTCTAATGGAGAAGATTAGAAACGCCTAAGCCCGGTTGTCTATACGCTGTGAAATGCGAAGATCAGTTTAATTGTTCAGATTTCTTTAAAATCTGGACCACAGAGGAACTGACGGGGGCAAAATTCCTCTGTAAAACTGCAATTTGTTAATCTGTTCAAAATAAATGTTAAACTGGAAATTGGCTCCATTTTGTCTCTGCTTGAACATGCATTGAATTACTTATGATAATTATTTAATTCAACAAGATGGTGACCTCGACTGTGTGCAGTGTTTTGGACCAAAATCCAGTTATTTTTTTAAGTTAATAAACGGACATGTATTTGCTCTATTGACAATTTGCGCAGAGTTGCGTAGTTTTTTAATTCTATTGATTGGTTAATCTAACATTGGGTAATGTTGTCATGCAAGTTAAATATGTTTTTTGTTTTGAGCAGATTCACTATTGCATGCCCGGAGTGTTGGAGCTGTCTGTCTGTTTTCCTGTTTCTGGCAGGATTTAGTCCTTCTTTTCACTCCGTAGAGGAACACCGGTGCATGCTGGGAGATGGAGTTTTTTACTCTGCGTGCCCGGTGCAGGCTACTCCTTTCTCCGGGGAGGACGGAGAGGACAGTGGAGCGGACGGACCGATATCTTCAACGACTCAAATCGGAGCCACAAGTGCGGATCGGAACTCGACGGGTTGGCCACCCTGCCCAGAATAGGACGCTATTTGGGAGCTTCCAGGCTGGAAAACGGGAAAAGATTACAGAAGGGCCTGGGTCACCCTCTGTTAAGTCTATCAAATTACCTGGGAGAGTGGCTGCGTTACTTCCAGACGCGTGGCTGAGCACCACGAACGGGAATTGTGAAAATGGTCCGGCATTGGCATTTTTGGTGTGGTCCGATTAAGGTTAGTGTTGTTGGTGTTAGTTTTTAATCATGTTATAAAAGTACTGTGTTGGTGTTTGATGTGACGAGCTGCGCATGTCTGTATATGTGTGTGTGAGATGTTTTTTACGCAGGCGCTTGGCGAGAAGTGCTGGTGATGTTGCGTTTTGGGTTAAAATGTTATAGTATAAATAATGAACTCGAGTATAATAAATAAATTAACATAGATAAATAAATATATAACTGAATATGATGGATAACTGAAATTAAAAATCTATAAGAATTAGTTGTGAACATTTACGACAGGCCATCAGAGCGGCCGCCCTAAGCTAGGAGCTAATACTGTGTGAGTTGTTTGCTTGATAGCGCGGCTAACATACGATAGCTGTGCCTATATGTTTTGATAAATAAATTAGTGGTAGTAGGCGGTTTTCTGCCATCTGTTCGAGTCTTTTGAGGGGTTTTCTGGAAGCCGGCGCCAGGACATTTCTCAAAGCGGACTACGAAACTTGTAACAGACTGGTCTGAAACCTCCGCGATAAAATAATTAATTAGGTCTAAAAGCCACCGCTTATAATGTTGTGTTTTTTTTTTGTTAATGGTTTTGGGCTGTAACGGACGTAGTTGAATCGGTGTTTGCTGTGCGGGACGGCTGAAATTGGAAAAATATGTTTCAGTCCGCGTGGACGAACAGGAGATTGTTTTTGTTCGTGCCGAATTAAAGTTTGGTACAGTGGTATAAATTGTGCGGATTAAGTCCTGGTATTGCGGTAAGTCATTTTTTAAAGTGTGTGTTGCGATTTTCTGGAGTGTTTTCGCCGTACGTTTTGTGCTGTTTTAGCTTTCGTTTCACAAAGAAAGCTAACGGTAGCACGTTGCTATAGGCTTTTGTGCTAACTTAGCGGTGGTTGCTTCTGTGTGTCAATGTGTTTGTGGTTGAAACTAACTGCATGTTCTATGTGTTGCAAGCTAAAAGTTGATTTTGGATAGAAAGTGATTACAGACTCCTGCAGACGAATGCCGTGTTAAGACTTAAACGAATTTGGATCTTGTTAAATTTTTCTGGTTAATTAGGATGTAAAACGGCCTCGAGATAACTGCTCAGATGACTTTTGGTTGCTACTCCCTTTCGGCAATGGTTTAGCACATTTCTACGAAGGGCAATTTTTTAAGGTGTTTCATGTTTAACTGAACTGTTACGGTACGGAGATTAAAGATTAAGAAGTACATGCTGAATTTGGTTAACTGGTTTTACGAGGAGAGCGAAAACTATGAGGATAGCATGTAAATTTATTTGGGATAATTATGTATGTTACAATTAAACGTAAATGACTAAGAACAGTTACTCATGAGTCGATTCTGACTTGGTGTAGTTTTAATTTTTGATTTCATCTTTAAAATTAAAAAGAGGGAGTTTATAGTCAAAATAAAAGATGCATTTTTTGAATCTTTAAATAGGTGGATTTTTTGCTTTTTTAATTGATCTAAGCAGGAGTTGTTAAGGTGGCCTAAATAAAGATAAAGCTATAAGTAGTAATTATAAGCATTTAACGAAAAGCAAACGGTATTAATTGGAAAGCAACAAACTGGTTTAAATTATTTTAATAAGCACCGTGTTGAATGGTACAGAAAATGAGTTTGTGATTTAAATAAGTATCATTTATGCTAAAATTATGTTTGGCTTATTTCTGATGGCTCTATAGACTTTAGAAATATAGCTTGGTCTCTGAATGAACGACCTAAAGGAGACTGGTGTTAAATTATTTACACAATTGAACATTCTTAAGGATTTTATGGACAAAAATGCTTATTGGAGTTATCAAAATTTAACTGGGGCTCATGAAGTAACCCAGTACATTTCAATTCCGTTACAAATTAAATGTTTTTACCATGCAAAACAACACTTATCATAGTGATAGTTTATAAACTAGTGGGATTTGAATGTTTGGTTTTTAAAAAAAAAACAAAAAACAGTAGAACACAGAGTCATCTTTAAGTAATCAGTTTGTTTTTAAACAGGCTGGGGATAAATTTAAATTGGTCTAAGGATTGAAAGTAATGAATATCATGGTGATCGAAATGATGGTTTAATTTGGAAGTAAGAAGTAAATTTTAAATTCATTTATTCTGATCGTGTAGAGGCAAAATGTGATTGGACCAGCTACATTGAAATAATTTTTACCATATATTTGAATGCACATTTTGTTTTGACAAATAAGAATCGGTTTTGGTTTTGAAATTTAAGATTAATCTTTCAGATGTTCTTTAGCTAGTTTTTTGATGCTGAGAGTAAATTTACAGGTCCTAAAACATTTTGGAATAGATCTGATCCTAGAATAATGACATAATATATCATTTGATTAGTGGGGACTCTGTAACTGACAATTTATTTAGATTTTTGATTTTATTTTCTTTATTTTTTCTTATTTTTATTTTTATTTTTTGTTTTTTCCTCTTTCTCTCTCAAAATTTATATATTTGTATTGATTTGGATTATGACCCAGATTTCTGAACTGCGGTCTGTTTATTAATTAGAACTTTGGAAAAATGGTAATTTGGGAAGCTGGATTAAAGAAAACATAATTCAGTGGTAATGTATTTGACGTCTCTAGAAGCTTCAATTTAATTTGGTGTTTATCATTGGAGAAAAGAAAATAAAAAAGAAGCCTGAGAGGAAAAGGGGGATACTGAAAAGAAAAATGCTGGTTTTTATTTTTTATTTTATTGCGACTAGTTTTTGTTTAGAGAAATCTCATCTCTTGAACCTCTTTTATTGAATTTTTTGTTTTGTTTTGTTTGACTGCTGAGGGGAATTAGACTATTGTGTATCCTA
Source organism: Apricaphanius iberus (assembly GCA_028564705.1). Lineage (NCBI taxonomy): Eukaryota > Metazoa > Chordata > Actinopteri > Cyprinodontiformes > Aphaniidae > Apricaphanius > Apricaphanius iberus. Next base: position 4,075,751 of record JAPXFQ010000710.1, on the reverse strand, counting down.
CGAAAATTGAAGAGGAGTTTTAGTTGCAAAAATCACTTTGACTATGTTCAGTGAATGGATTGAATGGATATTGGATTGTGTTAAAAAAATATATATAATTTAGGTTTGGCAAATATTTATAGGGAAGTTGTTTTGTCAGTGATTTAAATCTTGGATTTTTCTTTAGAAATATAGATAGACTTTGAAGTATAGCAAACTGAAGACTGTTTTTGTAAACTATGGTGTGTTATCAGTGAGTACTGTTCTCTGGTTTTGTTTTAAACATTTGATGTTTTAACCTTTTTTCAACATCAACAACAGTTATCTCAATGTAAGTAGCATACTTATATTAGCAGAAAGTATTAATTGATTAAAGGGACAGAGTCGGGGAAAAGTGGTGTTAAGTCTGATTACAAAGGGGTTTAGTTCAATATGAGCTATTCGTCTCAACCTCAGTGAAGCGAAACCAGGAGAGCCACTTTTCCATAGCGACTTTTTAAAAAAAAAAAAGGGATAGAACCTTTGCAGATGGTTATTGCCTTTATTTTTGTTATTGCAATGTTTTAGTGGTGTATTAGCAAAATCTAACAGAAAAATCCAGCCTTTTTGTTTGGTTCTTTTTTGATTTAATTTTATTTTTCTAAGAACTAAGTGTGTTGATGAGATATTGCGATGCTCCATCTTTATAAATGTTTAATTTACACATGAGATGAAAGAGACATTTATCAAATTGAAAAAATTGAGAAAGGCATTGCATTGATGAAATATAGAATATAATTTGGATGAAAAATGAAGGAATCATTAATTAAAATACGCAGGGGAAGTATTAGAACAACAGTTTAATTAGACGTATAAGGATTGATTATTATTCCTGGTGGAGAGAGCAAACCTGTTGATTGGTATATTTTTACCAGAATTAATATTGAAGAAATTATTACTAGTATAACTGATTGAAGTAAAATTAAAATAGAGCCCACATAGGCAGTCTGAGTGTGGAAGATATTTAAATTCAGCATTCGAGGAAGGAGACTAATGAATATGAAAATAAAATGTTTGAATGTAACTTGATTTGAATAAGCTGAGAGGATCGACTGTCTGTTTTTTTTTCTTACTCTAATTATATGTTTTTTCTCTTTTTCTCATCCTGCAACAGAAAACCCCTCAGATAAACATTCTTGAGATGGAATTTATGATCCTGGGGAGATGAGATGGGTGGGGGTGCGTGGGCTGATGACGGATAGTGCCAGGCGCCCGCCGTAACGGCCACAGAGAGAAACATCTTTACAACCAGCGCAGAATTACGACTCTCTTGTGCTCTGCTCCCACACAGGGGGGCACAGGTGACTGTATATTTTCAGGGGTGGACTGGAGGCCACCCTCAAAAGAGCACGTTTCCTCATGCTGAGCTGAACTTTCAAGGACAATATGTGTGAATTCACTTGGCTGGCGTGAGAAGTGATGATCAAAGACTGTTGATTCAATGTCACTGTTGCTGAATTAACCACAAGAGTTTCTGTTTGTCTGATCGAAGGTGGCCGAGGTTCTACGTACTTTGATAACCCCATGTCTTCCGCAGGATTATCTCCGGGTAAAATACCACCATTTACCGGGAACAAAATTTGGCAGGAAAAATTGGGCCGATAGCAGGGGGTTGCTGGCTGGTGAGAGAGAAAAAACATTTTTTTTTCTTTCTTTTACGTTTTCATCCACAGGGATGTACTGAATTTAAGAAAGGATATATTGTAATGGAACAGACATAAGTGTCTTAAACTGGATAAATAAAATAAGTAAATTTAAGAATCAATTTGGGTGAACAAGCAAATGGATAGTAATCAGTTGAACTGTACACAAAAAAAAAAAAAAAAAAGTAAATTCTTGAGCCTGCTCTTGTTTTTAAATCCATTAATGAGGGAGGTGTTTTTGGTTTAGTTTTTAGGAAAAACAACGGTGTGTCGAAATAATGTGGATTTGCTCTTTCCCCAGGGATTATTTTTAATTAGATGGGTGAAATAATTTCTTGGCACAATGCAGTTGAACTAGATTGAAAAGGAGTGATCACAAGACCGGATCAAAAAAACTGTCTTTTTTAGATGTTTACAAGCTTATGCCCCAAGGTACAGCTCCAGGTCGAAGGCGTGAGGAGTCCAGTGGTTCAGCAAAGTTCCAGATGACAGCTGGGAACACACACAAAGTGCAGCTCCACGCCAACGACGAACCTGGTCGAGGATCAGCAGGATTCTGCCTAAGGAGGGTCGAGAAGGTTTTGACCAAGCTGAATCGGAAGCTGGGGCCACAGGCGGCGGGCCCTAGCTCACCCAGAAGGTTGTTTGGGTGGTGAAATTACTCATCCAGTGTGATCTATGTGCCAATGAATGAGATGGGCAATTTGAAATTGCCATCTCAAAAGAGGGATCTACAGAAGAAGATCACAACTCACCAATCAGCTGCACAGCAGGTTTTGACCAGCCCACATCGGTGGGCTAAGCTATGGGAAGCGGGGCCTGTCTGTGCATTTGTGTATATTGGGGGAAATGCTCAATTAATGAAGTAATTGGCATTTCAGAGAGTGGTTATCTGCAAATTTGGGAGTAAAAACTGGAACACTAAAAAAATAGGAGCCCTCCACACTGATCAGCTCTGTATATCGCTCTCCAGCTGCCAGGAGCCACTGAGGGGGATAAAATGAGAGTGAAGAAAGAGGATCAGAATACAAATAAAGACTGAACATTTATTAATAATTTTTTTTGCATTTTACAGGTTGTTTAACTATTTGATTAACTATTTTATTCACAAGTGAAGAGTCGTAACACTGCCTAAAAGGGTTCTTAATACCTTCTATTTCACAGGTTTCTTAACACTTTAAGTTTGATTTCTTTCAGAATATAATATAGTAATAATGTCTATGTTCATGGATTTTCTGAGCTTCTTCCACAGTATTAACATTTATCAAGTCAGATTTAATTATCTCTTCACATGTAAGACATTCTTATACATTGTGGGTTTTTGAATTTAGTTTGTGGGAATTGTTAAAATAAATTTTTTGCTTAATGCCAAAAGAGGGTGAATCTATGATTAACAGATTTACATTTTTTAATGGGAGTTAAGGTTAAAAAATGTACTTTAATAGTTTGTGTTTTGAATTTTAGTCTGAAATACTTCATGTTTTTAAACTGATGAAATTTCTTGGATTTGATTTCTTGCATTTTCAAAATGCTTTACAGGTGCTCAACAGTTAACTGGTTGATCCACCAACCCCCAGATGCTTAACGCAGATTTTCGCCACTCCGCCACATGTGCAACATATGTAGTATTTGGTAAATGATAACATATCAGCGCTTCTACGTCAACAGAAACAGACATGCTGTCTTCCGCTGCTTTAAAACTGCAAGCTTTTTTCAGACTAATAACTAAAAAAACTAAAGACTGTACACATTAACTGAACGAAGATTACAGCAATGCACCACAACTTTGTCACTAGAAATTTTATCAAAACATATTTTTATGCTCAAACGATCTTAGTTTTTGAAATTTGTTCTAAGAACAGCCTAAAGAAGTCCGCTATGCTTTCTAGGTTTTTGAGTTCTAAATGGACAAATCAACATCCTTGTTCCCCTTCCTCATTTGCATGCAAGTGCGACATTGCTTACTAATAAACTAGTGGCCAGTGTTGTGGTCCCATTAGCTAACTAGTGGCACAAAATGTCAGCCGTTTGTGTATTTATTAAAATTCCACTAGCTTATTAGTGTGAGGTACATTTTTCTTCAGCTACTTCACTATGGACAGTGTTTTGTCTTCCCTAGCTAACATGTAAGGCTCAATTTGCACTCTATAATCTACTGAAAGACATAATGCAGATATGCTCACTAGTTAACTAGTGACTCTGTCCTGTTCCATTACAAGTGAACTAGTAAGGCCAAACATGTGAACTAGTTAACTAGTGAAGGCCAATTTGTCACTAGTTAACTAGTGAAGGCCAATTTTTCACTAGTTAACTAGTAAGAACACATTTTTTCATCACAGGTGAACTAGATAGCTCCAAAAACAGCCACTAGTGAGCTGTGTCACTGCCACACACGCAAACTAGTGAGACTTTAATTGATCCACTAGTTAACTAGTGGACAAAAATGCTCCGCTTGTTTGGGTTTTTAGGTGTAACTAGTTTACTAGTGAACAACATATGCATGCCACTAGTTAACTAGTAAGGCCTGCAACACCCCAACTAGTAAACTAGGGGATATTTTTGCCTTTACATGTTAACCATGTTAACCATTTTGGAAACTCACTAGTTAACTAGTGGGTCTGAAATGGCCTTCACTAGTTAACTAGTGGGCATTTTGGGGCACACTAGTAAACTAGTGACACTTTTTGCACCTCACTAGTTAACTAGTCGAAAGGAAATTGTCATCACTAGTTCACTAGTGGGCGTTTTGGGGCACACTAGTAAACTAGTGACACTTTTTGCACCTCACTGGTTAACTAGTGGGCATTTGTGTCTTTACTAGTTAACTAGTAAGCAAGTCTTTCTTCAATATTTTACATGTAAGTGTCAAACTGAAGCTACTAGTTTACTAGCTAAAGTTCCTTTGGCAAGCATGTTAACCTGTGTGCCACATGCAATATGTTTTGGGTGGGATTTTGTGAAATTTTGCACTGTGATTGGTTTTCGTGTTTTACTTGGACTAGTTTACTAGTATAATGTATGACCTCACTAGTTAGCTAGTTTGGACAATGGATGCATCAACTAGTTAACTAGTGAGCCTCCTGCTAGTCACCTAACTATCTAGTAAGTCATAAATCGTTCACTAGTTAACTAGTGACATTTACCTACTCCAACTAGTTAACTAGTTATGAGTTATGCCTACATTAGTAAACGTTTGCACATTTTTGGCTGTCACTAGTTAACTATTGAGACACAAAAACCTTCAACTAGCTTACTGGTATGCATTTTGGCCTTTACTAGTTAACCAGTGGACATTTCCAGCTCTCACCAGTTAACTAGTGGAGCCTAAATGTGTTCACTACTTAAGTAGTGGGCATTTTTGCTGTCACTAGTTAACTAGTGTGCATATTTTGACCATCACTAGTTAACTAGTTCACACAAACATGGCTCACTAGTTAACTAGTGGACAGAAATGTCTGATATCAAGATATCAGAAAAAATGCTCATTTGGCTTGCCATAAATTTGCCCCGAAATGTGAAGGAAAAGTCCAGACAGCCATTTAAATGCTTAGTTCTGAACGGATTACCACGGTTTCTCCGGTGAACTGTTACTCAGCCATTGTTGCATCATTGCATTACATGAAATTAAGATAATGGCTTTAAATTTTTTTTTTTTTAAGCACTAACCCATTTCAGTATCTAACTGCAACAGAGTGGATTGGATTACTTGATTCTTACTCTTGAGAATCAAATCGATTCTTGACATTTTAATCTATACTCAGCACTTATCTGTGTTTCTAAGGTCTACGATTTTTTTGTTTAGTTTTAGAGACACTAGTGAACAAAGAGATAGGGACATTCCAGTTGGGTTAAAACTAAAGTTGTGGAAATGTTTTACATGGAGTAGACTATTAAACAATATCCCCAGCTTTGAACATAGAGCAGAGTTCAATTAATCATCTGGCAAACCTGCCAAGGCATGGCTGTCCACCTAAACTGCCAGGCCTTGCAAGGAGAGCATTAATCAGAGAATCAGCCAAGAGAAGAAGTCCTGTTCAAAGTTTTTCACAGGACATGCCGAGGACAAAAGTCGAAGGAGTTGCTCTGGCTAGATTAAACAAAGTTTAATCTTTTGGCATGCTGCTTTCTAGGGCTGCATTATTTATTTCAAATGTATTATTGCTTATAAGGGTGCATATACAGTAATATGTGTACTGTGAAAAACTGCTTTGACTGCATCAATCTGATTTTTTAAGTACTGTTCAATCTGATTTTTGTATACCAGGAAAATATTTGTTGACATCAGTTGTTTGATGCTGGACAACACGCTTTAGAGGATTAAGAGGTTTTAATATGGGCAAAAAATTAAGAAACAGACTTTTTTTACCCATAGCAAAATAACCGATGACGGCCAGAAGCAACTTTTTCAGTGAAACATTCCTAAATCAGAATGAGTTTTTAATTTTTTTTAATAGTTCGGTGAACTGCTCATTATCAGCCGTCTGTCTGCAGTGTAAAGAAGAAAGACAGTAAGATGTTTTAATAATTTGCTAGTTTATTTTATCACAAGTCAAATTGATACTAGATCATTCACAAATACATGTTTTCCTAATAATTTTATGTATATATGTATAAATGTATCACAGGAAAAAAAATGCTTGTACCTACACATTATCCCCACCGTGAAACTGTATTGGCAGCATCAGGCTTTGAGATGACTTTTTATCATCCCTGGATGGTACATTTTTCTAGATTTGATGGAATATTTGTTCAAAATAAATACAGCACAGTCCTTGAAAAAAACCTGTAGAGGCTCAAAACCCTTGTGATAAAAGATGGCATTCTTATTTCAGCAAAAGAATAATCCAAGTGGATGGATTGGTTTGAATCAAAGTGTATTTGTACATTAGATATGTCTAGGGAATATCCAAAATTAAAATTCAGTTCAGGATCTGTAGTTGGATTTTGAAACTGATGGGAGAATCATAGTGCTGGTTATTTTGGGCCTCGGTGCAGAATTGTGACATAGTTGGCCAGGATATAGGCCTAGTGGTGAAATTTGAAAAATCTGAATATTTGGCAAAAGTAAGGCTTCATGGTGGTGCAGTGATTAGCACTGTTGCCTTGCAGCAAAATGGTTGTGAGTTCGTATCCCGGCCCAGGGCTTTTCTGCATGGAGTTTGCATGTTCTCGTGGGTTCCCTCCGGGTACTCCTCCCACAGTCCAAAAACATGTCTGTCAGGTTAATTGATCACTCTAAATTGTCCTTAGGTGTGGGTGTGTGTGTGCATGGTTGTTTGTCCTTTCTGTCTCTATGTGGCCCTGTGATGGACTGGCGACCTGTCCAGGGTGTACCCCGCCTCTCGCCCGTTGACAGCTGGAGATAGGCACCATCTCACCAAGCTTGGCTAATGCTTACTGGTCCCATCGCATAATCTGGGTACCTTAGTCTGATTTCTCAAACTACAGTTTGGGTCCACTTAAGTCAAGCAAAGGTGTATGCATGCATCTTAAAAGTCTTATTTCAGTCAAACTAGGGCAATAATTTTACTTTCTACTGCTGCATTAAAACAAACTGCTGATAACAGATCTCTTTTTCTCATCCAGTTCTATTCTAACCTTACCTGTGAAGACCCTGCATCATTGTCCCCGCTGCTGGCCTCAGATCTTATGTCTCTTCCCTACATTGACCACTATTTCTGCACAGACATAAAAGTGCACTGGGTTTATTCCAAAAATGAAACAACTAGCAATAAATGTAATATAAGTAACACAAGCATTGTTAAAGTTCTCCTTCATTGAAAATCTTGACAAACTGAGTTTTCTTTGATTAAAATTCACTCTGTGTTCTAAAAGCATGTTGCATATGAACATTTTATACAAACACCACTCCCTGAATCAGTTACATAAAGATAAGAGACCAGAAAACACCTGAATTTGAAAAAGCCCAACTACCAAATGTGATAATGCTTACTTAACATTCATGGCCTTGCCTACCTAGCTTTGGACTGCCCACGGGAACATTGTTTTTGGCAAGGTGAAAGCAGAGCCTCTTACAACTGCTAAAGGTTAAGGACCTTACAGTACATGCTTTGCCTTGAGGTTGAACTTAAAAGAAGGATCTGTACCATCACAACCATGGAACACCAGCTCCCAGGCTGTAAGTAGTGCCGCGGTTAAAAGACTATTAGCAGTATGCTTAAATCAAACGAGTTGTCTTGTCTGATTTGAGCTAAGTGCAGGACAATACATTATACCATCCATGCCACGTTGCATTGAGGCAGTAACTGATGCAAAAGGGGCCCAAACTAATAACTGAGTGCATATAAGAACCTCATCAGCCCCTACCTGTCACACCTACTCCATTTAATCTTCATCCTATTGGCTGGGTAACCAGATAAAAGATGGCTTCATTGTCCTCATATCCGTTCTGTCATGTTTCTTTAGTCCAGAACTCTTCATCTTGTCGAATATGTTCCTGAGTTTGGGTCTGCCAGATCAATCCTCTCTATCTGTCTCTGTAGTAACATCAGTAGATGACCCACACATCCCCTGGCCATGTTGCTGCTTTTTTTGGTGGGTTCTAGATTGCTCAATGAGATGTTTGGTACCCAGAAAACAAGACTAATGCAATGATTCTCTATCTCCTCCTGTTGTCCTGGAAGAGATCATCCTTCTCTTTCAAGATCATTTGGAGCTTCAGTAAGATTGTTGCTCCTCTCACTGACCTCATCAGACCCACCAACCAGCCCCTTCCATTTATCCTACCTTCAGCAGCTGAGGGTGCCTTCCAAGTACTCATCAGCACCCATTTTGCAACAGATGTCACCAGACCTTTCATTGCTGGAGTGATTGCCTCAGAGGTGGGTGCTGGAGCTGTTCTGTCCCAGACCAGTCTGGGCTTCACCCATGCTGCTGCTTCTTCTGAAAATTTAACCTCACACAACAGCCTTATGGGGTTGGAGACGGAGAACTTCTGTAATACCTAGCACCCCGGAACCCTTTCTGACCTGCACTGACCATCGCAACCTCATTCACATTAAACACGCAAAACGGCTCAATCTCCCCCAGTTCCAGTTCTTTGAACAGTATACTTTTTAAATTCACATCGCATAGTACCATGATCCAAAAAAAGAAGGCCAATTCTCTTTCCTGCCAACACACTTCCACCAACCCACCCTCAGAACTCAGCAGCTTTGCCAGCAGCAGGGGAGAGAATAGGCTTGATATGTCCAGCAGCTTCAGCATCTGGGATATCAAAAAACTGAGTGATTGCAGATCAGCCGCCAAGAGGAATGGAACTGCGAGTGGAGCTACGATCCGGGCTGTCGTCGCCTTCCACACGCGGGTTGGAGCAGACTCTGATCAGGTAGCGGTAGAGCAGAAAAAGTCGGTGTGTGAAAGCACAGACAAGCCACAGTGAGCAAACTATGTTTGGGAGGAAGAAGGCTGGTAGCAGCAGAGAAGCAGGAGGTCTCCACAGTGATCAGACAGCAAGAGTGGGCTAGAACGGGCTGGAAGGCTGCAGAGTTGGAGTATCAACAGGCTGGATGATCGCTGGTTAGATCAATGCTGGTTGAAGAACACCAATCATGGAGCTGGAGGCATGAGTGGATCGATGTCGTAGATATATGAGGTAAGTCAAAAGTCTTCTAACCTTTGATGCTGGTCCCGTTTAGATGGTCCACTGCATCTTAGATTCCGATCCTCAGGGTTAAGGATTGGGTTCAGACTAGACACATAGTCTAGTAAATACGGATTTATATTGCCGGCATTGTGATTGTCAAGGCTCTTTATGGGCCAGGCCTGGAGGGGCAGATCTGTCTGAACCTCATAAGCCCCTGCCTGTCACACCTGCTCCACTTAACAGCTCTTCATCCTATTGGCTGGGTAACCAGATAAGGGATCAATTCACCTACCTCATTTCTGTTCGGTCATTTGGTTCTCCAGCCCAGAAGTCCTCCATTATCTTGTCCATTGCATTCCTGAGTTCCTGTCTGCCAGGCCAATCTCCAGTCCTCTGTCTCTGTGCTGGGTCAGATTCTCCATCTGAGTGCATTCATCAGTACAAGCCACAAAACTACTATTCTGATCTTGGTAGTTTGTGACAGTACAAATGCATGTTTATATTTTTTAGAGATGGAAAATTTATCTCTTTAATAATCCTTGTTTTATTGATTTCATGTAATATTCTAATTTGGAGATTTTGAATTTGGGGTTTTCATAAGTTGTATGCCATGTCATTATTATGACCGATACAATCTTCCAATATATCTCGATTTGCATGCAATTAGTCTATATCATATATTGGTTTCACCTTAAATTAAATTACTGACATAAGTCAATTTTGCATGATATTCTACTTTTTCTATTTTCACCTGTGTTATCGAAACGGCTGGATAGGTAGGTACAGTACCTTGTTGGTTTTAGTCTTTAACAACAGGAACCTATTTTGGGTTAGCTGTAACCTCTTCACCAGAAAAGAAAATGGTAATAATATATGGGGTAACCCATCCTGGGGTTCCTCCTATTTAATATCCAAATTGCTCCCGATTATAACAACCAATGAGATTTGCTAAAATACCTAAGATGATATTCACCTTAGAATACAAAACACGAGGTTACTTTGAACTTATCCAAATCCTAAGTTAATGCAATAAGTAAATCAATATATGGATGTGCCAAACTGAACAGAAACAAAACTGAAAAGAGGAACGATTAAGTGTCAGCACACCGATTCAGTTACTACAGTTAGAAACTTGTGATCAGGCCCGAAATCTATATGTGTAGTACTGGTAAGTCGTAAGGTCAGCCTTAAATGAACTGAAGAACATTTCTAGAATTAAAGGACTTATGTCACAAGGGGTCCTTGAAAAACTCCCCCATGTGTTTATCTTTAGTGAGACTGACTACTTCAACAGTGTCCTCGCAGGTCTACCTAAAAAGTCAATCAGACACCTGCAGCTGATCCGGAACACTGCTGCTCGCATCCTCATTAGAATCCGGAAAGTAGACAACACAACCAAATTCTAAAGTCCTTACAATGGCTCCCTGTACCTCAGGAAAAATATTTTGAATACTTTTACTAGTTTATAAAAATAACTGAGTGGTTTAGAGACAAAGTATATTGAAGAGTTGTCACACTATATCAAACCCCCATACTGCCAAAGTCTTCCATCTCTAGTCTACCAATAACCCCTAGAATTAGAACATAGAGAAAAAGCTTTCAGTTTCTATGCTCCCTTTTCCTGAAACCGACTTCCATACCACAGGAAAGCTGTTCCTTTCATTCAAAGCTAAAAACCGATCTGTTTAGAGTTGCCTTTAAGAAAGCGATTAATAATAGCTGGAATATCATTGTTTTAATTTGTCTTTTTTTGTCTGCTATAATACATTTATTGCCATTTTTATCTTATTTTATCTCTTAATGATGTAAAGCATGTTGAATTGCCTTGTTGTTGAAAGTGCCCTAGACAACTAAAATTGCATATCATTACTTTATCAGTACTTTAGTGAGGCCGTTGGTCCCATTTATTCTATCATTAGGAGCTTGAGTAACTTCCAACATGCATTCATTCTTTTGTTAATCTACGAACAAGTTAAATTTCTCTGTGGGCAGTCCAGGTTTACCAAAGCTGAGACATTCTTCTTTTAATACAGAACTTAAATGACATGTATCGGATGATGTTCGAGGGCTCACAAACATATCTGATTTTCCTCCTGATGTGGGTTTGAAGTTCCTAGCTGGAGGTGATTCTTGTGGTGTGAAGAATATTCCATTCCAACTCAATTTCTGTTGGCATGCTGCTGAATAGTTGACCAATTGCCTGTAAATATTGGCATGTGCAGACCTCCTGCCTGGATCACTTGGCTGGAAAATAAAACACTCTATGCAGGCTTTATAAAAGCTTAATAAAGGAGAAAAGAGGGAAGACATGGATCAGATTGCAAATGGGTGGATGGACTAAAATGAGAAGAAATGATACCTCTAAAAAAACCTTCTTTTCATGTCTTGAATACAGAACCCTGGCGTCTTGTGTTCCATCTCCCTAACAAATAGGTGGTCTCTCACATAGCTTTTAAAAAAATCAATTAACTGCACCAATAAATTACTCCTGGCATAGTTTGTCTGGCCAACCGCTGCACTGCATGTTGTTGTATGGCTGCTGTGGGCATGTCCTTCTTACATCTCTCTCCTTCAAGACAAAGTCTCTTTTTCTTTGGACCACTGCTAGCAGTGCCACAGAACTCACTAGATGTGGAGAGAGAAATAACAGGCTAATATTCCCCAACTCGTAGTAGGGAAGTCACTCTAAGATTAATGAATGTTTTCAGTGTCTGCTGGCTACATTGTTGGCTATCACAAAGTGAAGCAGAATAGGATTAGGGGTGTGTGTAGTTTCAGACTTTCTGTACACTATTTTAAAATGTATGTCTTTACACAGAGATCAATTTGTACAGTTATAATTTTCACTGAACTGATTAATTTGAAATACAAAACTCATGCATACCGTTTTGGCTATGTTAGGTAGCTGCTAATGCAGGCTGGAGGGAGTACGGTAGACAAAATAGTCAGATGAAGAAAGCTTCAACACAACACTTCCCTGGATCAGAGTTCAGAGCTTCTGTCTATTCTCAAAGTGATCTCGTCTCCTCAGATTTGTTATTTTACTCCCAGGCTTCTTATGAAAGCTACCTCATTAGGAATCCAGACAAAAGAAAGCCATTTCATTTTGTCACAAAGTCACCAAGGAAGACAAGCTTGTGGCATGAAAAATAAATAAGAGAGAAGTGGCAGAAGCAAGTGACTAGGCTGACAGTTACTGTGATTAGCGTCTGTTGAAGTAAAAGCATCCCTGTCATTCTCCAACCCATAATCCTTGTCATTTAGTAGTGCAATCTCTTGCATCCAACTATCTCTGCGAAATGCAAATGCCCATGACCTTTCCCGTATGAAGAGTAAAAATAGAAAAAATGAGGTTTTATTGAGCAGCTGTGGAGAAGACCAACTGTTTACAAATGGTATCATTTCCTTATAATATATATATATATATATATATATATATATATATATATATATATATATATATAGTGACTTACAAAATGTCGTAGCCCATGGTTTAGATTTTTACATTCTGATATATTACAACCACAAAAGAAATTTAATTAATCATTTTTTTTTGTAATTGACAATATGCATTGAAAATTCTGTATATGTAATTCTATATATAATTCTCAATTTCTAATACAACATGTTAGTTACTTTGAAGTACCACATTTAGTTACAGTTGCAGTACATATTTTGTGGTATGCATCTTCCAGCTTAAACTCAGACTGGATGGAGAGGGCAGTTTTCAAGACATACCAAAGATTTTTAGATATACTTAAAGGTGCAATATGTAAGAATTTTCCCGTGAATTAGTTACACAAAAGCCTAATGTCGCAACCGAGGGCGTCACTTTGTTTTTAAAATTGCTGGGGACACTAATCATAAACTTGAATGCGGATTGCTGGGGACAGTTATTAAATATTTATATAGCCTATTCATCCGTTTCATGTTTCATTACAGTATGCACTGCAGTGTATAAACATGGCGAAAATCACATCTTTATTAAATCAATACAAGTTGAAAGCCATAGGTTTAACTGTTTTCATTTTTAAACGTCACCATCATTAGGCTGCTGGTACGAAATATTATTAAAATCCACACCGTAGCACAAAGAACAATGTTGGATATAATATATACTTGCATCAGAAGAATGCACAACAATAAAATGTGCTCCTTTTTCAACCCAAACACTGTTTTGTGTGGAAAAACTTCAAATTTAATTTACAGCTGACAGTCCAGCAATAGGGCAGGTACCTGTGGGTGATCCGCATAAAGTTTTTTCAGGTGGAAAAAACAAACAAATTCAATGTCACGGCTCTGGGAGGAAGTTTCTTTAATGTGAGCAGACTGGGAGTGAGACATTATTGTTGTAATGTTTTGTTTAAGGGTGCATTCAGACGAGCCCGGTATTGTCGGCTTGAAACAAACTACAGTTCTTTGCCTGGAAAGTCTGGTTCATTAGGGGAGGTGTGGATGGGTGATCGAACTCTGAATCTGACCAGACCTCTAGTGCGCCTAAAAACGGTGGTCTTGGTTCAATTGAAACAAACAATGCTTCACTTAGATTGCATATATGAATCGTAAACGGACCGGGGCAGCACCAAAAGCAGGAAGCGGACTATTGTACCAGGGATCCTGGGTAAATACAATCTAAACAAACACTAATGCTGGAAAAATAAAGGCTACATCTTCTACATACCTTGCTCAATGTCTGTAGAAAGAGGCCATCTGTGCTGGAAGTTGAATTCTGGCGGTCCTCCACATACTGCTCATATGGAGATATATCAGCTGTGTTGTATAAAAAAACTGCTGCAGTATTTATCTGGTGCACTGGCCAAACACAACACATCAATCCTAAAACTGCTACGATCTTCTGCTCCCCATATTTTTTTACATTCACCTGTACTGGAAGTTCCCCTGTGGCAGGAGGAAGCGCAGCTCTACAACAGCACCACTACAGGTGGAGAGGTGAAATTGTTGCTCAAAGCTCTGGACATTCTGATAATAAAAAAAACAGTGTGAATGTGAACCATACCAGCTAAAAACCGCAACAATGTTGCAGTTTTTGTCCCCAATCAAACATAGTCTACCGGACTATCAAGTGTGAATATAGCCTAAGACTCCCAAAGAGGTAAATGTTCATCTGTTGTTTTGGTGAAGGGAGTAGGAGGGAATTTTTCCCGAAATTGCGCTGATGATGCAATGCTCTTGTAATCTATCCATCCAGCTCTTCCAGTGCTTCAGGAATGAAAAATCAAGGTTAAAAGCCAGGGACTGTGGACAGTGTTTGGTTTCTGCACAGTGATTTCTGCACAATATAAATTCCAGCTGCAGTATCCAAATAATGAAAGACTAATAATTCACTGCACTATAATTTACTTTCAATAATGATTGATGATGAATAATGATTTTTCTTCCAACTTTGATAGAAATGTTGTTTGATCCCTCGTTCTCTGTTCCTGTGTCGCAGAAGGGTCTCTCTCAGGCAACTGGATGCAGAGAGAGCAATAATTTTTTACCTTTAGCGCAAAGTAGTATTCTGGTATGCTCTTTCCACAAACCGTATGTCAACATATTATCTTTGGGATTCCTAAACAAGCAAACATTACATGAATATTTTGTTTCTGACAACCCACCCACATTTAAGAAACCAGACCCGTTCAATTTAATTTACAATGACCCCTCATTTATTGCGGATGTTCCGTTCTAAAAACAAACCGCAACAGGCGAAATCCGCAAAGTAGTCATCTTTATTTTTTAGAATGATTGTTTTAAGGCTGTAAAACCCATTGCCACACAATTCTTACACGTTTTAGAGATATACAATGGGGAGAACAAGCATTTGATACACTGCTGATTTTCCCATTTACAAAGCATGTCGAGGTCTGTAATTTGTAACAAAGGTACTGTTGGCTCCTCGTTCCCATGCGATCGGCACTCGCTTCCGGAGAGTGTGGGGGCGCCAACATTTCCCCCGGCGGGAAGTTTTCCAAAATAAAATCAGAGCTGAGAGACAGAGAGTGAAATAATGCACAGACACAGAATTTCTGTTTCACACTCATACACATCTGCAGATGGAGAACAGTCAGAACTGAGTTGATCTGAACTGAACTGAACTGTCGTATACAGGGGTGTACCATTTTTATTAAAGAAGAACAAAGCACGTAGTCACATGTCTATTCTCCTCCCCCTAGATTTTATTACACCAAACGTTTATTCTCAAGGTTTCCTGAGTTATCGCTGTAAACGTCCGGTCTGTTTATGACTGTCTACTCTCTACTCTGTTTCTTATCTCCGCATCCCACTTTTACAACGTGCAATAAACTTTAGCCTAGAGTTTTACGACTTAAAAGCTTTCCCCCATAAACCATACTTGACAAACATTTCTTTACTATCATGCAAGCTACTAAAAACAGACTTTTACTTTCTGAATACTAACTAAAGATTATATAAACATATTCAATACGAGACTGTTATATAAAGTAGCCCTAAAAAAATATCAATCCCGACAATTCCCTCTTTCAATCTTTTTTTCAAATAGATTGACCATTTCTCTGTACTTCTCCTTCAGGCTCCAAGTGAGGGATTAACAGATATTGACCTGGCATATTATTACCAACAGCTTTGTCAATGCATTTTATGAATAATGAACGTATACATGGAATACAACAACATCCACATAACACCATAGTCGACACAAATACTGCTAATGAAACCATTATTGACAGTGCCAGAGTTTTGGATTGAATTGCAATACGTGATGTTGACTGAACCCACTACTTTATTTCCAGGCTTATCATTTTTGAAACAAGTAAAATTATTTGGAGCAACATTACTATCAAAGAAAGGTGGGGTAGCTCTGTTATCAGCTATAGGGAATAATTTCTCCCAGTTACTACAATCTTTTACTGGATTTACACTAGACAGCAGGGAAACCAGACAAGTTGTGTTGAGCTCAACAGGTGCAGGGACCACCTTGAGAATAGGTCTGGCTCCCATGCACACAACACAATCTTGCCTCGCTTCTTGTCCGGCTTGTTCTACCATAAGCAACCAATTATTAGTGGAGCCACCCACACCTGTCATCATTTCAAAGTAATCGTCCACAGATGGTTCTTCTTTAATTATACTACCTCTTGCTGCTGAGGCCTGATTTTGACTTACCGAGGTGGAAGCGTTACAAGAATCTTGACAGATCATAATAGGAAATTGAACATTTTTTTCCCCTTTATAAACCCAAATTATAAAGAGAGTACAACCTTGCCCATTCTCGAGATATTTTAAGGGGAGGAGATCACTTTTAGTTAAATTAACAGTAAGAAGTAATTTATCTGCAACCTTATCCAATTTAACCAAAGGACGCATATGTCTTGCATAAGCTGTAGTAGTGCACCTTCTCCAGTCATATCCACGGGGATCAGCAATTAAAGTGGACCAACTAGTATCTTTTTGATCATTTGTTATGTACCACAAGGGGTAGGTTTTATATTTACTTGCTTGTTCTCCCTTATAAACTAATGTATTTAAGGGAATTGTAATCACTGCAGATCGTCCTTTTGGTATGCAAAATTGAGAAAATCCACGATGTGCGGCGGAAGAGCCACACAGTGAATAGGGAGTTGATTTAGCCATTAAGTTTCTTCTCGGTCTAATTGAGTGCACTTCAACCTGTGTTTGATTTGCAGAACTATTGTAGGGCCATTCACCACAACAGTAAAAGATAATATTGACCACTAACATTATGCAAATACCTGTGGTGCACAGCACCTTCTTATTTTCCCAAAGATGCATACTTTCTGTTAGTGGTGTGATCCTATGTTTATTTTAACCAAGGAAGGGTGTCTGTTTTTCTTTATCTTTACCTTTAAGCAATTATTTTTTTTTTTTATTAATTTATTTTTTATCGTTTTAACCCAATTCAATATTCTTTTAGTACAAGGCAAACTCTAGCAATTGTCACAACCTAAAAAACATTGACAGAAAACCATATCATCAAAAAAGATAATTGAAACCAAGATTTAGTAATAAAGTCAACCTAATTATGATTTAAACACCCCTTAAAATGTTTTAGCGTATTAATAAAAACTTTTATAAAACCGTAACAACTGAGTATTATGACAAAATCCTACAAATTTACTACTTAAAAAGTCTTTGACACCCTCTTAGGCAGTGTCTAACAATCTGCACCTGTAGAATAAAAATTGGTTAAACAACCTGTAAAAAAACAGAAAAATGATTAATAAATGTTCAGTCTTTATTATTATATTTTTTAGTCTTTATTCTTGTTTATTCCTCCGTCACCAAGCGGCTGCAAGTGGTGAGACGATTCAGTAGAGTGGGCTCTTTATTCCTTCCAATTTTTTTCAGATCGCCCTCAATGAAATGCCAGCTACTTCATTAACTGAACATTTCCCCCAATAACACAAATACACAGACAGGCCCCGCCTCCTGGCTTCCTTCACCGATTGTGAAGTGGTCAAAACCTGCTGTGTAATGTGTTAGATGTTTTGCGATCTTTCTCTTCTGTATACTCCCTCTTCGAGAAAAGCAAGCCCAATTTGCTTATCTCGCCCAATTTTGGCACATAAAGATCACACTGAATGATCACAGCAACCGGAACCAATCTTCTGGGTGGGCCAAGCCCTGCCTCCTGGCTTCGGCAGTCGATACTGCCTAGTCAGAACCGACACCACCCACTGCAGAGAGATTCCCCCAGGTCAGCAGAGAGCTGCTGCAGATGAGGGACAGGAGGGGGGGTCAGGGGCCGAAGCACACTGGGACCAGTGAAACCAAATAGAACCTTTCCCACGCAGCTGGACAGCGTGAGTCGTACGAGCAGCAACCTGGAACGGGCCAGACCAGCGAGGCTCCTGCCACTTTCTCTTATACACCTTCAGCCAAACTCGTCCAGCCTCGGAAGCAGACGCCGCAGGTCCCTGCACGTCACGGGGAGCCGGAAGGAAGGAGGAGACCAGGCCCTTCAGCTGCTGATGATCACCTCAAGGATCTGGATCAGGATGGGGCGAAACCTGTGGTTCTCTGCCAGCCCAAGGACCAGGGAAGATCCTGCCTGTAAACATCTCATAAGGAGTAAGACCTTTCGTCCTACAGACAGATGATCTGATGGCCATCAGAGCAATAGGGAGAGCATCTAGCCAATTAAGCCCCGTCTGAGCTGAAATCTTTGTCAGCTTCAACTTTAAAGTAGAATTAGAACGCTCGACAACACCTTGCGATTGCGGATGATAAACAGTGCCGAACTTGTGGGTTATTCCCATCAGTTCCTCAACCTGCCGGAGATGTTTATTTTTAAAATGTGTGCCATTGTCAGACCTGACCTTAGTCGGAAAGCCATGGCACGGAATCCAGTGGTTAATCAAAGATTTCACCACCGTTTGAGAAGTTCCCCGTCTAGCAGGAAAAGCAGAAAAGCACGAGGTCAATGAATCAATAATCACTAACAGGTATCGGAAACCCCTAACAGGTGTCCCTATATCTGTATAATCGATCACGATCTCCTCGCCAGGCCTGCACAAGTCCTGGAAGGCTCCCATTTCTGGCTTGATAGTAGGCTTAGGATTAAATTGACCACACACCACACATTCACTCAAAAAACTCTTAATCATATGTGGCAGGAAAGGATGCCACCAAAAACAAAGATTACGTTTCATCTGAGTGTATGACACATGTGCCATTCTGTATTTACCAGTACCTTGTTTTTCTACGGGAAGAATAGGGGTGTTACATGGAGAATCTGATGGTTCTAAAACTCCTACTTCAAGTAACCCTGCAATAGTGTCTGCAATACCTTCCTCAGCCTGAGGTTTATGTGGATACTGCGGACGCCAAATTGGATCAGAATGTTTCATCTCAAATGTGATGGGTGTTGTATGCACTAGACCAACATCAGTGGGACCATCTGACCACAAAAAGTCAGGCACGACCTTTAATGCCTCCACTGCATCAGGATGATCTGTTTTCTCTCTGCCATGATTTCTAGAAAGCTGCAAATGTTCCAAAAAAGTAGTGTCTGAGAGCTGCGTGTCTATTTTGTACATCTGAGAAGAAGGAGAAAAAGAGACCGAAGGTATCTGGGTAGGAATCCAGTCCTTTAATGCAACTCCCCTTTTAACCATTCCCCCCAAATCTTTAGCTTGATGTTTTGGATGCAACATTAGCGATATGTGCGGAAGCGCTTCAGCTTCCATCATATACCATTTATGCTGCTCTGAAGTCAGATCAGCAAACAGTGCAACACCCTCCTTCCCCACAAAGCATGGACCCGAAGCCACAGACCAAGTTTGTCCTTCAAGTTCTGTTTCAAATTTTCCCTGATACAAAGTAGGATCGCCCCTCTCATATAGGAGGGTTACATGTAATGGGTCAGGCGGTGGAACAAAAGGCTGGAGTTCAAGCAGCCACGGCTTCCAGCATCTCAGAAATTCAGCCGCAGAAGATTCACTTGCAGACATCGTAGTCAATCTGGCCCAGAAAATATCAGCCACTTGTGAAGTGTCATCCTTCAGCAAAAATTGACCACTCATGGTGTCACAGCAATGTGTATGTCCATTCGGAAAAGTCACCATAAGTCCATCAGGGGTACACAGGATAGTAGCACCCAGTTTGATAAGCAGATCCCTGCCTAACAAGTTGACAGGAGTGGTTTGATCAATGACAAAAGGATGTGATAGTCCTTGACCTCCCACCGCAACAGGCAATGGTTGAGTGACAGGGAGAATCATCGGAGCCCCAGAGATGCCCATCACAGACACTGTGTTCCCAGAAAAATTGACGTCTGGTAAAACTCTGTCCAGCGTGCTGAAAGTAGCACCAGTGTCCACCAAGAATGGCAATGAATGTCCATATATGTCCATTGTGAGCATTGGATCCCCCTTAGTCCTGCTCACCAAGTTACTCTGCGGGCATTGTCAAAACTGAGGCCCCCCTGTCCTCCTTGATAGTAGGGAGGAACCATATGCTGATTCGGAGCAAAATGTGAAGGTGGCTGACCGGGAGGAATAGCGCCCCCTCGTGGATGTGGACAGTCCTTCACCCAGTGCTCAATTGAGCCACACCTCCGACAACCGTCAGCACCTGGCTGCCCTCTGCCCATGCCTCTATTATCACCAAACCTGGCCCTACCACGTGACCGTCCCCGAGAGTGCCATGTCTGATAAGGAGCAGCAAATGGCTGATTCGGTGCGGCTGCAGCATACATTACAGGAAAGGAAGGCAACACTGTAGCTGATCCAACAGTCGGCGCTGGTTTAGCCACCATCCGATTCACTTTTATTGACTGATATAAGTCACTCAATTTATTCTGAGCCTCTTTTAATTGGAGCTTCAGCAAAGCAGTCCCCATTTTCTTATCCTCCTCAGCAGAATCTTGAGCTTCTTGTAAATAATGTGTTATGTGTCTCTCCGATGGTTTGTGAATTCCTGAACCATCTGAAGCTCCCACTACAGGAAGCATTAAATCAGGGCCCCCATGAGTTCTGGTATTCTGATAAACCCCCTCACCCTGGTCAACTCTCAACGTCTGTACGTCGTTAACCTGTCCAACTGTTGCACATTCATCACTTTTAGTGGGGCTGGTACTCCCCCGAAGGTCAGCAGCCTGCCCTCGCACCAAAGATGTTAATCTGTCCTGATCCTTAAGGACCTCATCCATCTGTTGTTGAACTTTATTTAACCTGTATTCGTGCTGCTCTAATTTCTCCATTAATCTACTATTGTATGCCAAAAACAATTTATCAGTCTCCTGTTCTGTTTTTCTATTAACAAAGTTTAACAACTGTCTCTTCTCATCTCCACGAGCCCACCTGGGCGTCATCCTGGCCTGGAACTGCTTCTTACATTTTGTACTGGTCCCACTAACCAAAACAGAATATAGCCTTGTAATGCCTATTAACAATTGGGCACCTAACGTGCGCCACTCCTGTGGAGCAGGAAGCAATTTATATTCGGCTGCCATTGAAAGTTTAAAACAAAATCCAAAATGGATTAAAATTGAAGTAGGCAATTTGTAATAACTCTGTAAATTATTTGTTTTAATTGAAAAACTATCAATTAGTAGGCCAAATTTATCCCAATATTAATGCAGTTAATAGTAAAGACAGGCAGTATTTTATTTAACCTATTTATTTTTATTTGTTATAGTGAAGTGGTTTATGTATTATTTTAATCATATAACATTAACCTTAATAATGATTTATGCAAAGCCGAAACGAAGGAAATCTAAATAGGTTTATAACGAACTTTTTATTTTCTCATTAATTTATTTATATACTGAGATATCAGCTGTTTTGTCTAAAACACAAAGAATTTTAATGAAGTCCGGCCGGCGGCAAAACCCGCGACGGACACTTCCACAAATCACACAAAGAAATAGAATTCTCCCAATATAAAAGCAGTCTCATTTATCATTAAAACAAACCGAAAAAATATCTGAAAAACTCGCTTTGTAACACAATCGTAGATCGTTTTTACAAAAAAGAAGCCGACCGAATCAGCGGACCCAGTCAAACACAATAGAACTTCCGGGTCACCACGCGGAACGGAAAAAAAAAAAACAACCGGGACAAAGACAGCTAATTCTTCACTACAATGTTAAACCGAACAAACTGTACTCATAAGTAAACCAACCAAAGACAAAAACAAAATGCCTCCAGCAGAACCACACTTCGTCTCCAAAAAACTCTAATAGCTGTTTAACCGTGTCAAACAAATACCGGTCGGAAGCTAGGCTACCAGAGTGTAGCTGTAAGCATGAGCACCCCAGCTCAATCTGAACAAAACGGTGCCGCTTCGTTACAATAAAGTTATTATATATATATTTTAAAGAGTTTACTACCAGTTATCCATAACAATAGTCGTATATATGTGTTAAACAATGCTTTAGACGTGTTTACGTAAGTGTACAAGGTTGAACGCCTTTATTCCAGGCGAGACTCACACACACTGTATGTTAGCTGTAAGCTACATATGGTGGTACTTTAACTTAACCGAAAATGATAGTTCCCATTATTCCTCTACAATGCCAAGCTTCTACGCAATCTGCACAAACAGAAAACGAGGGCATCGACTAGGCGTTTAAAATTCGCAGAGGAATTATGGTTTTAGATTCAGTCAGTTAGTTCCCCTAAATGAGGAGTTTATATGAGGCCGGTGTGCAAAAAGCTACCTAGTAGCTTTCTTCCCTAGCCTCCACTCCGTCCAAGCACACCCACAATCACACCAAAAACAAGTACAGTAATTTTACAACATTTATCAAACACTAACCTCAAACCGGGCCGACCAAGAACTGGACCCTAAAGCCTCACTTCCACCTTTTGCGATGCTCAAAGTCGCGCATTTTGGAAGAAAACGCAGCCTCTCCAAAGTAATCCGTTAGCAGTCAGAGGGCTCCCGGGCCCTGCCTGCAGCTAAATTCGATTGCCAGCCAAGGAGGTCCCAAACCAGCGTCCTGGTTGGGCCGGACGGCCACCCTCGAGCCCGATCCGGACTTTGGTCGGCCCTTAACCAAAAAAACAACACATCAACATTAAACGGAGAACGGTTAGATCAATCAATACCTATTAATTTGGTGTTAGCGCTGTTCCAGATTGATACAAAACCACCCGGGTGCTGATTTAGCAAGGATCAATCCAGTCGCTCTCCGATTCTCTGTTGAACTCCAAGGAAAAAACACAAAATTACTGCAATGTCACAAACACACGCATCAACCAGTTATACCACACTTTACTACTCACACTCAATCTCTCCCAGCTCCGAAACAACCTAAGACCGAATTACGGAGCACGCATTCTCCACCATGTGTTGGCTCCTCGTTCCCATGCGATCGGCACTCGCTTCCGGAGAGTGTGGGGGCGCCAACATTTCCCCCGGCGGGAATTTTTCCAAAATAAAATCAGAGCTGAGAGACAGAGAGTGAAATAATGCACAGACACAGAATTTCTGTTTCACACTCATACACATCTGCAGATGGAGAACAGTCAGAACTGAGTTGATCTGAACTGAACTGTCGTCTACAGGGGTGTACCATTTTTATTAAAGAAGAACAAAGCACGTAGTCACATGTCTATTCTCCTCCCCCTAGATTTTATTACACTAAACGTTTATTCTCAAGGTTTCCTGAGTTATCGCTGTAACCATCCGGTCTGTTTATGACTGTCTACTCCCTACTCTGTTTCTTATCTCCGCATCCCACTTTTACAACGTGCAATAACCTTAGCCTAGAGTTTTACGACTTAAAAGCTTTCCCCCATAAACCATACTTGACAAACATTTCTTTACTATCATGCAAGCTAATAAAAACAGACTTTTACTTTCTGAATACTAACTAAAGATTATATAAACATATTCAATACGAGACTGTTATATAAAGTAGCCCTAAAAAATATCAATCCCGACAGTACGCTTCAACTGTGAGGGACAGAATCTAAAACAAAAATGCAGAACATCACAGAGGAAAATTTTTAAATCATTAATTTCCATTTTATTGCATGACATAAGTATTTGATCATCTAACAAACTGAAAGAATTTTAGGCTCCAACAAACCTGCTGTTTTTTTTTAGACGCCCTCCTGTTCTCCACTCATTACCTGTATTAACTGCACCTGCTTGAAGTTGTTACCTGTATAAAAAGACAACTGTCCACACACTCATTCAAACCCCAACCTCTCCAAAATGGCAAAGACCAGAGAGCTTTGCAAGGACATCATGGATAAAATTGTAGAGCTGCACAAGACTTGTCTGGGCTACAGGACAATAGGCAAGCAGCTTGTTGAGAAGGCAACAACTGTCAGTGAAAATAATTAGTAAATGGAAGAAGTTCAAGACTACGATCAATCTCCCTCGGTTTGGAGCGTCATGCAAGATCTCTCCTCTTGGGGCATCACTGATCATGAGGACAGTGAGGGATGAGCCCAGAAATATACAGCAGGACCTGGTGAATTACCTGAATAGAGCTGAGACCACAGTCTCAAAGAAAACCATCAGTAACACACTCCGCCATCATGGAACAAAATCCTGCAGTGCACACAAGGTCCCCCTGCTGAAGCCAGCACATGTCAAGGCCCATCTGAAATTTGCCAGTGACCATCTGGATGATCCAAAGGAAGAATCGGAGAAGGTCATGTTGTATGATGAGACAAAAGTGGAACTTTTTGGTCAAAAATCCACTCGCTGTGTTTGGAAAAAGATGAGTACAGGGATGAGTACAACCCCAAGAATACCATCCCAACTATAAATGATGGTGGTGGAAACATCATTCTTTGGGGATGCTTTTCTGAAAAGGGGAC
Organism: Apricaphanius iberus; assembly: GCA_028564705.1. Taxonomy (NCBI): domain Eukaryota; kingdom Metazoa; phylum Chordata; class Actinopteri; order Cyprinodontiformes; family Aphaniidae; genus Apricaphanius; species Apricaphanius iberus. The sequence continues at coordinate 4,051,200 of JAPXFQ010000710.1, read as the reverse complement.
GGGACGACTGCATCGTATTGAGGGGATTATGGATGGGGCCATGTATCGTGAGATTCTTGGCCAACAATTTTCTTCCCTCAGTAAGAGCATTGAAGATGGGTCGTGGCTGGGTCTTCCAGCATGACAACGACCCAAAACACACAGCCAGGGCAACTAAGGAGAGGGTCCACAGGAAGCATCTCAATGTCCTGGAGTGGCCTAGCCAGTCTTTAGGCCTGAATGCAAAAGGAAATCTTTGGAGAGAGCTGAAAGTCCGTGTTGCCCAGTGACAGCCCCAAAACCTTAACACTCTGAAGAAGATCTGTTTGGAGGAGTGGACTAAAATCCCTGCTGCAGTGTGTGAAAACCTGGTGAAGAAATCCAGAAAACGTCTGATCGCTGTAATTGCAAACAAAGGTTTCTGTACCAAATATTAAGTTCTGTTTGGCTGATATTTCAAAAACTTATGTCATGTCATAAAATGGAAATTAATTATTTAAATATAAAATCATCCACTAATGAGGGGAGAGGATGAGTGACTGAGAGTGGACTGTTATTTTTCTTCATGGACTGCAGTACTCCAATTTGATCACAAGATGCCAATATTACATATTGTACCTTTTAGGTCTAGTGAGGTTTTGGGAGGGATAACCCAACCTATAAACAAGCTTAATGTACTTCCTCAAAGTCCACTGAGCAGTCCTAATTAAAGAAGGAGTCAGTTTGGACCCAGGCAATGGAATTTGACGTTTAAAAATGTGGAACATCATATAATTTGGTAATTTGAGCATTTTATATAAATCTCCAAACAACAATGGTGTAATAAGTGCACCCTTACACACAGTGAAAGAGCAGTACACGTTTGCCAGCTGCTTTTTCCTTCCACTGTCTTTTTTTAACCAAAACCTAGCACTCCTTCTAACTGAGAGCCATCCAAGAGAGACCTTACTGCAGCATAACACTGTTCATTATTAACTATGACTTGCAAACAAAGTGCTTTGTTTATGGAGTAGGGAAAAACCACCCGGTTAAGTTTTGTTCATACATAATTAATTTGAACTGCAAAAAAAATCTGTTCTGAGCTGAATTAGCATTCTAACACAGAGAGCAAACTAGTTACAATTATGCTGCATTCAGACCACAGGCTTTGTCAGCGTCAAGCAAAGCTCACAAAGCATCTAGTTTGACGCTTCTGTGTTGAAGCTTGCAAACCTTTCAAAGCCTGCCACTTCTGAGCAAAAAAGAGTGGGGCTTCTTCTGTTGACGGACATTCTGAGCTATGATGGATCTCATTGAGAGAGTGGCTTGGCTTTATTTGCTTAAAGCTAGACAACATCGACCTCGGCTGCATTAGCGCTTTTTGTGGATACACCCCATTCCTCGGATGCGTTCTGAGTTTGGGGAGTTTAACCATTTGCTCCAGCAGCTACATATGGATGAGGTTTGCTCCCAGCGCTACTTTCGTCTGTCCTGCGCCTGGTTTGACAACCTCCTGAAGAGCATCGGTGCTAAGATCGCCTACCAAAACAGGTAAGTGTTATTTATGATTTTTTCAAATATGCGTGAACGGATCATAAAGTTCTCTTTGATTGCAGGCGGCAACGATGAGCTTGTCTTCCATTGTTGAGATACGTGTAGAGATATCACTAAAATGAGACCCTCTGATCTGTTGACGCGCCGCTTCAGGACCGTCAAAAGTTCAGCTATCTGAACTTCTGCATTGCTCGCTTTTGGCGCTTTGAAGCTTGAAAAGCAGGAAAAGCTTGAAAAGTTGACAGAGCCAAAGCTCACAAAGCGCTGCAGAAATTGTGACGCTCCTCCAACGGCCTCCACAATGAGTTAACATGTAATCTTGACGTTGTTGACGTGTACAAAGCCCGTGGTCTGAATGCACCATATGTTTTTCGTTTCAGTTATTCCTTCAGCTGTACTTTTTTTTTAAATCAGCATCTATTAAATTCACAGGCCAAATTGAATCACACAAAACCAATGTAAAGATGAGCAATTTAACTATTATTTTGGCTTTTCCCTTTAGGGGTCGCCCCAGCGAATCATCTTTCTCCATTTAGTCCTATCCTCAACCTCCTAATCTGCTTCCTGTCTTTTCCTTATTGGTACTGTCCGTACAACATTGCTGGTCTCACAACTGCCTTGTACATCGTTCCCTTCATTCTTGCTGAAACCCTTTTATCACACATCACTCCTGACACATTTTTTCCACACATGCCAACCAGCCTGCACAAGCTTCTTCACCTCTTTTTCACACTCTCCATTGCTTTGGACTGTTGACCCTAAGTACTGAAAGTCCTTTAATTATTTAATTTTCACTTCCTTGTAACTTCTTCATTCCACTTGTGTCTTTTTCCTTTATACATATGTATTCTGTCTTGCTACGACTAATCTTCATTCATCTTTTCCAGGGCATACCTCTATGTTTCTAGATTTTTCTCCGCCTCCGCCTTGCTCTCACCACAGATCACAATGTCATCTGCAAATATTATTAGACTCCTGTCTAATCTCTGTCAGTCTGTCCATCACCAAAGCAAACAAGAAGGGGCTCAGAGCCTTGATGGAATCCCACCTCTGCCTTGAAGGCCTCCATCACTCCTACTGCACATCTCACTGCTGTCTCACAATTCTCATACATGTCCTCCATTACTCAAGCATACTTCTCTGCTACTCCAGACTGCCTCATACAAAACCACAGCTCTTCCCTTGGCACCCTGTCATACGCGTTCTCTAAATCTATAAAGACACAATGCAGCTCCCTCTGACCTCACCTTTACTTCTCCATCAGCATCCTTAAAGCAAAAATTGCATCTGTAGTACTTTTTTGGCATGAAACTATACTACTGCTCCCAAATGGTCACTTCTGCCCGAAGCCTAGCTTCCTCCACTCATTCCAACGGCTTCATTGTATGTTAGCTTTATTTCTCTGTAGTTGCCACAGTTCTGTACATCTCCCTTCTTCTTAACAATTTGCACTAGAACACTTTTTGTCAATTCCACAGGCATCTTCTCAATCTCCAAGGTCTTGTTAAATAATTTAGTCAAAAACTCTACTACCGCCTCTCCGACACACTTCCATACCTCCACAGGTATGTCATCATGACGAACTGCCTTTCCCGTCTTCATCCTCTTCAAATGTTTCCTCACTTTGTCCTTACTAATCTCAGCTACTTCCTGATTTCAACAGTCACTTGTTTTACTCTACATTCTCTTTAATTTTTCTCATTCATCAGCTCTTCAAAGTACTCTTTCCATCTTCCCACCACACGCTTGGCACCTGTCAGTACATTTCCATCCCTAAACTTGATTACCCTAACCTGAAGAACATTCTTTTCATCTCTGTCCCTGTTGCTTGCAGACCCATACAAATCATTGTCTTCCTTTTTACTCTCCAACACAGCAAACAGGTCATACACCCTTTATTTGGCCTTTGCCATCTCTACCTTCACCATGCGCTGCATCTCCCTGTACTCCTGTCTACTTTCCTCAGTCCTCTCTGTCCCACTTCTTCTTAGCTAACTTCTTTCTCTGCATATGTTCCTGGACTTCATTGTTCCATCACCAAGTCTCCTTATCAACTTTCCTCCTTCCAGATGACACACCAAGTAACCTCCTTCCTGTCTCCCTAATCACATCAGCTGTAGCTGTCCAGTCATAGGGAGTACCTACTTGCCACCAAGTGTCTCTTTCAACTCCTCCCTGAAAAATACACAACACTCTTCTTTTTTTCCGTTTCCACCACTTGGTCCTCTGCTCTGTCTTTTTTCTCTTCACCTTCCTCACCATCATTTTCACCCTACAGAAACCCTTCTATGCTGTCCAACTACTTTGATCATCTTCTTACATCTACTTACATCATCATCATCATCATCATCATTCTTACATGTGTCTCCAATCATCCACACCAGATCGTCCTTACCTCACGCCTTTATAACCCGTTACATTCACTCAGTCAGCGTCGGATCATTATTGATGTCTACCCTAGGTGGTTCCTGCTCGTCCTGTAACTCCGTTCCTGCCGCCAACATCATCTCCACCACCCGCTGCACTACTTAAAAATATCCCTGCTCTCCTGCTTCTGCATCTGTCCATACCTTTCACTGAACACATCGTGACACTCATCATCTCTATTCCCTTCACAAGCATGTTCATTAAAATCTGCACCAATCATCACCCTCTCGACTCTCGGGATGTACTGCATCAAATCATCTAGTTCACTCCAAAATTTCTGCTTCTCTTCTTATTCAAATCCTACACGTGGGGCATAACCACTAACAACATTTATCATTATTCCTTCCAGTTCAAGCTTCAGGCTCATCAGCCTATCTGACACACTGTTTACTTTCAGAACATTCCTAGCAAATTCCTCCTTCAAGATAACTCCTGCTCCATTTCTCTTTCCATCTAGCCCATGGTAGAACAACTTGAACCCTTCTCCTAAACTTCTAGCCTTGCTAGCTTTCCACTTGGCCTCCTGAATATAGAATATGCACCTTCCTTCTCTGCATCAAGTCTACATGTTCTCTAGTTTTACCTTTCATAGTCCCAATATTCAGAGTCGCTACTCTTAATTTCACATTGTTTAATTTCCTCTTCTCACTCTGCCTACCAACATGCCTTCCTCCTCCTTCAACCAACAGTAATCCACCTTCCACCAGAACCCTGTGGGTCAACATCACCAGTGGTGGTCATTGTAAACGCGGGCCTCGACAGATCCGGTACGAAGTTCATGTTTGTGATTTAGATATTTGATTTGGCTTGGGTTTTACATCAAATGCCCTTCCTGACATAGACCTTTTGCGTTTTTCTGGACTTGGGACGGGCACAAGAAAAATCACTGGCTTGTAACCCTTTATGGTTGCATTGCACATTAGCAATTTAAGTAAATTTACATAATAACAAGACTTAATAAAATATACACACCTTCATAAAGGATATTACCACTTCTTACGTTATCTCTGTCAGGGTGTGTTCGTGTGTGTTTGTTTCGAGTGTGTGTGTATGTTTGTGGTTGTCTTACCTTGTCCTTACTTCTCCAACTGATCGCACTCAGCATAATCAGGGAGCAGCAGTTAAAAGGGGAGCACCTACCTGAAGCAGACACCAGTTCGGTCGCTTTGTTGGAGTGGTAACAAGCCACGCTCTAACTCTGAAACTCAATAATCTCCTTGAGGAAATATTCACTGCTCTGCTCTCCCTGCAGCAGCTGATCACCTTCCCAGATCTGTTGGCTGGTCGCTCTCCTTCCACCAGCAGCCGATCGCCCTCTCGGATTTGTTGGCCGGTTGTTTCCTCATTCCTCCAGAGCCTCTTCACCAGCTGATCACAGTCAGCTGCGTCTGCTCCCTCATGTGCCATCCTGCCACTTCTCTGCTGCGCTACACTGAGCTGAATCCAAACCTCACCCTGCCTGTCTACCCTCGATCATCCCCCAGAGACCTACGTATCCCAGACGGAAAACCATCCTGGTACTCTCTAAGGTTGTACACAACCCTTGACTCCCGTAGAGCAGAAAACACACATATCTCTCCAAGTAAGCATAATCCCATTTCTGCATCCTCTATTATTGACTACCTGTTCACCTTCCTCTCCTCTCACCTCACGGGGCTGCCTTTCCCCCCCGTGTTTGATCCGATGATTTTCCCCTTCGAGTTCTGCGAGTTGTTTCCCAGTTGTCCTCCCTGGCAAAGAAACAATAAATTATTACTTGCATTAAACCTCTGAGTTTGCTGGTCGTTTGTGTGTCTGCACTACAGTCCTGCTATTGGAATCATGAAAATCTCGGCTAAAATGTTGCCAAACAAGGCAGTGATACTTTTGCTAATATATTTTTTTTCTAAATGAGGGCATGATTGGATTCATGCCTATTTGTTTTGCTCTAATTATAGAAGTTAAAATATTGTAATTAGGCCCGAGCAGCGAAACGAACTACTGCTTGATGCTGACTACATGCCAAAAATATTCAACAGTTAGAACTCCTCTTCAGAAAGTCACAGATGGATGAAACCTTCTGTGGTGGATGTTAATCAGCTCCCTGACGATCCTAGCTGGTAAAATGTTGACATCACCTAAACCCCGCCCCCTCAGAACAGGAAGTGTAATGTTTTGCTGTGAAAGTTCCAGAATTTACACGGTAAGCAAATTTGCATAACAATGCTCCACAGCTGCTGGAAAATAGCCGGAGTACCTCTCTGTCAAGTACTGAGAGTTTCAAAAAAAGGTTATGGGTGTGGCAAAGTGAAGCGTCACGCCATGGCCATACGTTTGGCTCTAATTTCAAGAAAAATCATCCAATCTGGAACAGATTCAACATCATGGATATTAGTCTATACCCGGACAGTTGTGTATGCTATAATCTGGTGGGCGTGGCCTAATTAGTCCACAGCGCCTCCAAAATTCCTTAAAAACACCAGCCCCAAGTCATACTATATCTGAGCACAATGTCATTCAACACACATATGTAGTGCCTCACAACCTACGAAAAAAGTTTCTTGGAGCCATGGTCCAAACCAAGCAGGAAGTCGGCAATTTTGTATCAATCACTGCTATTTGTACAGGTCGTATTTGATCAAACTAGGACTTTTGAACTACAGACCTCAAAATAAGTGAAGACAGACTTAAGGCAATGGGGATCAAAAGTTTTCAAAATAATTTTTGCTGAGTTGTATCAGGTAGGCGTGGCTAGGCCCCAAACGTAGGCTTCTCAAGATGTTTTACAGTGAAAGGTCCATGTTCGGCTCCCTTTCATTAAACAACATTTTGCGGTGGTCTGTGACTGAAACAAGGTAAGGTAATTTCTTTTCCAGTGTTGACAGTTTTGGAAAGAGGGTGTGTCTATGGTTTCATGGCGAAGCTTGGCGTTACACCATACAGATACGTTTGGCTCTAATTTCCACATACATTGTCGGATGTGCACCAAATTTTATAACATTTATATTTGTCCAACCCCTCAGAGATATACATACATATATTTAGTGGGTGGGGCCTAATTCCTTCACAGCGTCCCCTAGAAGCATTTAAAAAAATCAGCATCAAAGGAACAGTGTATAATTTTCGGCCAGTAGGGGGCAGTGCATACCTAAATTATCACAAGCATGGGGTATCTGTGTCTTCGAGTAAGAAACTTAACAACTGAGGTCCAACTAGTGCTGTTTTCAAACGCTCAATTCCCTGAGAATTGTCTATTTTCAGCAACATGATGAGCACATCAGTCTCTCTTTCATTGCTTGGAACTAGCGAAGAGGTAAAAATGTATTTATGGCGAAACTTATTTTTGTGTTTTGAGGGGAAATCAATGTTTTAATAGCGGGCGTGTTCCGTGGGCTTTGTCCGTCCAGGCTATTGTAGAAGTAAAGCTGTCATCTAATATTGCTTTCCCCTGAAAAGAGAACGAAGGAGAAGAAGGTGCTTATTTGGCTCCTTTTACTTTATTAAATCTGCCAGTGGACAGTGACTGAAGAGAGGCTGCTTTAATTTCTTTGTCCAGAGTTTAGAGGTTTCGATAGAGGGTGTGGCTCTATCACCATGGCGGATCCTCATATCTTGAAATACGTTTGGCTCTAATTTCTAAACACATCATTTGATCTGCTCCAAATTCAAAAATATGGATATTAATCCGGCTCTTAACACATATGTACGGAAGTATTTGCCTCACAACTGTGCGCTGTGCAGGCCTAATACCTGCACAGCGCCACCTAGAATAAATAAAAACTCCTCATCAAGCGCTGTTTAAAGGTCAAATTATTCATTTCAGAACCTATGTAGCTTCTTAACACTCTTGAAAACATTTTTGAATAAAGGGGCCTATTCCCTCCTGAGGTAGGCAGTTATGGTTGGAAGCTGCTGTTCAAACCTCTTAAACACATTTTCATACAGATTTTATCATGAGGCTTGCTGTAAGTGTTGAGATGGCGTTTAGGTGGTGAAGCGTGAGTGTCGCAGTCGCAGCACAGGTCAGCGCAGCGCTAAGCTGCGAGGGCCGCTAGAGGCTTCTTGCAGCTTTAATTAATGTTTTAATTTTAACACGAAGGAACTCCTTTGCCTTCAAAAGGTTCCTGCAGTATAGAAAATTGTATTGAGTTTTTTCTCTGTTTTGCCATTAAGTTTTAAATTTTAGTATTGTGGCAATAATTAAGATTGACAAAGACCATTACAGGCCCACCAATGTCTCGTTTTCCTTTGTCACCAATATGCTGTTTGCACGCTAAGTTCTTAAACTAACATGCAAAGCTTTAAGAGAACAGCTGTAATAATAATACAAATAAAACATAAAAACTCCACAGAGGAAATCTATTTAAAAATCGGTTGACAGGCAAGTAACTGGTTGGGTTAGATTGCATTAAGTGGGTCAGAGTGCAAGGGGCTGGATACAAATGAATGTCATATTTATTAGATTTTCATTTGTGTAAAAACAAAATCATACCTATTCATTTGTAAACTTTTGTAATGCACTCTTGATTTGTGTAATAAACATTTTTATTTTTGTGGATTTCAGGTTTGATATTATGTTACAATATGTAATCAAACCTGGTATTTTTTCAATATAAATTTGATCCATAATAATATCACCTTTTATTGTATATACTATTTGCCCATATTTGGACACTTTCAGACCTCTAGATTTCTCTGTCACAAGTATAATGGTGCTATCCATCGTCTCATAATGACTGTGTGATCCTCAGGTCGGCCAACCTGGCACCAGAGCAGAACAGCCTCTCCCATGGCCCATTACAGTTGCATTAATGACCACACTGATGACCCAACCTCTGTGACAGGTTGTCCAAACTCTGCCTGTTTAAAACAACATTTTGCTCCCCTAGTAAAAGTTCACACTCACCGACACCTGAATACAAATAATTCTTCTTTTCCATGCCTTTGTGATGTTTGAGTGATTCACTTTCAAATTTATTTCATCCATCCATCCATTTTCTGAACCACTTAGTCCTCCAGGGGTCGCGGGGGGGCTGGTGCCTATCTCCGGCTGTCCACGGGCGACTGGCAGGTTACACCCTGGACAGGTCGCCAGTCCATCACATGGTGACAGACACATAGAGACAGAAAGGACAAACAACCATGCACGCACACACCCACACCTAAGGACAATTTAGAGTGATCAATTAACCTCACAGTCATGTTTTTGGACTGTGGGAGGAAGCCGGAGTACCCGGAGGGAACCCACACATGCACAGGGAAAACATGCAAACTCCATGCAGAAAGGCCCTGGGCCGGGATACAAACCCGGTCCAGTGCAACAGTGCTAACTACTGTGCCAACATGCAGCCCCCAAATGTATTCTTTTTTTTTTTAAATACAAACATATTTTTGCTAGTATGTTGTTTTTTACAATATGATGACAATGGTAAAGTTATTCTGGTATTGAAAACATCAAATAGAAAGGGAAATGTACTGGTAGTATGTAGTAATGTTTCATGTAATACTAGAGTGACAGTTTAACAATTTATCTCAAATTCCCCCTGGAATTACCCATAGGACTATTACATTTGATTTGATTAACTCATGGGTGATGGCACATCCAATTTAAATTAATTAGATTTCAAACATGAAGGTTAGGATACATGTTACACTTGAATTCAGGTCTCACGGTAACTAATGCTGAATGAGGCAAAATCAGAGAATATAGATAACTTAATGCATCTCATTGCATAAGAAAATTTTGAAGCAAATTTAAAGATAAAAGTTGAGAAAGACTAGCTTTTTGCATTTGGTGAACCAGTACAATCCAGAAAAAAATGGTAGTCGTTCAAAAAGTCAGCATGGAGAACTACAAGGCAGAGAAGATGGCTAAATCCTACTCACAACAAAGCGCATTTAATGTTTACAAATGAGTAAAGTTCTATATATATTTTTAGTCATGTCTTTTTCTCAGAGCATATGGCTTTAAAGGTCCTATGTCATGCAAAATCAAATTTTTTGGGCTTTCAGCCATATTGTTGTGCAATTTTCTCCTAAAAAAAGCCAGTCAGTGCGGTTTTGGGCTTAATTCACGCATTTCTCAGTAATCCTCCTCAATCCTGCACTGAGCAGCTGCACCACTCTCTGCTGGAAAATGACTAACTCATGACATGGTGACGTATTTATCGTAAGCTGTCAAACTAGGAAATGCTAGAGGCATCTCCGCCGCCCCTGCAAATTAAACACACACACACACATTTTTATTTTTACAGGTGCGAGCTGCTTTGGACTCTCGCCGCTCACTCCACTGTTTTTGTAGTATTTTACTTTCTAAAATGTATAGGTGAAAATGCTCATTTGGCTGTGAGAATAACAGGACTTTATTCAACATCCCTAAAGAACAGCCAGATCTACAAAAAAAATTGCTAGAATTTCTCTCTGAAATCCTGCATCTAATCAGCTACAACATGTTTGTATGTGACCATTTTTTCACAGAACTCCGGCCAGAACCAAAGCAGACTGTGAGAGATTAACTCTTGCAGCCGGATCAATTCAAACAATAAAGACGCCTGATAAAGTGGCCAGAGCAGTACGAAAAAGCGATATACATGCTAATGCTAATGTGTGTTAGCCATTTATGAAGCTGCTTAAGTGAACTTATAAGGCACAACACACCTAGGCCGCACTGCAAACAGCCGTGACTTATAAAATATCCACCCGGTTCTCAACCTCATGCTCACAAGTGAGAACATTTTAAAATACACTAGAAAGATATGCTGGCCTCAGCACTCACTCACTGGACTCGGTTCCAGTGGTTTGGGCTCCGTCTGCACTCTGCTATCGATAGGAACCTTGTAGCTTTAGCTGCTGAAATCAGCTTTACTGACCCCTTGTTTACACAGAAAATAAACCAAGGATCTGAGCCATTAATATAATAAAGCTTCATAAAATGTTACAAATATAAAGAGTTTTACAATACGTCTTTAGTTTAAATTACAGAAATATTTTTTAAAAGTATTGCTATAATTTGGCTTACAACATTAGCTGTTGCCATAGTGAAACTGAGCGCCTTACTTCTGGGTCAAAAAAGCACTCCAGAATGTGAGTAATATTTCAGGGTAAATTATTACTATACAACGGCAACAGTAACATTTTATCAAAATGTGCGTATCCCAGATGTTGAGCTGTAAAATAGCATTATATAGGACAATAACTCTTGCCAATTAAGCAATGTGATAGGCATCAACTCCCTTGCGACATAGTAGAACTAGTTAGTTACATATTTTGAGAAAGTAATCAGACAATAAGTAGATTTTTTATATTATTTTGTTGTCAATTAAGAAAGGCTGAATATATTGGTGGGGGGTATAAAAACAGGTGCACATGTCACTTAAGTTTCTATCGGGGCTGCACAATACACATTGAATGTTAAAATGCTATATATTATCAGTATGACTGTCTGAAATACTCAAATTTGTATACCGAAGGACTGTTTAGCATACAATATTTGTGTCACAGTGGACCTTTTTGAGTCGTATTGTTCTGGGAAAGAAAAGGGTATAAGTGCAACAATTAAAATTTACAAAAAGTAGGAATCTTAAAAGAAACACAGTTTTGATAATACTTCCATCCTTCATGGGTTAAAAGAAGATGAGTCTAAATACCGTTGGGTGCATGACTTAAAGAGTAACTGAACGCCATGAAAAAGCATTATCTCGCCCCCAGACAACATTTAAAAATTCTACCAAAGTAGGCAGGGCCAGGAGGCATGGTCAAGTGTGGAGCATCAGCGCGAGGGACGCGGGGGTGTGGTCTGGAAGACAGTCACGGCTGAACCCAGTCGAACTCATATCTTATGGGGCCGCTGAGCTCCATAAAGCCAAGATTTCTACCTCTGGTAAAGGGAGAAATCATGAGGTATCTTTTCTGCCGTCCACCGGAGGTAAAGGGGAGCTTTATGGAGCTCAGCGGCCAAACACCGTATCATTTTGAGCCGTTGGTTCAGGGCGCTGAGTCAGCGCTGCCTGAAGCTGCCAAGCATGTGTAGTAGCAAACAAGAGGAAAGTGTCAAAAAATGCCGAAAGATTGCATTGGTAAAGAGCTATTTATAAAGTTTATGAGAAAAAAAAAGTTGCTTTGGGGTTTAGTTAATCTTTAGGAGCAATTCATGACATAAGTGAAGATCGGCAAGATTGCTTCATTTATCCATATTTTTATTTTTGTGGACAATCGAGACATTCTGACACTTTCACAATCATGTGATTCTGACACTTTCACAATCACATTACTGTATGTATGGACAGTTGTGACATTTTATCATTCTTATATATCACACATTATATATATATTTTTTTAAAATATTTTTTTATCCCACGATTTTTTCCCCATTATTATCACCCCAGTGTTCCTACCTAAGTACAGTCCTGGGCATTGCCTTCCCTCTGCTGACCGTAGGAGGGCCCTGCACTGAGCTCAAGCCTCCTTCCTACTTGAGGAGTGAACAGGCCCATTTTGTCACCCGAGGGGGTGGGGTTCCCCCAGCTGGACGTAGCGTGTGGAAGGATCACACTATTCCAGCTGGATCCTCTCCAACCCCTCAGGCGCCTCGGTCAGCCAGGAGGGGGCAGTATATAGCCCAGAACTGATACATGTTTTTGTGGGAGTAGCTCACATTAACTACTCAAGGGAACACGGGGAGAACATGCAAACTCCACACAGAAAGGCCCTTTTGCCAACCCCACCCAGGGTGTGGGTGCTGATGATATGGAGGATCAAACACACCCTCAGCACCCACAGCGTCCCCGGCAGGAATCGAACCCAGGACCTTCTAGCTGTGAGGTGAGCTGTGCTACCAGCTGCACCACCGTGCTCCCCTCACACATTATATTTTTGAAGTATAAGTCAATATGGATTTTGAATTTACAGTTAAGGTGTGGTTGAGCTTTTATCAATGTTTGCATTTAATCACATATTTGAATTAAAGATGATCCATCTTGTCATTGAAGGTGGTTCGCTTGGCCGTGTGTTTGCCAGGAATAAGCTAGTTGCCCAGGATGGGGGATGCTGGTAGAGTATTTTTTTTCTTTTTTCCTGTTTAAAACCACCTGACACGTTTTTCATATTTACACAATAAATCGCCACTTGCATAATATTGACTTTATTTCACAGGCTGTGAGCGGAAAAATCCACTGCAATTCTGGCTCGAATTTCCCCTACTCTCCTACTGATGTAGGACTGACGTCCATTGACACTGGTTGCGCATTCTCCACAGCTTAAAAACAGAAGGAAGATGGGTGCAGCTGACTCAAATGTAGAAATGGATTCTCTTGCAACTGGCAAACAACCAAGCACCACTCAAAGCCCACTGGAACTAAGAAGGAGAAGGTTTTATCAGCGGCCTCTTGTGAGTCAAAGCAAAATATGATGAAAATCTAATATATATCGAATGCGCGATTGACAAATGCAGGCTGCTTTAGCTTGATCTGGGACAGAAAACAGATACTGAAATGGCTCATTTCATAGCGACCAGATAAAAAATATAATAGGTCTTGTTTAAAGCTTGAAATGAAAATGACTTGACCTCATCAATGACTCGAGAGACCTAAGAATTAGCTGTAGCAATGCAACAGCTGCTGTGTACCACTGAAAGTGTAGAGACCGGACATTTTACGAACCAAGCACTGGGTTCATTAGAATTATGTCATATTTGACTTACAGTCCAACCTGTAAGCAGAGATACTACTTTGGCAGGTAATGGTATCGTTTGTGTAGTAACATGGCTGCATCTTATTCTGTTCCCCTTTGGAACCTCTGTTCCCCCTGCCAAATCTGTGTCCACAAAGTATATGGAGGCGTTTCTGCCCAATGGAATCAAAGGAAAATTTCACTTACTTTGTCGCTCAACATGGTGCTTTTTTTTTTCCATAATACCGCTATATGTCACCCATCACGGAAACCAGTGACATAGGTCAGCAGCATAACTTTGCACAACATGAGAAAATGTTTGTTTCTTTTCAAAAATGGCGATTTTCCCTTTTTTGCGCAATCTCTTAGTTGAAGTCACGAAGAAGGTTGTTTGAGGTGGTAGTATTAGAATATTTAAAAGCAAACATTTTGCGGTTGAAATTGGCTTGTTTATCAGAGCTTCTAGGATTCAGTAAGGGGAGTCTGTGGGTAGACAGGCTTTTGTTTCTTTTGTTAACGTACTCGCCTTCAAAAGCTACTTAAGATTGTCACAGAGGAGCTGAACCATACTTCTTCGACAAGCCAGACGCTTATAAAAAAGCACTGACTGATGAGCGATGAGCAGTTTGTAAAACCAGATTCAAAGCACTGTGGAACCGAAAAAGCTCTGCCTTAGCTGTGTGCTGAGGGCAACTATTCAAGTGACCAATCAAAATGCCTCCTCCGCTTACATGATTCCAAGATGGCGGCCCTCTGTCTTCACGTTGGAAAAATGAAAAAATAATAATAATATTTTTTCTATGATGGCACAATTTCCTGACCTTTTTGATCCCCCTTGTGCTTTACAGTTTTACAGTGGGTATGGCTTATCTAACTGAAATGCAAACGAGAACTTCTCCCAGTGGGAGAAAGAGGTGAGATCTGCACAAACTGTAAAATCTTTAGAGTTTTATTTTCACCCTTTGATAATTTTTGAGCATCTACCTTCAAATGGCCACAATGTTTCCAAATATGATCAGATTTCCATATGGTACACATTGTTGTAAAGCTTGAAGACTACAGTTTCAGAAACTGTTAATCACTTAAAATGCCCCAGAACCTACCTGTGCCATTACTTTTCCTGGCTGGTCATATGTGCGCAGTGATCCGACAGTATGTCACTGTGAAGAGTTTTTTTGTGTGTGTGTGTGTGTGTGAATAGTTTGTCCTGTGATGGTTGCTGCAGTCAACCGCAGTGCCGGCTGTGTTGCGCATAAGTTTTGTTTCCTCATTCTGCCCTATGCTCATTCAACTCAATTAGATTTTGGTGCCCTTAGAGAGCCCAAACTGGGGCGACTGTTGATGCAAAATGACGTGTTCTCCCATATGGACATCTTTCGTGCATGGGACTATATGATGGAATGTGATGTTTTGTTGAACTGACCACGGTGAGACTGGGGTTAGTTGCCAGGTCAGTATGATCTGCTAGCCTTTGGCAAAAACATCCAGCTAACAAATGGTTTCTCAGACACATGTTCATGTGTGGATCAGACTGTATATAAGAATGTGCATTGGGAAAGTAAAGAGTGAGTTTTCTTTCTGTTTAAAAAAAAAAAGGTTTGCTTTAATTAATGTGTACAAAAGTTACAGTGAAGGCACACGTTTCTAACAACAACAATGTGAACTGAATAGTGATAAAGACTACAACTCTTCATATTTTGTGAAGCAGCCACACACAAGAGGACACACAAACGTACACGCTTAATATTTTATCATTGGCATTTAAATAAATCCCTGTATGTGGATTCACATGTTTCTGAAATATGTTTTCTGTCATTTTTTTTAGAGAAACACGATAACTTATAAACATCTTGGATCGCTCTTCTATGTTCTAGAATTATAAAATTTACAGAAAGTGTCAAATATGTATTTTATTTTGGCTTCTTTGCTTCATCTCCAATTATCCTGAATCTCTAAACCTCTGCGATGCCCCTCTTTGATCTCTAAGTTGTTATGATATGCGGCCCTGCTGTATGTTGACTGGAGATGACTGATGATCTTTCTGAATGAGTAATACAATCAGAGCCAAGAGGCGTCTAAGTAGGGGAGAGGGAGGAATAGATCAGCTGGAGATAGGCGAGTGATTCTGGGTGTCTTAATTTAGTGAGCCATAATTAAAAGTCTGTTTGCCAGGTTTTTGCTCTCCCTCCTCTACAGCCCGTCCTCCCCATGACAATTAAAGATTTAATCACCATCTGCAAAAAGGGACCTGGGAACTATGTCTGACCCAAAACACAAACAGAGCTTGATGATGCTCAGTAGGAACAATATTTGGAACTTGGACATTGATTAATTGCTTCTTACTTTCATTTCAGTATAAATTTATTGGCTCTACTACTGTTACAACAACTGAAATTGCATTTTTTTTTTTCATTTTAATTTGATTATGTCTATAACTTGGAGACAGGTCCAAATGTTTATTTAAGGTTCTTCACCGATCTGGGGCGGAATGATCGGAGGTCAAAAACCCACCACGCCACTGTCCCTCTCTAACACCTCAAGATGCCTGCACACGTACTGGACCACACCTCCCTCCCAAGCTTCAATTCACTCAATCAATCAATCAATCAATCAAGCTTTATTTACAAAGCGCTTTTCAAACAAAGTTACTCAAAGTGCTTTACAGATTTAAAATAATGCCACAAAACCCCCCCTTCAAAAATAAATTCATCAATACACACACACACACACACACACACTTAAAAGCTACAAAAACAGCAGGCTGAGTACAGATGAGCCAGGAAACGCCATTATGGGAGCAATCTGCATGGGCAGCCGCAGATCAACAGCAGCAGCCAAGGCACTGACCCAGGGGGCCCAGAGGAGGGAGGAATGGTACCCCACCTCCACCCAAGCGCTACCCAGGTGGCACCCAGGCAGCCACAGCCGACCACCGCCCCCGATGCAGGGGGCCCCAAGAGAGGAAACACTTGCAAGAAAGATTAAAATGAGTTAAAATATAAAGTTTATAAAATATAAAGTGTATAAAGTATAAATGATAAGATAGAATCAAGATCAAAATGCAAAGCAGATTAATAAAAGGTTGAAAGCTAAACTAAAAATTTAATCAGGTAAAACATGCTGAGCAGTTAAAAATATAATAATAAATAATAATTAGTTAAAGGCTATGCTAAAAAGGTGTGTCTTGAACCTGCTCTTAAAAACGTGAATGTTCTTTGCGGCCCTGAGATCCTCTGGCAGCCTGTTCCAGAGGTGAGGGCCATAATAATGGAAGGACGCCTCACCATGAGTCCATGTCCTGACTTTGGGAGTGATAACGAGACGGCTGCTAGAGGAGCGCAGAGACAGGGAAAGTTCATATGGTAAAAGCATTTCTGACAGCCAAGACCCTTAAGAGACTTAAAAACCATTAAAAGAACCTTAAAATCGATCCTAAACATACGGGGAGCCAATGCAGTGATTCTAAGACCGGTGTAATGTGCTCCCGCCTCCTGGTCTTCACCAGAACACGAGCTGCTGAATTCTGTAAAAGCTGTAAACTTGATGTAGTCTTTTTGGGAAGACCAGAAAGCAGGTCATTACAATAATAAATTCTACTGGTGATAAAAGCATGCATTAGCGTCTCCGTATTGGCCCGAGAGAGAATGGGGCGGACTCTGGCGATGTTCTTTAGGTGATAAAAACCTATTTTGGTTATGTATTTAATGTGAGGGATAAAAGTCAGCTCAGAGTCAAAAATCACACCCAGGTCCTTTACTTGTAAAGAAGGATTAAAAGACAATGATTGTAGTTTTGGTAAAAGTTTCTCTCTTTGAGCCTCAGGACCGATGACTAAAACCTCAGTTTTGTCCTGGTTGAGCTGGAGAAAGTTTTCTGCCATCCAGAAAAAAAAAGTCTAAAATGCAATTAAAAAGTGCGTCCATTGGCCGTGTGTCATCAGGAGACATGGAGATGTACAACTGTGTATCGTCGGCATAACTGTGAAAGTTAACCTTGGATTAACATGTCCCTTTGGTCACATTATTTTCATTCTTTTCTAGGGGTACCATCATTTTTGTCCAGGCCTGTTTCATGCATTTATTTTTTAAATAATTCCGTTGAAGCATGGATGAAAAGCAATGTCTGACTTTCATTGGTCAACATTTATATAATTTTTATTTATTATTACTTTTGTCAGATTAAAGTTATTTCTGTGACCATTATGAGTTTTACTTTGATTTAATGAAGGTTACCAACAATTTTGTCCAAGTCTGTATACAGGTTAAAAAGCACTGGGCCCAAAACTGAACCCCGGGGGCACACCACAAGTGATCTTATATACCTTTTAGGAGCAGGTATCTAAACTTACCATAAAAGTCCTGTCTGTGAGGTAGGATGTAAACCATTTGTGAACAGCACCAAAGAGGCCAATCTGTTTTAAACGAGTTAAAAGAATAGTGTGGTCTACTGTATCAAAGGCAGCGCTTAGATCCATGAGAACCAACACTGTCGCCTTTTTAGCATCATAGTTTAATCTAAAATCATTTAAGATCTTTTAAAGAGCCGTCTCGGTGCTGTGGTTCATCCTAAAACCAGACTGAAATTTCTCTAGGACATTATGAGCGTTAATAAAATCATTGAGTTAAATAAAAACAAGTTTTTTGAAAACTTTGCTTAAAAATGGTAAGTTAGATACTGGTCGGTAGTTGTTTAAATAATTAAAATCTAAATTGCTCTTCTTCAGCAGGGGCCTCACTACCGCCGCTTTAAATGCGGCAGGAAAAACCCCCTTCTGAAGGGAGCAATTCATAGAGTTTAAAATCTTGTCTTTAAAAGAACCATAAAATTGCTTAAAAAACCTGGTAGGAATCAGGTCCAAAACGCTTGTGGTGGGCCTCACTGAGGAGAAAACTTTATCAAGGGTCCCAGCATCCACCAGGTCAAAACTGTCCAGTGTTTCCTCTGGTGAAGGCAGACACTCAGATCTGTGTAAAACCATGTTAGTTTGAGAGGATAAATATTACATCTGATGGTGTCTACCTTCCGTCTGAAGTGGTCTGCAAACTCCTCACAGAGAGTGTTTGAGGGGGTTTTCTGAAAAGTATTAGAGGTATGGTTAAGAATATTTTCAATGGTCGAGAACAGAATTTTGGGGTTATTTTTATGTTCTGAGATGATTCTGGAAAAGTATGTATTTCTGGAATTTCTTAAAGCGTTATTGTATAATTTGAGATGTTCTATGTATATCTGATGATTTATTGTGATTTTATTTTTCCTCCATTTCCTTTCTGCTACCCTGCAGCTCCTCTTTAATTTTTTTAAGAACTTCATTTCTCCATGGTACTATACGTTTTGAATGCAAGTTTAAAACTTTAAATGGAGCCAGCAGGTCGAGAGCAGATTTAAGCCTACAGTTAAAATCATTTACAATAAAATCAAAGGGGGCAGGTAAAGGTACAGGAGGGAACTTTTTAAAAACTTCAAGAAAACCTGCAGCCACTTCACAGGTTAGATGACGCTTCCTGACAGTTCTCACCGAGGACTCTGGTAGAAAGGAACTCGTGATTTTAAAATACACACAGTAGTGGTCAGAAATGGCCAAGTCAACAACAGAGGACACACTGGTGGACAGGCAGTACGTGATGACCAAGTCCAGGGTGTGTCCTCTGTTGTGTGTTGGCTGCATGACATGTTGGCTAAAATCCATATAATTTAAAATATTTAAAAAATCTGTTGGTAAAGGATCTAAAAGGTTATATATATGTAGATTAAAATTACCAGCTAAAATGATCCTTTCATAAGAGTTGTGTAAAATTGATAAAAACTCTGAAAATTCTGGAATAAAAAGTGCATTATTTTTTAGAGGCCTATAAACTGTGACACATAAAATCTGAGGAGTGCTAAAAACAGAGGCAGTGTATTCAAAAGTGGTAAAATTATTAAATAAAACAGGTTTGGCGGAAAGAGTTGATGAACTCATAAAAGCAGTTCTGCCTCCCCTCTGGCTACTCCTCGTTGAATAAGAAAAGTTAAAATTAGGTGGAGAGGCCTCTGTAAGAACAGCAGAGGCATCTGCACTCAGCCATGTCTCTGTTAAAAATAAACACTGAAGATTATTATCTAAAATCAAGTCATTTATTATAAAAGTTTTATTCAGCAGAGAGTGAAAATTTAAAAGAGCCATATTAATAGTGGTTGGTGATGGAGTGACCTTATGACTGACTGTTGGTGGGATTTTTAGTCACTGTTTAAGATTATTTAAGTTGCATTTTTTTAGTTTATGATTATTTGTTTTCTCTCTGCTGAAAATAACAGGTATGAATGAAGTAGGGTCACTGCTGCAGTAAGCCTATTCCATTACCCTCTATTGACTATAACAACTCAGCCTGGATACTAACCACTCATCTCCCTGCAGAGATAACCGTGAAGCCTGCGTACCGGTCCTCCACCAACAGATCTCAAGCAACTCCCCTCTATCCAATAAATAGTCAACTGCTCATCTGTTTTTGTGAGTTAAAAATCTGAGTCAGAACATGACAGTCTCACTTGTGCACACTTTTACACCTCTTCTCACAGTTTTTCTCTAGGAATAAAGACTTTCTGATGGC
Organism: Apricaphanius iberus; assembly: GCA_028564705.1. Taxonomy (NCBI): domain Eukaryota; kingdom Metazoa; phylum Chordata; class Actinopteri; order Cyprinodontiformes; family Aphaniidae; genus Apricaphanius; species Apricaphanius iberus. Next base: position 4,031,029 of record JAPXFQ010000710.1, on the reverse strand, counting down.
CGCTCTAAAGTATTGCTTTTATTGTCATAAGATCACCTTGTAACTTATTTAGCTGTATGCATAGGATCTGTGTCTATTTGGAAGATCCAATCGTGACCAAGCTTTAATTTTCTGGTTGGTGTCTCCAGATGTTGCTTCAATATTTTTTCATAGCTTTCTATATCATTCTATATATTGTACAAAACGTAGCTGTCCCTCCCTCCCCTACACTTCACTGTAGGGATCTGGATGTTGCGCTCACATGCTTCCCCCTTTTTCTTTCAAATATGACAATACTTGTTATGGCAAATAACCTACTGTTATAGTTTTAGGGCTTTTCACTGGACACATTTTCAAACATTGTGGCCTTGGGACTCGAAGTGCCCTTTTCAAAACCTTAGTTTTTTGTTTTCTTTTTTTTTCTGGAGTTATGACTACTTCTTCTCAGATCGTCCTATCAACTTATCTCATTAAAATAAATATACTTTGGACCAAACAAGGAAATAGGGCAATTAGATGTGGTTTACTAAACATAAGATCCCTCTCCTCAAATACTTTATTATTAAATTACTTTGTGATTAAATTCATCTTTTGTCAGAAACCTGGCTGCAGCAGGAGGATTTTGCAATTACAAATGAGTCAACTCCTTCCAATTATCTAAATTTTCCCATTCCTAGAAGTACTGGGCGAAGAGGAGTTGCAACCATCTTTCATTCAGATTCATTCAGATGCTTCATTGCTGCCAGCATCTGTTTTCAAAATGTGTGAAATTCTAGGCCGACTGGAAAAATCCAACGTGAAAAGGCAGTTGTTGCCACCTAGAGTTGTGGTGGCAAACACACTTCTTTCAATGATTCGATTTTCTGAGTGATAAAGGGATAAAGGCTCCAATTCTGGTTAAGCTATTGGACTGATTATTACCAAAAGCTTGATTTCGATGTGCATGTAAACATACTGGCTGTAAAATGTTGTATTATCATGTGTCTGACAACTGCAACCACTAAAAACATATTTTAAAATCTTCTGTATGAGATTAATGCTAGTATATCTGCTAGCATACTGGTACATAAGGCAAAAACACCAGAGAAAAATACTCTTAGTAGGACAGTAGCTTGGCTTAGAGTAGAGAAGAAAAAATAAGGGAAACTCTTAAAAGGTTAAAAAAAATCAATGAGTCATTATAGGAAAAGGAAGAAAATGTTTATGTATGTGTGTATTTCTCATCATCAACAGTTTAAGGAAATCAATAGGCACGTTCAATATTTGCTCACACCTCATATTTTTGTGCTTTAATCCTAGGACAAGCCAAATCCCACTGTAAAAGAAGACTTTATCTCAGACTTACCTCAGAGAGTAATTAAGTCACAAAGTGGAAGTGTCTGGAGCTATCTGTTGAGAGACCATTGGCAGGAAAACTTTCAGACGATGACATATCATGAATTACAAGTCAGTCTTATTCCTTGCCAAGTCTTATCGGGTTCAGGGACCTGTTCTAAGGGGGAGCTTGAGTTTCGTGTATCAGACCAGTGCTTAATGGAATTGATGGCTCTGTATCAACTTTAGCCTAGCAGAGGAATGTAGATTACAGTAGGCTAGAGTCTGGGGAGCTGGGCCAAAAAATTAACATTAAAAAAATAAACTAACTGAGCTTTAGGGAAGCTGCTGATATGAGGTTTTAAATAAATTTCTCAGTTGTTTATTTTTCACAATTGGAAAAAAAATAATAACTTAGAGTTGTTTAGAATTCTGACGTCAGAAGAAAGACCTTAACCATACACATGGATGAAGAATATGCATGATGAAAAATAAAGACATGATGCAGCTGTATGCTGGGAGAGTAGAGTAAAAGGAAGAGAGATAAAGAGGATTCAGTTAAAAAGGATGCAGTTTCCTGGCATGACGGGTAACATCACTTATAGCTGAGTGTCCAGAGCAGGGGAGGGGCAGACGTAATCTGGTAACAAGAAGCAAATTGTACCCCTGATAAGCCTTGCATAAAGCTCTCATAAATGTTTGATTTTGTTTACTGCGCAACATGGTATGAAAAACAAGTCTCATTACACAGAAATAGCTTAGCCTGTGCTGAGGGCTTTAAGATAGGCTTCCGGAGACACATTCCTGACAGAAGAAAGAAGAAGCCACCGAGAAGTACAAATAAGAAAAATAGGGGGGATTTATACTTGAGGACCATGCTTTGTCTAAAAGTGACAAAACAAGTCTACATGGAGTAGCATGTTTGGTATAAACTGGTAAAGCAGGACAGTTTTAATTGTCTAATTCTTTTTTCAATGCAGCCACCGTCTCCTACAGCAGAATTTTAACCAGATCAAAGCCGTAGCTGTGAGGTATCATCTTCCTGACAGTTAAGGGAAAAGATGACTTGCAAAGTGTATGTCATCAGATTTTTCTTGAATGAAAGGATGCCAAATAGTCAGACCAGAGCAAAGTCAAATCTAGGGCAAGGATTGTCTTTACAAAACTCCTGAGGCGTTATGGGATTTTGCAAGGCAAGAAAGTATTTAGCAGGAAGTTGGATTAATTATACATCACAGAATAAATATTTCATTTTCTGTCACAGTTGATCCATCTAGAATAGAAATAAGCCTTTACTTTCTTTATTTTGGTTCAACAAAATGTATATTTCTTTGTGGTTCTTGGAAGTAAGTTATATTTTTATCAATGTTTTTTTTCATTAAAAATATATATATCCCCAGACCCTTTTAACATTGTGGTGCATGATAAGACACTTCAGTAAAAAAGTGAATTCAGAAACATTTATATCTAAAACAATTAGGTCAACTGGAAAGGACATAAAGAACTAAACAAGCTATCTTATTTTTGTTTGAAATACTAAAATAAATATAATTTAGTATTTTTACAATTATATTTAATTTTGAATGATTTTGTCATCCCCTTGTTTAGAAAGCAATATGTGATTTCTTTAAGTGGGGGAAACATAATAATAATGGGTCAGTTTGTATTGATTTCGACACTATTGAGTATCTTTGAGTAATACATTTGTTTTTGTATCAATTAATATCCATGATCTTAATAACATAACAATGAGCTTCAACTAAACAAAGACTATAGTATTGGAAAATGGAACAACCAAAACTAATAAGAAACTCATGATAAATGGTATATAAACTAAAAAAGTGACTGATGTGAAAATGTATGGTGTAATGTTTGATTTAAAATGTTATATAACTATATTAGTTCTAAAATATCCAAATAATTTTTATTACTTTAAAAAGTCAAACATTAAATCAGTCACAATTATAAATGTTGTAATTCTTCACACTCCCATTAATGACCTACTGTGCTGAAGTGTGCGGGAACACATACAAGACAACGATGAACTCAGTCCATCTTCAAAACCAAAGCCATAAGAATATTCACACGGTCATCTTACACAGAACCAACCCTTTGTGTTCATAAAATTAAAATTATTTACATTTTGAGACCTTGTTGATTTCAGAATACTTCAAATTATGTTTTTTAAAAAAATCAATTACCGGAAACTACCCAAAAGCTTTTCCAATGCACAAAATGTTTTTAAGCCAACTGTGAGAATAAAAGCAAAACTTAGCAGTATTTTTATAAGAGGGTACTGATTATGGAATAGCTGCAGTGATGAGATGAAACATTGTCAAATAATTGGTACATTTAAAGAACACATAAAATAAGATATAATTTAAAGACACTAAGACATTATTTGATTGATTATGAGCTATGCATGCAGTTTATCATGCATTATCATGTAACCATTTCTATGAGCAACATACTTTATTTTCTGTTGAACTGCTGTAAATGTTCTGCATTTATTTTAAATTAGGTTTATATATATAAAACCATACCAAAATAAAGTTTGAATTAGCTAAATTGCTATTTTAACCATCTCCTATTTTCCTCCCAAATTGTTGGGCTGCTAGTCTGGTTGTGTCATTTTTGTGTCCTTAGTTATTGATTTTTCTTGCCTCTTTTGAATTCTCCATGTTTTTTTGTTTTTTTTTTAATCTTTTCATTACATATAAGATACTGAGCCAGATGTTTTTGGTCATTGAGACATGGTTTCTTGAAATTAAACAAGTATTTAGAATAACTGGCACAATAATGTATAACATTGGAAGTCGTACCCTGTTTGTATTCTCTTTTTTTAATAATTGAAACACTGGTAATTTGACATTTAAAGCAAAGGATTAAAAAAAAAAATGTTTATGGTTGTTTCGCAATTTCTGTGTTATTGTGTTTCAGTATTAATTTGTGATCTCCTGAGAGATACATTTTGGATTCCATATTGACAAATACATAATATTAATTACACAAGTATTTAAAAACTTCAGATTAATTCATTTTAAACTGCAACCTTGGTTTTAGCTTTTACAGACATTTTTACTGTTTTTTTAGTTTAAATCAGTGTTTGTGGTCAGGTCGATTAGACCAAGTAGTAGAGCTGAAACCACAAGCTGTGATCTTACTAACCTTTTCATCAAAACCAGTCAGGGTGCACATGGTGTGGTCTATGGTTTTCTGCTGATATTTCTAACTGTTAAAGGCATTATGTATCACGCAGGTACTATAGGAACCTGATTATCTAGAGCAAAATTAACATTCACTATTTAATTTTTACTATTAAATTGGAATTTATTACTAAATAAACAAAGTTGAGAATATTTGTAAGCTACTTTCCTTCAAACTCTGTCGTTGATCCCATTTGAACACACACATAGTCATCAACAAATCACTTTAGGTAACTTTGACACATTTGATTGAAAAACTCTACATAATGTAAAGCAGAATACATATAGGTAATCTGACTTCAATTGTGAGAAATTACATTTAAACAAATGTTTTATATATACTTTTGGAATTCTGGCATAGAGGCAACAATTTATGTGATCTTTATATACATTTTACTATTACTATTATTTCAGTCATTAAACATAAACAATATTTGGTTAGGTTTAGACACCAACTACTTAGCAACATTTTCTTCAAACGCCATTAAAAGACAACAATGGCTTCTTCTTTAAACAATTTAAAATAGTGGATGAAAACTGAAAAGGGTTCTATTGATGTTGTGAAAGGCTTGATAAAATGGGCTTACTAAGTGTGTGTGTGTTATAGCCTACAGATAGTTAGCATGGGGTTAAACAATCTAATTTTCAGCATTTGTTTTGTCATGGAAAAACAAAATAAAGATTGGCCAAGCTAAAACAGCAATAACATTTTAGTGTTCAGCATTCGGATCTTCACAAAAAATTAGCTAGTGCCTAAAATATTTTCTACATGTTTTACATGTTTCCCATATAGAGTGACTGATTCCACAAACGCTCACTTCAAATTACGTTATTAAATAACAATTTGGAATATGCTGATAGTTACTATAACTAGTAATTAGTAACTGATTGAGAAATGGTTTCTGTGTATTTTAGCTCAGCGTTTGATCAGGTGTTTTGTAAGTGACTCTATGCCTTTTAACTCCGTCGTAGTTGGTATATGTTTATTTGTTCACAATGCATTTTCCAAGCTTATTATTGGATTCAAGAGAATAGGCTACCTTTATTTACTAAAACACCACTGCTTGTGTGCTCTGATTATTTTTCACTCAGGAAGTTCTTCCATAGTGCAACTTCAAGCTACTTTCTCTGAACTAAAGCGTGTTGGGGAGGCCCATCTTCACAGCTGGAGTTTTGCTTTGACTATACAGAGTTGGCGCTTTGATTTTTTAAATGTTTTTTTTTACTCCTTTCTCATTTATTGTTTCTGGCGTACGCTTGAAACATGTAGGCACAATTCTGCAAATAATATCTGCAGGGGCTTGGACCTAACACACCTGCCAATCAGACTGGGTGAGAGAAGCGCAGAGGATTGAGGAAATGCATGACAGTCATGAATCATTTAGATGTTAAAACTCAAGGTTTCACAAATGTATTACAAATAAGATTTCTAAATGGTAAACATTCCCAGCATTAGCAAACGTGTGTATTTTTTTCTATCTGTGCTTGTTAATGTCAAGGTTAAAAACTGTTAATCAAAAAAAAAACAAAAAAAAACAAAACAGACTGTGTAAGTGTAGGCACTCATACAACCTGGTGCTTCCTTTCAAACTACTATCGTGCGGTGAAATGCAGTTATTTGCTTGTCCTGCATTATTTTGTCTCACTCAGATTTGCTTTAAATCATTTTGTTAAGAGCAATTCCTATAGCAGCATTGCTGTTTTAAATGTATTTACTTTCTAGATGTTGAGTACATAATGAGCTCTCTTTAACTTCCTAAGAGTTTATTTAGTTTAATACAATTTTAGAAATTACTTTTGGCTGTGTATGTTACTGCAAAATCAATGTAGCTTCATTGTTATTATATTGTATTCTCAGTGACATCAGCAGTCTTTAGTCCTATTAAAAGTTTGTGGGTTTAGTAGCTTATCTTTATACTTCCAAGACGGAAAAACAAGGAATGCGCATATAGGGGAATGGAAATACTTTTTTGCCAAAAATGCATGTATAAGAAAAGGGACAAACAAATTATATATTTTTCTTCACAAAAAAGCATGTATAAGGAAATGTAAAAACAAAAAATATAAATTTTAAAACCTTTAAAAGTTAATCTGATACAATTCTGTAACATATAAACATAAGATAAAATATACTGAGAGAAGGGTCCAATACAGGACATATGTAAGTAATAATACTTGATTATGACTTTAGGTTAAAAACACCAGAAATACAAATTCACAATTTAATACAAAAAACATTGATTCATTTTTTAAAAACAAAATGACAGCTTCTTTTCTTAATATCTGACAAGGTATTTTAAACATAGTATGTGTATTTAACAAACCTGTGCCAGTCTCACGCACAGAAGGTGCAAAGTTAAAGAAAAAGGTTTGATATTGTATGAATTGTCAAGTCTCCAGCTGAGCTATGAATGATGACTGTACATATGCAATAAATAAACCTTAGTGACAATTTAGTTACAATTAGTTAATTATAAGACATATTAGAATATTGGATTGTGGGAGGGAACCCACTCATGCACAGGGAGAACATGCAGAAAGGCCCTGGGCCGGGACACGAACCCACAACCTTCTTACTGCAAAACAACACACTGTGCCACCATGCATATAATCTAAATTAAGCTAAAGATTTTGATCTGCCAGTATTTGAAATGAAATTTAAGTTACATGGGAAGTAATATTAAATGTTAAAGAGAAAAAAAATGTATCACAAATATGGGTTAGAGAGTGACACATAACTGGCAAAAGACAAAGGTCCAGGAACTGTATCGGTATTAGATGTGGAATGTGTGTATTCAGTTAAAGGAAAGTAATGTTTTTAACTGGTTAGTAAGTATTCTGTCTTAAATCTGTGAGAATAATTTGGACTTGGAACAAATTATTTCAACAAGGATCCATAGTTCCATTTCGCTCCCTGCATGAGGAGTCATTTCCCTAGAATATGAGAGGACCGAGTCCTGAATTAGATATGGAGAATTAATAATTGATGTCGCTATAGTTGTTCGCAGATACCCATCATGCTCAACATGAACACCCATGCGTGGGATCTGGCTGAGTATTAAGAATCTGCTTTGCAAAAATTGCAAGATAGTCAAGGTTTACTGCTTCTTAGTTACTTTTGGTCAAATTAAATATTGAGCTTTTCAAAGGGAGATGGCTCAATATTAGGCTTACTGAGGCAAAAAAACAAAAAAAATTATAAAAGAATAACATCATATTCGGGAAATTGCTTTTCTGCATGATTGCAAATACTAAAGACAAATAAAAAGTGCAGTGAAGTAATTTAAATCACTGTTTGGTTAAGACAAAACAGAAGAAAAAACAAAAATTAACACTATCTTAAAAAAAAGAAAACATGTTATTTTACTCTTGTAGTATGACGAACAAGTTGTTTGAATGTATTTACAGGTATGGTTATCAATGATATTTAAGAATTAATTCAATTAATTTAGGAGCCGCTTAAGAAATATTTACAGCTACACTCCAGTCTCTACTTTGACATCAATCAAACTAGCTTTAGATATATTTTGTCTCCATATAAAACATCTATCATCAACTTTTTTTGTCACTAATCAATGAAAATGAATTTCAAACTACTATGTGCACACACCTCTTTTGACTTCAGTTACGAAACAAGGGCATGAAAGCGTTTAAACAGTTGTACATTTACTCATAGTTTTGCTGCTCTTTCCTTAATCTTATGTACATGTAGTTTTCCACTTTACTTTCAACTCATTTAATGTGAAAGAAGCAGAATACATAATTTACATACATTGCAGGAACAAAACGATGTACAGATATCAATCAAATAAAAAAATGTGAAGACTTAGCAAAGGTTTTGAAGAAAATGATTGTACAGATCCATTTTTAAATGAACTTTTCCATTCTGTAATGTTTTTCTTAATATCTGCTGATAGATGTAATTCTTGCAATGGCATTAATCCAAAAAACGCACAAAGCAAATTAAGAAGTGTTTCATTGCACTCTTTCGTAGTTTTATATTATATAAACCCTGCCATAGAATGGAGTATTTTTTATTCAGACATGCTTTGAGACATCAATACATTGAATGTCAGCATCGGGTTGCGTAGTTTCACACAGAATATTTCTGAGGTTTTCAAACAGTCATTTTATATGTACATCCCTTGCAATCCTTCTCAAATTTGGGTCCTTGCCCCTTTTTGATTGGCACAGTTCCAGTTTTAAACATTAAATTGTTTATCTTAGTAAGGACATGGGCAAGCTTTGATCAATAGCTATTTCCCTGTTGCAGTTTCCTGAATTATTAAGTCTAAGACATGGCTACATTACTTGAATACCTATTCTCTTGTCTTTCTCATTGTGAAGAGTGAGGGAGAAGGTCTTCTCTGTTCACACTTAAAGTTCCTAGACACTCTGGAAAACTCAAAATATACAATAATATTTTATTCTATTATTATAGTTCTATAATATCTAGTATTATAGATTTATTTTGGATTTAGATTTATTTATTATAGCTCATGCCACTCGTAAGGAAATAAAAAGAAGCATTATTTTCTTTTCTTTTTTTTTCTTCTGCTAAATAAATGTAACGTTTTCTGAATCAAATATTACTTCAGGACTGTAGATATGTAAATGTATTGGACTTATATAGTGCTTTTCCAGTCATACCGGCCACTCGAAGTGCACTACCCTGTAGCCACATTAAGCCGTTTGTACTGAACAAATGCACACACATTCATACAAAGCTTGGGAAGTAAAATGGGGCCAAGTGTCTTGCCTAGGAGCAAGTCGACATGTGACAGAAGGAAGTTGGAATTAAACCTACAGCCAACCATTCAACAGACAACTTCTCTACCTACTGGGACACATTCGTCCCTCGTGAGTGAAGTTGTTGTCTGTTACATCATTGTCAGTCAGGATCATTTTGAATTGCACCCGTTCAGTGTATATTTGGAGAGAGTTTGTGTACTATAATCATAGGCCTTAAAAGTATGTAAGGTTGACAAAGAAAACCAGAAAGAGCGAGGGACCAGTATCATCTCAGCCGGGACAAGGCGTGACCGATTACAAGCGAATTTGATTGACTACTTTGCATGACGTACAATCAGATAAAATGGCCATCAGTCTAGCTCTATCATGCCATAAATCACCAGTGAGATATGAAGGAATATGTATTCTCTTTCACCATAAATCACAGTTATTCCTCATCTAAGAGTCAATTATCTTACCCGCAACAAATGGCTCAGCAATAACCTTGAAGATAGGATGTACAGTAAATGCAGTAAGGCCAGTATGTGGGTTTTTGAGTCTAGTTTTGTAACCCTGGCTACATCACAACATTTCAAAAAGTTATTTAACAGAGGATTTATCTAAAATTAAAAACTATTTAAAAAGTTTTATATGATACAAAATTTACATAGATTCTGGGAATTTTTCCATCCATCCTAGTAGATCTTGGAATTATTAGGAGATCAGCAATCCCTAGCCCTTCAGTAAGTTTTTGTTTGTAGTGCCCTTGTATTGTATCTACCTAACAAAACTAGTGCATGAACTTTGTTGGCAACTCCGGACTGACATTTTATTATGTAAGTAGTCTTAGGGGAAGTGGCCTCAAGAAACAGGGTCTGATTTGTCGAGATTCTAAGAATGATCGCAGTATTGTGGGCATCGCAAAAATTTCACATCTGTGGGTTCTCCTTCATTTGCGGTGATCTACTTAGATTGCGGGACAAATTCATAACAGGTGCAAGGAGCAGTACTCAAATGAGGAATTTACAGCCACTGATGGGAGCTGCGCCACAACTAAAGAGAGAAGAATTCTGTACATGGATTCATGGCAAAATAAAGGGGAGCAAATGACATAGTAATGAATTGTATGGCTGTTACATAGTTAATATTTGGCTAGAATGTTGGGAATAATGTTTCTTGCTTGTTAGTAATAAACTTAATGCATGCAGTATACAAGTGCTGATCTCTGCTCCATGCCAGCATCGTAATCCAGAGTCCGATTTATTAAAGCTGTAGCATGTCCAAAACAAGGTCACTAAGATGTCCACATTTTACTAGTTGCATTAGAAACAAAGCTTATATTGAAAATGTGTAAACTAAAATGTATAAGTTTTGATTTGAAGAAAAAAAAGTGTGTGTGTATATATATATATATATAGCCCATTGTACATTATTAGTACATTTTATTATCTGGAGCCAGGAAGATTATGACCGGAGGAATCTAAGGATCCATAAAAATCACAACTCACTGCGCTCAGCACATCTTCGGCAGGTGCATACGTGCTGAGCGTGCAGATAGCTTTGGTGCGTCTTTGAAAAAAACAAGTAAATATTTACATAACTGTCAGGTTTATGAACGTTAGAGTGTTAATTTACTATTAGGTTATATTTTGTGGGAATTACTGTTTTCGTTTCTCAGTAATTAACTTATGTTGAATGTGATGCCGCACAGTTAAGATATGCCTTTCAGAACCGGTAAAAATAGGTGCTAAAGTAGCCGGCGCAACCATTTTGATGTTTAGTAAATCACACTATTCCTGGAACGCCTACTTCTTTGCCTGTTCTCCTCCCAATGTTTTGCACCTTTTGACAGAAACGCCCATATTGCATATTCAGCATAGAGAAAAATGCTATATAAAGTAAATCAGCTACAATCTGTTTTTGCAATGCTGTGCAGTTTGCTGTGGTTTTAACAAGTGCAAACCATTCATACATCATAGACTCATAAAATATATATAGTATATTTCTATATAATATATATAATGCTATAAATTGCTATATAATAGTAATAATAGGATTCTTACTAGGACTAGTTGTTAAAGATCCCTAACACAGCTCATAGACTCTAAACCATAGACTCTAAAAACAAACCAACATATTTATCTGCCTTATCAACTCCACAGCTATGAAGTTGGACAAAAATAAAACTGATTTTGATTTGGATATAGCATTTTTTATTTTTTTTTATCCCCTAGAGCTCGTTAGTGTATGTGACATTTTGTACAGTAATTCTCTGTTGTAGGATGAAAGTACAGCCCGGATTTCTTCTCTGCAGAAGTGGGATATTTCTCCTTGGGCTTTACATTGCTTGTAAAAAGACTGGGCCTACTGGACTTTCTATTATCACTTTAACATTAGATTCCTTTGCTCAATTTTTCTTATACCCTTTGCATAGAAAACGAATGGAAAGTATCCCACTGATCACTGGAATAGACTTCCTTTTTGTCCATAGGTTTCTGCTGGAATAAACTTTGTCTGATCAAAAGAGGAACTATAAAAAGTACAACAGGTAGTCATTTCCAGACATGTCCTGGCTGTGAAAGGACACATCTGTAGATGTGTGATTTTTTTAACAGACCAAAAATAAGACATTCAGCTGAATTTCAAGCTAATTTGTTTAAAAAATATAACTCACAAACATACAATTTGGAGTCGAAACATAACGCTTCACATCTGCTTCCGTTATACAATTTGTAGCAAACGAATGAGTCAGACTGTGGGTCAGTGGGAGCTTGTATCATTCCCTCATAATGTTGGTCCTGGTCCCTATTAGCCTTGTCTGATTTTACTAGAAACTAATTAAATAACAAGGATTGTGGCGGGCATTCTCCCCAGTAATGGCAGTATTTCTCATCCTAAGGTCTAAATTGTCTGCTTTGTTAAATAGAAAGCTTTTCTATTCCCCCATTTCTTCTGTTGACAGTTTTTAGATCTGTGTTTTTTCTGTGGTATTTGTTAAATAGATCAGTGCTATTCTTTCACAGTGTGAAAATTTACAGCCTTTCCAAACCTCTTCAACTCTACAGATTAAAATTTCAGTGCTGCTCCTTGTGTTCTGACCTTTCATTTGCCACAAGGGATGTCTATCTGAGATTCTAGGACACAAGTTTCCTACAAGGTCATCCTCCTCCTCATGTCAGTTTTCTGCTTTTATCCAGTAACAGGAGATTATAGCTGATAAAGCTCACTGAATAATATGCTAACTTTGAACAACCAGTGGGTTTTTTTAGGTTCTTTTCCCAGTATTATTAACAGACACACGTCTGCAGCTTAGTTCTTGGGTATATTTGCCCAGCCCTAAAAAAAGTTAAACGTTGATGTAAGTTAGTTTGTGAGGCACAGATGGAAGGTGCCCAATATGACTGAAGATTAGAAAAAGTGGGGAGCAAAAGAGTGAAGTAGTTGTGCATCAATGAGGTGAGAAATTGCAAGTGCTGCACAGATGGCTTGCTCTCACCTTCATCAAGTTCCCTCTCCATCAGTCTTATTTGCCTTGGCGTTAATGCCACATGACATGACCTTCCTCGTATACCTTCATGGGTTTTATTATCAATGATATTTAGCGCTTTCAGTCTAGTGGGTCTCTCCATGGCAGATCCCATGTTCTATGTTCAGAAAAACAGCAATGTTTATTTGGCAAAGTATCATGTTGCTACCTTTGTGTTAACATTAAGCAATGCATTGTAGTTAAGATAATAAAAACACAAAAAATGCTGAGCTTTATTTTTATATCTAATCAATTTATCCAAACATATGACCAAGTTTTACCTTTAATTACCATAGTACACGGTTCTAATTATCTGGGTTGGCAATTTTATGTTATTTCTTGTGTTATGGAAATAAAAGCTGCATGAAGAAAGAATCATTTAAATAAAACCACAAGAATTGTAACTTTTTATCTTATTTAAAATGGTCCTATTAATGTTACATAACAGGCTAAAGTGAGGATTTAGGCAGAAGGAAAATTAAATAAGTAGGTGGAAAATATCTACCAGGTGAATATAAATGAACACATGGTTGATCTGAAATATCTTTTGGCAGATCACAACCAAATAAACTGGACACAAAACAACCTATCATGATGACCACAATCTGATTTTGCCTTTTTTTCTGTCTGATCAACATATGGAAAAAAATAGCAGTTAGATTCACTGTCAAGTTCACTGTCAAATTAGTTGCCTTATCAAAATGTTCATAAATGTCAAAAGCAGAAATTGTCTTAATTATGGGAGTTCTTCAAGATGGATGAAGATAAATGAAGCTGGTATGCTCGAGACACATTAGTAGAGATGACAGCCAGGGAATGGCTTCACATTCAAAAATGCATTAATGCCGGAGTGAAATTAAATGTCGTAACTCATACACTTTTGTTGTTGTAGATCCTGATGGCTATGGGAAGGAAGGATGTCCTGTAGCGGTCTGTGTTACAGCAAGTCCGAAGAGGCCACTGACTGAAAACACTGTTGTTGTTTAAGTCTCATGAAGAGCGTGCTCAGGGTGAGGAACCATTACAAGTCACCATAGGATTTATGAAAGTCAATGAAGGCTCTCTTTTTAGGTTTCTGCCATGTCTACTGCATTTTCCTCAATATGTGTTTATAGGGTGAGATTCTTGAGCTTGAATAAGTTTCCAAGATTATTATAAATAAAAAAATAAAAAAACAACAACAACAGAACCCCCTGAATTTTCCCTTGGGGTTGCATTCATTTCCAAAACAGCAATGTTCTCTGTATTTCTTGTTGTGCAATATATGAAGCATTTTTAAATAAAAATACTATTCATTAGTAAATACATAAGTATTAAGAGCTTCACTCGAATATTCATGTTAAAGGAGAAGATTCATACATATACTTCCTGTTTGAAGATGCAAAACTTTCTCTACATTTTATTTTCCGCTTTGTAATAAATGCAAAACTTTCAATAAATTGTTTTTTTGAAGAAAATGAAACATTTAGATTAAGTGATCAAAAATATATTGATTGATAGGTTTCAGATCACATATTTAGAGACAGCCCTCTTTTTCTCAAAATAGGAAAATATTAATATTCTTATCAACTTCATATTTACTTCTGCTCACTTTTAGTTTAGGGAAAAGCAAATGTGCTTTTACACTTTTAGAATAGAGTTTAGGAACATACTTTTTAAATTTTCAATGGATGTATGAGCGGGCTGCACGGTGGGCTAGCACTGTTGCCTTGCAGCAAGGTCCTGGGTTCAAATCCCTTTGTGTACTCCTGGAACCTTCCATAGTCCAAAAGCACAACTGTTAGGTTAATTAGTCTCTCTACATTTTTCTTAGATGTGAGTGTGTGCGTGCATTGTTGTTTGTCCTGTCTGTCTCTTTGATGGAGTGGTGACTTGTCCAGGATGTGACCACTGGAGCTATAGGCACGAGTACCCTGGTGACCTTTTGAGGAGAAAGGGCATAGAAAATAGACACTGTTGCAGTGTCTTTCACACGAGTGTGCATTTTCCGCTATCAGGATTTTTAAATGATTTTTTAAAATGTTGTACAGTTTATCTAAATCTTTGTTTTTATTTTTCTAATTTTGATTTGAGATAGTTTCTTGAATCAGATTTGTATGTGAAGTTAGTCCATCCCATCTTTTGTTTGAAAGACCTCTCCTTTTTTGTCCTTTTTACTCTCTCTTTCCTCCAGGAGCAGAGCATGCTTTAGCACTACTAAAGGAGGTGAGAATTGTGTTTATAATGTATACTAATTTCTATCATCTCCCCTCCCTTAGACACACAATTAACTTAATGTGCTGGAGTCAGTGCTGACTTAAAATAAAGCCCCCTGTATGCATGTCGTATCATCTGCAGCAGGATCTCGCTGTAATTGTTGAATTCCTGCTCAGTGTAAGTTAAAATGAAATTAACTAAAATTGGAATTGTAATTCCAAAGGCAGTACATTTTATTTTCAGTAATTTTATTCTGGATTGTTAAGGTTAATCTAGTAAATACAAGAAAACAACTGCCTTGGTTGCTTGCTTGCTTGCCAGGATTCAGTGCCTACTGTGAAAAAAAGCCTTCCATTTGAAATTGTGTTATTTGTATTCAGGGGTAGAGTGAACTTTAACCTCAATTTGCACATATAAATGAAATCCAAATCCTGGTTGTGTTTTTTTTTTCTTCTTTTTTTATTAAGTGACATACTGACAAAGGAAGCAGATGGAAAAGTTATTAAGGCTTGTGTGTGCCATTTCTGTACAATCATGTACAAGGGTAACCAAGCTCATCGGAGATGCAAGTTATTTTTGCGATACTATGAGTAAGGCTATATATTGTGATCTTTAAAACTTAAATGAACTGTTGAAAAACTGTCGGAGCCTTATAAAACACTAAAACCTGTTTCATGATGAACACTTCCAGTTTCATTACTAGATCCAGTTGATCAACTGGAACAAAGAAGGTGAAAACAGCCACCAGTTGGTCATAATTTTAATTTTACTACCAAATTTAATCTCATGATTAAAAGCTCCATTTAAATTCTAAAAAATAAAAAAAATTATACATTAATACACTTTTTTCAGTATTGATACAATATTGTGGCATGACATATTGTGGTATATTTGCACATAGATATTTTCTTACATCCCTAATGAGAATATAACAATATAATACAATATATGTGACAGAAATCCAACACCTACGGATCAGTCTGAATGTACCATAACCACATGCTATAGTAGTAAATAACTAAGTTATATTTACTTGTGATAAGCCTTATACAAAAAAAAAAAGAAAAAAGAGAGAAAGTTCTTAAAGCCGTATAGAGCAAATCACTTTGCTGCTTGTTTTTTAAAAGCATCTGAGTCAGCAAAGTGACGTTGTGGTGGCAAGCCATTCCACTGTCGCGTACGAGGAACAACCAGAATATTCTCTGGATCGAAAGCCATGTGTAGCCATGTGTTCATTTAGAAGCCTACACTAATAATCAGGCCATTTACAGTAAAAACAGGAAATCTGGTTAGAGCTGAAGCAAATATATGTTTATTATGGAATAGTTTAGATTGAAGCATAATGGTGTTTTTATAATTGCCTAGTCCATATATCAAAGTGAGAATCTGTGCCAAGTCATGAAAATTGTTTTGTAAAATAATGCTCTCCAACCAGTCTTATTTAGCTTCATTTGTATTGCCAGAAAGAATGTCCAGACCTTTTAGTCTGTAGATATTCAAATTAAGCGAGGACACATCACATCATAATTGCGACTGTAATTGCAGCATAGGGTGACAAACTGACAGAAGACTGAATATTAATGTGCACTATACTATTCAGATTTATTTTATTATTTAGAAACCCATGAAATTGCACAATAGTTTGTGCTGGTGTATCTATCTATATATATATATATATATATATATATATATATATATATAGATATTTAAAACGGCAAGCTGGAAGGATGATGGAGTCCAGGCCAGCTCCTGAACCCTGAAAGCACCCATTTGCTCATGACGTGTCAAGGATGGGAGAAGAGAGAGCGAGCGGGCAAGGAGTGCCGGAAAGAAAGATGACACAGCAGCAGGAAAAAAACGCTCATCATAAGGTACCAGATTGAGTGATCCGTTCTAGCAACTAGTGAGCGCACAGGAGTGAGTGTGTGTGTGTGTATGTCTGTGTTTTACCATCGTTTCATGCACTGCCTCGCACCCATCACTCCTTATGGGAAGGTGGTGTATGGCTTAGCCCATGGATTTGACGGACGGCACATCACTGAGTCGCATCGATCTGAGGGGTGGGGGTAGTTTAGTGTGGGGGGGGGGGGGGGGGGGGGGGGGTGGGGGGTTTGAAGTTTGGTTGTCACAGAGAGTGAGATGGAGGATAGTATCAGACATGCAATCTCACAGCTATGGACCCTGGTGTGGAGGGACAGGTCGGGGAGATCTATCTCACTGCATTACCCGCAGCCACAAGGACATTAAGCCAGAGGGATAAGGGTCTGTCTGGGGGTGTTTAGACTTACGTCTGGTTATCTCTCTGTAGGGACCTAAAGGCCAGAAGCCAGTGTTACATCATGCAGAAGGGCACTTTCTCTTCTTTGAAGTCTGTCAAAGTATAGATTTAGGAGTAGCTGTGAGTCTGAGGACTTTCTGAATTGTACATTTTGGCCAAAATTAACACTATTATTATGTGCATTTTGTTATAGTTTAAACTCCCAGAAAGACATGATAGATATAAAAATAATAGTTGACATGCCAGTTTTAATTAAAGCCCCCGTGTGTAAGTATTACCTCCAACTAGTGGTGTGCTAAGTAAATACAAGCAACTGAGCAGTGTTCTCTGGCTGTTTGCTGTTATAACACGTCATTAGTACTACGGAAGCCGTGGAGTAAATTGTCCGACTTAAACAGAAGATAAAGTATTTGCTGGACTAACCTGTCCTGTGTCAAACATAATGCTAACATAAATTTCATCGTTTCATGTAATTAACTTACCTGTCCAGAAAGCCTGCAACATCTGTGTCCGTCTTCAAGTTCGTGTCCCTCATGAATAGTCTCCATCTGGTAAATGCTCCACCGATGTAGATTCTTGTTTTCTCCCCGTTATTTATTTTTCTTTTCTGTGGTATGGTTTCATCCCTTTCACGGGGCAAAGAGTACGGATTATCCTCAATTGAAATCGAAAACTATGATCCACGGTCCTCTATGCTCGTTGCTCGTTTCTTCTCTTCACCTCTCCCCCTGCCCCCGACGTCACTGGCTAAAACTTGTAAAGCAAAAAAGTTTAACCCTTTTCGGCTAACGTATTCAAAGATGCCGATGCAACATGGCAGCCTCAGATGGGGGGCGGTGCACCTTTTGTATCTTTAAACAACGTTTTCAAAGACACGAGAACGCTTTCATGATAATGCGATTGTGATTAGACCTCGGTAAAATAGGTATTTATGAAAGCAGTACTTGATTTTTATAAATAAATAGCTGAATTTGTAACACACTGGACCTTTAATCATCATCTCTTTAATCTTCTTTAATCAGCATCAGGTTTCACACCTAACATGGCAAATGGATACTTTTTTTTCTATTCAATACAAAAAAATAAAAAATACTGATACACATTTTGCTGAAACATATTATTCAATAGTTTTTGTAAATGCTGATGGCTATGGGCAGGAAGGATCTCCTGTAGCAGTTTGTGTTACAGCACATCTATAGAAGCTTCTGACTTGACTGTCTCATGTATTTTTGTATTATTTAAAGGTTTCTGTAGTTCTGCCTTTTGTAAAGTAATGTATGAAACAAACTGATAAGTCATTAATCAGGCAGTCCAGCTCTCTTGCTCAACTGAACAGCCTGGAGTGGATATTTAGTTACTTAATAGACAGAGTAACTTTGGTTTTAGCAACATGAAGTCTTTTAAAGCATCTTTGTTGATAACGAAAAGTATTTAGAAGAATTTTCTTCCTTCAGTCAGCTGCATCGACATGTAGGAGGAGAGCAATTACTCCGGTCATTATGACCACTATCACGCTAAAAGGATTTTCAACAGTTGAATTGCTATTACAG
The DNA here is from genome assembly GCA_028564705.1 of Apricaphanius iberus. Lineage (NCBI taxonomy): Eukaryota > Metazoa > Chordata > Actinopteri > Cyprinodontiformes > Aphaniidae > Apricaphanius > Apricaphanius iberus. The sequence goes on along the minus strand of JAPXFQ010000710.1, from coordinate 4,012,249 downwards.
CATTAGAAGTTATAAAACCCTTGTTTTTAAAGACAACATATACCCCTGATCCGGAAATCTTGACTGTGCCTAATTGTAGCTTGGTGAGACACCAAAAAACATTTCAGCCAGGAAGAATGCTGTGTGATATTAGCCTGATGTTTTATTAACACAGCAGACATTCAAATAAATATTTTATTTTGACGTCAGTAAGTGGGCGCATGCAGCTGAAAGAGAGAGACTTATCCCAAAGAGAATTAAAGTAAAAATCAGTGTGGGCTAATAGTTTGAATATTGAGTTAATGCCATAGCTGCAATTTAGCCTTGAGTGAAGGTTTTGTTTTTTAAAGGAAGGAAAAAAGGGGAAAATAGCTATTAAACTTATTCTGGGTCAGTGTGACTTTGAGAAATGTCTAGAGGGAACAGACTTAAAATAATGAGTCCTCAGTTTTTGTTTTTTTGTTTTTTTACCAGTCAAAAGAAAAGTATGATGAATACAACTAAGGTTTATGAACTTACAGCATACTTACTGCCTCATATAGACTTTAACTTTGAGTTTAACCTCCAGTGTAATTTTCTAAGTAGTTAGTATAGAAACTGAAATATTTCTTTCACTCCTTTCTGAGGCTTTAAATTAAAATAGCAGGAGACTTTCTCTTGATCCCTGTGGAGTCAAAGGCATCTCGGACAAACGTGTAAGTTAAAGACTGAAGTTTCCCTGTAAGAAATTAGCGTAGCAAGACTGTTGTGATAAGACAAAGATTAAAAAGTGAGCTGATAATGCCTTTAGGACGATGTTTGTTGATAATGTTTGTCTTTCTAAAACCTTGTCTGCCAGACTGTGCTGTGTAGGTAGACTACCCACTGTCCCCACCCATTTCCCAGGGTGCCAAGGTGTGGGACTTTGTCAATCAATACTTTTTGCTCTCAGACTGATTACTTATTAGTGGACAGAGGAGAGTGAGACGACAGAAGAGGGTAGTGCTTCTAACTGCCAGGGTCAAAAGCTTTTCTTTTTTCATGCTTGAAAAGCACAACATGGAATGTAACAGTCGTATGAGAGGCGGTGTAAAAGAAAGGCCACGCTCCACAGATGTGTGAGTTGCAGTGCACCTGCTTCAACAGATGCAAATTATCCCAGATTAATTGCTCATAAATGAAATGTTGTTCCAACACAAATGACACTTCTCTTTAGAGGTGGTGAGAAAGACAAGTGAGCAACAACCAAGTTTTCAAAAAAAACCTCTTTACCTCTGGAATCCGTTTATGGTTTGTTCTTTAGTTTTTTTTTTGTTTTTTTTTTCGTTTCAAAATACAATCAAAAAAACAATAAACTGTGTATTTTTGGTGTTTTTGAAAGCCAAAAGTAAAAACGTAAAATTTAACAAATAAAAAAATTGCAGTGATGGATTTTTATATTAGCTTTTTTAAACCTATTATGCAAATCTGTTTTAATTTGTTGCATCACCAGAAGTACAGCTTTTAGGTCGGTAGCATGCACTGCATCCAGAGAGGCAGATCTGACAGTCTTCATGCTAATTCTGATCTAATAGTCATGTTAAAGTTGTGTTACTTCATTCGCTTTAAAATGGGGGTTCTTGGGTGGTCAATGGCTAAAACAATGACAACAGTATTCTGGGTAATGTGCAGATAAAATTTTTCAACTACACGTTTCATGTTGTTTGAAAAGTCTAATTTTGCTCTCATCTGATCAAAGTACCTTCTTCCACAAGGCTTGTGACAAACAGGGTAGGATTTGTATTCTTAGTCTTACTCTGAGCAGAACATGGATCTCTATTCTGATTTTGTACTTGTGTAGCCTCTTTGTTGTGTTGGATAGTCGTGTGTTGGCTATCCAGATCAGGATTGCAGTTGTGTCAAACTTTTTCCGTTTAAAAATGTGATTGTCATGGTGGACTAAACAGTCTTCTGATGGTATCATTTTATAGGCTTATCACTAATGTGTTCAGTTACAAACATCATAAACCTACACATAAAAGCTGCTTTTATACTGAGATTTAATTGCACGTGTAGACTATTTGCTAATTAGAAGTTATAAGTTGAATTCTGAAAGCATTTTTTCACTAACACTTATTTAGAAATCATCATAGATATCAAGATGGATCAATTAAAATATATGCCTCTCTTTAGAGGTGTTCATCAATAAACTGTTTTATGAAACGTTGTTTTAAAGTGACACAGCGTGAAAGCATTCAAGGCTTTTGAATACTGCAAAGTACTCTATAACCTTGCACACGTTCTGAGTATGCAGTTTAATTCATGGTTTTAAACTCACAAGCAAATATCTCTTACAAATATAAAGATGAATTCAACATTTTAGGCTCCTGAGATTGGTTTCAGCCACATGAAGTGCATTTCTGGTTTCAGCTGTTTCCCAAATCTTCAACAGCAATCAGGATGATAAACCTCCCAATGTGACTTTCTGAGGAAATTGAGACATCCATAATGACCAACAGATGTTGATTCTGTGTTAATTGAGGTTATAAAAGTTAGAATGACATAAAGGAAGCAGATGACCTTTTTATTTTGTGGATAATGAGAAAAAACACTGCGAGAGATCTTGCTGCCTGCTGTGCAGCTGTGCCGCTGTCGAATCAGAGATGCATTTTAAGCATATTGGATGTGTTTTTGAAAAACCTGCTGGTAAGAAATGAGTTCTGATATGTCAGATGCTAAACCACTTGTTTTTCTGGTTGCTTTGACAACCGCACAGTAAGTCATAAATGCATGCTTTATGGTTCATCTCATCTTTTTGATGATGAGTCACTTTCTTTCTACAACATTATCCCGTAATAAATGTGAATTACTCCCAACTGTATAATATACATGCAAAGCCGTCATGCAAGTGATTGTACACACTCCCACATTTATTGACATATCTGCGACACATGCAGACACACAGTTACATCGATGGAAGAACATCAGTTTCAAGAATTGCATTTGACAGGAAATTATACTGCCAATGAAAGCAGTGTGATTGTAAGCACTTAAAGCACAGTTTTGTTATTATTATTTTTTTGTCCTTTCAGCACATTCATGAATGCACCTGCTGGTTTTGTTTACTAAAACCACACTCACAATAAGCATAAGTACACACCACCGCTCCAGTAACACAGCTCGCCTCTGTGTGCAGTAAGGGAGCCTCATAGCTTTGATATACCCTCACAGCAACACAAGGTGATGCTGAGGCTGTCAAGAGACCCCAGCAAAAGCCAGACCTTCTTGGTAGCCGGATGTTTGAATAAAGCACAGAGCCACTGAGGAGTGTTTGTGTGCATTCTCATGCACACGTTCCCCTGTTTGCCCTAGTAGTGGTGAGGATCTCTGCCATATCAATAACAATGAGAGCAGCCAAGATTTTAATAGGAATATAATCTCTCTGGCTGTTTGTGCTTTCTTTGGCACTAACTCTGCTCGGTGCAGTGCAGCATTTTACTTTGGCAGACAGGTGAAGGGTGAAAAACAGTGGGTTTGATCATCTGAAGGACAACTCATGAGAGTAAAAACAGAAAGAGAAAATGGGATAGTTTCAGAAGGAATGGACGTGGAGGGCTGCACAATATGATAAGCATCTTGCTCATACCAGGTGATCTCCACATTGCATTTCATACCATGCCAACTGTTCCACTCTTACCTCCCCAGTAATGTTTTTTAAGATATTGCATCATCCCAGTGTGACACTCATACTCGCAACTAAACAGTGATCCTTTTGGTTGACTCAGATTTACCAAAGATCTCTTTGCTGGGAGATAAGAAATTCCTATAGAAGAGCGAATGAAACAGAGTGGAAGTAAGATACAGAGTGATAAAGGCTGTGGATAGAGTGGAGAGAAATAATGCTGACTGGTGCATGACTCCCCAAGCCCTCCTGTGACTAACAACATTGTCCTCAAGCGGAGATGGGTTCTTCTTTCTTTTCTACCTCTCAAACAAGGATTCACTTGTCTTCCTGCTACTCTGCAGTCAGGAGACATATGTATCTGTGCAGATTTAGTATTCCTTCAAAGTGCAAAATTCTATATTTTTATTAAAGTTTTATGAATAATATTAATAATAATATTACTGTTTATATTTCATGTTGCCCATGTTGGTGTATTCTACAGTTTAGAAATAATCATATATTTTTAAGATTCCATTGTTCAAATTTAGCTCTGATGACTGAACCAAAACACAGGCCTTGCGCAGGAAGGAACTAATCCCACAATGCATTTCAGCTCCAACAGGAAAAGCTGGGAGTTTTGAAAATCATCACCCCATGTAAGCACAAGGTTTTGTTCCATGGTGCGTCTTTGTCCATGGTTTGTCAACCAACCAACAAGCATGCTACATTTCCATCCTTCGTTGGCCAGATTTTCTGGAAGAAATGCATTGCATCCGATAGACTGTTGCAGTCTGCTGATTGATCAGGTGAATTGTATTTGGCCTATGAAATAAGTCCTGACTGACTTGTTCAAATCTTTACAGAAAGATAGGGGATAAGATTGCTGACCTGAACCAAGCCTGACGAACCAGAGGACTCATGTTCTTACTGACGGTGGCTTTGAGCCGCACCCAAAGCTTCATTGTTAGCACCCCACACAGCCACTACAAAGTAGCTAACGAGTGGCCTACCTCCATCAATCCTGATTCCCCGGACAACTGAGCCACCTTTCAATGTAGATTAAAGTATTGTTTGAGTAAGATTATGTCTGGGCAGAGATAAATTGGTGGAAGATAAACAAATTAGGGTATGTTATTTAGTATATTTCACAGTATTTTACTGCATTTGTAAAAATTCATTTCTTTAATCTTTTTGGGTATAAAGAGTGTTTTCAAATGTTTCATCGATAGCGTTGTTTTAAATCATGCAACATGACTTACTCCATCCAACTTGAGCTTTCCTTTGTTCTTTGGTCCTAAACATATGAGCTCCACATGTTTGTTTCTGATTAGACTGGCTTTAACATAGTTTAAAGACAGAAAATTAATCTAATAAGTCAATTTTGAAACGGCCTTTTAGTATGCCAAAATACAAAAATTGTAATGACAAGTGCAGTGACGACAGATGAAATAGAATCAATTCTCCAAAGATTATTAATTACAAATGTTGCAAATGTTTCAATGAAATATTCTTCATCCAAATAATGTTGTGTCTTCAACTTTGCTTTGCATTGTGAATTGGTTGTTTGAACACAAATCAAAATATGTTAATTAATCTTAAACTAATCACAATTGGTTTAAAACTAACTTGGCTTCACTTCCAGAACCCTTCAATTCAAGCCTCGATTTGTGTGATTGACAGAGAAGTAAAGAAAAGTTAGGCACAGAAAAAAGTTCACAAAAATGTTTTTTCTTATTTATCCGCTTAACAAAAATTGAATCAGTTGTACAAAAATTAAGTTCCAACAGCAATAACTCAAACAAACTAACCTGATTAACTGAGACAAAGGGAACACTTAAATAGTGGCTGATCAGCCCACAAAGACACAAAGAAGGGGCAACAGACAAAAACCTAATTGAAGCGAACATAACAAATCCGATTTCCCCAAGACTTTCCTCACCTATGGCATGAACCAATTTGCAGAGAGGCTTGCTCCGCCCCATTTCCACCTCTTGGCTCTGCCACTCGGGTAACTCAAATAAGAAGGAAAACTTAAATCAATTCATATACACATACCAGCGTAAGCTAAAATGTGCATACTTATTTTAGAATACAGTGTTAAGGTATGTATTTGTATTAAAACATTCTAAACTGAAACCAATATGTTTTTATGAAAATTAAATCTTATATTGAAAAAATGAATGCATTTCTATTGTTTTACTGTGATGTGTAGATATTACCAAATTTGTGTGGCTTAAACCTTTGAAAACAGTTCATACCCAAATATTTGAAGAAATGAGTTCTTACAAATGCAGCAAACACAGTGAAATAGACAATCAAACAAACCTTTATACGTTTTTCGTAGGGTAATTCATGTCAGCACAGGCATTAACCTTAGGTGAAGGATTCTTTAAGATATTCAGGGAAGGCTGGCTCCGTTGCCTGGGACGACTGGCGATGAAACGGAGAAACCAACTTTTACAGCTGCATGGGGTGATAACAGCGAATCTTTGGGTGTGGCTGCTAGCCATTGCTAGCCAGTTATTGGGACATCCAGTTTGTCAAACTCTGCTGAGTTCATCAGTCTTCTCCCATGGGCATGTCCCTTTCCTCAGCTGGCTGCTTTGGAGAGCAGCTCTCGGCTCCTGTAGCAGTCAGCTCAGTGGCAAGGCAGCAGGGCTGGCAGAGAGAGACTGTCTCTCAGAGAAATCTGTAATGCAAAATATTATTTTTGCAGAGATTTGAACAAGTTAATAAAGACTTATTTAACCAGCTGGATACAGTTCACCTTATCTGTCAGTAGACCGTTTGTCTTCCAGAAACTTGCTTCCTCCTTTGCCTGAAGAGAACAGGCTATAGGCTATAGCTTGTTGTATAGCTATAGACGAAGAATGCTATATGCTATACGTTGTTCTATAGCTAAAGAAGAAAACATGCTATAGCTTGTTCCATAGCTATGGAAAAAAAACAGGCTCTATGTTATAGCTTGTTCTATAGCTACTGTATAAAAGAGAACAGGCTATAGGCTTTAGCTTGTTCTATAGCTATAGAAGACAGCAGGTTATACCTTGCACCTGCATCTGGTTAGGTATACATCATGTTTCTGTATCCATCTTAATGGACCACAACCACAACATGGAGCTTCAATATCACCTTTAAAAAGGTGCATCTTTCTCTTCTACAGTAAATTTTGATCTCTACAGTTTTGTAGTTCTTCACTTAGTTTTTTTCCTTTGTAGACTGGAGCAAGAAAAATCTTAATTTATTAACCTCCTTCAGATTTTGGGATATGACTTCACCAAAAGCACAGTTCATATTTTTGTGTATGGTTCTCGTCCTTGGCTGGATTTTTTTTTAGTGCCCAACCAAATGTAATACGATGATGTAATGTTGTTCACCCAGGCCAAAATGTTTTATTGCTTTAATTCCAGATTGTGGAGAACATGTCTTATTCTGCTTAATATGTTTTTGATTGCTAACATAAAAAAGCTTTAAAATAAACTCATGGGCAAAAAAATTATTATTGCCTACATCTTCTCCCATTTTTCATTGAACACTCATGAAATATTAGTTTTCTGTTTACATATATCAGTGCTACTAATATTTCTTTGCAGTTTGCTAAATAAATTTACACCTTTTTCTAAAACGGAGACAGATCTGAATCCAGGGAAGTCTGATTCCACTGTGAAGTTTAGACCTTCCTGGATAATCTCTACCTGAGGTTTAGTTGAGAAGGTTGCTCTAAACCTGCAAATGAGGTTGTGCTATCATATAAAGTACAACCTAGATTTTGGACTGTGATGTTGGGAATTTTGATCATGCCTATAAATATCATAAACATACAAACAAAACTAAAAAAACATAAAATATTTGCTTTCTCTGTTATGTTGGTGCTCTCTGGTTGTTTCCGGCTTTCTAGGGAATGTGTGTGAAAAGTATTGTATTTATATCAATGTTTTTTTCTTCAAATTCCGGCACTGGGGCAATTTAAAGTACTTTACATGATGAAATTTGTAGTATTTTTCAGCTCTAGATAAGTATGAACAGAGAATATTGATTATATAAAAAATGCTTGTATTACCTGACTTTATTTGTTTGTTTATATGTTTATTTGTTTGTTTTATTTTTCAGCGTGAGTATATAGATTTATAGAACTCTGAATGTTAGCATTGTTATATATCATAAATATATTCATCATATTTTATATTATTAAAAATCAATAGTGGTGTTTGAGTTCTTACAGGTATTAAACACAACCTTACCTTCTCAATTTGTTTCCTAGGGTCAGAACTTAAGCAAAGCCCTTGGGGTAAGGGTTAACTTTATTTCCTTAAGATGCTTTACCTTTCCTCCTCTAAAATATCTGCACCTCTGAGATGTTATCACCATGGGAAATCAAATTCTTTAGATTGGCTTTCACATTTCACCGACTCTCCAGGCAATACAAATCTTATAGATCTGCCAGGAAAACATGCTGCAAAAAAAAAGAAATATAAAAACTGGCCCACTGCCCAATGTAACCCCTAAAAGCTTTGTGGGGTTACTCAAAGTCAAAGTTATGGTCTTCTGAAGGTATGTTTTATTAACATTGCATTGCACAAAATAACTGAACAAGTTGCACAAGTCCTAGGCACACACTAACAAAAAAGCTTTTTACTTTACGGATGAGTAGCTGTCTTAATAGAGATTCCAATAAATGCTTTTGTGTATAGTGTGCCTTTTAATGTGAATTTGCAAAGCTGCTGCCTTTTTCTAAAATGATTGTTAACCACACTGTCATTTGCATAACCCCGAGGCTTCTTTCTTTTTGAATTCCATTATTCAAAATGAACTTGCATTCATATCCCTTTACATATTTTATTCAAGTTATTTTTCTTGCTGAAACGTGAAGGCAAAAAAATGCTTCAAATTATGTGGTGTACATAGTTTTACACATTACGTTTTGTAATTTAATTACCCCAGTATAGATGTATAATGTTCCCCTAATGTTGTCAGGGGATCTCTTGCCTCTATTTGTCATGCAACAGTAATGCCTAATTCACACTGGGTGCTGAACAGATGCGTACAGTGTGCACTCCATACCGGTTCCATAAAGATGAAGAAACATTGAGTCCAATCAGAGCATTCACACCAGCTGTGGTGCGGATGCAGTGCTTCGTTAACTTTCCCTATCAAGTCTATTTTATTTATTTTTTCAGACAGTGTATGTAGATTTTCGTGAAGCTAACAAAATTACAAACATATTTAGCGGCAATAGAAAATGATTGAAGCACATAGCTTTGAATATTTAAAAGACAAAAAACAACGTAACACTTAATTTAAACATATTAACATTAAACACATTGGAGTTGTATGGGGAGGGGAAGGCACAACGGCTTGGCTGAGTACATCAGGTCGGATGAGGGGATGGGTGGAAAAGGAGGGGATGGTGGGAGCAGGCAAACCAGCACCCCCAAGTACTACCAGCAGACACTCAAAGATTAGTCAAACATAAGTGGATGAATCAAAGCAACACTTCAGTCATGTTTTTAATTAGATAATTAACATGTATGCATCAAAAAGTCATTTTAGCATAATACCCCCTGTTTAATTACAAGAAGCCAAGTGTGGTTTTTGTTTACCAGCTCCTCTCTATATTCTGTACGTAGTTGTTATTACATTAACCACGGAAGACACACAAACCACAGTCAGTATTAATTTTAGCCTGTATGGAGGCCGTACAGAAACCGGACCGCATCTTTAACACACGAGGTGTAAATTAGGTGTAATGGAGGTTTACCTTCACCTTATGTTGTTTATGTCTTTACTAGTGATGGCCAAATGAAGCTTTCTGAAACATATGAAGCTTGTATAAAAAACTTCCTTTCTCACAGCTTCCTAACACAGTCCTCTTGGATGTTTACACTACGAGTAAATGCAGCAATACCAGAGTTTCTCAACAAAAAAAAACAAAAAGAACAAATGTCCTAAGGTCTTTCAGCGACTGGACAGGTGTACACAGGGTAAATGATAGGTCAACATAAACTATGGAAAAGTGCATTTCTGGAATTTACATTCCTATTTTCTTTGTATGGGAATTACTCAAAGATATATTTAGAAAAACATTTAACTTTTAATTGGCCTGCCCTTTCTTCTGTCATCTCATGTTGAATTTTTAAGTAATGTATAGGACTGATTGTTATATGAAGCCAAGGAATTTATTCATTGAAAATTGACAAATCTTTCAAAATGAGAGGTGTTACATTTATTATTTTTTTCTTGAAAGTTTGTTTGACAGCTTTAAATAACACAACAAAGTACAAAAAAAACAATGTGCAAAAAACAGATATGAAATATATATATATATATATATATATATATAAATCTGGAGTCATGCAGGTTTGGTTCTGATGAAACCGTCTCTCCGTTTCAAATTCTTTGATCCTGGTGATGTATTTGGCACCCTATACATGATGAACAGTCTTGATGTAAAAGTTGCATTGTTAATAATGGAGGATCTAGGATTACCATGTCTTCACAAACCTTTTGATATTAGCTGTAAGCTATTTCCTCCCCTGGGTATGGTATTAATAATCTAGAGATCCAAGCACTGTCAGAACAAGTGTGCCACTGTTTTGAATAGTTATGCGACTATACCACCCACTGCAACACAGGCACAGTCATCTCAGTTTCTCAGTATGAATGTGTCTAAACTTTTAAGACTGTTTTACTCTGCTTGTAGTTTCATGTTATCTCAGTGGGGGGCCACACACATTGCATTTTGAATCTGCACATTTTTCCAAACTCTGTTTCGGTTTCTGTCCATTTTGGGATAACTTTTACAATCCAAATGAAGGACTTAAAAATGAATCTGAAGCAGATAGCTGTAAAGGGGTCAGCGTTTAAATGTCCAAGATGTTAGAAATTTCAAAATCTTATAGATAAATTAATTTGCAGGGAAGGTTGAGTTGTTCAGGTACAATTTAAAGGCATGTTGTCTTTTCCCTCCACTTCCCGAATATTTGTAACTTTTTACCGCCATCAAGGAGGTTATGTTTTTTTCAAGTTTTTTTTGGGTTTTTTTCAGTCGGTATGTTAGTTACCAACACAATTTAAAAAGTTGTGGGTTGATTTTGATAAAATTTTCAGTAATGGTTTGCAATTGGACCAGAAACAAGTGATCAGATTTTGGGGGTGATTGGAACACTGCCACAACTGAAAAAGGGATTTTTGTGAATAACTACTCAACTAATAATGATATATGTGTGAATCAGGCTTGTGTGTGAATCTAAAAGAAGTTAGAAGTAGAATACAACATTGTCTCTACAGAGCTCTTCACTCTCTGAGTGCTTTTCTACTTTTCTAGTTTAGGTATACATATATTGCAAGCTATCTAACCAATGAAACTCATTGAAGTTTATGTTTTTAACATAACTCGTGAAAAAGTTAAAGGGTATGGATACTTCTCAAAGGCACTGTAACAATATGTATTTTAGTACATTATCGTAAACATGATTCCTGTCACTGAATGAGACATTGTTGTTACATCTCGTGTTTGTGGTGGAAGTCAGTCGTACAATGGGAAGCCACAAAACTGCAACCAGTTCAAATTGCTTATGGATAGCATTTGATATCTGCTTGTACTTGCATATGATTAGAGTCATCTGTTTTGCAAATATTGTGCAAAGAACAGTTAATAAGAAGGAATAAAAAAATAAAATGAACTAAGAGTATGCGTATCATAATCTGAATAGATCCCGGTCATGCACTGTCAGAAAAATGACAAATATAAAGCAGACTTCCACCAAGGTAGTTCAGTTCTGCCAGACAATGTCATAAAAATATGTCCATAACTTTTTAAGGTTTTGTTCCTAACTAAAAAATAGGCAAAAATGTAACCTTATTGGCTGAGGTAGTTAAATAACTGCATTTTAATAATATTACAGGATATGAAAGTTGTATGAATATGTTTAATTTCAGAAAAGTTAAATATTCATGAGTAGTCTGAGATAATTTTTTCTGCCTCCAGAACTCTACACAGTGTACTGTTATCGCTCGTTACTCATTAATCAAAGGCTGACAGAGCCTTGATTTTCTTCCACACCCATTTTAATTGTTAGCAATCATTTATTCTAATGAGATAAAAATTAATAAAAATTGAAAAAAGATAAGCAAACAAATTAAATTCACCAGTCTGGGAGACTGACAAGCATGCAGTTGGAATTTCAGATTTCCTGTTTATTGTAATTTAAGATTAGACATTCACTACAAAGTACAAAACTATAATTGATTTTAAATAGGGATGTTGCTATTTTTTTGCTTGAACTGTAAAAAGTAAAAACACATATTTTTCATTTGTGTTAATTTTGGGAATTTAGATCAGTTCTATGTGAGGATATGGTTTTATCTACCCCTCCTGAATATGTGATGGCTCCTGTCTTACAGTAACTAAATAAAGGGGGTGAAAGCCTTGCAGGGGTAAAGCTTTGTAAGCCGTTTAAAATCTAAACCCTCTGTTTGCATTTGTTTCATCTTGTCTGATGTGACTTTGCAGGTGTACGGCTCCTCTGTTGTATGATGCCAGGTGCTGGTTAGCCATGCATGCCAAATTGCGGTGTTGTACCACTGCTGCTTTTTGCTGTCCCGGCTCTCTAAAATGGCAGTCATGGATGAGATAGTTGTAGACTAGAAAGTGGCTGAAAGTAGCTCAGTCAGTCTCGATGTTTAGGCAGGCAGGTTGAGGTTTACCTGACAAGCCTCTTAAAACATTTAATCCTGTTAATTCACAGTGTAAGTCTGTTTGCAGCACAGTTCACATCCACAAGTAAGAGCTCAGCCTCTACTGAGTTTGTCTGAGACAAGTTAAGCTGGAAAGTCTTCGCATAGCAACATTTCTCTGCAGGAGCTGGCACGGGGGGACCCTGAGGATTATTATTCTTTTTTTTAAAGCACAATTTTTGTTGGCTTTTTGTTTTCTAATCCATCAGATGGAAAAAAAAATGGTTACCCAGGTCAAATTGTGCACAGTTTGTTCCACTGTTGATATGCTACGCCGTAACTGTTACCACAAAATACATTTCTGCTGGCTGACTATCAGGAAACAATTAAATGCCAGGCCTTGCTAAACGAATCATACTTATTGAGCTTTAACACATTTTTTTCTCATTACAGTAATACTTTGTATGTGATAGACCCACCATAGAGTAGAAATTAAGTTAAAGTGTTTTTCATGATTATATATGTTTTTAAATAAACATTTGAAAAGTGGGACATTTGACTTCTTGAATTGAATAATCCCTTATTGTCCCACAAGGGGAAATTCAGTCTACAGCACAACCTGTCCAAGATCATGACAAACAAACAACAATACAAACAGATCCAGGTCACTGAAGGGCTTGGAGCCACATAATGGCACTCCCACGTATGCAGATAAGAAATAGATACACAAGGTCAGGGAGAGTCCACAGTTGGGGAAAAAAGCGCTCAGCCTTATTTTGATTCCTTATTCCAGAGTCAAAAGATAGGTAATAGAAAAAAAAGCACAAAAAAACCCACCTCAAACATTTAAGCACATAGTCAAACATTCACAATGACACATCAGGAGGGGTAGGAGTAATCATTCTTCTCAGTGATACCTCTTGATAAAACCAGTTAAATCAGCTTCCTATAGAAGGCATAATATTAATAGATGTAGCCCTTCTGTCTGTGATTCATCATCAGTATATTTATATACATATGTTATGTAAAGGCCTCAGAGGTGTCAAGATCATAAGCAGTGATGCCGATAACGCGTTACTTAGTGGCGCTCTGCTCCTAATATGACCATGCAATACCACCACGCAAAAGCATTAGGTAAACAAGCAACAATATGGTTTTACATACTTTCATCAAGATTGTGGCTGTATTTTTCTGTCGTAATCTGAAAAAGTTGATTATCTCCTTTATGGTTACCATGTTTGTTTTTGACCTGTGTTGAGTCTGAGTTCTGTACACTGTAACTGCCCCCTAGTGGAAATCTCCGGTAGAGTACATCCCCAGGAAACAGCTTGTTGCTTCATAGCTGCTGGTGTCAATGTGAGGTTAAAAAGCAAATATATATCTGGCCTTACTGTTAAAATGCACTTCCAATAAAGTGAGTATTGGCAAAACTGGTTATTGTTTCTATGTTGAGGCAGTGGGAAGTGCAACTGGCAGCTGCTGAAAGTAATTAATAAAGTAACTTGTAATCTACATTAGTTACTTTTAAAATAAAGGAATTTATAAAGTAACTAAGTTACTTTTGCAAGGAGTAATCAGTAGTCAGTAATGATATTACTTTTTCAAAGTAACTGTGGCAACACTGTTCATAAGTAATAGGTAAAGCTAATGAACACCAAGGAAATAATCCCGAACTTCTCAGAGATGATGTTGAGAGGTTTAAAGGTGGGTAGATTTATAAAACTAAAGAAAAAGTAAACATATCTCAAAGGTCTATTCATTGCATCCTCTGAAAATGAAGAGAGTAGGGCACTATTGCAAACATACCCAGGCATGACTGTTCACAAAAACTGACAAGCTGGGTAATTTTCTTTTAACAGTTGGGGATAAAAAAAAAAAAAAAACAACTGTTAAAAGAAAATTGTAGGTCCCATTTAGACTTTGCCACAATCTGTGAATAGGGTGGCAAACATGTGGAAGGGCTCCAGTGAAATGAGACCAAACCTGAGCTGTTCTGTATAAATGCCAAGTGTTGAAAACTAGCACTACACACAGCACCCTGAGCACAACTTCACCATGGTGAAACATAGTGTTGTTTAGTTTTTAATATTCATCAGAACTGTTGTTGTAGCATTTTAGATCAACTGAAGGCTTTTTGTTTTATTTGTGGACTTGCTCATAGTAAAAAAAATCACAGTAGTCCAGACTTGAAGTAATAAATGCATGGACTAGTGTATTATGAAATTTAAAGGAAGGCCCTAAAGATTGCTATTCGCAGTCACTCTCCCAATCTGACTGAGCTTTATCTATTGTTTGAAAGACCAGACATTTCTGTCTGTAAGTGTGCAAAACTCATAGAGATGCATCCGGAAATTGCATATGTAATTGCAACTAATGGTGGTTCTTCAACAAATATTGCCAAGTCTGGTCATTTAGGGACAGTTTTAAATGTGTCTATGCTACAAAACCAAAATGAAATCATTGAATTATCTCCTCAGCCTGCCATCAACTTTATTTTCATCACAGTTCACAGCTATACACTTCTTTGTGTTTGTGTATTATATAAAACACTGATACAATACAATGAAGTTTATGAGTTTAAAAAGACAATATGAGGAAAAGTTAAAGGGGTATAAATACTTTTCAAAGATACTAGTCAGTGCAATTTAATGTGCCAACTAACGTGTTTTTCACACGTTCACCGGAATATTTAGTTTCCCCTTGCTCCTTTAAAGGTGACTCTTAACTGTATCAAGGCAGCCCCTCCAATGAGATATAGCATTCTCTGATTCATTGAGCAATTCTGATGAGGTTATGAGTGAGCCAAGGACAAAGTTATCTCTCCTCTTCCCAACTGAAACTGAGTTTATTAGCCTTCAAAGCAATAGACCTTTTAGAGAAAAAAATGTAATCCTTCATTCCAATACCTCAACTAACCACCTCATATTGCACATGTTGATATAGAAACAGGAACAGACATGGAGCAAAAAAATGAAATCCGGGAAAATCATTACACTCCTGCCTTGACTTGTTGAGACTGTATAGCATAATTCATCTTGAAGCTTGTTCAAGTCAAAATGACCCTATTTACAGGGTTCCATTGCAAAAATAAGAGGGATGTGAGAGAGAGCCACTGATGGGAGCACAGAATGCAACACTGCTGTGTGTTTGCGTTTTGTTAGAATTTATGGAGAATCCTGTCTGCACTTTGTAATTGAATGACCTGAATAGTATTCTTCATATAGTTTATACAAATCCACATATCTAACCATCCAAACGTTAGCTGCATAATGTTCCTACGATTCACAGAAACCTAATATTCTCACTCTTAATTTGTATCTTTTTTTTGGATAATCCCCATTATGGATTGTGTAGTCTCTCTACCACAACTGACAGTTATATGCATTTTTCAAAGTATTTTTCTGTGACTTATGCACGTTCCATTTTTATTGCTTGATTTATGATATTCTGTTTCTATCAGAACACTTGCAGCAATCTATGAGTCTATATGATCAGCAGTCTATACGATCATAGTTTTCTAAGTCAAAACATAACCAAGAAAGGAAATCCAGATGCCTTTTTTGCTTGAAACATTTACAGTTAACTTTAGTTGTCAAAAACATTGACAAATGGTTAGGAAATAAGTAAGTAACATAGTAAAAATACATTTTTAACTGTGTGAATGTATTTTATTTATTTTTATTTTTTGTATGCTTCTGTGATAAATATGTAGCACACTTGACATGGTTGCATTGTTTTCCCTAACTGGGACTGGGCTGTAACATTAGGCTTCTCTCCATGAGTGGTATAGCCCTTTTGCAAAATCTACATTATGCAAAGAGTGAACACGGAATGCAGCATATTTTCTTAGGGGACACATGGACCATTCTTACTGTGTTAGTACAACACGTTAATTTACAAAATCTTAACCTTTAATGTTATATATATTTAAAGTGTTGTATAATGTTATTATAAAATTCTGAAAATTAGTATTAAACACTAGAAATAAATGAAGGAGTTTTGGGGCAGATGTCTTTTTACAGGGGCAAACTCCTGACTCAATAACTCCCATTATATAAATATATACTGATCGCAACTGGATAAAATATTCTGCAAAATGGCTCCAAGTCTCTCCAAACTTGTCTGGGTGAGTAAATGAATATAATGTTTGCTAAAAATAAGGTCCAGGTGAAAATAGTAAATAAATAAAAACCTTTCCCTTTAAAGTAAAAAAAAAAGGACACCCATATTTTTCACAAATTAGGAATGTTTGAAACTCTGCAGTTCTGTTAAAATGATCTCTCTGTTGTCTCTGAACTGATAACTCTCTGTTTTGTCTTGGTTGAATTTTAAGAAGTTCTCTGCCATCCATGTTTTAATATCTAAAATAATGTTTAAAATGTAATTCACTGGCTCTAGGTCATTAGGAGTGAATCTATGTATCATCAGCATAGCTGGGAAAATCAGTGCTGTCTCCTGATGGCATCGCCAAGTGGCATTATGTATAGGTTGAAAATAATTGGACCTGAGATTGAAGCTTGAGGAACCTCACAACTTGTTTTATGGGTCCCTGAGGAGCACTTATCCATACTTACTAAAAATCTCTGACCCATGAGATAAGAATAAAAGCATTTTAAAACAGTGCTTGAGAGGCCTACCAGGCTTTTCAGTCTACAATCAAAAAACAAAACAAAAAACATTTCCACACAACTGATTTGGGTTGATTTAGCAATAATACATTTTGTCGAGTAAACTAAATGTAAACATGTTGGATCAACCAAATATATATATATAGAGGTTGCTATAAGGCACAAAAATAAACAGCAGGAGATGGACTCAAACTCAGAAAACGGTATCTGTTTTCTGAGCTCCTGCACTAACCACATTGCTACACAATAAATCAAAAATGTTGTATATAATATATCTATATGACTTCATTTCCAGTGTTAACCAAAAATTAGTATAATATTATAAATACCTGCCAATTCCCTTTTTCCATGAAAAAAGTGAAAGAATTTTATTACTGAAGCCATTGTAATCATGTTTAGTTAACACTGGAAATGAAAATGTGCCATAAAGCAACCTCGATGTATTAGGTTGACCCAACATGTTAACATTTAGTTCATTCAACAAAATTCGTAATAATAATTAATAAAATCTGGTGATCTAAAAAAAGCGGCACTAAGATGCAGTAGCACCAGGACAGAAAGTTTATGATTGATAAACTTACATCTGAGGTCATTAACCTTAAAAAAAGGGTTGTTTCAGTATTGTGTTTGTTCTATAAATTAATTTTTTTCCCCAAAAAATGTTCTGTTTAATTTAAAAATGCATTGTGCTGCATAAAAAAAACAACAAACTTTTTCTAAATCTTACACTCCAAAAAAAAAGAAAAAAAAGTTAACTAAACATAAAAAATTTAAGGCAACCAGCTGCAAAGCTTTTTGAGTAAACTCAATTAAGGAATTTTGCATTGAGTGAATCTAAATAAAAGGGGTAAACCAAAGTGGAATCTTAAATTCAACAAAATGAAGATAGTTGGGTCTACCACTGTGGCTCAGTGGTAGACCCAATCAGAGGGTTGTAGGTTCAATTCCAGCTTCCTCCAGTCACATGTTGATGTGCCCCTGTGCAATCCACTTAACCCCCAAATTCTACATTGTCCTACCAAGCCATGTTGGATGTCGGTGTATGAATGCGAGTGTGAATGGGTGAATGTGGCTTCAATGTAAAGCGCTTTGAGTGGTCAGTAAGACTAGAAAAGCGCTATATAAGTTCAGTCCATTTACTCATGTCTTTGAGCTGAAACAAATTATGTTAAGTTGAAAATATGTATAGAGAGCTCAGGACTTTCCTCTCCCCAGCCACTTGGGCCAGCTTCTCAGAAGGACCATCTGCATCTTTTTTCCTCCAGGTGGGACGTGCCTGGAACACCCTACCAGGGAGTCACCCATCCTGACCAGATGCCCGAGCCACTTCAATTGGCTCCTCTCAATGTGGAGGAGCAGTGGCTCCACTCTGAGCCCCTCCCAGATGACTGAGCTTCTCACTCTATCTCTAAGGGAGAGCCAAGACATGCAGTGATAGAAACCCATTTCATCCATTTGTGTCATGTTTTGGTGGTTGAATGAGGACCCAGATGAAAAGCGGAGGTTAGAGCGCTAATGGCTCATCTTTATTAATGTCCAAAACAGGCTCGAGACAACAGGGGAGGACCATGAGAGAGACTCAGGAAGATGAAGCATGATGCCGAACCAGGAAACTTGTGCAGAGTCCAAAAAAAAACAAAAAGTCCAAAAACAAAAAACCCTCTATAAGAGTAGCTCGGGGGGCTGACCTTGGGAACCAGGCGGAGACGGCCGTGGGGCTGAAGCAACCCGAGACTTAGCAGCAAGTTAGATGGCCGCCTGCGCGACATTGCAGCATGAGTTTTGGGTTGAATCATGGTGTGGACTGGAGGCTGTAGCTCTGGAACCTCGGGTGCGTAGAATGGAGGCTGAAGCTCTGGAACCTCGGGTGCGTAGACTGGAGACTGAAGCTCTGGAACCTCGGGTGCGTAGACTGGAGGCTGAAGCTCTGGAACCTAAGTTGCTTAGACTGGAGGCTGAAGCTCTGGAACCTCGGGTGCATAGACTGGAGGCTGAAGCTCTGGAACCTCGGGTACGTAGACTGGAGAGTGAAGCTCTGGAAGCTTGAAAGATGCAGGCTGCTGAAGCTCTGAAAACTATGACGATGCAGGCTGCTGAAGCTCTGGAAACTCTGACGATGCAGTCACTGGGAGCACAGGACACTTTCTGCCGATTCTAAATCCTTTTTTGGTGGTTGGATGATTATCCAGGCGCAGAGCGGCTGTTAGAGCGCTCATGGCTCATCTTTATTAATGTCCAAAACAGGCTTGAGACAACACGGGAAGACTACGAGAGAGACTCAAGAAGTCGAAGCACGATGCAGGAAGACAATTGACATGACGAGCCAGCAGAGACTTAAGGGCACAGGGAAACATATATATACTGAGGAATAATCGAGGGAACTGGACACACCTGGGATCAATCACAACATAGAGAGACAGTCACAGGGAACACAAGGACAGATCCTGTCAGTTTAAAGCTGATATTCTATCTTAAGCTGAGGTTATCATCATTAGTTAGTTGTTCACAGGAGCTTACCAGAAACATTTGTATTATGTTCATTAATCAATGCTTGTGTGTAGTGAATGTGTAATTCTTTGTTTATTCTACCAGATCCGAACTATTGGTTTGGTTTGTACACTTTGTTGTTTTTGTATTACTGTTTCTCTGCCGTCCGGCAGAGGTGGAGGACTGGGATGTT
The DNA here is from genome assembly GCA_028564705.1 of Apricaphanius iberus. NCBI lineage: Eukaryota > Metazoa > Chordata > Actinopteri > Cyprinodontiformes > Aphaniidae > Apricaphanius > Apricaphanius iberus. The sequence continues at coordinate 3,992,664 of JAPXFQ010000710.1, read as the reverse complement.
TTCTTGTGTTCTTTATTTGCCTCCCTGTCGTGTGTCATCGGTTCGCCCCTCTGTTGGTCCGGTTTCTTTTCTTCACCTTCTTCCTTTCTCCCTTCTTGTCTCAGTTTAATGTCCATGACGTCAGGAAATTGAACCCACAGTAATCACTAATAAAGATTTTTCATACATATACATCAAGTGGCGTACTACAGCGAAGCTGTAATACTCTGCTTGGGAAAGTAAAACTGTTGGGCTTGTACTTGGTACTCAGACACCAATTCTGAGTAGCATACTGCTAGACAGGACACGTTAAAAAAAAAAAAAAAAAAAAAAAAAAAAGCTGATATTCTAAATGTTAAATGTTGTTTTTAGTGTTTTTACCCTAATATTTAATGGTTAATGTTCATAAGAGTTTGCAAAAGCATTTTATGTATTTAAATAAGTGCAAAATCTACCTATGCAAGTCTCCTTGTACAGATACCATGCATACCGTTTGACTCAAAAGCCGATTATAAACGTTGGTTTTCCCGCATTTCACAACAGAAGTATAAAAGTTAACACAACTTTCTATTTTTGCAATGACCTAAAACAGAGACATACAAGTACTGACAACTCACTAAATAATGTTACAGCATATGATACCTCAGTTTTTCGGTCTGACTTAAGCCTGATTCACAGGGAAAGATTTAAAATTGTCGAAGAGCTTCGAATCGCACACACAGGGATAACAAATTACGTATTTCGTGCTCCTGCCATGTGCAGTGTCTGTGGTGAGACACCACACACAAATTGATTTTACTCACAGTGTTCCATCTGAGCTGCGCCCATGCACATTGGCGCACTGCAGACACAGGCTTCACCCACAGAAAATCTCACACACACACACAAAATAAATAAAGCAAAACTGAATTGAAAATGAGATGAACAAGTAATTTGTCCTGTACTATTTAGCAGTGTTAGTCAATGAGCATATTCTTTAATAAACACTTACAGCGGTCCTACTGCTCCGCCCCAATTTAATTTTCAATTTATTTTCCTCCTTTTTTGTTCACACTTTATATATTGCTCATAATTTTGTCAGCTCAACATGGAGAATGTATTCACAAATGACACACGTTTATATGTGTAAAACTTTTTTTCTTGATGAAGGAATGGACACATACGGAGCAGGGGCGCTACTTGCTCCTTATGTTTTGATTACATCACTACTTTGCACTGAATGATCTGTATTACAATGCATTGTGGACTGCAGTCAAGCGACCCAACACTTACAAATTACAATAGATGTTTCAAAGCCGCATCTCTGCCATCACATTCAACAGACTGCATGCTCGTATCGTGCCAAGACAATGCAACATATGTTGGATATCCCCAATTGTGGTCTGTATCCCCGGTCACGGCTTGAGGAGCCCAAACAAAGCCCCTGCTCGACTGTAAACAGTGTATGCATGCATGCATTTTGTTAATACGGAGCGTATTAGAGCTTCTTAAAGGCTGTTGGGGGACCTTTCAAGTATGCCTGGTACTCATTTGCCCCTTTTCCATTAGGGTCACTGATAAGGTTTTTATGCTTACAGTTTTCATTTAATACGTTAATCCTGCTATAACCACACCTAATATGTTAAACTTGCTAAAACCCCACCCTGTGGGACATCGACCTGTTTAGAAGTGTGAGCTGAACCTTTACAGACTGCTAATTTCTCTCACAGTAAGATTGCTCGTAAGAAGCATGAGTGATTTTCTTCCCTGTTGAAGTGACCATACCTCTTCATTCCCATTGTTCAGCAAAATAGAATGTGGTTGAAAATGCATACTGGCCGTCAGTTTAGACGGTCAGTGACAAGCCCTTAGGTACAGTGCATGCTCTGGTTAATGCTATTATCTCCGCTGCCTGTGCAGATAATTTGGAAGGTAGTGACTCAGCTTCTATTATTTCATTAGGTAGTTTAACAACTGCATAACCTGTTTGGTTGGTTCCTGCATGTGTTTTGAAGCATGAGCGGTCAACAAACCAGTCTTGTGGTTTGAATTAAGGATTGTTTTAGCTGTACAAACACCTCTTCTGTCTCAGGGGTGCACTGGATATGGTTTGTCATTTTCATTGGTTTAGAGTGAACTAAGTCAACCAATGGTTGAGTCTTCTAAGCACAATGTAGGATCCATGCTCTGCAATAATTTAGCAGGCCTAGAAAGGACATGAGTTGCCTTTTTGTCACTGGCTTAGGAGCCTGCAAGATTGTTTCTTTTCTTGAACTCTGAATCTGTTGACTCATCACCAGACCTGCAAGGTAGGGCTTAGAATAGATAGCTCGTGTTTCCATTACCACCTCAGAAGAACGGTAGTGGGTGAGGACATGCTTAGCTTAAAAAAAAAAAAAAAAAGGATTATCCAGTCTGTGGAGAACCCCGAATCTGCCGCCTTGCAACCGATCCAGCTCTCTGATCACCGCGGAGACATCTTGCCTCTCTGCTCCTATACTGGTTTCTCCCTCCCCGACCCCGTGGGCTTACTGCTGGCTTCTCTGGCCTATGACACACCAACTTTGCCTGCTAACGCTACCCGACGGAAGCCTGCTCCAACCTTCGTGTGGAAGCAGATAACAGTGCCAATCTTGGGCCAGCTCCCTGTTGTTGTGGATGTTAAATAAAAATATAACTATTTGGAATAGTCAAAGGACTGCTTATGGCAGTCAAAATTAATAAATTGTGGGAAATTATTATTATACGGGGCACCCCCTGATTATATCAGGAATTATTTTAATAGCCACATTTCTACATCAGTCTCATAATTCTGAAGGAATTAATTGTTAACATCTATTGCTCATACACCTTGCAATACGTGTGTTGAACAAGAAATGACAGCAGTTACTTTCCAAATACAAGATTTATTTACACAAAAGTAAGAAAAACATTTAAACACTCAAACTAGTAATAAGAGAAACACTACTGATTAAAATAAATGTATAGTTAAAATGAAGGAACCCAATGATGAATAATGCAATAACCCGAGGAACAATGAATTCTGTTGTGGTTCTGCATGCAGATCTGTCCCAGGACTCGATTTGCAGATGCTGGAAGGAAAGATGAATTAGTTTCACTAATTTTAAAAGAAGTCAAAACATTCTTTGGATAAAGAGATGTTTATTAAAAATTATCTGGATAAGAGTAGTAGCTATAATCTTTGGAAGATTACTTCTATTCATGAATTGGTTACCGAAGTAAACAATTTAATTCCAGTATTTGTTATAAATAAGGCGAGTTCAAACACGGTTAATAAGATCAGTTTCTGTTCTTAAACAATATATGTTCAAACAGATTTATGTTTGAACCATTGATAGCAACCTATGTTTATGAATGGTGGGTCTAAACCAAAACGTGGGCTAACCTTAAGCCTTAGCTCCTTGTAGCACACGTGGGTGTTTAGAGCTGCTCAAACATATTTATTAAACATTACACAAAAAGAAAACTCCTGTCTGATGGAGTAGCTCAAGTTGCATGATTTAAAAACGACCCTTGGTCGTGAAAAAGTCTTTAAAAAATACACTGAATAATGTTTTAGGCAGAAAGGCCTCTATCACCCAACGATAGCAGATGAAGACAATACAACACCAAAAAAAGGGAAAAACCTTTAAAATTAGTTAATCCTAACTAATTTGCCTCTGCTCAAATAGACCTCTGAACGATTCAGTCTCCGAGTTGCTGCACGGCAATGAGGGGTATAGGGGGATGAGGCGACGTTAGCCTAGCGGCTAACAATGGCTCAGATCTGGTTAGCTGCAATGAGAGGTTCCTGGCTTGCAGCTCCATCCAGCTGCGTCTGGCTCGGGCTGCGTTACGATCGGGCCCTGGCATCCACCTCTATAGTACCTTTTTTGGCAGTTTTCCAGCACAGCAATTCCTGTCGGCTCTGTGGCTGCGTGAATGCGGCTTGTGCTAGGTCCAGCCTCGGCCCACGTGGCTCAGCTCTCAGCTGATTCAAACTCCCACTGCAGGCGGTGTTCAGCCAAGTCTCTCTTTGCTCTGAAACTGAGGGAAGCTTCCATCGGGCTTTTGAGGATAAAAAAAAGACTTTATTATTATAATTTTTTTTTTCTTCTTTTTTTCTTTTTTTTTTTTCCTTTTTTTTTTACTGAGGGTTCAATTTCCTGAAGTCATGGACACGAAACTGAGAAAAGAAGGAAGAAAGGAAGAAGGTGAAGAAAAGAAACCGCACCAGCAGAGTCGCGAACTGACGACACAAGACAGGGAGGCAAACAAAGAACACAAGAAAACATCCCAGTCCTCCAAACAAAACAAACAAAAACAACAAACTGAACAGAACCACACCAATAGTTCAGATCCAGTAATAAAAATAAAGAATTACACATTCACTACACACAAGCATGGATTAATACATGTTTCTGTTAAGCTCCTGGTAAAAGCTAACTAATTACAATAAACTCAACTCAAGATATGTCCGTCCACACCAATGTCCCCACACCTATGTGTGTGTGCGAGCATGCAGGTCTGAATAAGGTTTCCCCATGCAAGTGATTGATAGCTGGTGTAAGGAACCGTCAATCCGTCCTACAGGAATCGACACAGACATGAAGGAGGCAGGTGACGCATGCATCCAGAGTCCCACAGAGCGCAGGAGCCACAGGCGGACCAGCGCAGGGCCGATCACCCACCAAGAGAGGAACAGATGGAAGCCCCAGGGGAACACCTAGCAGCCGCAATGCTGGGGCCCCGAGAGATCACAGGGACGAGCCCACGGGCTCCGCCGGAAACCGGCTACGCCAGGGTGGGCCCGGAACAGGACCCAGAGGCCACGGGGATCAGGGGCACCCCACCCCCCAGCAGGGCCCCGACCAGGGACCCGCCGAGAGGGGTCCCCTGCCGCCGGGCAGGAGGCGCCTGCAGCTGATCGACGGACCCCGGACCAATACCCAACCACCGCCAACACAACGCCCCCCCCCCCCCACACACACGCCAGGGAGCACAGTAAAGCCACAGCGGATGTACGCCCTCCCCAGGCCGCGCCCAGCCAGCATCTGGACATCCAGATCTACCAGCTCCCGGGTCCAGATCCCGCCCCATCCAGAGGGCCAAGATCTGGGGCCCAGCCAATACCGGACAGCCTCCCCAGATGAACCGACCAGGCAGTAGAACTCATGGAACTGGCAGGAGCTTGGGCGCGGGGCACGGTCCCCACCGATCCACCGGATGGCACCAACCTACTTACAACCCCGGCACCCCCATAAGAGGTGCCCCAGTCAATCCAAGGAGGATGTCGGCCCGAAACAGCGGCCGCCCGACACACCGGCCCACCCAGGACCAGCTAGGCATGCACCAGGACCGAGCCGGGCCGCAACCGGGAACCCCGGCCCCAGGCATCGAGAGTCATCATCGACCAGCGGGCAGGACCATCCATCACCGACGGGGAGTGACGGAGGGGAAGAAGATGCACCAGGCCAGAGGGCAGCCAAACACCCAACCTGACAAGTAGACATAGACAGACAGAGACACTCATACGTACCCTCCCTCTCATGCGCACACATTCTTGCATATACAGGACACACGAAAAAAGGACGCTGTACACTCATTCATACACCCCATACAAACTCTATACTCCCAGGCCCAGGGACAGACGCCCCGATAGAGCACCCTGCCCCTGCACCCGGGAGACGGACCCCTTGCCCACCAGGACGGGGACAAGCAGACCGCCACGGCCCCAACCCCAGCAAGAGTAGCCCACTAGCCTAGGTCCCCGACCAGACGACCTGATAATCTCCCCGGGCTCCAACCCCTGATGGTCCAACGAACAGGGGTGTGGAAAGACCCCCTGCCTCTCTCCCCCTGCTCAATTGTGGTGTTGTTGCGTGTTGTTCTAATGTGCACTTAAAACAGAGGGGTGGGACATGGGGATACTGCCAGGTACCCCCATCTCCCTCCCCGGGCCCTCAGTGTCTAGATGCATTTAAACAGTGGGTACCGGCACCACAGGCGAGGCTCGACGATGCCAACCCCAGGGAGCCAGCTCCCCTGCTGACCCCAATAGACACACCCGTTCGGCCGAACCACCACTGACTTTGTTTAGCAATGTTTAGGATTCACCTGGTGTCGGCAGTGTTTGAGCTCCCTGGAGCTAGTTCCTCTAGAGCCTTGTGTCTTCCTCCGCCGGCGAAGGAAGATTGTTGTTTTGGTTCTCTCCAAAACGAGTTGGCCAAATGCCCCTCATGAAAGAGGGCGAACTGAAGGAAGCGGGCTGTATTTATAGTGCAGGTTAGTGCCACCTGATGGCTGTGTGTGACCCAACACTGTTTACTGCTCAGACCTCCTGCTTCTCTGCTCCTTCCACTGGCTACCATCCTTCTTCCTCGTTGCAGTGTAGGCTCACTGTGGTTTCTCTGTTCTTTACTAACCGACTTCACTGCTCCAACCGGCTTGTGGAAGGTGATAACAGCCCCGATCACAGCTCCATTCTTCTTGGCGACCAGATAAAGATCTGCAATCACTCACAGTTTTCCAATGTCCCAGATGCTGAAGCTGCAGCCCATATCAAGCAGTTTTCTCCCCTGCTACAAGTGAAGCTGTAGCCAGTATCGATGTAGATTCTCACCGTCACCTTCCGGCTTCAGCTTTATCAAAACCACAACCCTCTCTAAATGCCACTTATAAAGCACTAATTTTTTTTATTTTTTTATATGGAGCTAGATGAAGCAAAGAAAAATAAAACCTTCTCTAAAAGCGTTTTTGGGTCCGGTGTTGTCACTCCATAGAATTTCAATAAGCCGGTATAATCCGCCTGGACTGTGCCACTTTTCTCTTCTTCGTCAGTAGTTTCTGCACTGAAGCTGCATAAGCTAGCGCATATAGTTCTTTCTTATGCTTTGCGGACACTGGCAGCCCTCTACGGCAAATATATGTTTTAAGTTTGTCAACTTTTCACCATTCAAAATCATCAATTTTGCAGCTTTCGCTATATATATGTATATTCGCTTCTGCCAGTTTGGGGTCCAAGAAGGATCCCAGAATGCATTGTACGCAAGGAAAAATACCAAAATGGCTTATTTGCCATTCAGAGTGGTCTTGACGTATTTGCGAGTAGACCTGATCGCTCTTAACACACCACACATGGCAGGAATATCTGTTAGGATTATGATAAAAGCCATCCTGATTATCGGGGGTTGTCGGAAGGGACAAAATTGGGGCAAAACTGGCATAAATATCCTGCCATGAGAGCTAGCCCTTAAATTACTTTCCCCGATCTGTCAAACTTACTTTTTCAAGGTTTCACAACTGAAAACAGATTATCATGCCAAAAAAGGGAAGTTGTCTTTTCTATACTGTGAAGACAACTATGGGAGTTGGATTTTCTACAATTCACAACAAAAGCATTTATGTTGAATGAGCTTTCCCTGGTTGTAATAAAGCGCAACAAACAGCTTTACGTACTGAAACTCAAAAAAATGATCTTGAAGTTTACAACTTCCTTGGTTTGTTGGACTAACTGATGATGTTGCCTCAAATGAATAAAACTACAATTTTTGTGTTTTCTGAACTTAAAATATATTTTTTACATGCCAAACAAATGGAAGATGGGTTTTCAAAAATTGTCATTTGGATAGTGGTCAATAGTTATCAAGAATGTCTGGATCAAAGTCATTCTTCTTCAGAAGGCGTTTCAAGGCAGTGGGGGAAACACCTGTCTTAAGAGCAATCTACGATGTTTAAAAGCTCAGACTCAAAGAAACCATAACTTTTTGTCTGTTAAAAGCTTGATTGTTTTAAAAATTAATTTGGGGTTATTTTTATCTTCAAATATGAGATTTGTAAAATTGAGTATTCTAACCTGTTCAGTTGTTTTGTTGTAGAAATTGAGCTGTTCCTTAAAAATGTCCAGATTAATGGTAGGTTTAGTTTTCCTCCATTTATTTTTTGCTCTCCTGCAATTGTGGTAATATAAGTAACATATTCCCACAATTATTCTTATCATATACTTAAATTGTTTAAGTCCAGCCTTTTTCTCAAACGTCATGATTCATCTTCACACAAGACGATCATTTTATGCTTGGTGCCTCTGCTACAGATTTCATGTCTGCACAAAATTCTATCTCTAGTCTTGTCATGATGTGCTATGCTGCAGGGCAGTAGTCCTACAAACTGTGCCAATTGCAGCCCAACATGCTCTATTGAATGTCCACAATAATCATGGCACCTTAATGCATGATCATGTGTATTAATCAGGAACCAACTCCATTCTTTATACACCTCAGAGGCCATCCACATTCAGATTCAAAGTAACAGCATGAACTTAATATTGCATGAAAGGACCCTTGGAAACAATTTTGACATCAATAAAAGCAAGACTTTTATAGGAAAGTAATGAAAGCTAGACTGAAATAATCAAGAGCAATCCACTGTTGGAGGAATTGTATTTTTTTTACTCCCTGTTGTGTTTAAGAGCCCTCAGGTGACGGTATAGGAAATGTGACATGCTCCATTGCTTCCCATTATAATCCCTGAAGGTAGACTTTATAAATCCACTTGTAGTCAAATTTAGTTTCAAATTTTGCCATTTAGTTTTATGGTATGGGAATGGCATTCTCTCCAAATTATTTATGAACTGTGCTGTCAGAGCATTGACCCCAAGCGTAAGAGGACAAGGGGACATAATTAAAGTGTCAAAACAGGCTGGTTACACAGCAGCCGAGTGACAAAATTATTGGATCAAGTGGGTAAAAAAATAAATTAAAAATTAAAAAAAAGGAAAGATCACATATGGAATACAGTACATGGAGTATATGCATCAACCAAAACAATGAGATATACTTTAACTCTTCAGCTTTTTCATCACTGTTGTAGACACTATGCTTTATAACAGATTTCACACAGCAACACATATACTGTATGCATACAGCTTACTCCAAGACCCATTTTGCCTCAGGACACCGATCGTCCTCTACTGACTGTTTATGAACTCATCTGTTTTCTCCAGACAGGCTGGCGATGAGGACATTTATATTGTGTTGCTGTATGGCAACATATTCAATATAATTAATCTAGTGTCTAATTTGCCCGCAGTGGTCCCCACGCATCCTGTCAACTTGTACAGCTATCTTAAAGCATATCTTGAAAAAAATTTCAAACATTCATGGACGGTTTTTGCTTAATTTTTAACTTTTGAAGGACTCAAGGATTTGGGGGATTTTTCAGGGGACCTAGAGATAAATATATTAAGTGTTATTTTGTACAAATTTAGTTTAAAGAAAGGTTTGTAATGAAATCGTAACAGAGATAAAGCTCAACCTTCCAGAAGCATATACTGAAATAATTGACATGAGGTAAACAGACCAAATGTGGTTGTTTGTGCACATGCAGACTAGATGTGAGCTATTTTGGTCCACTAGTATCAGTGCATTTGGTCTGTGTTGCTCCCATAGAAACCTTCACTTTTTCACTCTAATGGGAACTGGAGATCAATAATGCATCAGCCAACAGATGGGTGACTGTCCCTCTTGTCATTTGTTGCCTCTCCCTCATCATTTCCTCATCCAAAGTATTAGAAAACTTAGGTGAAAGAAGGAGGGGGAGGCAGAGAATGGCAGCATGACAGAGGAGAAAAACAAAGTGCAAGAGTGATGAGGATCTCAAGGCTGCTTTGTCAGTGGATTGAATGGAATTGTAAAGTTTCAGGTAGAAAAAGTATGTATAAAGAGTAAATGACTTTGACTTGGAGGAAACCATTTCTACAATTTGAAGACTGAATAACCACAGCCTTGAAAGGATTGTCAAGCAAATTCCATTCAAGAATTTGCAGGAGCTTCACAAGTTGTGGGCAGAGGCTAGAGTCAGTGTCTTACCAAGGCTAAGGAGAAAGAAAAAAAAACTGCACTGTTGCTCCGTGGCTCAAAATCCACTTTCAAGATGAAAATAAAGTTTGCCTTTAATTTGGAGTTTAATTTCACTCTCAAGGAAGAGTTGAATCAATACAGATATCTAATAAGAGCATTTCAGGTTTCCTAATGTTGACAAGCTTTATGGAGATGCAAAATATTTTCCAGTCAGACTTGGAACAGGCCCACTCTGCCAAACATCATCCTTGGGGTATTTTCAAGAGAGTGGCACCAGACTCAAAAAAGGCAGATGACCTGAAGGCTGCTTTTAAAGCAACCTTGGCTTCCATTACCCTTCCGGCACAGGCTGTTGCCTCCATGCCATGCTGCAGTACTTCATGCAAAAGGCGGCCCAGCTAAGTGTCAGATGCAGTGAAATGATTTCATTGTCGAGAAGTCTTCAGTTTATGTATAAAATATATTTTTACTGATCTTATTTAATGTTCTAATTGGCTGAGACACTTTTTTGTTTTGTTTTCATTACCTGTTAGCCATAATCATAACAATTACAAGAACAAAAAAAGTTTGACATATTTTACTATGTTTAATATATTTATATAATTTCTAGAATTCACTTTAAAAAATGAATGACAAACATTTTTTGTGACAATATTTACATTTTTAATTTGTATGAATCGGGGGAGGGGGGGTTTGACCATTGCAAAGAACATTTTAATCACAAACATGGTGTTGGTTGCCTCACGTTGTGGGGCTGTCTCATTACCTGTGATCCTGTTGCATTTCACAAGCTGGATAGAATAATGGAAAAGTAGGTCTTTACCAACTTCTTTGGGTTTACTTCAAATCAATACTTAGTTGCTTCAAGATTAAAGATATTTAGTGTTTAAACAGAGCAACTATGTCCCAACTACAAAGTAAACTTGTTCTGGAATAGATGAAGAAGACTAAGAATGTTTAAGAAAGGTCATACTGTTAACCCTTTAAAAGAACTATTGCTCCTAAAAAAACATAGTTTAAATGCCAGAAGATTGTGTTAATGTGCCACTTGCTTAATATGTGTACATATATAGGTTTGCATTTGAGTTGATCTGTATAATTTTTTCTAGATGTGATTAAGAACAAATTCCAATTAGAGCACTCAAAACGTTTAGCTGTTTTTTATACAACTATTCCACCCTAGAAAAAAAAGGGTTCAATTAACGTTAATGTGCCATATTGTTTTATATAATTATATTATAAGGCATGCATGCCTATAATAAATGTATTTAAAATTCTTACCAGAACTGTATCTGTAAGAGAATTGCAAAGTTTAGGCCCTGATGCATGTAAAAACATCTCACCCCTGCTACGTGTCATGTTCAATGTAATTAAATGAACAGAGGACATGAGCAGAACAAATGGACACATGCAAAGTTGCATGTGACACAGTGAAATGATTTGGATCGCTGGGATAGGTAAGAAAATTAAGACCCATCAGCTAGCCAAGCAACACATATTTATCTTTGGCCCAGATGGACAGTACCCTTCATTTCTGTGATAAACAGCTGAATTGTAATCTATGCCCTTGTTTTTTGCTCTTCCCCTTTTTGCTAAATGACTTGCTGCACCAACCATCTTTAGTCTATCCCTGTGTTAATCTTTTGTGATCTTCTCTTTCAACCATTATTGTCTCAACTGTGAACTAATCAGTGTTTTTAATAATTAAGCGGACGTATGGCAGTTCCATCAAAAGTTAGTTATGTTTGACTTGACATGACAGTTTTACTTGATGACTTCAGATATTGTTTGCCGTACCTAGAGGCTGTGTCATTATGATAGTTACCCAAACCACACACAAATTACTGTCCAGAACATTGGAGGAAAACTGCCTCAAGCATACACTCTAGACGGTAATAACTGAGTTTCTGAGTATGCAGTAATACAACGTACAGAAACCAAATATTGTGTTTACTAGACAGTAGAAATAAATTTTTGTCTTATTTTTTAACTTATAGATTTATCTAATTGCATTGCAATTGTTTGAAGTAGAAACAAGGGAAAACAAATTATTCTCCAAACATCTTACCCCACTCAGCTAATGCATTGCATCCCACATATTATTGCCACAAAGCATAGAAAGGATGTGATAAAAAGTCGCAAGACAAAGTGTTCAAGGACTGTTTCAAAGCGGTTCAATATGTGGGCGAAGAGTTGAACACACTCAAATATAAATTAAAATGATAGTTACATCTGTGCTCTTATTATCTTGCTGCAGCTTTTATGCTATACAAGATTTCTGGCTAGTGTATTCATAGCAGATGCTAAGAATTCTTCACGGTAGTCATGTTATTTAACTATACTTTTATTTGAAGCGGGTGTCTTATGTTGAAGACGGTTTATGGAGTTCCGCTTCCTGTCTCACGTTCGCCGACTAAAATGCTGTTTACAGTGGTACAGTAGTCACCGACGATGTAAGTAGCACTCGTAGTAAAGGGAAATTAATGTGTACATGTGACTCACACTTTCCTATGTTAATGAGCCGCCTTTGGTGCATTTTAGCTCCTTTAAATGGCCGTTTTGGCGAATTAGCATCATTGAGCTAACAGTGGGAGTGAGTGTTTCTATGGCAGGCAGCCTTCATATTACTTTCTGTTTATATCTGTTTGCTATTTAAGTGCTGATTACGCAGCATTTAGGAACATTATTTGAGTCACCCTGATATATATGTAATTTGCCTACTGGGAATTGTTTATTTATAGTATTTGAGTTACGGGTTTAATGACAATACAGTCCTATTATTCTTCGATATATTTTCAGAAACTGCATTGTACCAGAACGTTGTAAAGATCTTCAGTAAACGTCACAGACTCCACTGATGTTTCATGTGCTTTCTGATCGAAGCCCTGCAGCGGTTAATTAGGTGAACAAATCAAAATTAGAAGTTGTGATATCCAAAAAAAAGGTATTTCGAGCCGGATAATTGACTGCTGCAGAATATGACATCAGAGCAGGATACTGCATTTCCCCTAAATTATGCTGCATGATAACGACATGCAAGGCAACGTCGTGTACCCAGACACCTAGAAGACTACATCCTTGCCCACCATCCTGATGACGGAGCACATGAGAAGCAGAGAGGAGCGGCAGCCACAGCAGACAGTGGACAAGCAGTTGCAAGTGTTCGTCTGGGTGACAGCAGAGTCTCATGTAACCCCAGTTCAGGTGATCCATTGAGTGACGCGTCACTCAGACAGCTCATGGAAACCATATCCAGAAGCGAGAGGGAGGAATGGGCTGAAATAGCGGAGGTCACCATCAAACTCAGCCAATATGAACATCGACAAAGCCGTCGCCAAGAGCTGTTGGAGCACATTACGTGCTTCCTACGAGAAGAAGAGGAGCATGATGAGACTCACGATGGGAAAGGTGCCACACCCTCCTTAAAACAAAATCCACACTCATCAACACGTCTCCCTGCAAACATCCACTCTTCAAACCATTCCCCACCAGCGGAGGATAGCGAAGGGTCTCACACTGAAAGACACGCCAGCAGATGTGATTTCAACATTATAGAGAGAGACCGAGTTGAGAGACTGCATCCCTGAAGTAGTAGTTAAAGAAACAAAATCTGCATTCACACCAATACATCCAGCCTATACAAAACACCTAACCTCCTCTTATCCAAACATCTCACCCGGTAGAGCGATGCCAATCTCAGCTCCACAACAGCTGATAAAGCTAGTCCTCTCAAAACCTCAGATGGAAGAGCTACATTGTGGGGAGGATGAATCTACCTACAATCACCTCCCTCAGGCGCAGCAGCTGTTAGCACATCTCAATTCCCATCAGTCTACAGTTTACCCCGTTACACACTTCCGTTACCACCTGTAGCGCCACCTCCTGCACTGCTTCCTACCTCAGTAGTGACTAATCTCCCACACGCTAATCAGCCACAGCTGCCAACCAGCCTGACTACAGATCCGTTCAACGCTAATCAGCCACAGTTGCCAACCAGCCTGATTACAGCTTGGTTCAATGTTTATCAGCCACAGCTGCCAACCAGCCTGACTACAGCTTGGTTCAACGCTAATCAGCCACAGCTGCCAACCAGCCTGACTACAGCTCCGTTCAATGCTAATCAGCCACAGTTGCCAACCAGCCTGTCTACAGCTCCACACAATGCTAGTCTGCCACCACGGTCGGCGTACGGGGTACCCAAACCCAAAATCCCAGATTTCACTACAGATAGTGAAAAGGAGTTTGCTAACCTCAAGTTAGCCTAGATTAACCTGCTTGAGCCTCAACCTGAGCTGACTGAACAGTACAAATACCACGTACTACTCAAACACCTCAAGCTCCCAGAAGCTCAGATGATCGGTCAGTCCTGCAGACACGATCCGTTCCCATACACAGCAACGATGCATGCATTACAATGTCAGTATGGCCAGCCACACCAGCTGGCGCAGAGTGAAATAGAAGCTATCCTTACTACCCCTGATGTGAAGTCCGGGGACGCACGCACCTTCCAAAGCTTTGCTCTCAGAGTCCAATTCTTAGTGAGTATGCTGCTGTCCTTGGAGGGGGCCCAGGGCATGGAACTTAACTGCTGCTCCCACGTCGACCAGCTTCTCAGTAAACTCCCTAAATATCACAGGGATGGGTTCATTGAATATGTCCAGTTGCGGGGAAAACTCAACACCACAAGCCTCAACCCTTACAACTTACAAGACTTGAATGGTTGGCTCCAAAGTAAAGCTCAGCACTAATGCCTGTCGAACAGACTAGTACAGCGCTATCAACTAGAGAAGCACGCCAGTAATGGAAGAGAGAAAAACCCAGTCAGGGAGAAAAGCCAAGGCCCTGTAGTGTACCATGGTGCTGAGCCCATTCAACCGAAAAATACAAGTAAACCAACGTCGGCTGGTGATTTCTGCGGCAGCAAAGGACATTACATCAGCCGCTGTGCCAGCATTACAGTGAAATCAACGTCAGAGCTGCTGAAAGTGTGCACGTGCCCACGCGCCTGAGTCTTGCAACCTCAAGAAAACTTGCAGCGATTGTGGCGACATCCATCTCCAAGTGCTCCACAACTTCGCTCAGTGCCGTTCCACCGATTTTCAGTCAAGACCCTCAGAGAGCCAAATATACTTGACGCCCAGCAATACCTTCAGCAAAGTCTCTTGAAAGTGGTTCCTGTCCTGCTGCACAACGACTCCAATTCGGTTGAAACCTATGCTGCATTAGATGATGGAGCACAACGGACTATGATCTTACCAACAGCTGTTCAGCAACTCCGGTTGAATGGTGAATCTGAAACACTTGCCATGGGCACTGTAAGGACAGATGTCACACATCTCCATGGGTTAAAGGTCAATTTCGAGATCTCCCCCAGAGGCAACCTACAGAAACAGTTCAGAGTGCAGGGGGCATTTACAGCAACAGGCCTAGACCTAGTGGAGCAAACCTACCCGGTACAGATACTTCAAAAACGGCATCCCCACTTACGTGGACTATCGTTGAAGTCATTCACCAGAGTACGGCCACTAATGTTGCTTGGTTCAGATCACGTGCATCTCATCCATAGACTGTAAAAAAGAATAGACAGCGCCTCCTCACTCCTCCCCGTTTACCAGAATGACACACTTTCATGGGGGAATTCATGGCGGATTCACAGACTCCTCCTCCCCAGCTCTGACAAAGCATGTTCCTAAAAAGGAAATAGGGGCGGGATCTTCACTGTAGACTGCCATCGCTGGGCATGTATGGGCGTGTAGTTCAGTCGTAATCGCGCCCATTCTACTCCCGCATCTTTAGCTCTGATGCTAAACTTGGCTAGCTAAGCTATAGGATAATAGCCCCATGTCTGACTGCTGCCGTATCTGCGCTCCTCCGACGGTTCTCCTATTTCTCAAACCTCAGAAGGTAAGAACTAGTAACTTGAAATAATTATTAAAATGTAGTGTTACTATAACTAAAGTCCAACGAAACGGCCTGTCAATCAAAGTCCGGCCCCCTCATTAATTATGCAAGATTTCAAAAAATTATCTTACAAAAACCAGCCTGGTGCCTATGTTTTTGACGAGCCCAGCGTTATCTCAGGAAGAATATGTAGCCATAGAAAGTTTTAAAAAAATGGGCACCAGGCTTTAAAGTTGTTTTTAACGTGTCTAAAGTCCAACGCTTTTCAATGGGGGCCTAGCGGCCAAATGGAGGTACTACAGCAATGGAGGAGCAATGGCGGCCTCCATGTTACGCAGTCACAAAGCGGAGCGGCCAGCGGCCATTGATCTCATCACAGCTATGGAGGCAACCCGCAGGGGACCAAGCGGTGGACCCTTAGGCATCCATACTACCCTAGGATGGGCCCTGCAAGGAGCAGAGAGGTGTGAGTCAGAACAAATATCTGTAACTCAGTGTCTTTTCACCTCATTTGCCAGCCCAGATGACCTCCTGTACCGGAATGTCGAGAGATTATGGCAACTCGACGTCCTGCCCTTCCGAAATGAGAAAGTGGTTGTTCGTTCTCGTGAGGATCAGGAGGCAATGAGCCTTCTGGAAACAAAGACAAAGAGAATGGAGGCTGAAGGAGTTCACCGCCATGCAACCGCCCTCCTGAGGAAACAAGGAGCACCCAAGCTCAACAGCTCCACTCATTCAGTCATGGCTCAGCTGAGAGCTACAGAGAAACAACTCAAGAGAGAGCCAGAGAAAGCAGCAATCTACTCAGCGGAGATCAATAAACTCATCAGCGCTGGATATGTCAAGAAGCTTCAACCCAAGGATATGGAATGGTCAACAGAAGCATGGTATTTCCCCCACCATCTCATCTGCCACAACAAACCACGCCTGGTCTTCAATTGTTCCTTCATACACCAAAATGTCTCCCTGAATGAGCAACTCTTACCGGGACCTACACTGGGTCCATCGCTAGTAGGTTCAGGCAGCACCAGATTGCAGTGTGACATTTGGGCCATGTTTCACCAGATCCGTCTGTTACCTGAAGTCAGATCTCTTCTTCGGTTCATCTGGAGAGACCTGCGCTGTGAAGAACCCCCGGAGGTGTACGAATGGCAAGTGCTACCATTTGGCATAACCAGTAGCCCATGCTGCGCTATCTTCGCCTTACAGCAACATGCGCGCAAACACCAAGACAGCTATCCTGAAGTGCTACAGTCGGTGCAACAGACTAGACAGGAGGATTCGACCTCAGGCAATGGGCCAGTAACCAACCTATGGTAGTATCCCATCTTCCCATTGAAGCCAGGTCATCATCAACAAAGCACTGGCTGAGCCAGAGCCATACAGACCCACTTGAACCCACCTTTGGCCTGAGATGGAACTGTGCTGCTGACACCCTCAGCTATCAGTATCGGATCATTGAGCACTCTATGCTGACAATGAGGACGGCCTATCAAGTGCTAGCCAGTCAATACGACCCTTTGGGGTTCATGGTGCCATACACAACCCGCGCTAAAGTGCTGATTCAGCAGCTTTGGTCCAAACAAAGGGGCTAGGATGATCCTGACCTACCTCCTACCCTCTGTAAAGCCTGGGAAACATGGGAGAGTGAGTTGAAACAGCTTAACAGTATATGCATTCCCCGGGTTTACTCGTCGCTCCCGGCTGAAGGCGCAGATACAGCGTATGATCTTCATATCTTCTGTGATGCTTTGGAGCGAGCATACGGAGCATCAGCTTACCTTACGGTCAATACAGGTGATACCATCCACACTTCCTTCGTTATGGCTAGGTCCAGGGTTGCCCCCAAGCGGCAACAGTCCATACCCCACCTAGAACTCTGCGCAGCATTAGCCGGAGCTCAATTGTCCAAGCTCATGGAGAATGAATTGACGCTTCCTATTCGCCAAACTGTGCTGTGGTCTGACTCCACCACGGTACTGGAGTGGCTACAATCCGATTCCTATCAATATAAAGTGTTCGTTGGGACCCGTGTGTCGGAGATCCAAGAACTCACTGATCGACAGGCTTGGCGATACATCGACAGTCCTAAAAACCCAGCAGACGATATAACTAGGGGAAAATCCCTGTTGGAGCTAGAAGGACCTGGGCGCTGGAGTCAAGGACCCCCATTCCTTAAATAGAGCGCAGAACACTGGCCGAAGAAACCTGAACAAATTCCAGCAGTGAGCACATCCGAATTGAAAGGGATCACCTTCTGTGGCTTCACACTAATGGAGACCAACAATGACATCCCTGACGCTACCCAGTACAGCTCATGGAAAGAACTAGTGGAAGCAACGCGACAAGCTCATGGGGCGGAAGCTACAGATCCAGCACACCAACAGCTCATTAGTCACCGAGACGCAGATATCTTGTTGTGGAGAGGATGCCTAGCGAATAGCTTCCCAGGAGAAGTCGCTAACCTTAAAGCACAGAAACCTTTGTCAAATCACAGTCGTCTGCTCAGCCTTGCTCCAGAGTGAGATGCTGCAATAGGCCTTATCCGCGTGGGAGGGAGGGTGCTGCGCAGATTGAACCCAAGCGTCGGAGAAATTCACCCAATTGTGCTCAATCCAGAGCACCCAGCAGTGAAACTCCACATCAAAGATATGGATGAACGTCTTCTGCATCTCAGACTTCTGTGTCCGCCCATTTACTCAACTGGCGTGGATTGCTTCGGACCTTACCTGGTGAATATAGGTAGGAGGACGGAGAAGCGCTGGGTTGTGATCTTCAAGTGCCTCACGACTCGAGCAGTACACATAGAGCTTCCAACCTCCATGGATGTGGACGCCTTCCTCCTTGCTCTACGTCGTTTCCTTGCCAGGTGGGGTAGACCAAAGAAAATACTTTCAGACTGTGGTACAAACTTACGCGGTGCTGAGCGAGAACTCAGAGAAGCTTTCGCAGCCATGGAACCACAACTACAAGAGCAACTGGCAGATTATCAGATTGACTTCAAGTTTAACCCACCGAATGCTCCTCACTTTGGCGGAGCATGGGAAAAAGAGGTACACTCCATTATATCTGGCCTCCAAGTGGAAGTGGGCAGCCAATCCATCCCTGAAGATGTTATGTACACAGCTTTGGTGGAAGTAGAAGGGATATTAAACTCGAAGCCACTGGGGTACGTGTCAGTTGATGTAGCCGACTTGGACCCCATCACCCCAAACATCCTCCTGATAGGGCGGCGGGCTGCATCTCTAACTCAGGTAGTCTACACTGCAGCAGGTATGGGACATTGTAGATGGCGACACTGTCAAACTCTAGTGGACCAGTTTTGGCTTCAGTTCACAAGGAACTAGGTGAACGAATCAAAATCATTTCCAGATTTCCAAGGTTTACCTCTGCGCTGTTTCCTGGACTCAGACTTCAGTACTGCCTCTTTACGCCTCACTGAAATCAATCAAATAAATAATCCTGATTTTTATTCCCATAGCTGGTAACCTTAAGATACTTAGGTCAGCTCATGTCAAGGCCCGTCTGAAGTATGCCAATGGCCTTCTGGATGATCCAGAGGAGGAATGGGAGAAAGTCTTGTGGTCTGATAAGACAAAAGTGGAGCTATTTGGTCTAAACTCCACTCGCCGTGTTTGGAGACAGAAGAAAGATGAGTACAACCTCAAGAACACCATCCAAACTGCAAAAGCATGAAGGTGGAAACATCATTCTTTGGGGATGCTTTTCTGCAAAGGGGATGGGATGACTGCACCGTATTGAGGGGAGGATGGATGGGGCCATGTATCGTGAGATCTGGTGAAGAACTAGAGAAAACTTCTGATCTCTGTATTAGCAAACAAAGGTTTCTTTACCAAACTTCCTGGTCACTTGCCTGTCCACCAACACTTAGAATTATTGAAAATATTTATAAAAGAAGTTTAAAATTACTTGACAAAAAAACGATTCCCTACCACCACTGTCATGTGTTAAACAAACATAAACTACTGAACTTCAATAACTTAGTAAAACTTAAAAGAACGTGTTTAATATATAAAGTCCTACACTCACCACCACCACTAAAGGAGTTCATTAGGCATAAAGAAAAATGATATGTTGTATAGTGAAAGTGAAAGAGCAACGAGTGAGCGTGCACTTGCAGAGGTTGTGCGATATAGATGTCTATTATAATACGTTTTTTGTTTAATGGAACAAATGGAAATTGGCCCTAGGCTATAATCTGCTGTATTTACATTCATCTTATAATTTTAAATGTATGTTCATTAACATGCACTGTCCCAAATAAAAATAAATAATATTGAGTTATGTTTGTCTGATGTATAAAATACTTATGCAATAAAATGGAAATTAATCATTAAAAATGTATCCACTGATTTTCTGCATTTTTGTTTAGATATTCCCTCAGAGTTGAAAGGTACTTTTGATACAAATTACATAGCTCTACGTGCTTTGTAAGTGGGAAAACTTCAAAAACCAGTAGTATATCAAATACTTGTTCTTCCCACTGCATGTACAGTTATAGTAAGGATTCTACACAAAGTTTTACAAAAAAGATCCCTGGAATTCAGCTGTAGCTACTTTAATCAGGAGAATCAAAGCTTCTGAATAGAACAATTTTAATGATTATCACTGGGCACTAAACCTTGGAAAATCAACTCCTAATCAGATGCACCTAGATACGGTTGTATAATAGGAAATAATAAGGGGAGGTTTGTTTTAAACTGATGCTCATTGTCTGTCCTGGATTTGTGGTGCAATTCTTTATCAAGACCCAAAGTTATTACTGATGTGGTCAGGATCACCGCCATTGATCAGCTATTACCAAATTCCACATTCTTGGATTTGGATCCAGTTGGATCCTGACTGATAGTAAAGCCCAGTTTATGCTTCTCTGACTGAACATTTGCACTCGGACTACAATGGAACTGCACAATGTGCATGCAATTTGTCTGGCTAACATCAACAGCAGTAGTCGTGAACCAAAGTTTAATATTAACATGGCTATTAATGACATTGAATTGATTAAATTATTAAGTCAAATTGGGGCACCCCTCCAGAAAATCCAGGAGAACGTTAACATAAGCCAGACAAATTCAGTCTCTTTTCTAAAGGGTAAACTCGGACGCAGTAACAATAATTTCACATGCACTGAATAAACCAGGGGACCTTCTTTTTAAAATATAACAGGGTTTTATTAACATTGTGTAAGATAAACACGGTGACAAAGCCGTCTATATCATGCAATCTACGAACTATTTAAAAAGGATTAACGTATGCAACCAAAAAACTAACACTACCAGAATAAGGAAAAACAGGTGTGATGTGTGTGTTTGTGTGTGTGTCTGCAGGGGGTGATCTAGAGTCAGAACGCAGAATTAATAGTATTATTTCTTAACAAGACAAGCAACCACACCATTCCAACACAATAGAAGGATATTAAAAGATAGGAGATATAATACAGATTCAGCAAGAACCAGTGAAGACAAAAAACAAGCATACAACATCAAAAACCAGAGTGCAGCGAAGCTACCAAAAATGAGCAAATGGCGGTTTAAAAATTACAAAAGAATCAATTAAACCATTTCATACAAGTCTAAACTTGTGTTTTAAAATCTCCTACAGAACGATGAAGGGAGAAGTAGGAACAATCCAAACGGGCAAAGGCCGTTGAGGAACAGAAGCAAAAGAACAGATTAGATTAATTATCCTTTCAATATAAAGCATGTAGTAGCCAAAGGCTGCATTAACTACTGATTACAGCGACTATAGAGTTCTGTTCTGGTGAAACGATCTTTGACTGTTACTGAACTGACCAATCAGAAGGATAGTTAAAAAATGGGTCTCTAGTTCATGGTGTTAGGATTCTGTAGCTGTTGTTTCTGTCTCTCTCTCTCTCTCAGCTTTTTTCCCACAGGGGCGTGGCAGGCTGGGAGCGGCAAGTGCAGCTCATCGGAGCTCATAAGCTCCAGTAATAAAAGAGGTACGATGACTTCAGACTGACGCCAATCTGTTCTCGCAGTAACCACGGTACTTGGCCAACTACTCTCCATCAACAATTAAGATTTCTATCTTTGTGTTGTTTGAACCCTTAACTGCACCTGTCTCTCTATAGACAAACTCCTTGCTCCTCAACTTCATGATTAATCGTTTCTGGATTTCCTGAGTCTCCAGCGTACACTCTGGTCAGCCTCTGCAACGTTTTTCCCTACTGGACTCAGCTACTCCTGCCCGGTATCCTGTACCTCGCCTACCCACCTTTCAGAAAGATCATCACCTTCAAGTAAGATATCACTCAACTATTCATCTTCTAAGTTGTGCTCATCTTTACTCACCTGTCCTGGATTCCTCTGGCTCTACCATCAGCTCCATATCCACAACAACAAATATCAAAGCTAACGTACAGAATTCTACTTACCTCCTCCTCTGGCTCTGTAACTTCTTCTACCTGTAAGCACATTTATAATTCACAAAATACATTTTCCAGATCCCTAATTAACCAAGCGTACCCTCTCTGGAACTTATTTATATGTCTTTTTCTTTTTCGTGTCTGACCATGACCCTTATTTGGCAAAACTAGCTTGTGCACGTGGGTTGTTGTAAATTGTAGAACTGTAGTTCATGGTAGGCTTGACCCTTGCTGGTTCTGAGGTTATTTCTTAACACCTTAACCAATTTACTTTCATTTGAGGGTAAAGGTTTTGGTCAATTAGTTGAAAATTTGGTGAATAACCCTACAGGCCAATGTCCCGAATTATACACCAAAGCTTTTGTATACTAGTTATTCTCTTTCTTCACTGATTTTACTGTAAGATTTTCTGGAATTACAGTTGGTGCATTATTGCAGATATGTTCTTCCTTTTGTGCTTCTGGAATTGCTCTGGGGTATAAAGTGAATGCAACACAGTGGTGTAGGCATCCTTATTAAATCCCCACAAACACCAAGACTGCTAAGGACAGCTAAGACTGGGTATGTGCTCTGGTTAACGTTTTCAAAGAAGAAGGATAGAACAAAGTTTCATCACTATCCTTCAAAATTATATAAAGAAATTGAATCAACCCACTCTATATTCAAAGGTTCCATTGCCTCTAAAAACTTTGTTGGAAGAGGGGGGTACTTGAGACTCATGTCCTCCTGTACAACTTATTACACTTACTTATTAGGGAAGCTTATCAAGCAGGAGTCATTATAAAAGTGCAGCAAAGGGACGGTGAAAATCGATGTCCTAGATGTTTTTGTCACATTCAAATAAACGATTGATCAAACAGGAAAAGCTAATGATGCACAGCTGGTTAAACTCATTTTGACATTCTCTGGTGCTCAGCAAGTCTAATTTAACAAAATCTCGGAACAACCTTAATCTTAAAGACTACAAATAAAACTCTAACGGGTCTGTTTTTTTTGTGTGTTTTTGAAACAAACAAATAAAATAAATGTTAACTTTGAAGTCCCACTTTTCCCTGATGAGTGACTACTACTCCATTCACTTCCTCTAAAACTACATTACCTCTTAGCTCAAGAAAAATGTAGTCAAACCATATTCTTTTAAACACTCTGCAGTCATATCGTAATAAGGAGACCCTACACTGGCATAGTGGTTTGGCCCCATCTCAGCTTGTGCGGAGTGCCCTCCTTTCTGTGATGTAATTAGCATACAGGCCATGTCTCACTAGCTGCCAACCTTTAGGCAGTGATTCCATCTTGTCAGGATATGCAGTCAGGGAATGCAGTAAAACTGCCACACTGCCAGGGTCTAGCAGCTACAAAATTGCAGGGAGGCTATGAAAGAGGAAAAGGAGAACAAAAAATAAAGAAAAAATCAGAAAAGAATTACATCCCTACTGGCAGAACGTCAAGATAGAAAGGATTCTGAATTCACAGAGAAGCTACTTCACCTTAATTTTTTTTTCTCCTTGTGGTGTTGTTGTTTGGGGTTATTGATGTAATTGACCAGCCTGAGGACAGAGAAAAAATCTATAGTGGAAGATTTTCTTTTTCACCAAAATGGAGGCATCAGTGAAGGCAGCCAAGTTCCACTCCTGTGTTGTAGGTCATCTTATTGATTGTAAGTTAACGGTAATTGAACATGACTGTGCTCTGTTGTTAGGAAGAGACATGGCCCTTAGATTTTCACTTCACACATCCTACAGGTAGTCCTGTTTCACTGGTTTATGGCCTTCTGGGATAAAAAAAAATTATCAGAACTTGGTCCTCTACTGCTGATCGTAATGACCCGTATATCAATCTGTACTTCAATGTACATTTTACCTTCACATCCTATGTGCTTAAGTAAAATATTTAGATAAAACAATAGTTTGTAAACTGGCTAAACAAAGAAATGATTAACTTAGGTTTAATTAATCAGAACAGACTAGTTCTGATAAATCTTTATAGTTCAAAGCTCATTCTAGAGATGAAAAAATGTATGGCACCCTTTGAAAATTATGTAAAAAGAATTCAAATATTTCAATTAACCCATAAAGACCCAGACCCATTTTTACTTCAAAGAAAATTAATGGGAGCATAAGACAGGTAAATAGGGCACATAGAACACATAAAAAAATAATTACACCAGTAGGTGGCAAAGATCTCAAAAGTGACATATTTCGGGTGTTAAATAGTTAAATTATGTGTTAAACCTCCACCTTTTTTTTAAAAAACAAATCAGCCTGATAATGTATTTCTTTGTATTTTTAATTGTATATCCTTAGATAAATATCCTGCAACATACAAATCATCTGAGTAATGACAAAAAAATATTTGCAGGTTTAACATAGGCATTTTCTCAGATCAACAACAAGAAAAGTACCATCTGAACAGTAAAAGACAAAAAACATTGCCACATAGAGCAGGTTTTGCTGCTTATCTTAATAATTATGGAAGGAAATTATATCAATAACACTCCCTGCCTTTGTCTTCACACCACTGGCCACTAGTGATCCTTTTCCACTCTCTGACAGGTTATCAGAGCTCACCAGAATCGTAACATTTATAATTTCACAACTATTAAACTAAAAGTTCAACAACTTTTGTAAAATCTGTAACAGATTTGTTTCTGAACAAAGTGGAAATACAGGGATGAGAACTTGAAATACTGGTGGATTTCCTGTTTATCAGAGGGGTTTGTGGCTGTGGCTAGGCAAAATGGAATGTTTTGAAACAGTTTATCTCTTCAGGGAAGCACATTTCTCACAGATGGTGTTTGTTGCATTGGTTTTGCAGATTTTGCAGCGGCCACGCTCGGCACATTTCACAGGCCAGTGTGCAACCTGGTCCAGACGCACATCATCAGGAACTCTGACATGGACTCCCTTGGGAGGTGATAGTGGAGGTGGGGTGTTGCTGTGGGCGCCCCCTTTTTGCTTGGATGAGGATGAGGCTTGTTGCCACCTCTGCCTGGAATCTTCTTTGATTCAGTGACCTCTGACCAAGCAGCTTGCAGTCATGGCAGTAGGTCAGCCAAGCATTGAGAAGGGCTAGCATGATGCTGTGCTAGAACAAGTTAATGTACCACCTTCGTGGCGTAATGTTGTACTTGTACCTGGCAATACATCCATCAAGTAGGTCAACCCCCCCTCCATGAAGGTGTTGTACTCTTTGACAATGTGTGGCCGGTTGACGTCAATGAATGCCTTCTCTTGTTTGCTCCAGCGGCGAGCTTTGTCTTGTGGTTCCACTGCTGTGTGAGAAGAGATCAAGGTGACCGATCTGTTGTTATGCCACTTTACAATGCCCATGGACCCCTCTTTCTCCATCCTGGCATCAAAAGATCCTCTGCCTCTCTTGGCAAGACTCTTGTTATCCTCAAGCTGACATCCCCAGGGATGGGGCTTGCTCTTGACATACTGCCTTATTGGGCTGCGCATTCCTCTAAAAGACACCATTTGCTCATCGATAGAGTTGTACTCTTCTGGAGGGATCTCAAGACATTGTTGCGGAACATATCAAGCCATGGACGGATCTTCCAGCACTTGTCACCTTCTTGCCTGTTTGATGAATCTGTATTGTCAGAGAAGTGAAGAGATGCGAGGAGGTCTGAAAAAGGTTCCGTGACATGTTATCAGCTACCATGGCACACCTTATGTTGTTTTCCCAGTAGGCACGGTTTACTGGAAGCTGGCAAAGACCCATGCGTAGGTACATGCCAATTAGAATTTCAAGCTCCTTGACTGTGGTGTTCATATTCTTGAACAAGACAGATGTTTGGACACTGTATAGAATGGTTTGCTCCATCACTGACTCCATCATCTCTTCTGTAATGAACCTCCTGAAGTACTGCAGGGGTGTGGGAAGCTCATCTGGAGGAGTGTAACTCTCTCCTTTGAAGGTACAATCCGGGGCTTCAAAAGGTTTCTTTCTCCATGAAAACTAGTTTTCTTTTCCAGCATGATGTGTGTTGGTTAAGATAGTTGGTTTAGACACCTCCCCTTCTGAGCAACATTCTGATTCATTTGACTCCTGATTTGACTCCTCAATCTCACTTTCATCTCCATTTTGAATCACGTCCAGAATCAACTGGCTGTGCTTATTCCAATCCCAAGTTTGTTTTCTGTTCATCTAGAGAGAAAAAAAATATAACTATTCATGCTTTGTAGCTGTTCTCATTATGTAGTCCTAGACCTGACATGTTGTCAATAGCTAGCTACTTGGTGCCCAACAGGTCTTACTGCAACCTATGAATGAAACTATATAACCAATATTGGTTCAATTAAGCTATTATATACAATATATGACTAAACTTAATTGAATCGGCCAAGTATACTGATCAGATCATGAGTAGTTTTCTTATTGTGACATATACGTCACCACATTTTTTTCCAACCATTTTTAGACTGACTGTCCGATGTGACATATGCGTCACACCAATATTTACTTGATGATTTTATGCAAAGTTCTTCAAGAAATTCGGAAACAATAGTTTATTTTTGACAAAGAGCATTATGTGTAAACATTGCAATCGTTGAATTGATTCAATCTTACCTTTTAGCCTCAGCAAGAGCTTGCTCTAAATTAGCTGGCTAGGGGTTTTTCCACATACAACTTTCGGTCAAGTTCGGTTGGTTGTGTCGAAACAAATGATCACCCTAGTGGTCACATGACCTATTATAAATGTGCTAGAGGTGTTACTCTGGGACTTCATGAAAGAAAATCAAGAATCTAGGTTAACATGGCACCATCCAGAACATTAATAGGGCACGAGACACCAGTGTCACTGTGGGTCCTTATGGGTTGTAATATTGTGTGATGCATTC
The DNA here is from genome assembly GCA_028564705.1 of Apricaphanius iberus. Lineage (NCBI taxonomy): Eukaryota > Metazoa > Chordata > Actinopteri > Cyprinodontiformes > Aphaniidae > Apricaphanius > Apricaphanius iberus. The sequence goes on along the minus strand of JAPXFQ010000710.1, from coordinate 3,965,698 downwards.
TCACAAATAAAATCTAAAAACGTTACAGAAAATTGTTTTAATGATGACAAAAATCCTATATTAAGGTACTTTAACTGAGAACTGACTAAATAGAACCATAGAACCAAATTGATTTTTTGTGTCTTTAAGGCACTGACATACTCCGTAACTTTGCAGATATTTGTCCTCTATCTCCCTTGAAAGGCTTGCGGCGTAACATCAGTGTAGTAAAACCAAACCTATATCGAGTGCATCTGAATAGGCCACTGTACTGACAGTTTTACAAGTTCACTAGCAAATAAAACAAAAAATCCAACTAACGCTGGTCAGTTGATAAACAATCAAAAGGTTTTACCGGCCCTGTATTACATCATCATGCCTGACTAAACACATTAACCCCGGACCAAGCATTCATTACTTATCAATCCAGTAGTCACATGTTTAGTTCAGCATGCATATTACATTCAATTGTATAGCCAGTCAGGAAATGCTGGGCCAGTGTTGACTCTTGTCTTGTCTTTTGATCTATCACTATCCCTTTTTTTCTTTTTCTCACTTCTTCTGATAGCATCTTCTTTGGTTTCTTGAGTGGATCTACTATGGATTTAGTCTCAGAACAGCGGGCTTATTTATATTGTGTAATCTAACAGCCCTAGAAGGAAACCCAGTCAATACTTCTGGGACGCATCCCAGGACAGAAACGTTGTATAATGCGGTTTTCAGCAGCAGTATGCACCCAGGTATTTCACATTTCAAATCAATGTTTTGATTATTATTATTTATTTATTTATATGAGTGGTGCAAGCTGGCAAATCAAGCTCTTGCCAACTTCCAGTCAGGGGAAAAGCACACCCATCTTTCCTATTAAGAAATACATACTACATGCGCATGAGAGGGAGGGTACGTATGAGGGTCTCTGTCTATCTATGTCTACTTGTCAGGTTGGGTGTTTGGCTGCCCTCTGGCCTGGTGCATCTTCTTCCCCTCCGTCACTCCCCGTCGGTGATGGATGGTCCTGCCCGCTGGTCGATGATGGCTCTCGATGTCTGGGGCCGGGGATCCCGGTTGTGGCCCGGCTCGGTCCTGGTGCATGCCTAGCTGGTCCTGGGTGGGCCGGTGTGTCGGGCGGCCACTGTTTCAGGCCGACATCCTCCTTGGATTGACTTGGGCACCTCTTATGAGGGTGCCGGGCTTGTAAGTAGGTTGGTGCCATCCGGTGGATCGGTGGGGACCGTGCCCGGCGCCCAAGCTCCTGCCAGTTCCATGAGTTCTACTGCCTGGTCGGTTAATCTGGGGGGGCTGTCTGGTAATGGCTGGGCCCCAGATCTTGGCCCTCTGCATGGCGCGGGATCTGGACCCGGGAGCTGGTAGATCTGGTTGTCCAGATGCTGGCTGGGCGCGGCCTGGGGAGGGCGTACATCCGCTGTGGCTTTACTGTGGCTCCCTGGCGTGTGGGTGTGTGGGGGGGCCGGGTTGTTGGCGGTGGGTATTGGTCCGGGGTGGCGGCGGCGTGTATTGTCCGTCGATCGGCTGCAGGCGCCTCCTGCCCGGCGGCGGCGGCAGGGGACCCCTCCTGGCGGGTCCCTGGTCGGGGCCCTGCTGGGGGGCGGGGTGCCCCTGTTCCCTGTGGCCTCCGGGTCCTGTTCCGGGCCCGCCCTGGCATAGCCAGTTTCCGGCGGAGCCCGTGGGCTCGTCCCTGCGTCATGCATCACCTGCCTCCTTCATGTCTGTGTCGATTCCTGTAGGACTGATTGACGGTTCCTTACACCAGCTATCAATCACTTGCATGGGGAAACCTTATTCAGACCTGCATGCTCGCACACACACATAGGTGTGGGGATATTGGTGTGGACGGACATATCTTCAGTTGAGGTTATTGTCATTAGTTAGCTTTTACCCGGAGCTTAACAGAAACATTAGTATTGTGTTTATTAATCCATGCTTGTGTGTAGTGAATGTGTAATTCTTTATTTTTATAACTGGATCTGAACTATTGGTGTGGTTCTGTTCAGTTCGTTGTTTTTGTTTGTTTTGTTTTACCGCTTCTCTGCCATCCGGCAGAAGTGGAGGACTGGGATGTTTTCTTGTGTTCTTTGTTTGCCTCCCTGTCTTGTGTCGTCAGTTCGCGTCTGTGCTGTTTCTTTTCTTCACCTTCTCCCTTTCTTCCTTCTTTTCTCGGTTTCGTGTCCATGACTTCAGGAAATTGAACCCTCAGTAATTACTAATAAAGATTATTTAATACATATACTGTACATCAAGTGGAGTGTTACAGCAAAGATGTAATACTCTGCTTGGGAAAGTAAATCTGTTGGGCTTTTACTTGGTACTCAGATACCAATTCTGAGTGGCAAACTGCTAGACAGGACATGTAAAAAAACAAACAAAAAAAAACTAAATACATAAAGTCCTTACCATTGCTCATCTTTCAACAAAGAAATCATCCCTAGTTCTCCTAAAACAATAGCCGCTTCTAAGCGTAGGTCTTGTCTGTTTTGCTCTGCCTGGAACCTGCTGCTATAATCATACCAGAACATCCGCCCTTGCGCCCACCTGAAATGATTGGTCCACTCCACCAGTGAAGTTGAGTAGGATATTGGAGCAGTGGATTTTTGGGGGTTTGGAATAGGGCTGGACGATATTGAAAAAAAAGCATATCGATAAAAAAATAGTCATATTGATCCATCTTGAAAATTATTGGTAAAAAAATCACATAATGTAAAAAATAAATTTTAAGTGCCTCTCCAGTCATTTTGTTATTATTCAATGAACTAATTTTAACTAATTATTAAATTAATTAAAATTTCAAACACTTATTTTTATCATAAGTAAGTTTGCAAGACACAGAAACAAACCAAGAGAACTGAGTAACATTAGTAAATACAAAGAAAAGTAATATAATTAACCATCATATTATATATATTATCATGTTAGTAATTTAAATTAAAGGCTTATTTTTATGCTTTTTAATCTTTTTAAAATTTTATGAAACTTTATAATATTAATGGCTGAAACCTTTGGTTTAGTTTGTCAATAAAGCTTATTCAAATTCACTTCAGCTCTTCAGCTGTAGGCTAAAGCTAACTAGCTACTCACCAGTGTTGATGGAGCCCAGAACACTGCAACTCAGTCACTGAGCCGAAGCCAGCAGTTCTATTCAACCCCTGATGTGTTTTTAAAGCGTTTTTTAGCTTCTGAGGACCGGGAGCAGAACCGAGGGGACATTTTAACAGCCGTAAATAATAGCAACGCGACGCGAACTGGGTAAGTTTCCCATGTCTCTCTGTAAAAGATTCATAGCGAGCTGGGAGAGGGGAGTCCTGCTAAAAACAGCTGATCGTAGTTTTATATTTCGTTCATTATCGCTACGTTTAGTGTTTTAATGTGTCGAGGATCGGTTCAAAACGGGACATAGCCTTTACCGGAGCCACTGAAACATTTAGGCCTATCCGGAACAATGTCCTCCACTGTTGCCTTGTTGTGACATCTGCGCGCGGCGATGGTTCGCTTAGGGACTATTAAAAAAATTCTTTTTCAGCTCAAATAATTTATCCTTTTTGTGGTTTGAAAGGAGAGAGGGTGGCTGACAGAGCTGCGTGGTTCATTGTTAATGATACGTTTGGAGTAAGTAATGAGTGCTGTAATTAGCTGCCTGATAGGGTATGATGAAAAAATGAGGGGTAACTTTCTTTTTCTATCGAACTTTTTTATCGACGCCTTTTTTTTCTATCGCACCACACATATATCGATATATATATATTGCTATCAAATTATCGTCCAACCCTAGTTTGGAAAACTCAAAATCTCGCAAGAATCCAGCTTGCAGTGCAAGGTTAGATATATATGGATGGATGGAGTTCAGATATTTTCTTATATTGTACTACACGAATACTGTCCTCTAACGAAAATATTTGAAATATTTGAAAACAGAAAATATTTCTTTATTATATTACTAACAAATTACTAACCTTCTCCTCTTACCTCATGCGGTTAAGTTTGATCTGGATATTTGTTTGTGCTCTTTTCTTTGCTAAGATGATCATAATGTTCCTTATAATGTGCCAAACTTTGATCAAAAATTGCTGCCACCACAGCAAATAAGCAGCCGTAAGAAGGTGGGGTTTCGCCCCTTTTAACCAACAGTTGAAAAAGTGGCTCAATTCTGATCTTAGTTCCTCTATCACAAGGGATTATTTCTTTCATCACATCAGTAAACTGAGAAACAGGATGACTCACCACCTTCTTTCAGACTACTAAAATCTTTTCATGTCTGTACATATTAACAGAGCTGTACCGTCTTGCAAACATTGCTAGGACAGAGATTAAAAGTTTTACAGCATAGGAGTGAAGATATTTTTTAATTAGCTGTTACAATTGAAAACAAAAAGAGGTAGAGCGTTTTTCTTAAGTTCCCCTGCAGACATCACTATTTATGAATACTTTTTCACCTATGGTAGGTGTAAAAATATCTTGACTTAATTTTCAAAAGTGTTTCTTCTGTAGTTTCGTAATTATAATAAGTACTAGGAGTGTAAAAAAAAGTATTAAAACAAGAGTTGGATGGAGTGAGTAGATTAAGAGACTGGATTTGACCTCAAGTGTGCAATGATTTAAAGGCAGTGTGTGTATCTTCTCCGTGTGAAATACGTGCACACAATGCCGACCTGGTCCATTGACCATTTAGCTGAATTAATTGAATCTAATAGTGATAAAGACATCCGAATGGACTGTGCTAAATGCACAGTGTTTAATCAACTGTGCAATTGTCTTCTCTCATGTTCTAAGACCCCCAGAGAATACCGGTGACACCCATTGCATTCTGGTGATTGATTAAATTATAGTTGGTGCTTCTGCGAAGCAACTGTGAGGGATAATATGTCATAACAGTAATACACTCGAAAAAATTTGTGTCCACCTGGAATTAATCAAAATCAAGGTTGAAACAATACTGGCTTTGCTTCAGTTCTGACTTCATTTCTGGGTAACACCTTATAATGTTTTGTTATTAAACATTATTACTGTAAGGTATTAGATAATGAGCTACTGAGAACAGTTATCAGTTTTACATAAGATTATGATGCACCACAGATTTATAATTGATTTATTAATGATTAACAAACTATTTTAAAACTGTCTCTCACGTGCTTGCGTTCTTCCCCTTGGGCCTGTGAGCTGGTGTGTATGTTATCAGCTCTGTGTTGCAGGGTCCTGATAACACTAAGGCTACGTCCACACTAAGCCGATAAGGTTATACGGGGAGTTAGACGCCTAATGTTATCCACTCAACACGAGCATTTACGCCCCGTTTAAGGTCCGTTTAAGGTCCCATGATTGCGTAATCCCATACAGACCTGTGCAAATACTGGGCATGCGCGAAAAGACAAACGAAAAAAGGGGAATAACCTATGTGACGCCAGCGCCTACATAATATATACAAGAAACTCTACAGCACAGTACATATCTGCTTGTCCCGTTAACCGAAGAGAACAATAGTTGCTCAGAAGAAGAGAGAGTTTTTGGTGCGGACAGATGACGAGATCGATTTATTACTCTTCGCTCTTGTCTTTGTCTGTAGTGTCATATTGTTACTGACGCAGCATTGATTGACGCCACTTCCTTTCATTATCCGGGGAAGCTGTCCACACTATCTCGCTTAGCCATTGAATTAAGATTTACACGGCTCTCTTCCCGGCTAATAGTTATCCGGCCACAGACCTTAAACGACACCGGGTTAGTGTGGACGATAGGGGGGTGTAGACTAAATAAAAATAATTATACGTTTAAGGCATTAGCCGTTTAGTGTGGACGTGGCCTAAGCTTGTGTTCCAGTGGGTGACATGAGAGACACCCTCACAACTTGTGGTTACCCCAGCTGGACTTTTGTGAAAACTGCAGCTAGAAAGAAAGCCAACAAAGTGGTTGAAAAAGAAAAAGAAAACAAACAAAACAATGAAGTAATCACATATGTGTCTGGGATTTCTGAAAAACTCAGGAGGATTTTTAACAAACACAGTATACCTGTGTATTTCAAACCCAGCAATACACTCGGACAGAGACTAGTACATCCCAAGGACAGAATACCAGACACACACAAAAGCAACCTGGTGTATGCATCCAATGCAATGAAGAATGCAAGGACCTCTACATTGGTGAAACCAAACAACCACTGTACAAACGCATGGCCCAACACAGGAGAGAAAACTCCTCAGGCATTGACTCTGCTGTTCATTTACATCTCAAGGATAAAGCCCACTCCTTTGAGGACAGCAATGTCCAGATATTAGACAGAGAGGACAGATGGTTTGAAAGAGGTGTAAAATAAGCCATGTATGTAAAAGTAGAGAAACCATCGCTCAAAAGAGGAGGAGGCCTGAGACGTCACCTATCCCCAATTTACAATGCTTCCCTTTCATCCCTCCCCAGGAGACCTAACAACTTATCTTCTAATGAGAAAACAACTGTGACTCCAACGACTGTCGTTATAACACAATAGGGCACTAATGAAGACGAAACCTAACCTCCACCAATAGGCGACACGCCAATGACAGAATCAGTCTTGTAAAAGCTCTCCAAGTGGTTAAATGGCTAAGTCTCCACACTAGTTAGTTGGACCAGTCCCAGCTTGGTCAGCGGCGAGCATGAACTCATGAAGCCTCTTGGATAACAGGTGAAACGTCTTCCAAGACAAATTACCAAGTCCAGTTGCGTTCGATTGAAATTTCCTTGAGATAAGCATGACCTGGATGAATGAGAATATTCACAGGCTTCAGATATGTGGATTTTTCTCAAAATATTACCATGTGTTTTCTTACATAAGCATTTGTAAAAAAAAAAAAAAAAAACGAAAAAAAACAACATATTTTTTAACATTGTAAACCAAAACATTTTCATAGTAACACTGACAAAAAGTTTTTAGTTTAAAGGTAATGGCTATATAATGTCTACTAAAAGTGTAGGCCATTTAAAAAAGATAAATGTTTTTTGGGGGGGGGACTTGATGACACATTTTAGCAGTAGCTACATTTTAAATTTTGCATTTGAGTTCAGAACTCATAACCTAGGTGCTGCATAAACCTTCAAATTCTAAGCCATGTATCATTTTTTTAACCTTTTTCAAAGTTTTACAATTTAAAAAAATGCAATTGTTATGTTAAATTTATTTTCAAATGGTGGCTTAAAAGGTTGATATCTGTATACAAAGTATTGGTTCATTTCATTGATATTGCTGTCTTTGCTATTTTTTTTTACTCTTTAGCTCCACCCACAGCAAGTTGTGACTAGATACTGTAAGGTTATGGGGCAGTGAAGAAGAGGGAACAACCTGAGATCCTCGGAGTCGATAGGAACACCTCGGTCGGCGGTGGCGTCATCACTGAACTCCCAAAAGGGTTTTCAAAGAAGCTGAAGGTGAACATTTTCATTGATGTGTTCTTGTGTCATACATGCATACCCAGAAATAATTTCAGACATAGAACATTTAAAAACGGAGGAAAATTACTACCCATAAGTGAACAGACAAAGAATATCCTTGTTGAAGTTGAATATCTTTAAATTTAATGTAGGTTTTTTGATGTGGACCGAGTCATTAAAAAAATATATAAAAGGAGGTAATTTTGAGATATAACTTGTGTAGCATGATGTTCCTGTTCTTTTTTAGATAAGAAAAAAATGGCAAAATACTTATGCAGAACAGAAGTTTGAAAATATCATCCAATAAATGTTACTATTCTTCAATCATGTTTGTTTTGCTACTTTCTCTAAATATTTGAACAAGGCCTTGTAAAACAAAAATGTCGCATAGCCAATCCCAACCAGTAAAACATTTGTAACTCATGAGGTGTTGACAGTTTACATTAGGGCAGTCCCGGCGCCATGGGTGGGCATTGGGGGGCAGTGCCCGCCCACAGATACAGCTGTGCCTGCCCTGGGAGCTGATATAATCAGGCCAAGCTCCATGGGCAGTTGGTCAATGTAGTGAGTGTTGTACAGTGTTGACACAGTTACTTTGAAAAAGTAATATGATTACTGACTACTGATTACTTCTTCCAAAAGTAACTTAGTTACTTTACTAATTACTTTATTTTCAAACTAACTAAGCTGGATTACAAGTTACTTTAGTAGTTATTTTCAGCAGCTGCCAGTAGCGCTTCCCACTGCCTGTACATAGAAACAATAACCATTTTTGCCAATACTCACTTTATTGTAAATACATTTTAACAGTAGGCTAAAGCCAGAAATATACTTTCTTTTTAACCTCACGTTGACACCAGTAACTATGAAGCAACAAGACGTGTTTTGGGCATGTACTACTGGAGAGTTCCACTAGGGGGCAGTTACAGAGTACAAAACTCAGCCTTACAGGCTCAGACCAAAACAAACATGGCGACCGTAAAGGAGATAATCAGCTGTTTCGAACTGTAACAGAAAAAGACGGCAACAGTGTTGTTGAAGGTATGTAAAACCATATTTACCACCATTGTTGCTTGTTTACCTTATGCTTTTGCCACCATGGACCAAATATATATTTTTGCTTAAGAAAATTACAAAAATAGTAACGCACAGTGGCTTGAACAAGTTACTTTAATCTGATTACCTATATGGAAATAGTAACGCGTTAGATTAGTCGTTACTGAAAGAGTGGTCATATTAGGAGTAACGCGCTACTAAGTAACTCATTACCGGCATCACTGGTGTTGTACACATTCCATACCAGTTGGTGGCGGTAGTGCACAAAGAATAAGAATGAGAAGAAGCTCTATGTGGCTAACCTGCATGCTAACGGTAATTCTGATGAAAGTTAGCGAGAGATCCAGACATGGAAGGGAATTATGAAGGTGTTGAGCAGCAGAGGATGTCTGATTTCGGACATAGGACTTGTTGTGGACTAACTATTTAAATGGAGGACATTAACTGGACCGTTGTGGATGTAAAAATACGCTTTTGTTTGAGATAGCTGTTTTGTGATTCCTCTTCAATCGGTAAGTTTTTATTTAATGATTTTTAAGTAATTTGACAAAAGCTTGTACTGTGTCTAAAGCTATGATTCATACCATTGACTGGCATACGTAATTTTAATCATAAGCAGAGGTAGGATGTTGTTGAATGTCAACCTGAGAGCTTGGAAATTTCTGTAACTCCGATGGGTTTAGGATTTTTCCCTTTAAATATCTAAATCATTCTGGTGCTGAAACGAAGCCCTCAAAGTTAGGCGGGCTTTCTTTCAAAGTAGAAGTCAACAGCTGACATCTGGTGGCAGCTAGTAAACAATTTCAAAATAGTTTAGCAGAATTAAGCACACCAGCAATTAATAATAATGTAACTTGTAGCTTTAGTGCTGCACAAATAACGCTTAAAATCAGCGTGTTTCTACTATTGGAGCTTCAATGTGATTTAACTACATCTTACATACAATCAGCCCTTTAAGGAATCCACTAAGGTCATCCATTTATCAGTTTTAGAAGCGTGTTGTGTCACTGATCAGTGCATTAGAAAGAAGAGATCAACATAGAAGAAATAGGACTTGATGTTTGTTTCTTTTAGGTGTTGTCATAAACTACTTCTTGAGAAACTCTTATTTGTACAAAGTCGGTTGTTTGGTGACATCTGCGTTTTTTTCCCTCTCATTTATGACTTATCAGCCTCACATAAACAGCAACGCAGAGCTGATTGATCGGGTCATTTCCAAATACATACCCCAGATATTTTATTGAGGAAGATGGTTCAATCTCGTACACAAGCATACACAGCATATCAGCGGCTCATCCATGGCTCCATCTGGAGTACAACAAACTTTCTGATCACCAATTTAGAACAGACCAGTCGTTCGGATAAACTCCCAAAGCTACCTCGGATAGCCCGCCTCTCAAAGAAACTCAGCCTTTACTTGATGTATAGAAAGAGGGTCAAGAAAGGTCGTTTTGACCTGGAAATATGTAACAAGCTGCGGACGGTATATAAAAATGTGAAGTGGTTCAATACAACTGTGCCCCCCCCCCCCCACACACACACACACACAAAATAAACCAGTGCCTGTCCAGCTAAACAGCCCAGGTGCTGGGTCTGCATTAGGCGGCGCATAAAGTCTAATAGATAATTTGTAAATTACTAAATGTAATTTATTAAGTGTTTTGTGGAGCTACAAGTTATTCGTAAACTATTTACAGGTAAAGAGGTGTTCATGCTTTACATTAGGCGAAGCGTTGAGTTTAATAGATATTTGTAAATTAATAAATATCATTTATCAATGTTTTTGTGGGCCTATAAGTGATTCTTAAAACGTTTACAAGTAATGAGATGTAGCCAAACCTTTAACAATATGTGATTTGGGACAGGTGAGAATCAGGAGGTTTACATTGAAGTGCTGTGTGAGTTCTTGTGTCTGATCATAAGATAGACATCCTACCACATGATGGAATGACCCGTCCATCTGTGAGATGTTTCCTGGTAAGTCTCACATGGCTGAAGGGTTCACATTTACATCAGATCATACATTTCCTACAAAGGTTCCAAACCTTTATACATTCACTTTCTATGACACACTCATAGTTAAAAAATTGTTTTAGTCCCTCTTGTATTCAAAAGAACATGTAAAGAAAGTGCAGCAGCTTCAGCAGAGAGACCCAGACTCTCCTCTTCCCAGCCACCCGGTCCAGCTCCTCGGGAGGAATCCCAAGGTGTTCCCAGACCAGCCGAGAGACAGTCCCTCCAGCATGTCTTGGGTCCTCCTCTAGGTGTCCTACTGTTGGGATGTGGAACACCTCACCAGGTAGGCGTCCATCATGCCCTGATGCCCGAGCCACCTCAGCTGGCTCCTATCAATGTAAAGGAGCAGCGGCTCTTCTCACCCTATCTCTAAGGGACAGCCAAGACATCCTGCGGCGTAAAACTCATGTCAACCACCTATATTCAAAAAAATATATATCCTGAAAATTATTTATAAATATAGAGACTTTTTTAAATTCACCAATATTAAATGATGCTCAGAATGTATCGAATATCATTTATAAATGTTTAGTTATTTATCGATTAATGATTAGTTGATCATTTATAAATTGCTGTTGCATTAAATTCTCGTATGTGGCTGATGACTGTGACTTTAGAAAGTTATACATAATCTATAAACAATGACCACATTTGTTAATGATCCTATGTAAAGGTTTGGTTGATCAATATTTAATCATTTCAATCATCTTACAAGCCTTTATGAATTATTAGTATATCATTATCTCATACCTTGCAAATAATGTGTTAATGACTTACTAAATACTTATAAATGTTTAATAACGAAACATTATCATAAAGTGTTACCGTTTTCGTTTGAGCATTGAGCTGGACTAATCCTGCGACATGCATGAGAATAGATGTAAAAACAGCATTGGCATAGTGGGGAAAACAAAGTGTCAACTCAGTCACTCCACCCAAAAAATCTGAGTTTTCAGATGCTTGTGTGTGGGTACCAGTCAGTACAGCTGTGCCAGCACAGTGCCTTTGACAAGTATTCATACCCCTTGAACTTTCCCAAATTTGTCATGTTGAAACCACAAACCTAAATTAATTTTAGTGTAATTTTATGATACTGACATAACAGAACTAGACAAAGAAGTGCATCACTATAAGTGGAGCAAAAAGATTACAGGTGTTCGAAAGTTTGATGTAGATTCTTAGTACGGAAGAGAAAAGGAGAAAGAAAAACAGTCATCCCTTATGTGCCGGGAGTTTCTGGGAAACTAAGAAGGATATTTCAGTGCATCTTAAATTTGGTAACACCTCAGGCAAAGACTGGTTCATCCCAAGGACAAAACACCCAAACACAAGCTCAGTGGCATGGTAAATGCAGTCCACTGAAGCAGAAAATGTTCAGAGCTGTACATTGAGATACTAAACAGCAACTACATAAAAGGATGGCTCACAGAAGAGCAAAATCATCAGCTCAAGACTTAGCAGTCCATCTACATCTAAAAGACAAACGGCATTCTTTTGAACTAATAACGTACACATTTTCAATAGGAAGATAGTTTGAGAGGAGTGAAAAAAGTCAATCTATGTGAAACATATGAAACCAACTTTGAACAGAGAAGTTGGCCTCAGGTTCCCCCTTTCCAGCACATCTGAAGAACTAAGTTGTTCCACAGAAATTTGACCAAAACAGTGTATAATTACATAATTAGAACCATTTCACCATTAACAAGACTTACATTACCAAAATTGCTTAGAGTTTATATAACCATAACAGCCTCGTTAGGAATAACAATCGCATCATAGGTGAGCCTCAACGATATCAACTTTAGACTCATACATCCGATACTCCCAATCCAGCCTTTTCAGAACTGAATAAGCCTTTTGGATGAGAGATTAAATTTTTACAAAAAACAGAAAAATCCAGTTACCATAATTTAAAGTCTCAAAACTGGTGTTTGAAGGTTTATGTGATTTAAACTCTATAAATTGTGGCAGGCATTTGTATTTCATACATTGCAGAGCCACCGCAATTATAGGTGCAAGTCATTCAGAAGTGTCTGCTAGCTATATCCATCAAGAGGGACTTTGTTTGCCCATTTTAAAATAAAATATCTTAAACAGCCCTAATGTATGGAAAGCATAAGTAAATATCGATTTTCAAGTCTTGCCTCAATTTCTCACTAGGATTTTGTTCTAAACCTTGACTGGCCATTTTCATACACCAATGTTCTTTGATCTAAACCCTAACCCTTAGTAATTAATGCTGTATGAAAAACTCAGATTTTCTTTCTTATATAAGAATCTAATAAATATATGGAGAGGGAGGCGTGACAAAATGCTTAAAAAGTTTTGAGAACCACTGCTAAATAATGATGTAAGCATATATAAACCAAGTATCTGTAGTATGTCCTGATAACAAATTAGTACCTCCACCTTTAACTTCAACTCTGCTTTCAGCTGTTGGAAGATGCATCACAAATAATGTCTCTTATGTGCAGTGTTTCTACATACTTTCATATTTAGTGTTTTTTTTTTTGTCTTCAAAGCCACATACAAAATAAATATTGCATTTGTTGTGCATGGACCCTGCTGGGCTCCATAGGTGGGTACAAAACTATGTTTATAGCCTACTTTTCTACAGAAACCCCAAACAAGGTTTCAAAGCTAAGTTGCTAGAGCCCAGGCAGGAGTTAAATCCCTGATCTTTGGGAGTAAGTGAAGTGTGTTTACTAGTCAGCCAAAAGAGCAATTTGGCAGCCAAACAATCAGGGCACATTATCAATCAGACAGGGCCCCCCACACTGTCACATAGTTTATCAATTGGAGGGTATAGTTTCTTACCCCTCAAAATTATTTCAGCATCTGACCCCTACCCCTACGGGGCTCCATATCTTTTCTTACTGTTCAGCTAATAAACAAGTTATGTCAATGATGATAGCCCATGTAGATTATATGTGTTGTCAGAGGACAGAGCTTAGGGGCACTCTGTTTGAATGTCACTGTTGTGATGACAAATTTTCAATCATGAAAAAAGAAATCTCCTTTTTCCAATGTCTGTCTCATACCATCCAACTGTTGCCCATTAGCCCTTGTAAAACTCAGTAGCACAGCAAGCAGGCATGTCATGTACCCATTGCTGTGGCCCATACATGTACTGCTGCACTTATCGTATGTGCCTTGAAAACAGTATTACTATCCCATCTCACTCCCCATCTCAACCCTTGAAATCTCCATATAAATCATTCTGGTATTTAAAACTGCCTTTAATGCCCCCCCCCCCATTTGATCTTTAAAAAGCCATTATGGCGCTTTTTACATCTGATAAACTTAAGGAAAGGTTTGCATATGTAAAATCTGGGATCTCATAAACAGGGGTGCCACCAGAAATTCTGGGCCCTATGGAAACCAAAATGTATTTATAAATTTTAACCCAATAAACATGCCCTGTATACTTTAGAATATACTTATCACATTGCAGAGTTAAAATGTCTAACGATGAGTACAAAGCCTGAAAAAACAACAGAAATTTCTCCTTGTTTACAGAAAAGGAGAAAATGTATTATCGTAAGTGCAACTGCAAGCACAACAGAAAATAATGTACACATGATGACATATACTTTACGTGAACAAGCTTTAGCTAGGTCAAACTACTCAATCAGGAAACATCAGTTGGAACTAACTCATTACTAAATCTGTCCAGGACTAAAACTAGCTAGGGCAAAAGGGCTCAAAATCAAGACGCACCAGGAGTAATGCCAAGCCTAAACCAGTCCAGGACTAAACAAGTACTGAGCCAGACATCAACTGTTTGTTATCCAGGTCTAACAAAGTTATGTTCCACATCACTTTATAATGGCCCAGTGGGTCATTAGTACAATGACGAGGTGCAGACAAAAAAACTGACACTGCATCTGTATAAGTCGACGTACACACACACACACACATATAAAACATATTGTTTTATTTACCCTATTTAGTTTTCTTGATATAAAATATTGAAATATAAATGTAGTAAACTCATAATTGCTAAAGGTAACTACACACATGTATTATTCAGTTTTATATATTTTTTTTTCTGGGGCATTCATATTAAGAATGTCCATAGATTGTAGAAGCAGCTCTTCACAGAACACATGGCAAACTGATTATGTAATTTCTGAGGCATGTGTATTACTTTTTGTTTGTGAAGTTATCATCATCATGTGGAGAACACATGTACGTAAGACATGTTCAGAGGCTCAATCTCTCAAAATGTGGATGGACGTTTTTGGAGATTTTCTGGCCCATGATGATGACTGGGATGATCAAAAAGTTCCCAAAAAGAATCCTATTAGACCTATGGGCTGAACGAGGACTGGCGTTAGATCTACTGACTGCTGCCTCTTCCTTCTTTTTTATGTCAGGCATACAAATACACCAGCACTGTCTCAGTCACAGCTCTTCCATTAATTTGTGACCCCTAAATCATATATTGCTCAGGCAATACTTTTTAAAAGTAGATTTAAAATACACGTTTTCTGTCAGGCTTTGTATAAGTAGGATTGCTGAAACTAATTACATTTAGCTGTATTTTGGTTTCTTGTTCTGTTTACTTTTATTCCAATTTTATTTTTGCCATGAGAAGTAATCATATTATTCTTACTTTGTATTTTGTTGTTATCTTGTTGTATTGCATGTGGTGCTGCTTTTATTTTTATTTGAATTTCTTTACAGAAATCACAAAAAAAGAAGCAAACAATATCTGGATTTGGAAATTCATGACTGTTTTCTCACTAACAGTATTCAATCACAAACATAACAGAAGCTCATTTCACTTTTAATGGTGAGTCTCTCCTGTGACCTTTCAGCTCACAGGAGAGTGTACAGCTGTTATATGCACTTTAAAAACAATATATTTGGCAAGGATTTTGACACAAACAAGGGAATGCTTTAGCATTCAATAAATCAGAGTGACTCAGTGATCTGAAGACAGATGTAGGTTTAGGCAGTAATGGTACAATTTTAAATGCAACACTGAAAATGTGGATTATTTCCAAGCTAATGTGCTGATGAAGAGAGAGCACTGTAGAATCAATCAAAAACAAACAAACAAAAAAAAACATTAGCTCTCTGCTGCATAGTGGTCACTGTAGTGGACAGCTATTCAAAAAATATTTTCTTGTAAATGCCCATGTTTTTTTTGCTGGAACTTGATATGAGCCAGAAGGACAGCTCTCTACTATCCAACTCTATTGTGGTCAACTCAGTGGTCAGTCACTCAGCATGTTTACATGCAGCAAGAGAAAGTCAAATTATTACCTTAGTCAGACTGAAACCAGACTTCTGCAATGCATGTATCCACCTTAATCCGGCTTCATTCAAACCAAAATGGAGTTTCAGAAGCTTGACTAAGCTACACAGATATTGCAATCGAGAGTTCTCTGCAACTGATCAACTGCCTGTGTGAAATCAATCGAGTCGCTGCAGAAAAACAGGCATTGAATGATGTTGGCTTGTTTTTATTTCAATACATGGCAAATTATATGGAAAACATTTACATATATATATATATATATATATATATATACACCCAAGGCGGTGCAAAGAGGCACCTGAGACAATTCTGCACATAACAGCGGGTGATAAAATGCTGACAAGAAAGTATACATGGAAAGTCATAATCAAGTGGTTGGCATAGTATACAGGAACATCTGTGCAGACTATGGGCTGGAAAGCCCAAGGTCAAAGTGGGAAACACTTCCAAAGGAGGTGGAGAATGACTGAGCAAAGATTCTGTTAGATTTCCAGATCCAGACAGACAGGATGGTAATGGCGAACAAACCGGTCATTGTTGTGGTTGATAAAGAGCAGAGGAAAGCCGCTGTGGTGGATATGGCAATACCAAGTGATGGTAACATCAAGAAGAAAGAGCATGATAAACTTGAGAAATACCAAGGGCTCAGAGAATAGCTAGAGAAGGCTTGGAAGGTGAAGGTGACAGTAGTACCCATGATAATCAGAGCACTTGGGGCAGTGACCCCAAACTGGAGGAATAGCTCCAGCAGATCTGTGGAAGAACTTCAGATAACTCAGTCCAAAAAAGTGCAGTACTTGACCCTCAAGTTCCAAGGCCTACTGTTATTTTACCATAATTCTTATTAAGTGGAGTTTTTGTATTGTTAAAATATTATTTTTGTTCTAATTTTACCAAGTGTTAAAATGTGACTTATCATGTAGTTACAAACAGAATTTCAAATGCACCTGATTTTAAACAGCTATAACGTTCCTATTGGCATGTCTCTACGTTTTATCATCATTTAATCGCTACAGTTTACTCAACAACTTAAAAAAACAAACTTAACAGGATTAATTTTTTTAACACATTTATAGAGGGCTGCACTCTTTAATGGAGGTTAGCACTGATATTAACAAGATAAATAGCTACTTGGTTGTCTCTGAGTCCAAAAGCATTCATTTTTTTCCAACTCAAAATCCTACTTTTTCTTAGAGAATAAATTGTTCAAGATCAGAGGTCTTGATAAGATTTCTAAGTTTGGAACTTAATTTCCTTTGCAGTCTAGGTTAAACTTTTTCCCTGGGACACAAAGACAAGTTTTTCATGGCCCATTGGCTTGATCTAATTTGGTGCAAGAGAACGCCTTATGTCTATATTTGTCACTGTGGCCACCAAGGTTGGCACCACTGGATGGATCACTGAGCAGCGCCTCTGTCTCCCATATCAATTCCAAGCCAATTCCTAAAAATACACCCAATTATTCAGAGAGGAAGGGAACAGCTATTGTTGGGTCCTACATTCTCACCCAAAGGTGTCACCTATATAAGATGTGACTGTGTCAGTGATTGATGTTCTGGAAGTTTTGCTTGGTGAGGAAACATGGAAAAGACCTGAGTAAATGTCAGTTACTTGAAAGTATTTCTCACCTAATGCATGAGACCCCAGCACTAGTTATAGTAAAAAAACAAAACATGAACATGACTTATTTTCAGCAGAAATGACTGATTTTCCTGTGGCTCACCACTGCATGTTTAACAAAGAGCATTTGGGATATCCAGTGTGTGTATATATATATATATAAATATCCCAAATGCTCTTTGCTCTCTTTAAAGCACCAACAGATGACCCATCATCTCTTCTGTCTTCTTACAAGGCTGTCAATCCAGCCACTAATCAGCTAATAACACCAACAATCGGTAATTAGTCTCCCTCAGTGTAAGTAATTAAGTATTGGATTTATATGTAACTTTCACTCCCTAATAGTTTAGTTTAAAAATCGGCCTGCTTGATATTAAGCTTAATAGTCAAACTTTTATTGCCTCTTGAACTATAAGAGTCAATTACATAGACAAGAGAAGATGCTACAGGCCCTACAGGGGAGAGAGGTTGATTAAGAGTGGTAAAGGCCCTGCAGCTTTAAAAGGTTGAATAGAGAGTAAATAAATTGAGACAGATAATTAGGAATACTCTCCAAACAACTAGCTTCGTTCTCTCCTTTGTCTTCTCATCTCTTTTTTTCCCACTTCATTTTGCTTTCCCTCATGATTGAAGTTCTGGACTACCCCTCTGATGCTTTCTCCATTGAATTGGTTTCCTTTCTGTGACTGAGAGCTGAAAACCTTACTATATCTGTTGTAAATGGTTGGTTAGTTAAACAATCTTTTTTTTTAAATTATTACTGATTTTCATTACAAACGAGGTTACCTTATAAAAAACAAAAAAATTCATTATGGCTTCTATAATACAGATGCAGAGCACAAACATCTATTTTTAAGTCAGAGGGACTTCATCTTATAAAATCTAAATTCTTGATGAACCCCCTGAAGTACAAATGCAATAAATGTTTTGTTTTTCATTGGAGATGGGATTGATGGTAGTCTGTCTGACCAAAAATGAACGTAAGTTGCAATAGCCAATCAGCTCTTGAGTCTGCGACAGTAATGTCAGCTCGAAGGCCTTATTTTGAATTTGACATTGGATAAGTACTGAGGGCCTATAAGACGCCGTTTTACAAAATGTCTGACCGAAACCTGGAGATTCTTTGCCAACTGACAGCTATCAGTGTATTTTTTAAACCACAATGACCAAAGGAGTTAGGACTCAGGAGTTAGGACTTTGTCTCGTAATCAGAGAGTTGCCATTTCCGTCCAACTATTTCGGTCATTGTGTACTTGGGCAAGACACTTCACCTGTTGTCTGCTGGTGGTGGTCAGATTAATTTTAGGAGTAATCGGACAAAGGGCTTTCCCCCGTTAAGAGCTGAGTCCCAGTTTTCATGTCACACAGTAAATTTAATTATTAAATAAGTACATGCCACTCACCGACGACAGAAAGCGACAATTACCCTATGTGTTAGCCCTATAGCAGTTAGCTTAGAGCTGCAAACAGGCAGTAAACAGAGTTTGGTGGGAGTGAAGCAGACAGAGTTAAAGCAGGATATTCACAATCCACTGTCTCTTCGACAGTCCAAACATACACTGATTGGCCTCTTATGTTTGTCTTAGCCGGCATATCCTTTTTATAATACTATTAGGTTTTTGCTGAGCCGCAATTCAAAGTCTCTTCACTTCCCGAGAGGGTGCGCGAGTATGGGCTGAGGTGGGGGCGTTGAGTGCAGAGAACTCTGATTTCCAATTGTTTTATCTGGCTAGCTTAGTCGAACTTCTGAAACTCTAGTTTGGTTCGATTCAAACCAGATTAGGTGTATACATGCATTTCACAAGTCTGATTTCAGTCGGACTAAGGTAATAATTTGACTTTCTCGTGCTGCACGTAAACACACTGAGTGTGTATGACTGTGTGCATCAACATGTGACTGACTGATAGTGTGAAGCACTTTGGGGTCCATGGGCACTAAATAAAGTGCTGTAAACTTGTAACCCTAAGTGCTGTAATGCTAACCCCATTTATCATTTCTCAAGGAAAGCTGGATCTTGTGAGATCCCCTATGCTAACTGGCCTGTCACAGCAGGGCCAATGGTTTGTCTGTCACTTTCCAACAAGCAACTATGAACTTTAACCGTGGTTAACAGCTTCAGAGAAACACTGCAAATTATACTGCAGGGAATATCTGTTGCTTGCAACTGATCGATTTAGTGTTTGGAGCTACACTGGGTTTGCCAACTTTACGTGTTTCATCAATGTAGCAATGAGACACCAAAGCATGGCTGGGCACTTTCATGCAGCGATGTTAGGGACACCCGAGTGGATCTGCAGCTCCGTGAAAAGGCACGCAGGAAAACGCCTACCACAATGTAAAGGTAAAATAATAGGGATAGAGACATTTTGAAAAGAAAGAAAGACCGATTTCTTTTTCAGATAAGCAGACAATGTGGAAAATATCCATGTTGGTAAGTGCAAGCATTTTATTTGTATATTTCATATGTTTTTGTCATTTAATTTTGTTGGTAATCAGTCAATAGAACAAATTAAACAAACAAAAATGCAACAAATAAAAAAAAATCTGATCAACTTCAAATTACAAGTAAAAAAAAAACTATTGTGGGGTGCAGCTAGGTCAGCATGTTCATGTTGTTTAACAAATGCAAATACTGTTGATTAGCATTTAATTGTTGGTTTCTTTATCACATTGTTGGTGTGTTTTATTTCATTTTTATTTTGTCACTATTTTAGTTTCCTAGTTTCTGTGTGAGCTTATTGATTATTGCTTATTGGGATAGGGAGATGTGAGGATGTGATGGGCATGTAAATCAGCACCCCTGACAGGTAGTGTAATGAAAAATGAAATGATCACTCAATTGTATTGTGAAAAAAATATATAATGATAATGGTAGCGTTTTTCTTTCTACAACAATAAAATGCTCAAAATTTTCTTTCAGTTTGTCTCCCTCTCAGCCGCTACTAAGAGGAGCTCATGCAAAGTTGCAGTCATGAAAAGTTGCAGTTTTCTCCAAGACTGTGTAGAGAAGTGAGACTTTCAGCAGCTTCCATATACTGTTGCCATGTGCTGATGAATGTATCAGAGTGGCAATGTTTGTCAGAATCTGCAGGAACCATTCCTGTGTTTCCCTTGATGCTGTGAGACAGTAATTTTTAAGGAATAAATCATTGTCTTTCCAATGCTCTTTCACAAGTGAGTTGGATAACAGATTGACTGGGTTAATCACTGAGGAATTGTAAATCCCAGGATATACAGTAATATGAATCTGTTTGGTCTTAAAGCTATCTCTCTCTCAAACACAATTTTCATTGTACAGGCTCACATTTAATGGGGATAAGGCTATTACTACTTTTGTCTGGTTTGCTATTTTGTCATATATTGATATTGTAGTCAGCTGCTCTCTTATGATGTTCTCACTGTATCTGTCTGCACTTTTTTTATTTTCTCTATTTCCTTCTGGCGAAAAACATTATTTTTGTTCTCTACAATCCTGAAAACTATTTAAATATCTAATATGTAAAAGGGTGGGACATATACTTTATTGCATATTGGTTTAACATAAACCTATGAACTATGAACCTTTTTTAAGACTAAACAGCACAATACAGGAAACTAATTAAATCAACAAGAAAAACAAAATAATAAATTACAGCTTTTGGAAGTGTTTAAATGCTACATGAAAGCACTGTCATACTTCATTTCTTGGGTAAAAAAAACACAATCTCATCCGTCATGCTGTCAAAGTGATGCAACTCTCTCAGCCTCCAAAGAAAAATGCTTGAATTACAAGCTGTATTTCTTCATCCTTATACTACACAATGGATTAAAGCTCAGAGACACTGTGGGTCTCACAGCTTGTTCCAGGTAGACCTAGTCAGGAATATTACCCTGCCAATAAGATACCTGCAGCCAATATAAAGTCTTTAAGAGATTAGTCCTGTAAGTTTCTCAGTTAGCTTTTTTTCCCTTTGGCTCTTATCAGTTTCAGAAGGTCTCCCCCACAAAGCATTTCATTTTCTGTAGCATGTTGTTCATCTAATGTGTATTCCCAATTTCACTCACAGCTGTCAGTCAAGCATTGGGGAAATATCTCACAAATACTCTAAACATGAGAAGGGAAATGAGCTGAGACAGATGTGCCCAAAAACGCTGTGTATTAGATGGAAGTAATCAAGACAAAGGAGGACATCAGACAAAAATAATGAGAGGAAGAGGAATGCAAGTCAGAAAGAAAAGGGCAGGAGAAAGCAGGTGAGCTATGTGTGTTCTGACCTTCCTCCTTCTTGTCTGAATAAAATAAACCCAACAGCCTCTGCCCCTCAGACAGCCAGTCCATCAGCTGTCCCATTAACATGTCAGAACAAACAAACTAAACAAACAACACAAAGGATCAGAGAGGGAAAGGACGAATGGATGGATGCCTTAGCTTGCAGGAGGAATGCTATATGGCATTGTAGTGAGAGATGTACTGCTGAACATTGTGGATCTGTCATCAGTCATTTCTCTCAGACTCACCTTCCTTTTTGCTCTTTCTGTCAGCAAACAATGGCTCAGCCATGTTTGAGCCCTCACAAGCTAAGCAAAGCCAGTTTAGCCAAGGCATCTTTTTGCATGCATGAAACACTATTCAAGATTTATGAAGGAGCATCTTCTGAAATGTTATTAGAATATTGCGTCTTTCAGTCAGCACAGCCCTAAAGTAGGTCACATTTTGTGATCTTATAAGAAGCCCTAAATTATACTCCCAACACTCTTGTCTTCTCTGCAGCTCACAAGTTACAGAAAAGGACCAGAGGAAGGATCCGGGCTTGATGGCTGAGACTCTGCAAGCTGGGATGCAGATTGTCTATTTGTTTATATGTTTGGACTTTTAATCTAGTCAAGTGGGTTATAGAGCACAGCTGTCGGTATACAAAACCAGTGGGGTGGCTGATCTAATACATTGAGCTCTTTTTACCTCTTCGCAAGGTCCCCCAACCACTCTTTTTTTAATGTTTTTGTCTATTTTCTATATGGTACAAAAAGAACTACAGTGGCTCCTGGTGGAGCTTGTAGGAACTGTGCAGAAAACTCAAGAATGCAGAGAATGCTTTTGATCCTTGACCTAGATGTCACACATTATGAATTTCTTGCTAATTACATGGACAAAAATGGATCAGAGGAATTGACCATAGTTGTCTTTTTAATTGCGTATTTTCTTTGTCTGGGTTTTAATCATACAGAGGTAACTCTGAGAAACAGTGTTGCAGATGATGAAAAGCAAAAGTAGTCCCCAGGTTTTATTTTGTTCTGATTTTGCGTACACCCCTTTAGCATAGGTATTGTCCATACAGTAAGCCCACTATGACTGGAAAGAGGTTATTTTGTTTTCTGACGCAGTATTGATTAAGTCAGTCTGCTGGCACAATTCAGAGGAATATAGCAACACTTCAAGGATTGAAGAGAAATATGTGATTTGTGTTGTGAGGCAGGGCACAGCAAGTCATCAAATTTCTTAAGGCAAATCATTTTTAAATTTACCTTATGACCTTGCAAATGTGGTCAAATTTAACTATTCCACTCACCTATTTTTTTATTTTTATTTTTTTTGCTATTTCAAATTTTGACAGTGAGTTACTTTGGGTTTTTTGACTTCTATTTAATCTTTAGTTGGATTTCAAACAAAATAAAGTGGATTATATTATGGCAAATCTTTTATTCTGACTTCTTCGCTTTAAATGTTGGAGAACAGAATCACGACTGCATGATAATGTATTTTCTCCTTACATATTTATTCTGCTCTGTCATACTTAAATCTGTAACACAACCAATTGAAGTTTCAATACCTTGGTAAATACAAAATTGATTTTTCAAATGTTGTTTTAATTTATTTATAGACCAAACTGTTTAGTCACATTTTTAGCAAACTGTGTTCAATTTTACTAACTATATTCATGACTCATTATATCAAAGCAGTAAAGTCCAAATATCACCTAGATACAATCTGTCTAAAAACATGTTCTCATTTAGGAGGTTATAAAAGAATCAAGGAACAACATTTAAAGCACATTTGACCTCACTTGCCTCAGTTATGGCGCGTTTTGACGCTTTTGGTGTGGACACAGCGTTAAGATAAGTATTCTTGATTCATTAATAAGAAAGAAACTGGGGAACTGCTGACCATAAAGAGAGCTTCTTGACATACGGGGAATCATTTTATCAACTGACAAGATAGAACTACAATCATTTGGAAGGTGTCTGTCCTGGTTCTTTAACAAGAAAACTAAAGCATTTCAGAAGAGCAAAATATGCTCAAACATTGATATTGGTAATGCACTGACCTGTTGGAACCGTTGTGCTTCAGGACTGGGTTGATTTGCTGTTATTGATGGGAAGATACATTTTGCTCCATCCATCCATCACCAGCAAGTACATCTTGTAATGCCAAAGTTGCGCTTCATAGTGGAGTAGTCAAGATCTGGACTTAAATTCAACTGAGATGCTGTGGCATGAACTAAAACAGGCTGATCATTCTCAAAACTCCAGATTAAATAAACAAATAAACCATTAAGCATAATTCCACCATAGTAATGTAAAACACTCATGTCCAGTTATCACAGACACTTAATCTCAATGCTGCAACTGAGGATAAAACAGAATCATTAATGGGTGTTAAGAGAATTACTTTTTACACAGTGCCAGGTTGATGTCAATAGCCCCCCCCTCCCCCCCACACACACACACACCCCGATAAATGAAATCATTGTTTAAAAACTGCATGTTGTATTTACTCAGCTTGTCTTTGTGTGCTCATAAAATCAAAATAAAGAAGGCAACAAATAAATAAATCTGTTATTAGGCAAATACTTTTCCGTGGCACTTCAAATGAATGATGACTATGATTCAATAATAAAAAGTAAAAAAAAAAAAAAAAAATTCTTAAGACTTAAGGATAACGTTTTTAGGGAGTATGATACATTTAGAGACCTGTGGTTCCTCAGTGGATTTTAATGAATTACTTTTTTCCCCTGTCTAAATTTTGACCCGTACAACAAATTTAGGGTATGATTAGTAAATCTTGGATAGTACATAAACTTGTTTAAACTGCATAGGCAATTTCACTAATGGTTTTAAGGTGCATTTAAGAGTTTAAACACTAACTGAAAATCCATCATGTTAGCTTTTTTTTGTTGTCCACCCTAATGAGCCTGGTGTTTAGAGCCAATTCTTGACAGTAAAATGAGCCTGATACCTGAGGGGAATCCATTGTAGTAGCCAAGGCAAAGAAAAGATTAAAAGACTGTATTGCTTTCATTTAAAAGAGTAGGTAAACTCAGTTAACTAACTTTGAACTTTTCCTGATGAATAAAAGGGTAAAGCTTCTGTCATATCTTGCCTTGTATGTTATCTACAAAACATTTTCACATAGGTTGAGACATGATGAAATGAGGTGCATTTTCAAAAACAAATTTTCATCGCATCTATAAAGTAAGCGTATCGTTTCTGATGTAACCCCAATTACATATACCGTAATGTATGAACTATTGAGTGCACCTGAAAATAAGCTCCACCAGCAACATTTGAAAAGAAAATACATTTTAAACCTATATATAAGACGCAGGTTTTCATTTTGTAACGAGGAGATATTTCGTTTTTGTTTTAATTACTTGTTTTTTCTGCCGGTCTGTTTGGTTGTTTATCTGTTATAAACATAACTTAAAATATTATGAACAGTTTTTGATTAGTTTTTCAGGAAATGTCCACAATGGGACCAGGAACATCTGAGTGTCAGTACAGCACCGACAAGGCATCAACACAACACCTACATGACAGTAATATGACTGTTTAGAAAATAAAGCATACTTTAGTCTACCAGTAAAAGTCGAGGGTCACTATCTTCATCTTCCCCTTGACCACTAAAACCGTCTCACCATCGTTTCATTGATGCCAAGCTTCACACGCAGCAGCTCCATTTCCTTCTTTGACAGCCAGCTTGATCGCCTTTAACTTTAAAGATGCCTCATGTGGATATATTTGTGTGTTTTTTCATGATTAGGATGTGTGCATGATGGGCTAAACAATAGTTAAAAATTAAAACCAGCTTCATCTTTAGTGTATAAGGTTTCCCTACATGTCTGGCTCACTTTTGCGCTTCCTGTTTTTTGCCCCCCAGAGGCTGTTAGCCAGTAAAAAAATAAATAAATAAAAAAATCAAGAAATTAGATGTATAAGACATCAGGTCCAAAGCATAAAATATCACTAACGTCAATTCACAGAAATAAAAAAGCAGTTTAAAAAAAATGAATATTACAATTCCATTACCATTACAATTCATTCAAACATTCCACTTACAACCTAAATCAATTACGTTTTAACACAACTAAATAGTTTAATATCACACAGATAAAAAAAAACTGTTCCAAGAGCACAACATTTTAATGTGAAATCGCTCTAAGTTTTATGTTTTTTTTGTCTTATAATTGCACTTAAAAATATTTCAGCTTTTCATAAATAACAGTTAAAAATTAAAACTTGTGTCTTCTTTGGCTCTTAATTTATCCCCACAGATCTATCTCCATTTTGTGCTTCCTGCTATAGTGCCCCCTGGAAGCTGTTGGCCAGTAAAAAAAATCTATAAATTAGCTGCATTATTGTATAGGATATGCAGGGTCCAAAAAGCATGTAAAAAAAAAAGAAAAAAGAAAAAGGAGAGGCGTATAGTTGGTATTCCAGGTCTATGGGCTGACAGTTTTACAAATAAACACTGGAGCTGGATAAACTGTAGTTTTTTTCTGTTGTTTTTTTTATAATTATCATTCTACTATAATAAATTATCTTAGTTTGAAGTCAGTAAAATATTTTCTGCATTAATTTAACTTTCAATGATATAGAAATATAGCATGTGCTGAAATTTATGTAAGTTCCATAGCACCTGAGTGTGTGTTACATTTTGTGTTTCTAGGTTGCATCGATCAGAATTTTCAACAAAAGTTGACTGCAGGATGTTGTCAATTTTAGAGTATGCCGTAGCTCCAGCTACATTCAGCAGATAATTCTACAGCATACAGATAAATTATGGTAAAGAATGGCATCCATATAAGGTGAAGCTGGAATAATATTTACGAAAAGCTGAATATTTTTATATGTGCAATTATCAGACAAAACAAAAATATAAATAAATGATTTCATATTTAAATGTTGTGTTCTTGGACCTGTTTTGCTAAATGAAATTAATAATCCTATGTTAACTACTGTACTTTTTAATGTGTGTGAACTTGGTGATTTTACCTTTACTTTCAGAAGCAAAAGGCGTTAACTGGTTCTTGCATAAGGACATTTTTTTGGAAATTATTTGATAGACATTTTCACATATTAAAATGCAAGTAGTAAAATATATTTCAACTCTGAGATTTTTTTGTTTGCTTTATAGGTTTATCAAAATTCAGTGAATTGTCATCTCAAATATTCTCATGCAGTATCTTAAAATTTGAAGACATTTTTGGAAGCATATTTTTTTTTATAATTTTGCAGAATTAATTTATCCTGGGAAAGATGCATATCTCTTCATCTCAACAATAGTCTTAAGGTTAAGGTAACATTTTATGAAAGGAGGATCATGCCATATTTTAAAAGTAATGTGTGAAAAGCGCTAGTGACAGGAATTCTGACACGGTTTTCACCCTGCAAATCTGTTTCGCTGTCTGTGAACCTTCATTAGGCCCTTTTTAAACAATGTGTCATAACCTAGCCAAATTTTTTTTAACACGAGTTGTGTTAAGATTGAAATTGAAGTTGGATTTGATCAGGTTTGGAATCAAGACTATGAATTTGTATACTTTACAAAATATAAAACATTTTTATTTTGTATAAACAGATATCTGTTTCCACAAATTCTTTTTTTTATTTTTATTTTTTTATATTGACAAAGAAAAACATCTTAAAAGAGGTTCCTGGTCAGTTTTTCCCTTTGCTGAATCGTATGACCATTTCTATTTTGTTCTTTCCTTCTACAAATGTGTACCTGAAGTAATAACATTTAATACCCATATAGTGATATCTGTTTATTTTTCGTTGTAGTCAATTGTTTTCAGAAATTAATTATTTTTATTTGTTTTTATTTTTTGCTTTAGGTCAGTAAGCTTCTATGCAATGAAGTAGCAAGCTTCTGAAATGTGTGCGAGATAGGTTGACTGGGTGGGGATGGTTGAAATCCAAGGAGTTGTGCTATCGGATGTGTCTTTTACATAATGTCTCTGTGTTTATATTGTTATCACACTGAAAATGTTACTGGACTATCTGAACTATGGACAAGTACCAACCTCATCTGAGTTTATTGACCCCTCTTTACTGGTTTATCCTTGTCTACCCTCCAGCTTACTGCCTTATTTGCTCTGTCTTCATTTATGTCATTTTCCCTCTTGGCATATTCTCACACAAAACCTAATTGAAACAATAAAAGACAAATTAAGATTGCTGTATGTGACAGCATGTGCACCAGACACGGCTAATAAAACTGCCTGTTGTTGTATTATGCGAAAGATATATTTCATTGCTTTGCTCTGAACCTTCCTTTGCTCTCTTTAAAACTGATTCTTGTATATCCCGCCGATCCTAAAATAAAGTGCAAAGATAGGAAATAGGGTTAACCTAATCCATACCATGACATAAATATAAACAATATTTACTTGAAATAGTCTATAATTCAATGACATTTTCAACTCTCTTCTTTCAACTTCACTTAAAGGCCTTATCTTTAAAATGAAGCTAATCTTCTACTGCTTTGCCTTTTCTCTTTATGGCATCTTACTGATAGCGCCTGGCAAAAAGATAAGGATGAGTTGAATAGCCATATAAGAACAGAACCAGATTCTGTCAGTGATAAGAACCTTGACATGACGCCTGTCTGAACCATAAACGTATCAAAGCTGGTTTCCCACATTGATAGACAAACACTGCAAGGGAGTCACTAGCCAATCATAGAACTGTCTCACTGTCATCTTTCAATGAATGACAGTAGCGGGGGGAGGGGGGCGGACAGACAGACACAGCAGGATCTAAGAAACCGAGTGACTCAAGTAAGGCATTCGTTTAAAACTTTTGAAAATGTGTGGGTGTTAAAACTCCCACATTCCCCACAAGTGTGACACCCACAATGAGGAGTCATATAACTATAATTCATTTACCTACAGCTGACTACCAGCTGAATAAAGAAAATTATCCTAACTAAATAGTTGTCAAAGCAGGTATGAAAGATAGGTATGAATTACGCACTCAAATTTGTATCTGGAAAAACTCAAGCTGTGGACAGTGGTGAAAAAAAAAAAGTTCTAATGTAGAGTTTGAAGAATCAAGGCAGTCCCATCTATGACAGACAGGGTGATGAAGGACCTACAGTATCTTGACAGCTTATTTTTGGTGGATTTATCCTCCAACAATGTTGATTCCATTAGCCTCAACCTGATAGCAAGTGGTTTTGCTCCATAAGCTCTACCAGAACCACATTAGAGGCTAGATAGAGAATAAGAGATAGAATAACGTTGAGATGGATTGAGGTAAATAATGGCTGTCCTTTTCTTGTATGACTTTTCAAAACACCACCACAAGTAATTACTCTTAAGTAGCATGACATGGGATTTAAAAGTGCACATGGGCAGTCATGAGATTAGTAGCTAGTGTAACAATCTCGGGGCAAAATTTCACTCTTGAGTCTGACGACCATGACAGTGAGACTAAAATTGACTAGGATGATGAGGACCATTATACTAGCATTAGAGACCAGCAGCATTATTCTGTCCCTGCTTAAAGTGGGTCACAGCCCTAATACTGTCTTTGTGAACGTGACAAAGTGTGAAGTGGCTGTCACTGCCGCCTTGTTATACCATTTTCCCATGCACAGCCACAAATCTCTCCTTCATTTACTGGTCACACGATTGAGATCCCATTCTGGGGAAACTGGTTTTGGGGAAGATACTTCAGGTCTGGTTAGCTTTATCTGTATGCGTCCCTTCAACCCCCATTTAGGCCAGGCTGATTTAGATCGGGGGAAAATGGAATGAATCGATTGATTTGGTCTTTTTTTTTTGTTTGAACTGAAGTGCATATTTTTATTTGTACTTCCATACAACTCTGACGACTTGATAAACACAGTAAATGCAAAAATAAATAAATAAATCTGCAAGCCCAAAATCACAGTTTCATGCACTGTGTTCCATATTTTACAAACTGTCAGATCATCACCTTGACTTTTTACACCTAATTTTCAGTTGGATCCAGAGATGGATTTTCCCAATTTAATGATGATCGACATGGTACTAAACTGGTCATGGATATGTCAAATGTTGAACAGCAGGGCTAGCTTGGCAGAAGTAACCAAATGACTAAAAAGATGGAAATAATGAAATATTACTCATCTGGAGGGTAATTATTTTGTACATGATTAAAAATCTTTTATTTCACTGAACTTGCATCCAAATAATCAAAGGAGGCAAGAACTAACTCAAACTCAAGTTTTGACAGAACAATTTGCATGATGTCTAAGAACTCATTAGCTTGAGAAAGCTAATTAAAGCTTTCTGAATGGTTACTTAACTTGTGAAATCTCCCATCCAGGCAACCATGAGAGAAGATTGTGCAAAGCAGAAGTCTTGATTAGAACTTGATAAGAGCTCAGTACAAAAAAAAAAATGTTTTAGCCAATTTCAACTAAAGTGCGTTAAGTCCTGTGAGTTTTGATTGTAGCCTGAGCCTCAGCTATTGAGACACTTGCCCATTTACTCTTCTGATAAATTACACTTTTTATAGTGGTAGATGGAAATGCTTTGGCTGTGCTATAAATGTTTGCATATTTTTGCTTCAGAAAAGTAACTATAAGCAAAACTTTGGACCAAGAGGGAATATACAGCAAGAGAAAATACAGCATGATACCAAACAGTACAATTTCTGGAATTGTAGCACTGAGTTTGTTTAAGCAGGCTTTGGTACTGTATGTTTTATTTGTTTTGTTACAATTTTGGATTTCTAACTAATAGCAGTTAGTAAATTAACAAACAAAGCTGTATAATGCCACTCCACCTTTTGATGAAAACTGATAATCTTGTGCCAGATTTGCCCTTTATTTTCTTCTTGGCACATACTTTTGTAGCTTCATATAGACAGTTCCCCTGTCTTCTATTTAACAGATCTTTTTTACTTGAAGGATCACTGCCTTGTTTTCTGTTAAGGATTTCCTTTAAACTTTAGTTAGAATGTGGAACTGGGTTCAGTATGTACTCTTTTCATTAATTACAGTGAAGTCAATGTGCACAATTACAACTGTGTTTACATGGGACTTCAATGTCACCATTCACTTGCTCATTGACTATTTCTGAGGCACAGTCTTATATATTTGCAAAGGTGCCTTGCAATTATGTCTTTATCTCTTTTCTTTCAAATTTGTTGCATTGCAATTTTATGGTATGGGCACCTTAGCTGTGGGTCACTGCATTCCTCCAGAGTTACCATTTGACCCATATTCTGTCCTGATTAATGGTGTTGTCCTGGTCCTACAGTAACTTGCAAAATTATTCACCCACAATGCCCTTTTTAAATGGGGGGGGGTATGCAAAATTGACTTTATGACATGTAACATCCTGATTACATGTTATTTCCTCATTAAAAACATGTCTGAAGCTTTGCTTTGACTCATCTACTTATGTTTGACTATTTTTTTTGAGTCTCTGTCTAGTCTGCTGGACATCATTATCTGTGCCTCAGCTCCCCATGCCAGGACCAGGTGGCTGCCATCTTTTTGCGTGTCACAGCTCCAGTCCTCCAGCACCTGGCGTCTCCTTATGGGCCGCCAGGGTCCATTGTGATGATCATGGAGGACCCAACGCCAGATTCCAGGCCTCCAGATTTGAGCCAGAGAACGCCGTACGGGCTTCTGCTTCTGCGTTTGGGTCCAGGCATCACACACTTTAACTCCTGACAATTCTACCATCCTCTGCTTTGATTTAATATATTTAAAATGTCAGTAGAGGGGTCATTTGGTCTCTAAGGTGATGCGTCATGTGAATTCCACTTTTAAGAGTTGACTCCATGGTAAAACCTTCCATAGTGAGATAAAGGACATGTTTTATTTAAACATCCTCTCTTTGCTCTCTTGGAAATACTCTGAACTTGAGGATGTATGAAGTGGCATGAATACAGAAAAAAAGACATGGAAGGCATGTCCATAATTTGTATCTCTGAATGCTAATTTGGTGTGAGAAACAAATTCACTTTATACCTATAAATATTGTTGTTTTTACAGTTATCCTCATAAAAAATACACTTTTAGTTCTTCAAAATAAGAGCACTTCCAGTGTAATTCGCTACGATTCATTCAGTATCAGCAAGTGATGACCTACCTCTACTAGGTTTATTTAAACAAAGATTTAAATGTATATTTTTTTAGTGAAATAAATTGTTCACCTTATCAATCAATTTTATCAAAACAGCTAACAATAAATCTTGCTATCTTTTTTTCTATAATGTTGTAAACCGAGAGTTGCTGTTTGTGAAATCTGTGGTATTGATCATCTGTAATTTTATCAGACAGGATCTTGAAATACTGTAAGAACTAGGGATGTATATCGTTATGATTTTATCGATACTGATACCAATAACGATACTGTGTCATGATTATGCGACGGTGTCATGGTAACGCAACTATAAATGTTTAAAAAAAGTACCGATAACAGTACCGTTTGTGTAAAATCTTAACGGACCAGAGTACCATTAAGATTTGGCACTGGTACCAAACGATACCGGTACTCGGTATACATCCCTACTAAGAACTAGTTGCTGATTATCCTGGTGATTCAGCAGAAATGTTTTAGAGCATTGTCAACAGATACTTGTTTTATATCCAAATGTTAGTTACAAGGCTAGTTGTTTTAAATAAGCCTGTTTTTATGGTAGAAAATCTTGGTGTTCTACAACATTCAAAACATATGGCCAGTAACAAATAATACATTTGAATTTGACACTTGCACTATGTTTTTTGTTGTCATTACAGTCTGAACAAGTTGAAGCAAGTAAGTTGCCATTTTCATGAAATGTATTTATTTGTTGAACATGGAGCATGTTTTAAAAGGGTTAAGATTATTAAAACATTTAATCTTCAATTATTATTACATGAATTGGAAAACACTGCTTTGATTGATTAAAATAGTAAGGTCTTGTTGAATAGAAAAAAAGTCATTTGATAGAATTAAAAGTAAACATTTTACATTGGGTTCAAAATAATTTAATCATTGGTCTCACATTAAAAAATAAATTGGTCTAAATGGAAAATTAAATTGTTCATTAATTAAAATATTTTAGATGGAATTAAAGATAACAAATTGATTCAATTATTTTTTGTTGTTGTTCTGAATAGACATTTTCAATTTTCACTAATTAAATAAAATATGTTGGATGGAATTAAAGATAACAAATTGATTCAATTAATTTTTATTTAGTTTTTTAAGTAGTTCCGAATAGAAATCTTTGGTTTTCATCAAATAAATAAAAATGCATTGAATAGAATTGAAAATAACAATTTAATTTAATTAAATTGTATTTAGTTCAATCAAATGAATTTTATTAGATGTGACCAATTGAAGAGCTTTTTTATAAGTTGATTCAATGTTTTACTTTTTTCAGTGTATGTTGGTTTCAGAACTTCCATTAAGCTAAAGTAAATCTAACAAATTAAAGCTCAACATCCATCTGGTACAGTTTGTTTAGATTATAATCCAATTGCCTTAAAGAAAAACAACCAAATGCTAAACTTTTGGAATACTTTTTTTTTTGAAAGCCAGTAATTCATTCATGCCAGCGGCTGGGCCCAATTTAGTCCTAGGGTACAGAGCTTTCTTCAAATGAGTTTTCTATTATACTTCTTTTCACAATCCACTGCAGAGCTATTTCCGCAAACCTTTGTGGTTTCGTCCTGCAGGCTTGCATGATATGTTTTAGAATTTTGTTTATCTCTTTTGTAAAGGACAGGAAACATTAGTTTCAAATGAATCTTTTAATGATTTTTTAAATGAGTTTTTAAATTCCTTACTTACTTACTAACTAACTCACTCACTCACTCATGTTTGCTGCACTAATAAATTATAACCTCTCACCTGAACTCTGCTTCTGGGTCCTTCGTCCTCCATGCAGCACCAGCGTGACAGAATGATTCAGCCAAAACAGATGGACCCAGCAGAAGCCTCAGATCCGGACCTCCTGCAAGACCTCTGTTCTAGGCTGGATGACATCTGCGGCTTGGAAGCCTCAGTTTGCCAGACCACTGCTGGGGACTTTATAATAGAGACGCTTCCCCGGTTCTTCCCCAGCCTCAGCTCTCATGACATGGAGGACCTGGAGGACGCAGCGGACACTCTCATGCAGACAGCCGAGGAGGAGTTGTCCTTTTTGGGGGGAAGATCGGCTTCCACCAATATCCATGCTCCACGTGCCACCGATTCTCCGTTCGGCTGTCTTTGCTCCTTTCCCGTCCGCTTCGTTGCGGACTCCCCCTGTTTCGATCAGCCCCTTCAGGGGTTTTTTCACGGGGACTACCTCTGCTCCAGAGGGGATCCAGCTCCTCGCCGCGATCGGCGACACTGACGCCGCGGAGCGGCGCCGGAGTGTCCTCCCTCACACTGGTCGGACTAGGAGGATGGTGAGGAGCGGTATGTGGCACAGCTCCTAGGTGTAGGTCATGCGCTCCTGGAACCGGTTCCACGCAGGCACGAGTGGCCATCTCAGCCACGCAGCCGAAGGCAAGAGGCTCCGCCACCATCGACGGGAAAGAGCGGCTTCCAGGTTGCCGAAGTTGGCGTCTGCATCAGCCTATTCGGCCTTCTCCTTCTTCCAGTCTCTGCTCCCTGAGCCCACAGAGCCCCTTCAGTCTCTATTACCAGAGCCCCTTCAGTGCTTGTTTCCAGAGTCAGCAGAGCTCCTCGAGTCTCGGCTCCCAGAGCCTCCGCCAGAGCTCCTGGACCTTCCTCCTCCGCCAGAGCTGGTGGATTTGACGCTGCCGCCTCGTGAGCCGCTGGACCTCCTCCTCGTCTCCAGGTTCCCAAACCTGCTCCTCGTCTCCAGGTTCCCAGACCTCCTCCTTGTCTCCTATTTCCCAGACCTCCTCCTTGTCTCCGATTTCCCAGACCTCCTCCTCGTCTCCAGGTTCCCAGACCTGCTCCTCATCTCCAGGTTCCCAGACCTCCTCCTTGTCTTCGGTTTCCCAGACCTGCTCCTCGTCTCCAGGTTCCCAGACCTGCTCCTCGTCTCCAGGTTCCCAGACCTGCTCCTCGTCTCCAGGTCCTCAGACCTGCTCCTCGTCCCCAGGTCCCCAAGAGAGGATCTCCGGGCCGTCCGCCTGTCCCGCGTCCCGAGAGGGGATGTCTGTCAGTCTCACGTCCTGCAAAGGGATGTCCGTTCAGCCGACCTCCAGGTCCTCAGGAGAGGATCTTCAGGCTGTCGGCCGGTCCCACGTCCCGCCAGGCGACGTCCGCCAGTCTGTCGTCCGGCCAGAGGACGCCATTCGGCTGTCCGCCCGACGACCCAACCTCCAGGGGCACACCCACAGACACTCAGGCCCTCCTGCCGTAGGACCCCCTCCACCCTTCATGGAAAGGTGCTTCTCTTTTTTTTTTTTCTTTCTCCACGGCGTCTCGAATCCGCCCTTAAAGGGGGGGGGGGGTCCTGTCATACTGCACAATCCATTCAGCTCCTTTCACTCCTCCATTATTATTTGCACCTGTGTCGTCCTGAACCTCCAGGGCTCTGCCCCTGATTACTCATTGTCTCCACCTGTTCCTCCTTGTTCTCCCCTTATTTAAGATCCAGCGAGAGCTTCAGTCCTCGCTGGATCATTGTCGTACCTTCATGTGTATCATCTCGCCTTATGTTTGCTGCACTAATAAATTATCAACTCACCTGAACTCTGCTTCTGCGCCTGGGTCCTTCGTCCTCCATGCATCACCAGCGTGACAGAAAGCTCTCTCGCAAAATACATATTCTGTGAGGCTGACATATTTGTACATGAGTAATCTCCCTCAAAATTATAATTTAAAGCGCTGAAAACTGCCATGATTTCCCCTGACTATTTTATCTATTTCATGTTTTGATCTGATCACAGACAGTGTGACATGCAGAAAGGCTAAGTGAAAAGAGTATGTGTGTAAGAGAGCAGTAGAGAGTAGTAAAAAGATATGCCAAGTCTGGAATAATGGTTTGGCATCTGTGAGAATGAACACAGTGATTGGGATTAATGACCTTATGGGAGCTTAAAGTGGGCATAATGAGCTGGAAAAGGCATATTCTAGATAAAACTGCTGGAATGGTAATGGAACAAACTGCTGGAGTCAGGGCCCACTGTTGAAAGATATCGATTGCAGATTTGGACCTGATGAATTTCATTTATGCACACCTCAGGTGATGAAATTCTTTGATACTTTGATGTTACATTACAACCAGTTTTCCTTTTTTTCTATTTTGCTGCTTTGAGTTATGCTGTACAGTATCCATCATAAATAATGCTTAATATGCAACCGTAATGGAATTTTATCCTTCCACACATTTGTTGCTACTAATAATGGATGGTCTTTGAAATAAGAGGCACATTTTTGACCCAAATATTATTTTCTCACTTCCATGCCATCTATCACGACATTGCCTCCTAAAAGTGAAATCATATGCAGTACATTTTTCTGTGGAAATCTTGTGCGGCTGTTGCAACGTAATACGCTGCACATTCAGATGTTGGTAGTTACAGTCATATTAAATTATTGTTGGATTTGGTTATGGCTGCACGGTGGCGCAGTGGTTAGCGCTGTTGCCTTGCAGCAAGAAGGTCGTGGGTTCGTATCCCGGCCCAGGGTCTTTCTGCATGGAGTTTGCATGTTCTCCCCGTGTATGCGTGGGTTCTCTCCGGGTACTCCGGCTTCCTCCCACAGTCCAAAAACATGCATGATAGGTGAATTGATCACTCTAAATTGTCCTAGGAATGAATGTGAGTGTGAATGGTTGTCTGTCTCTCTGTGTTGGCCCTGCAACAGACTGGCGTCCTGTTCAGAGTGTACCCTGCCTAACGCCAATTGCTGGGATAGGCTCCAGCTGCCCCGTGACCCTGAATTGGATAAGCGGTTAAGAAGATGGATGGATGGATGGATTTGGTTATTTCACTGGATACATCCTTGATTTTTGCAGTCTATGAGCGAGTCTTTATTCTAACCTTCAAATTCATGTACTAACAGTCTGGCTGTTTTTGCCTGCTACCTTTCAAGGAAAAGTATCTAACTTCTCTTTTTTGCACTGGTCTCCGTGAGCCACTCATACTAGAATTTCAGTCATTGTGGGGACAACTAAATGTGAAACCACCAAAAGTGAAGGGTGTAACACTGACCCGTTGGGGATCACCTGTTCTGAATGAAGTAATGGAAGCAAAATGAGAAAAGAAAGGGTCTGGGGGGAAGAGGGAGGTGAAATGAAGGGTATGGATGAAATGAAGCAAAGAAAGAACTCTTTGGTGAACATGTGTCATGCACAGCTGCTGTCTTAATGCCTTCCAGCAATGCTTGAGGCTTTAGGTCTCAACTGTGAACACCACAGTACAGATGAGGTCAGGGCAGGCCTGCAGGAAATAAAGGCAAAAGGTCTGTATGGGTGAGGAAGGTGTAAAGCAGAGTTAGCTCATGCGGGTGTAATAAGGATGATGGAAAATGAAATGGCAAGATTAAGATTTGAGTGAACACACCAGTTTGAAAAAGTGACAAAATGATTTCATGTATAGTTTGTGAACAATGTTAGCTTTGTTTTAATTTCTGAAATAACGTACATTTTCTACCAAAATGCGTCCAGATTAAACAGTCTATTACAATTTATACTCTTTAAAGTATTTTACAAGAAATCTTCCATAGGGAAAGGGGCCACAAGTTTAGGAGGCCAGGTGAGCAGTAGAGGAGATGACTCAGGGAATGTCTGGAAATCTTTTCAGGCAACAGCTTCAGTTGCTCATCATCCAATCTTTCCCCCAAGAGACTATGATTCAGTTCAATGTTCTTTTTCTCTAGTTGCATTCTCACCTTGTTACTCAGGAATCTCTGTGTGCCAAGGATGAATACACACTTGTGGACATGCACATAGATTTCAAAAGTCCTTATGCGTGATTTTCCTTGACACTTGGGTCCATTTGAATTACTCATGTCTTCGTGTCATACTGGTTGGTGTCTCAACTGCCCGTCTATGTGTGTGGACATGTAAGTGGATTTGTTGTTTATGTGCCATATGTCTTTAGAATGTTGGTAAATAGCCCAAGCAGCTCTCTAGAGCCTGATTCCACTCTGACAGAGAGATGACCACAGTGACCGTGAGGGTAGTCTCAACAGATGGATGTCCATGCTCCTGTTGATGGAGGGTCTTCATGACCTACACCTAAACCCATACTGAAATTGATTGTTGGGGTGTGAACTATGTGGAGTTATATCCCTTGCCATGACACATACTTTAAAAACTTAAGTTCCTTCACTTTCCATGTAACACTGACCATATTTCAAAAGCGCACACAAAAATGTGACTTTTTTTTTTATTTGGGTATTATTGTACCCATCTTTTGTGTATATATATATATATATTTTATTTATTTATTTATTTATTTTTTTACAGTATTTCATCCTTTTTTTTTTTTTACTGAGAAAAGTTTCATGTTAACCAGGATTTTCATTTTTATCAGCTATGATGCATTTCCAGTAACAACAGTCTTTGGTGTGGATTTTCATTCTGGTAAGTTACAGATTGTCTATGTTTTTTTTTATCGTTTCTTTCCTTTAACCGTAACATGCAAACCAAACCTTATGCCTCATTTCCACTAGTGCCAGCACAGTAGGGAACAGGACGCTTAGGCGTGTTTCCATTACCTGCGTCAGTTCCGAGCTGAGCCCTTTTTTCGGACTACTTCTGCTTTGGTTCCAAGCGTGTCGAAGCGACCCGAAACGCCCACCTATGGACTGATTTGTCAGGTAATATGACATCCCTCTCACTTCTATGCAGCAGCGGTAGCCGCCAATTGGTCTGGAGTTGTTTGTCTTAGGCCACGTCCACACTAAGCTGGATAATGCCTTAAACATATATTTATTTAGTCTACACCCCCCTATCGTCCTCACTAACCCGGCGTCGTTTAAGGTCTGTGGCCGGATAACTATTAGCCGGGTAAGAGAGCCGTGTAAATCTTAATTCAACGGCTAAACGAGCTAGTGTGGACAGCTTCCCTGGATAATGAAAAGGATGTGGCGTCAACGAATGCTGCGTCAATAACAATATAACACTACAGACAAAGACAACAGCGAAGAGTAATAAATCGATCTGGTCATCTGTCCACACCAAACACTCTCTCTTCTTCTGAGGAGCTATTGTTCTCTTCGGTTAACGGGACAAGCAGATATGTACTGTTCTGTAGAGCTTCTTGTATATATTATGTAGGCGCTGGCGTCACATAGATTATACGCGTGTTTCGTGTGTCTTTTCGCGCATGCCCAGTATTTGCACAGGTCGGTTTGGGATTGCGCAATCATGGGACCTTAAACGGGGCTTAAATGCTCGTGTTGAGTGGATAACATTAGGCGTCGAACTCCCCGTATAACCTTATCGGCTTAGTGTGGACGTAGCCTTAGAGTAAGTTATAGCTTAAGTTTCAAATAAGCAGCACACAGCAGTTAACTGCAAGCAGCTCAAAATTAAAAAGAAATCAGTGTGAATCGCAAATTATATAAATTTTAAACAATGTGGCGCTCTTGTAAGAATATAAATTATTGAATCCGTGCATTTCATCATTTTGTCAGGTTAGCTGAATGGTGTTGGTGACTCTCGTTTAGCAGGTCCAGGTTCATGTCCTGCTACTGTGTTGCTTAAAGTCTTTTGCACAGTAGGTTCAGGTTCACAGACATTCTTCCTGGTTTCAGAGAAAAATACTTTTTCTAGATATAAAAAAAACTATATTATTTATATTTTAATTTTAAATTGTTTCAGGTTTTGTATTTCAATAAATTAAACCAAAAACACAATTTTAATGGCAGAACAGCGCTTTTAATTTGAGACTTTTTAATTGCATTATTTCCTCTATTTATTTTTATGTCAAAATATGATTCCCCTGACTAACATTATTAAACATGGGCCAAACCCCTCTTATTTTACATGATTAAAGGTTAAGAATAGAAGGTGAATATTTACAGAAACACTAGGAGGTAGGGCTGGGCGATAAGGCTTAAAAATTAAATCTCACATTTTTTTTATACCAAATCTGATTTCATTTTTTAATAAAATTTTTCCTACCTGATTTTTTTTTTTTGTAACAAGAAATTGCAAGTGATAAAAAATATTTTTAAAAATCGTATTTTATTGCCATCACCTTGTGCTGAAGCTGACTTAAATTAATTGTCCAAATAAAAACAAGCTGCAACGTTTCATTGTAAAACATAATTGCTAGACTGACATCACTCTGAGCTATGGAAGTTTAAGTAGTACAGTACATTGGTAAAAAAAAATAAAATATATATTTTCCATAAATTAAATCTTCACCAACGGAAGAGAGATGCATTTTGCTGGAGGTTTTGTTTAATTAAACCCGCCCACGTCTTCGCCCACCACCGTTCTTTTGAGATTGTATTAATATATATAATAAATAAATGATATTAAATAGTGTGCTCGACTTATATAAAAAAACTTGTGAAACTCTAAAACACATTACAGTATCATTAATTGATTAAATATTTCTTTCTTTTGTAAGTGACCATGGTGTAAGCGGGATAATGCCCTTCCAGGTATACATTATCAGAAAATAATGGACTCTGCGTCGTCCATTATTTTCTGATAATGTACACCTCGTCGGGCATTATCCCTTACATATGGTCCATATATCCTGACTTTCCACATATTGTCCACATCCTTTTCCGTATTTTAACATGTTTCATATTACTTTCTTTCTCCCAACTCTGCTTCCTCTCTGTGATGCACTGTGTTTCTAGAGTGAATCTATGGTTTGTTTATATTCCTTGCACTTCCAGAATCTCCGCCACCTCCCAGAATGCAAAGTGTAATGCCAACCCCTATAATGAAAAACAAAGCTTTTCTTTTTATCATTTTGCAATACGCTCCAGTAGGATGTAACAGGTCACAGTAACTAGCTTAACGTGATATATTGATGTGTTGACTAGTCACTTAGTTAACATCTACATGCAGAAGCACAACTCGACTTGCAGTTTGTTTGGTAAAAACAGCAACGTTTCTTGCCTTCTGCTGGTTTGCTGAACATGCAGCGCTCTGCAGAAGACTCCAGCTGGCCGGAGACTCACCAGACGCAAGGAAGTGGCCTACTAAGTACGTGTATGATGCGTTTAAGGATGGGTGGGAAAATACATTACTGCATAAAAACAGATTAAAAAAAACATATTAGCTGTATTTTTATTTATTACATTTAAAGCAAGTACTGTAATTTCTTACACTTTTCTAGTTTGTAATAAAAACACATATACAGTAAAAAAAAATACAATAATTCTCCCACTTTAGGGAATGCCTCGACTCAGTTTGGGAGTGCTTCAGCACCCTATAAATGGCCAAAAACACCTAAGGTCTTTAGTGTTTCACCCTCTGACACATCATATGTGTATTTCTAGAAAAAAAGTGCCATAAATAATTTCTTCCGGGAAGGTACGTTCATACCTACAGACAATCAATCAACTAGTTAAATAATTCTGCTTTGTACACACTGACCTGTGTTCAAGAGTGTGTTTTTTTGTATGTTTTTTTTTTTTCTATCTGGTTGCAAGACCATTGAGTCAGCTAATGAACTTTTCATAGTCTAATGCAGGGGTATCTAAAGTTAATCCTCAACTGCTGACATCATACATGTTTTAGTCATTTTCCTAGTTCACCACACCTGAATCAAATTATGGCTTATTAGCATGCCTCTGCAGAACTGTTTTGGAGCAGAGACACATCTAAAACTGACAGGACACTATCCCTTGATGCCTATGGTTGAGAAACACTGCTCTAATGTAGAAACTAAAGTACAGTTCAAATGATGAAAAATTGCATGTAATGCATCACTAGTAACATAATTTTTATTCAGCAAGTAATCATTCCAGTAAAATCGATACTGTCAGTAAATTATTCTTAAGACAGTTTCTCTTGAATTCATATATAAATATCTATTCAAGCTGTTTTAAAATAGCACCCGATGTTCAGATTTTTTATAACCATGTAAACTAATCAGACATTCTTGTGCAACCAAGTGTGTTGACAACCATGATTTGAATCACATTTGAAGTATTTCTGTCAGCTGTTAGAGAATCCATGTTTAACATGCTGTTAGTTTTTGCTCCTGTGTTTGGTTCCATGTGCCCTTGAAGGTATGTCAGATTTCTCCACCCCCCCTCAAACTTACCGAGTCCATGTTCCCACATACAAGCAAAATTGAGCAGTTTCGTAGACAACTGTGTGTGCATAATTGTGTGTTTTGGAGTTGACCCACTTTCACATAGTGTGAGAGAGGTAGAGCTGTAAAAGTTCTTCTGCCTTCCTTCCTCCAACTCCCTGCCCTGGCAATCTACCGATACAGTGGTGGCTATAGCAACGCTGCAGTGGTGAGTTAAAAAGATGCGCCTTCTTCTGCTGAATCCCTTTTCCTCTTTCTATCATTTTTTTCTCTCCAGTTTGCCTGCTCAAGGCTGTGTCATGGGTATCTATCTTGATGTTTTCTTTATAATTACAAAGATCACTATCGTCTCAGTTATTTAGTCTGCTTAAATTGGGATTTTTCTCAGCAGTAGGCGTTGTTTTTAGTCCCATTTATATCAAATCACTTCTATACCTTATCAGTGGGGTAACTAGAATAGCTAATTGTAAATCATACTGATTTCATTTCAATATGCACATCCAATGCTTTCTCATTAGGTTGAATATTACAACAAATATATGTATACATTTGAGAGTTTATCTAAAGGCCCCCATTATCAAGCCCACTTTATTATTTGTCAGGTAATACCTTATAAGCTGTGGTGGTGCCAGGTGGTGCAATTGTATGTAAGAGGATGATCAATCACAGACCCCGTTTGAATTGACCAAGACCCCCCATTGCCCCCCCAATCAAAAATGTCTGTAGCCACCACTGCTTATAAGTAAATGTAAAGACTGTAATATCTAGCAAACCACAAAGATTTTGTGACCACAGGGGAAAAAAATAAAAATAAATTAGGCGAGTTAAACCAACAAGTAATTGAAGTGACAGTAGTTTTCTGACAATAGGCGGGCAGTAAATATGCTACGTAAATCATTGCAAGCAAGTGGTAGTTTTGAGTTTGAGTGACAGCAAATTGTCATACAGGCCAAAACTCCTCACTGCACAGTTTTCTAATTCTACAAGGTAAACATTTCAACCTCCAGAGAAATATATGCAGCAAAATGAAGGCACGTCATACCCTCTTTAATCGTAGGCAGCGAGCGAAGAGGTAAATGTGTAAAACATCAACATTTGTGAAAGGCAAAAGTTTTCAGCATTTTGTAGGGTAGTGATATTATTCATATATGTATTTTTTTATTAATAAACTGTAATGTAAGATGGAATGACCTCAATGGAAAAAAAAACAACTAACACATTTCCGTGTAGTTCCACTGTGACTGGTGCTAGTTTGAAAACAAAACAAAAATAATGATGGTGAAAGTTATCTGTGCAGCTGAAAGCATGCAACCTCAGTGTGTTTCCTTAGATTTTGCTGCTCATTCAGTTATTTCCTTTAAGAGAATCTGATGCCGATTTTGATCGTTTGTGTGGGTTTCTGCCTCTGACGCACCTCACCCGAGCTCAGACAGCAACCTGGGTTGGGTGCATCTCGGATCGGGTTGAACGGTTGGTCAGGGTTGGAGAACGTTTTTTTTCTAAGTCTGTTCATTGAGTTCTTCATTTAAACTTCTAACGAAGATGAGCGGAAAAGGGATATACAAGCATATTCAAAAATCACTAAAGGCGTTTTGTCCATATCAACTCACGTAGAAGGAAAAACTGATATTCCCAAGGGTAAAAACTACACAGTGTCTTTTTAAATAATAAAAAACAAAAGGAGAAAAGGAAGAACAGCACAGTCATCATCTCATACGTATTCACCACCCAAGCCTGTTTGGGCACTGTGATATGTGTGATGTGATATGTCCCTGTCTTTGTCTCTCCCTTCATTCTTAATTGTCCCCTGCTTTCCTCACTTTCCACCATTGTCTTCCTGATTACCCCCTTGAGTAAACCCCCCTAGTAATGAGTCGTCTTTTTATTTATTTATACATTTATTTATTTAAAATTAACTATCAGAAGAAACTAGTTTAATGAGGTGACAGAAATTAAGAAAAGTTACTACAATGTACTACTGGGCATTTTCCAAAAAGGAATGAAATATATATATATATATATATATATATATATATATATATATATATATAACTCAATGTGTTGGTCTGTGACACCGAATGGTTCAAACAGAAGTGTAGCATTACACACCCAAAGTGGAAATTGGCTCAAGCCTGAGTTTCCAAAATGGTTGCCAGAAGGCTATCAGGATGTTCTGGATTGTATCCTGTTGTTGCTAAAGATACTGCTGGTTGTGCCTGTTGACTTTGCTTTCAGCTCACTTCTGATCCC
The DNA here is from genome assembly GCA_028564705.1 of Apricaphanius iberus. NCBI lineage: Eukaryota > Metazoa > Chordata > Actinopteri > Cyprinodontiformes > Aphaniidae > Apricaphanius > Apricaphanius iberus. The sequence goes on along the minus strand of JAPXFQ010000710.1, from coordinate 3,921,715 downwards.
ATGATAACGCCTCATCTCACAGCACTCTTCCAGTCGCACCATGTGTGTTTGTGTGCTCGCCTAGCATCTCCTCTTGCAAAGTCCCACCACCCCTGCCCTGCAGTTTGAAGCTGAGGACTCCTGCCGAAGACAGAAGGGCTTTTGGGATGTGCAGACAAATGAATTTTTCATTCATTTCCCTTTGCCAACTCTCGCCCCCTTTCTCTCTCTCTCTCTCTCTCTCTCTCGCTCTCTCTCTCTTGCCTGCTATCTCCTGTGCTTTTACTCCTCCTTCTGTTTCACTCAAGTATCCTGGACTAGCACCCCTGTTACCTGTGCAAACGCAGCAAACAAATCCAAAGCTATACACACACGAAGGCACAAACTTCCAGGATTGTACAAACACTGCATGTATGTAGTCAGTGATGAAATAAACAGCTTATGGACAGCGTTTGGTATATCCAACTGTCTGTTATCTTTTCCCTTTTTTTCATAATCACCTGTTCAGCATTCCCAAAGCTAAACATGTGGAGAAAAGGTGAGGTAATGTGGAGGAATCTTTCTATGGCGTAATTTTAGAAAAAACAAACAATAGTGAGGGTTAATACTCTGAGGAATTGCACACACTGGAAACACCTAGAATGGAGACTACATAGACAAACACACAACCCATCCTTGCATCACAAATCTCTTTCCTATGTAATAGTTTGTGTTTACCGAAGTGTTTTTTCCAAAGAAATGACAAACATTAAAACTGAAGAGGACAGCAAAATTGTTGGATTTAATCCTCTATGCTGAGCTATGCACAGACGGCGGAGGAAATAAGAAGTAAACATTTAAAGGTTTTCGATTTTTGTCATCCATCACCTTATGCCTCAGTGCTTATGCACCAGAAAAAAAAACAACAATGACAAGACAACCTGACATGTCCTTTTCAGGGTCCACAAAATTGAGCTGTCAAGTGGCAGTGACACGGGCGAGCCGCTGCATCCGGATGAATTTCTCGAACCAAACTGACTGAGGATGCAGTTGAACCCTGGGGCCACTGACATTTTAGATCTCAGCTCCTGAGACATTTAAGATCCCCATAGATGACATGTTACCTTGGCCCGCTGTCTTCTTTTAGAAGTATGTGACTTGGCATGTCACAGAGCTGCAGGTAATGACAGATATGCCAAGATTTTTGTGTTGTTCTTGGAGAACCAGTTTATGAGTTGGCTGGCTTAGTTGCAGGAAATCAATAATAAATGCACTGCACTCAGTGCATTGCACAAGTATTTATTATCCTTGAAGTATTCCACCTTTTTCACATCCATTCAGTTATCTTTTATGGGGATTTTATGTGATAGACCAACTCAAAAAAGAAGATTTCTTTTTTTTGATTCAGTCCTGTCTGAGTCAATATTTTGTAGAGGTACATTTTTGCACTAATTACAGCTTCATATTTTTTTATCTCTTTTCATAGATCAAGCTCACTGATTGGATGTGGAAAATATGTGAACATCAATTGTAAAGTCTCACTGCAGAGTTGCATTTGACCTGGACAATTCTAAGCCATGACAATGTATTGATCTACACCATTTAATGTAGTCCTGGCTGTGCGTTTATGGTCATCCACCCACTGGAAAGTAAACTTCCCACCCAGTCTCAAGAGTTTTGAAGCCAATTACAGTTTTTTTTTTCCACCTTCTCTGAGCCTTCTCTTTCATGTGTTTGCTGTGTCCCCTGCATAGCTTGTTGCAAACTTCTAACATAATTACTTAAGGCTTTGATCTTGCCACACATGCATGAAGTCCAGAGTTTTCTACTACATAGCTACACAAATTAATTTGGTAAGATTTGTCCTGCTGACAAATTCTCCTAGTTGAGCCGTAGATCTGTGCAGATCCTCCAGAGTTACAGGTGGCATCTGGCTTGCTTCTCTGAATGATTTTCTCTTTTTCCTGCCAGTCAATTTAGATGGATACGCATATACTGGTAGGTTGGCAGTTGTACCGTACCCTCTTCATTTTTAGAGGATGGACTGAAAAGTGCTTTGTAAAGTATTCGAAAGATTGTTTGTTTTTTTTAGAAAATCTCTGAGACCTTAAAAGGACAGTTTTAATAATCCTGAGTTTAAATTCTACATGGATTATCTCTATTTACAAATTAGATAAAAATAATTGCTTGAACTGGGTTTAATAAGGGGTACAGTATAATGGTAAAGGAAGGTGCAAAAAAAATACACACCACACTTTTTGGGTGGTTATTTGCAAAATAAAAATGCACTCTGAAACAATGTAAATGTCACTTCCTTTACACTTTTTGCCTCTGTTAATGGTGATCTATAAAATTACAACATACTTGAATAAATGTAAAAATACTTTATGGATCCCAGAGTGAAATTAAGTGTTGCAGCTCATACCAATTACTTAATTCTTTCAGGAATTGTTGTAGATCATTAGGGACATAGGGACAGGATTCATATATTGAACGTTGTGGAGGTTGTATGACAAAATTTCAAGAGGTATGAAAACTTTTGCATGTCATGGTATACACCCACCTTACTAGTCTAAACATCTTTTCGCTGGAAGCTACATTCATTTACATTCATATGTACAAGACACTTTAGTTTATGTTGACTCTTACTTGCTAGGTAGTGCACTCATTCACTCTCTGAGAAACATGGAATGATGAAACCAAGATTGAACAGCAAGTCTTCTGTATGGCAGATGAACGATCTGTGGCCTTTCTGTATTATGGGGCTTCTTTCTTGTGTGGATTTTGGGCGAAAGTGGAAAATGGTTGCCTCCATATGCTCCCTACAATCTTTGAACAGCTAGAAATGTATCTTGATCAATTATTGATCAAAGCCATTACAAAGCAACTGTGAAAGCTTTGGGACTCACTGTATGTGTGGGTGTGCGTGTGTGTGTGTTTCTGAGATAATCTGATTCTAAATATGTGGCAGAAAAAGCAAAGTAAAAGGAGAAATGAAAACTCAGGAGCACACAAACAGGGGAAAGACAAAGGTAAAAATGAAAGGACAGTCTATGTTTCTGTAGATGCAACTCTCAAAATTAAATGTGTGGATAACAATTGCTTTGTTCTGTTGGGAGGAATACACATTTTTATATATATATATATATATATATATATATATATATATGGTCTTTGAGTTGCATCAGCTATTATATCATAGTTCATGAGCAAATATTTTGATAACATAGAATTAATCAAAGCTGAATTGTTCTTATGTCACAGGAAATATTCTGTTTTGTGTGATATACCACTAAAATATTTATTTGTTTTTTTTTACCTGATCCAAATGAAGCAATTAGAGGTTGAACAAGCTTATTTGTTTCCAAGTAGATGATGCCCATCACAATTCTGGAAGAATAATTGTGTACTTCATACTAGGCAATCCCTGCATCTAATGCTGTTATTGCCTAAATCATTTTACTTTCTCTTTAAATTGCAGACCCTAATCAATACTTTCACTCTCTTTAAAGTCCAGTTGGATCTGATTGGACTGCTAATAGGTCTGAAATGCCAGTGTGAGAGACAGCTGCTTTTTTTGATGTGTGCCAAACTAGCCACTTGGCAGGGATTATGCAAATGCACAAAGGAAGAAAGAATAGCCTGAGCTACAGTTGAGAGATAATGTAGGTAATACAGAAGCTCTATTTTCTACGTCCATAACTGTTTCCCTTCTTTTTTCATATCTATGTACTGTCCATTTTTTTTGTTTTGTAGATCCTTAACATTTTAAAAGAAATGTTTCTAAAACACACAACTTGTGAGAATAAAACTCTGAAAGCAAAATATGACCAATCCATTTTTTTAGATAATATCCATAGTCTTCTCAGTGGAATTTGAAGTAGCCCCTCTCTTTTTTCTACATTTTACATGGACTCTTGGATGTTTTATTTGAAGGCACAAAGTTTAAAAGTTAGTCTTACTAAAAAATATGACATATCCTCAAAAAATTTAGACAAAATGATTTGTGTTTGCAACTGTTGAATACTGTATGTGATAAGGTTAACAAATCAGCAAAGAAACAAATTGTTATGCTTGTTAAAAACTGATATGACTAACAAAATAAAAGGAATTAATTCAAACTACACGTGCTGTACATGCTAATACCTTGTTAAATATGCTTAGCTGTTTTTGCCATTGGCATGGGTAGCACTGAAGTACAAACAGGTTATTGGATTTTAGCTCTTGAGACTTTCTTTAAAAGCAGAGATGGCTAAAAATAGTACAGTTCCCCAAGAAAAAAGAAAAAAAAAAAAGGAAATGGCACTGTTGGGGACAGCACAGTCAGTCATTGCCAGTATGGGTTGCTTTAACTGAAATTTGTAGAAGAATATTATTTGAAATCCATCATATGTCTTATTATGTCAGTTATTGTGACTGCTAAAAAACATTCTTACAATTTTCTCACTTGGTTTGGGGGCTTAGCTTGTAATTTTAAGGCTTTTGTTACACTATTTCTAATCTTGCCATCTATTTCAGTAACCCTAAAATGCTTTTTACTTGGGTCTAAATGAGAACAAATCGGATGTATTTTATATAACATGAAGTTCTATCACATCTACCAGGAATGTGCATTGTTTTTAATCCACTAGAGCCTCTTCACACACGATCAGATGAAGAAAAGTCTTCATCTATGTAGTCTATTTGTTTTGCATAATGCAAATACAAGAGCTAAGCCAACTAGGATTAGCTCTTGTAAATTCAGACACCTGTTGTGCCTGTTCACTATTAAGAAGCTGAAAAAACAACATTAATTGCAAGAATTAGATGTTAAAAGTCATCTCATAAAGTCAGATATCAGGAAGGATATATTAGCAGAAGAAAACAGTTAGTAGAGATGATGCTATAACTAATTTAGAATGTAAACTATTTTTTTAAGTTTAGTTTGCTCATATACATTGATTAACATCTCTAATGACTAAATAACTTTCATAAAAACAAGAAACCTTTACCATATGTGACTTTTTAAAATTAGGTCCACAAATTGCATTAGGAAGGCAATGAGTTGTTTGAATTCATTCCTCTGGTGATGTGTGTTTGGATCTTTATTCAACCTTAGTTGCAATGGCCTCTTTAAGCCAAGAAAAAAAAACAAAAAAAAAACTAACTGACGAGTTCTTGGTATTTGTCCTTTTAAGAAAATAAAGCCCTGTTTCAATGGGTTTGGCCAGATACCGTGTAGGCAAAGGCTGATATAGACCTATTTGGCAGATGTGCATCTCTAGTTCACTGGCTGGCATTGCCTCAAATGCCAGGTTTGACCAGATTATTAAAAAAAGACACACCCAAAAAAAAAAAAGTGATTAACACAAACAAGCCTGTTGTTAAGGACAGAAAAATCACAATGTATAACAGTAATAAAAAAAAACTCCTCCCAGAATATATTACATTTTATGCTGAGTGGAAACTGCAAGCGTTTCTCTCTCTCAGCCGTCCCTGTAGTGGTGAGACTTCTCACTGTCACAGCTGTGATGACTCCAGAGAGCAACCTTTCTGTTCTCTACCAACATACTCATGAACGTGTCCAAGAGGCAAGCTGCTATTTTAAAGTTGAAAACGTATCCCCACAGCACTGACATCCACTCAAACACAGTTTTTGGGAAATAGGACTTGGCTCTAATGTATATGAGGAGATCCTTTAATATCACTGTGCCATGGTTACATACATTAGTTTGGCTATTTCTTTCCACCCATTTGAAAAAATACATCGTTACACACATCAGAGGCAGTCATTATGTGTTCATCATTCATTTTAAGGGTTTATTAACACAATTTTCTCCTAAAAATAAAACAAAAATTAAACTTTTGAATACAGAAATGGTTTAGTAGTAACCTACACTGCCTGTTTCGGATTGATTTAGTGCAAGCAATATATGAGTCATAGCTCATATCCTGGGTGTGGTTATGAATGGTGGTTCTTGAAGCACCACATACAAACAAACCCAGGACATTGTTCTACTCTGTTGCTTATCCTCTTGGAATACCGCCTATTGCTTTCACATTTGAGCAGGCACATCGTTTAACTATAGTTGTGCCTTCAAATACAGCCCAGAAAACCAGCTGTAGCTGTTTTAATGCTTCTCTGTAGAGTCAGACAGTGAGAATATCCGAAACTGTTTGTTTCCTGGAAACTGATAGTTAAGTGCTATTGGTTTGGTTGCATTTGGAGGTGTGACTGAGCAGCACTGAGTGACAGGTCATTTGAATTCACAGTACATAACTGAAAAGGTATATGCCTTTCTAAAGCTTTGTGGTTGATGGTGTATATACACGAGGGAAAGCAAAACCATGAAAGAGGTTAATCTGTAGACGTTTCTCTGTCTCAATCTCAGTGAAAAAAAATCTAGAAAGCCCTCAAAAATGTGATAGCAGTGCTCAGTGCTTTGTAAAGCATATTTTAGCCATAAATATCGATGTCATTTAAACAGCCCTCAGTTCTTTTTAACAAAGTGCCCATTAAGAAATGATGTATAAATGCTAAATTAAAGAATCAGAAAGTTCTGCATTGTGAAAACATTGTGTATTGTATACTCTCTGATGTATAATCTAATGTACTGTACGAATTTCTCACCTCAACATAGAATATAAATGATTCAATAATTATCCTACATCTGTTCAAGTCGGTGTTTTCAAGCAGGAAAAAAAAAATCGTGAAGGGAAGTAAAGGGGAGAATTGGAATTTAAATTGTATTTACCATTACCTCACTTTACTACAATCAGTCCGAAATTACATTTTGAGACAATTTTAGTTGTATGTCTTAATTCAGAGGCAAGCATTTAGCTAAATTATTGCAAATTTTTCATGTATGTGTATGTACAGTATAACACTTTTATTATCATTTTCAAAGGCATTACATAACAGACAGTCCACAATGTCCCAATATTCTGTAAAATCGTCTGGCTCAGGTTGATGAGGAGATAAAAGGCATAGTTGTTTAGACATCTGAAGCATTAGTGCATTTGGGCAATGATGAGTAAACATCCTTAAAAAAATACACTTTAATGTTAGTATTACAATCCTTTCAATGGTTTTATGCCACTTAAGTTACTTAACACTCTTTCTCAGCTATTGCCTATTTTTTACAGTATTACTTGATAAAGTTTGGTACCACATAGTAAATGAAAATGTACACCTAGGAATTCAAGAAAATAACAAATTAAATCAATTATGTAATACTGTACAGTTGTCCCTTTGTCACAGTGTCTTGGAAGATATCCTTTGTCAAATCAATGCTGCACAACATGAGTCAACATTTTAATAGCTTTTAGCTGGTGTAAAAAAAAATCGTCTTTCAGATGGCACGGGTAGTTGATATAAAAATCATAATCTTGCAATATCCTTTTATGATTGGCGATTGTCAGAGTAGAATCAGATCATACCATATTTAAATGTCTAATCCAACATTCAGCTAAACAGCATTCAAGTCACTCGTCCTCGTAGCCTTGAGTCTTATTTACACATCACATAGTAAAGGAATGCACATAAAATCAAGGTGCAAAGGAGGGAGGGCAATGTTTCTTTCTATGGTTTTTTAAAATGTGTGAAAAAAACCTTGAAAAGACATCTCCAAGAAGATAAATTAACAGAAATGCTACCTGGATACACTGCAATCATGACAGCTACTATGCTGTGATTCTAATAGTCATGATGGGGATTTTTTTTACATTAAAGTATGTTTGTTGTCCTTTCACAGTGGCATGAAATCAAGAAAACTTTCGTAGATTAAATATCATCACCTTTCTCAAAGTCACTAGTCAATTTAAACCCCTCTACAGTATGAAGGATTCTAAAGTCATTTTCCTGAGGTGGTCCCCCCTCTCCTTTGTTATGTCCTATGAAGCCTTCAGTTAACCATCTGCTAGGAAGGCAGCACATGGCAGAAGATGTGTTAATGCATGCAGAGTTATATAATCCAGACTTGTGGTGGAGGGAAAGACAGAAAGAACAAGCCGCTGCCGCATCAGCAGCAACCAGATCCACAACATTTGATACTCCACCAAGCGCAAGTGAGAGGTTGGGAAAGTGAGATTGTTTGTGCCACTAGTGCCCCCAAGTGGCCAGAAGAGGCTATTTTTAAACATTGTCTTTTCCCTCCTTCAAATGTGACGCGACAGCAGCTGTTTTGCCTTTTCTCCTTCCATACAGAAAAAACTTTGAGACAGTTGAGCTGATTTATTACATCGGACACAGTGAGATATGGACAGTATTGCTTTTTTCGATGACTATTGTTAAATGTGCTCCATGCTGACACTGTAAACCACAGAGCAAGGACAGTATTACAAAACTGGCCCCCTGCCCTCCTTTTTCTCCTGCTCTTGCCAAAAAGCTGTACCCAGCCTTACACTGGCCAGCCTTCAGAGCCCTTATGAATCAAATACACCCCAGAACAAGAGGGAGACAGGGACTCATGAGCACAACCTCTCCCTCCTTCTTCACCCCCTCTCTCTCTCCTGTTGCAGTCAGTAGCTCACATTTTCTTCCCTCTTCTGTTCTGCATCTAGCTGTCTTAGTTGCATCTGATGATAAATTCTCAGGCGAGTCTTTAAGCACCACTGGAGCAGAAGCAACTCGGGTTACGTGGTGCTCATATAGGTTAATATATACGTGACAGGTCAACTAGTGGGTGTGTGTGTATGTGTGTGAGGATGCCCACCCTTTTTATCGCATCCTTCCATATGCACACAAACAAATCTTTATTTTTTCTCGGTCGCATTTAAGTTAGTATAATTAAGGTACCTCTCTGGCATGGCTATTAATAATGTGATTGGGGGAAAAATGAACAAAATCTCAAACAAACCAAAAGTCAAAGCAACATCTTTTGAGGGTGATATGACTTTAGCGATAATGTTGTGTCCACCATGAATGACCTCTATCACATACTATTGTGTTATGTTGGATGGAAATTTGTGAATGTGGAGGCCGTTGCCTCAAAGCATTCTGGTACTTTGGCTTGCAGGAGGTCGCTATCAGAAGATGGGCACTGAATTTGAAATGGATGCAAGCTGGGCTAAAAAAATAAAAAAATAAAACGAAACAGGTTGGAGATGGTCAGCAACAATACTCAGGTAGCTTCAGCATTAAAACTATGCTTAACTGGTGGTAAGAGATCCAAAGCATTGCCAATAAAATATCTCACACATAATTTCACTACCACAACCTGCCTGAATAATTGATGCGAGATAGGATAGAGACATGATTTTGTCTTGTTTAAAATTTGTACATAGCCGTCTGAATGTCAGCTGAAATTGAGACCCGTTGGATCAGGCAATGTTTTCTAATTCGTTGTTTTCCAATTTTAGTGTACCTGTGTCTAGACCATCAACTGTAAAGTTCAACCTGATGTGATGATATTCTGCATACATGGTTATAATGAGTGTTTATTTGTACTACTGTTTCCTTTTAATCATCTCACCAGTCAGCCCATTGCTCACAAGGGATATTTGTCTATCTGATGCTTGCTTTATTGAATCGTCTTCCATAAAGCCAAGAGTTGGTTGCAAGAGAAAATTCCAGTGGGCCAGCAGTTTCAGAAATACTCAGATAAGCCTGGTTGGCTCTGACAAGCACACCTTACCAAAGTCATTTTCCAACCCCTTTCTTTTCCATTCTGATGCGTGATTTGAGCTTCACCAAGTTGTCTACATAAGTGCATTTCAACTAGGGCTGAACGATTTAGGAAAATAAACAAATTGCCATTTTTTTCTTCAGTATTGCAATTGTGATTTAATTTAAATTATATTTTATGGGGCTTTGCCCATGTATTCTTTGAATGAGTGCAAGCAAGGAAATCAATGTGTATTATAAATGATGTAAGACTTTTTTATACTTAATTTATTCTATTCCATAGCATGACTGAATATAAACAAGATTATTTATCTACTTAAATCACCACATTCAATGTAATGTCCGTCGTTATGCAAACAAGTTTTTTTTTTGTTTTTTTTCCTGCAGATCCCAGTTGGCAAGCCCATCTCCAGGCTGGCTGCAATGTTTGCCCTTCTGGGGTCATCTAGTGGCTGGCATTTTAGCCATGTAACTCTCATATATGTGATGTTTTGTAGGTGTTGATAAATGTTCATAGTGTACATCATGGGGTATAATACCTACTGTTTTGCAGCATCATTGTTTGCAGCATCATTGTTTTTTTAGCCAATATAATTTCCCATGTACTATCCCTCTTTGGTACCACGTTTTGAGAGTCGTTGGCGTCTGTCAAGCTTTAGACCATTTTATAACAGGTTAAAGCACAGCGTTTCCTTCTCTCCCTGCATTGTTTGAGCTGCTCACAAGTCATGTGACTTTCCCAGATGCTCATGACCAGTCAAATTGCAGCCATTGCGATTAGAAAATCCAAATTTTGTCACAATACGATATTATTGCATGTGCAATTAATTGTTTAGCCCTAGTTTCAACCCTGCTCCTCAAGGCATACTTCCGTGCATAATTTAATGTTCTCCTGCTTCAGCACACCTGATTTCAATTGCTGGCTGATTAACATGCTTTTGCTTAACTGCAATTGTCTGAAGCAGGCATGTTAAGCGTTGGGAAACACTGGTCTACACCATGTTTAGATAAATACTTGCAATAAGTTGCTACTATGTAACTGGCTGACTCACAATCTGATCCCACCAGCCATTGAACCGATGTATTTAACAAATTAGCTAGTGAGTATATACTCCAAATATGCGCAATTGGTTTAATCTTATAACACCAACGTCTCCCAATTAGGGGACGTCATTTTTGACATGAAAGGAATTGATTTACTGGATTTATTTATTTATTTAATATTGATGGACATTAATGTCCAACACCTCTGAAGAAACCTTAAAGCCTGGGCTACCACGCCATATAAACGCTTTTTTTATGTCCACCCAATGTAAGAAAAACAACAATTAAATATAATATAACTTGTAAGTATTTGGACCTCAGCCGGTGTGTACACTTTTTGGTCACATTTCTCTTATAACGCTAACAAAATTGAAACAGTTCACTCACTCCACCGACCTAAGTGAAGCTACAGCCAAGCTATGCAATATATTTGCCTGAGAGTAATCTACAATTACGTTTCAGACATATATAAGCTAAATAAACAGCCAAAAATAGTACTTTTCCAAACAGGAATCAAAAAGTCTTCCTTACCTGTGACGTTTTGCCTTAAAATTTTTATATTTTCAATATTTTTCGTCATAAATGGATACACAGAGTGTCAAAAGAGGTCAACACGTCCAAGATAAACTGGGGACCAGACCTTGCCCTGCAATGGTTTTGACAAGTATCATTCGCTGGCTGTGCTGTCAAATACTTTTAAATAGTTTGAATCAACCAAAAAGTAGTTAATTTAGCATCGTGTTTTTATAGTTTGTACTTTAATTGAAGTTATTTGTATATAGGTGTTTATAGTCGGTACAATTTGTGCCAAACTGTGCTATTTTAGAGACCTTGCCATACATTCCTGTATAAAAACCTTTATGAAATAGTTTTTCCTCCATTTAATATAATCAATCATTGCACCGATAATCTTAAGATGTTTGACTATGAATTTATTAATGTTTGAAGAGGCATGTGCATTTTTCCAAAGGGTTATTCATGTTAAAAGTTTATTTTATTTAGGCAGAGGAAAAAAAACAAAAGTTTTACAGTGTGCCATGTTCCATTACACCCCAGCAATTAGTCATAAACTGATATTTACACATCAGATTAATCCTCATAAGGGTTCCCTTTAATATTTGACCAAAATAAATCATGCAGATCTTGTGGTTACAAAAATATACTAGTTTAATTACAGGCATGTTATTCTCGAATAGATCTCTATAAAAGGGGCTTGGGGGCCCAACGTTTTTGTCAGATTACATCAATGTAGCAATGATCTGACAATCTTCTTCCGTCATTTCACTCCCTTACAGACACTTTGATGAATATTAAGCCCCCCCCACCTAGGCATGTTGAATGCTAACAGTGGCCTACATGGCACCAGACCTGGCTTCTATTGAATCAACCAACTGTGTAATGCATTCTGTTTTTCATATAGTAAATTTTAATCCTGGTTCAGGCATTATCTGTCTGGATGTGTGGATCCTCTAGATAAAGTGACTAAAGGACAAATTGCTGCCACTGATTCTTTACATTTTCTTTAACATAGAAAGTACTTCAATGGCCAGTCAGTCATAGCAAAGGTTGCTAACACTGTGCCAGTTTCTTCCATTCAAAGGGAAATTCTTCCTTCCACTTTACTTCATGCATGCTCAGAATGAGGGACTCCCGCAAAGTTATGGCTGTTTTGAATTTAGTCTATATAAATAAACTTAATTGAATAAATCGTTTCGGAAAACATTATTATGCAATTTTATATTGTAGAACATTTCTGCGATACATTTTGATAATTTACCACACATCTCTATTTAGTATCTGCACACTAAGAATGTGAATACAAACAGATCAAAAGAAAGATTTGGAAACAATTTTTGACGGGCGAAAAAATAAAAAATAAATAACACAAAAAAAAACAATTAGAATGTAAATTGTTTATTTTCTATGTAAACAGCTCTTCAAAAAAAAACAAAAACAAGAAACAATACAATCTGGATTTAAATTTCGTCAACATTCTTATTTTAAACATTTTGTAGGCATACTTCATTGTGAGGAAATATCAGCACAATGTGGCATATTTGTATGAGAATATGATGAAAATCAGTTAAGTAATAAAGCGCTTTCCTTGTCTTTGCTTACAAAACACCCACCTAATAAACTTAAGACAAGCAGACAAGCAATTTGACCCACACCCTGGTGTGCTTCACTGGACCCAAACGCCATTTCATTTGTTGAACTAGCAGGCCAAATCAAGCCGTCTTCATGGAAGTCTGTTTGATGGATTCACCCCTGGCCTCCCCCTGCTGTGATCTATCACCTGTCCAAGCCTTGGAGGTCGTGATAAACTTGTTAAGCATAGGGGTCAGTGCATGCAAGCACAGCGACTGTGCGAGCTAGAGGTGGGGTTGCTTTTCAACTTGAACATTCTGTTAAATGGCTCAGGTCTGGTGTCAAAACAGGCTCATGCAAAACCATAAATATCCAGCTACTGCCACTGGATCCACCATGACTATATTTGTACGTATGCAACATATTGCCTGGGTAATTATTTAAACAGAAAGCACAAATCTGTAACAATATTTTTTTTAATTTTATTTTAAAGACAATATATATGTTTCAATGTCTTTTTTGTTTGAATGTTTGTTTAAATTGGTTCTGTTATGTATCTGATAATGACTGCAACAAAACCTGTTTTAAATCAGTAAAATGTGGCACTTTACACCACACATACTGTCCTATCTCTGCAGCTATAATAAATTTGCAGCAAAGATGAATCACACAGAGAATACTAGATGCTTAGTGGCTCCTGCGATCCGGCTCGTCTTCGGCAAATGAAGCTCAGGAGTTTTCCCATATTGTGGATATGACCATCCGACATCGTCATGAGTCATACTCCACTTAGCAGAGGCTGCGGTCCCCAGCGTACGCTGCCAGATGCAGGTTACCGTGAGCTGAGGTGCAACCCATCCGCTTTCTAATGGGCACCACAGGGATCAGTGTTGTTGGATGATTCATCAGATCAGTGCTGCAAAGCAGTCCTTGTTTGACTTCAGCACTACGAAGTGTGTGGCTTGTTAAGGTGGATACAGTTAATATGAAGCCAAACACCTGATTCTTGGTGGCAACAAAAACTTTTTTCTATGACTGTTATTTTATGGTTTCACCAAAAATCTGAGTCAATTTGCATTCTTGTTTCCAGATGCTTTTACAAAAGGTTTCCGTCTACAAACTAAATCCCACAAGCAAAAAGGCATGATGTACTTTCATGAGCAGAAACTCTAACAAATACATTTTTATGGGAGGTGTGTATGTTGAATGAATCTGAGATATTTTATTGAGAAAAGCCCTTTGGGGGATAGAATAAAGGGCAAAGACAGTTATAGTTGTTCTTTATGGCTTTGTTGTGAACAGTGTAAGCAAGCAGGAATATATCTCCATTAGGCTGCTGAATAAAATAAGTTGTGACGAAGCATTCTTTAAAAAAAAAAAATGTTACCCTAACACCTTCAGTGAGTTTACCCCTAAATGTACACTTAGTAGGCAGAATATTATATTTAAAGCAACATAATTCGTTTTTCTAACAACATGCACTTGACTAGTTATGTTTTGCCCTTAAATTTAGTTGAAACTGGGAATGCAGATAATTAAATTCTGTAAATTTCACGTCTGTCTTCAAAAACAAATCCATCCTTGTGAACTGGCGAATACATTCTACACTTAGAATTATACACAAACCATGTTCTTTCAGTAAAAAAAGTCTTTAAATGTCCTGGTGCCTTTTGCCAAAATATATCTACTGGTAGCCAACCTGTCTAAAATCTTACTGTTACACAGCTTTAACTTTGTGAATTAGTCCAAAAATATTTTTCCTGTACCTAATCAAGTGTTAAAGGCTTACTAAATCCAGGAAAACATTTACTTCAAAACACTGAATGGCACCATAGGTATAATTTCTGCACTCTTCTAGAAATATTTACAGCACCTAACCTTGTTGCTTCGATTCCAAAACTGTGTTTTAACACTGCACACTATGTACAATGTCTGATTTAGATGTTTCATATCCACAGTCATTAATGATATCTGTAATGTTTTTTAAACATAAGTTACTTGTTTAGTTTCCTCAATCTGACAAAGTATTTTAGAGACAGCACTATACAGTCTATAAACCACTTTTTCTCTATCTCTAGTTATTTAAATTAACAGTTAGGATTAACTGGAAAAAAAGATGTTTTAGTTCCTAAACCGTAATATTTTGCTCTCAAAACTGGATCAGAAATAATGTTTTAACAACAATGGTTGCCTACACCTGAAAATAAACTAACAAAATCTAATGATCAAAACACTGTACATTATGAACAATGGGTCATCTCTCTATCTTTGCAGTCATTGACAACATTTACAGTGTAGTATAGTTGTTGTTTTTTTGTTTTTTTTACTCCTAAGTCTAACCACATATTTTGGTCAGACTATTGTACATTATATAACATGATCGCTCTCTCACTCTGCAATCTTTCACATTAACGCTGGTATTCCTCTACTGTATTTTGATTCCATAACCATATGTATGTGGCAACATTACATTGCACAAAACTTGTCATCCCTGAAGTCTTTCACCATGTTTGAAATGTTTCCAACACCTAGAAAAAGTATAAAACCAATGAAATCCTAAACCTAGGCAAGTATTTTGGTCATGACATGTATTAAATAGATCTTACTTATATCTGCAGCATTTCACAACCTTTTCCTCCTTAGTTTGCTCAAAACCAAATTGTTTTCATTCTAAAAACTAAGCAACCTGTTTGGAATACTCCATTACATAGAAAGTCACATCACCTCAGTGTTTCAACATGTGTGCTATAATTTCTCCATCTTAACATGTTGATTTGTAGTTATTAGACTTCACCAAGTATTTTGGTCACAGTACCGTACATTATAAAACAGTCTATTATTATTATTATTATTATTATTATTATTATTATTATTATTATTATTGTTAATAATAATAATATTTATTTATTTTATATTTCCTAAACATATCAATACCAAGTTTTAGTGCATACATTTACACTTGTTTTTGAAAATAAAAGTTACACATGGCATGTTTGAAACAACAGAAGTGTTGTATTTAGAGATCATTCAGTCATATCCAAAGCTCCAATGTAGTAACATAAAGATTTCCTTTCAGAAATGCTCATATGAGTCCTGTTTCAGGATATGGACAACCTGCATGACAGTCTAAGTTGAAAGACTTTTTGCCTCAAATATATTCATTAATTGCCCTTGATTAATTATATTCATCTTCAATATTCAGTTCCTAAGGATCTTCAAGGAGCATACATTTCATCTGAAGTTTGCAGGACGCACCATCATGGTTGTCATGGTAGCCATCAGATTTGGACCCTTCCAGTAGTACCACTTTATGCCATTGAAGCGGATTACATTGGATGAAACAGGATAATATATGCCATTCAGGTTGGATGGGCCACAAGCGTCAAACCACCATCCTGCGGAGGGACAACTCAAGAGAGTTCAAGGAGAAAGTCACAATCAGTCAAATCTAAGCTCATGAAATCCAACACCTAAATGTACAGCTATGAGACAGCAGTAACTTTATACTGGAGCAGAGGGAAAATAAAAGCTTCACAGGACATTTACAAGACGACGAATAAAAATGTTCAACAAGACGGGTTGTAAAGAGAGACAGATTGAGAAGGGGAAGATTAGTAGCAGGATTTGATTGACAGTTCGTACCTCCCGAGGCGAGTTGTGCACACTTGCAAGTGCATCGGTCGTTGTCTCTGTCCTTGGTGCTGAACTGGCTCCCAGTGTGGGTGAGACTGCTGGTTTTGCCGGCGGTGCCACTGAACCCCTCTGCATGAAGGCTAAATTTTAGCCAGAGTGGAACAAAAAAGGAACAAAGAACGTTTGTAACAGCATGTTCTGCCTATTTACAATGAATCCAAATTGGACAACTTGTTGGGTATTAAAAATGGCACTGAGTAGCTACTGTCTGGAAACTGTCATTAGAATAAAATAGAATGAACAGAACATAATATAATAGATTATGAGTGGCTCCAGAGGTTGCACAATAATTTTTTTTGTCTGTTATTTTGACCGGCAGGGTCAGAAAATCCGGTCTCAATCTATTTTTATCTGTCAAATGTGAATGCATTTTTTGTTTTGTTTTTTACAATCGTCTGATCAGTTAATACCTATTCAGTAGTATCTGTTAAGTAGTTGAGAACTACATATAGAAGTGAAATTAAACGCTTGCACTCTCCGTTAGAATATAGAATACCTGATGTGGTTCCTGTACAGCATGGAACAAAAATGCTCACTATATATATATATATATATATATATATATATATATATATTTTTAATAGGATTGTTGCAGAGGTTATTGACATGATGTATTGGATTTTTTTCCGTGGACAGGATAGATTATCCGCCTGGGTAATCATAGCTGTGGATCTGCAGGAAGAATCTGCGTTTCACTCCACTGGAGACTGCAATTACGTTTTTCACTTTAGACAACAATTTTAACTTGAGGACACATTTATCCCATTGTAGTGACCATAAGTCAAAGACTCTCAGAACGAGCTGTTTCCTCACCCATGAACTACGGGAGGAGCACCTGCGGTTGAAGCAGCAGCAGGCGCCGCACAACATCTGTGTTTGGCGCACAACGGCCTCTATGGTGCGCGTCTAACCGCGAGGAATGGGATGGATGAACTGGCAACCTCTCCAAGGTGCACTGCGCCTCTCACCTGATAACCGCTGGAGAAAGGCACCATTAAAATATGTGCATCACGTAGAGCGGTCAGGGGGAGGTCTGAAAACAAATCTGTAAAAATGATAGACAGCCTTCAGATTTTACTGTCACCATTCTAAAAAAATGGTCAAATACAAAGAATATTCAGTTAACGTGACCCCTACGTGGCACAGTACAGTTAAACTTTTGTTGAAATTTTAAAATATTTCATGATTTAAAAAAATACAACATTAAGTTCTATTTCCACCATGTGACCTAATTTCACACATAGTTTGATCTCCAGTATGATCCTTCTGAAAAAGAAAAAAAATCTGGACACAAAGGTTTTGTCTAAAAAAATCTGAAACTGTGGCCCAAAGTCTAAGTTTGATATGATCAGATCCTGACATTCCCTACCAAAGAGTACCCCTCTCCTGACTGATACATTTGTATAATGAGAGCTATGCTTTTAGTCGAATGTGGCCAATGAGCAATTTATAAGAAAGGACAAGTTGAACAGCTGAGCTATATTGCTGGTGAATTTGTTTCACACATCACAATAAGACCTAATAATTAAATTAAATTCAAAATAATTTTAATAAAGCTTCAGTTTAAAGCGGTGGAACAATTTGTGCAACTTCTCTTTTCTACATTCTTTTTTTGCACTTATTTTTTTCGTAATTTTACACATAATTGAACTGATATGTCATAGTAAAGGTTGACAAGTCTGAAATGATTTATTTATAATGATCATAGATTTCTACAATGCAAAACAGGGTACCTTAATAGTACCTTATTAGGGGTGTGATAACCTTTAAGAGGAACGAGGGGTAAACTGAACATAACGAGCTCAGTGCTTGTTGTTCTTTTTTGAATGTAGAATAATTAATGGATGATGCCTATCCACAGGGGGTTTTGATCTGCTTTCATTGTTTTGAAATGTTTGATTTGTCTGCTCCTGGGGGGAAAGATACATTGACTATTTAATTTATAAAAAGACAAGAAAACAACTTTTTGAACAATATTTTATCTGTTTTTTTTTTCTTTGTTGTTCCTTTTTCAACATTGAGATTCAAAGTAAAGAGGTGTTATTTTGGATAAAGCTTCTTTCTGCTTCACATTACAATAAATTCAAATTCAACACAGTCCCACAAAGACAAGAAAAATGGAAAAAAATACCTTTACAACAAAGATCAGGTTATATTCTCTTGAAAGCAACTGTGTGATGCCAGAGCCTTTTTGGCATACAAGGAAGAAATTCCCCTCAGGTTCACATTGTTGCTAAACATCAGTGTGAAAACTAACCAAAAGAAATCTCATTATTTTTCTTCCATGCCGTGATTTGAGAAACAACCCAGTTTGAAAAAGAGTTCTTGCCCAGGTTCCAGTTGCTCTCCTCTTACAGAGCATTGGCTGATTGAATGTGTGTGCATACGAGACTCTCTGAGTCTATTTGTCCACCCAAGTGTGAGTCAGAGCTGCTTTGAAGAGTGTGGTTGAGGAGGTCGGTCCTGCTGCACAACCTCTCTTCTGTCCCCGTAATTTTATTCCTGTTAGAGCAGAGCTCTCCTTCTGAGTTTTCTGACACCCCTGTGCCCCCCTCTGTCGCCTAGAGGAACGCTGTCTGTGATGACTAAATGAAGAAACTTCCTCTCGAATTTCTAGGTTCAAAGGGCAGGACAACACGTCATGAAGGGATTCAGGAGGGAAGCTTGGGCGGTGATGCGGAGGGGAATGATCATTGAATAGCAAAAGGATTTGGGAGTGTTGTCAGGGGATGAAAAAATTACTATTTTCCTCCATGTATTGAATTTGTGATATGAAGCAAATTAGATACCTTCAATCAGATGCTAAAGGAGAACCTACAAGAATATGAAATATGCAGGTCTGTGAAAAAAAAAAAAAAACCTTCGACCCTAATACATTTCTTCTTTCACCTTTGAGACACAATTTAAGCAAACTTCAACATCACGCAAACATAAATCCTGATAGATTCGTAACAGTGCTACAGATGTATTAAGTGGTGAAAGCTTGTGATAGTTTACAATGAGTCTTTTACATCACTGTGGGTTAATTTTGGTCCACTTCTCTTTGCAGAATTGTTTAACGTAACTTTGCGGCATCTCAGTGGGATTTAAATCTGGACTTTGACTAGGTCTCTCCAAAATTTAAACTCTTTTAAGCTAATCATAGGTGGATTTGCTGATGTGCTTTGAAACATTGTCCTGTTGCATCTTCAGATCGTCTTGAGATTTAAGTCCTGAACTGAAGGCAAGATTTTCCTTTAGAATTTTATTTTTTTTTTTTTTTTTTGCCATGGGGTTTACCATGCTATGAATTCCATTTTTTTGTCCAGTCTCCTCCTTATCATTGAATCATGAACAGTGGTCTTAGCTGAAACAAACCAGGCCTGTAGTGCTTCAGAGGTTGTTCTTTGTTGTTTTGTGACCTCATTGATCAGTTGTAGTAGGGCATCCCTGGCAAGTTTCAGCACAGTTCCATCTTTTCTCCATTTGTGGTTGAAGACTCTTGTTGCATGATGTTTTGCTTTTTAAAGTATTTTAGCCCAGTTCATATTTTCAGACAAGTTCTGTTTAAGTGATTTTTGTCAGACAGATTTTTCAGAAATCAGACCCGGGTTAACTAATGAAAACAAACTTAGCATTTTAAAGATTTTAATTATTTCATAGTTCATTATTAATTTGACAAAGGGGTTATTACCAGTGCCTTTTCTACCTTAATAAATAAAACGATGCTTTGAAAAGTGCATTTTGCATTTGTTTGATGGTCATAAATAACTCGAACTCAAAAAACATTTTACTATTATGCAAAAAATTATTTCTTTTAATAATTAAACTTAAAAAGGAGAAACTAATATATGATGGAGACTCATCACATGCAAAACAAGATATTTCAAGCCTTTATTTGTTATAATATTGATGATTATGGCTTAGAGTTTGTGAAAACCCCAGATTAAAAATGCTTTTGAGGTCAAACAATGCAGAAGAGCTGAAGGCCACCATTGAAGCCTCCTGTCCATCCAATGCATGCCACATCAAGGCAGTAAATGACGCAAAAGGGGGCCAAACCAACTACTGAGTACATATGGATGATTACACTTTTCAGAAGTCTGGAATTTTCACAAGGTAAACTCCGTGTCCGATTACACATAGTATTGTAATTTTCTCAGATGTTGAATTTGGGGTTTTTATAAGCTGTAAATCAAAATAATCAAACTTATAACAAATAAAAGCTTGGCATTTTCCACTTTGCATGTAATGAGTCTATATTAGTTTCACCTTTTAAGTGGAATTTCTGAAATAAATAATTGTTTTCTCGATATTCAAATATTTCAAGTTTCACCTGTAAAGTGACCGTAGTGTAAAACAAATACTAAAGAAATGTGCAACTTTTTCCAAATCACTGTATGGATGGTTAAGGGGTTCCACTTACTTCAAACCTTTTGTCAAGAGTCCAAGCCATGATAACCAAACAAATTGCTTGAGCTAGTCTACAAAATATGCAGAAAAAGATAGCTATCTTTTTTATGGCTTTATATGCATAGTAACAAAGATAGGGTTACATTACAGGAATGTCCACCACTTTCTTCACTATAAGGACAGCTATTTTTAGCAACCTCAAAGGAAGTAGTTTCTGCCATGCCAATGATTTATGTATGAACCTCAGGTGAAAAGCTCCACACTGCTCTAGGGAGGGCACTGGATCCAGCTGGGAACAACAAGTTCTGCAGCCAACTTCCTGCGGAGCACCCAGATCTATGGCTTGGGAGTAATAATAAAAACCCACAGGGTCAAACAGGCATTTTCAGGGTGCATATAAAAGCTGCTTTAAGTTAAACAGAATGTGATCTCAGACATGGCAGGAGAATAGAGGTGATTACACAGATTCACGTGCATCGTCTCACACAGAGCAGCCTGAAGTGAAATGGTGAAACACTCCGTTTTATTGCGCTAATTATGTGGAAGAAACTCAGGGAAAAGCAATTTGCTGCACTATTAAGGATTCTGAATGCCTAATCCTACATGTGATCGTGATTTGTCATCCCTCAGATCATCAGCCTCTATAAACACTCACTAAAAACGGGGCGAGTTCCAGACTTTTTATGAAATTTAACTTTCTTTCTAGAAGAAGAATACCTTCAGCACACCCAAACATAATCTCGTTAGTGACTGCAGGGTTATCGGAGGGAGCTTTGTTTAACTTGTCACTTCCCGGCAGTGGCAGCTACAGCTGAGAGTTTCAGTTAATCACCAGGGGGGAATGTGGCTCCCTGTGGGGAATCTCAGGGCAGCTGGCGCAGCTGTGAATTGGGAAGAAAGATGAAGCTCGCTAAGTCATTGCATGACCTCCGCTAAGCTCTTCATTTTAAGTAATATTTCTGTAAAGCCTGTGGGTGTGAACATAAACTTTCATGATGACCCCATTCAAGTCATATGTCATAAAAGTGGGGAATTTGCAAACTGAAAATGTTTTAATAGGCACCTAAACAGCACTGCATATTTGTGAAATGGAACAAAAATACCTTTATCCTTTCAGTAAAATATTTTACAGACAAAAATCTGGAAAGCATAGCGTCCATTGTATTCAGTCCCCTTTACGCTAATACTGGTTTATGTATTCTAGTATAACCCAGGGGCTCCAAATTCCCCTTATTAGTAAGTCACTACTGCTTAATCCATCATTGGAAAATAGCTACCAAGGTTGCCCACCCAAATTTAAAAGCTGGACAAGACCAACAAGTATTGAAGCAGACAAGTGGTGTAACATTCCTCATGCCAGGTCTCACCTATCAGCCTGATTTAATGCACTGTGCCATGCCTTTTTCAAACAGCACTGATAGCCAGCAGGCTGTTGGCTAAGAAAGTTAATTTAAAATCAACACTGTAGCACAGATAACTCTATTTATGTTAAAAGTATTATTCTCACAATCTATGGCAGAACACTTTGATGAGACCAGACTGCTCACACTGTGTGTGCATTCATGACAGATCATAGTTTTGAATTTGTAACTACAAAAACATAGAAACTCCCTCAAGTAAGTAGATGCTTCCTGGAGAAGAAGAATGCACAACAAAAACAAACACGTTTCCTTTGCAACCATGGTCATTCTGTGTGGAGAAATCTTCACTACATTTAATGAAATATTTACTTGTATTGTTGTTTTGTATTTATGACATGTGAGAGAGATCAAATGAAATCAATCCTTATTTAATGAAGCGTTTTTCATGTCATTGGCAGCACAAATCACTTATGTGATGAACGTACTTTTATTTAAACAGGTTATACAAGGATAAATTCTTGGATAAATAATATTTACATTTATCCAGCTTTGGGGGCATCTGAAGTTCATAAAGTCTAATTGGCCGAATCAATTTCTGTCCTTCGTACTGCTACATCTACTTTCCAATAAACCAATAAAAATTTAATGTTAATAATGTTATATTGCTTGGAGAATGTGCACACGGGCATGCGCCATTTGTGCTGCATGAATGGAGCAAGTGATGCTGCAAGTTTAGAACAACTTCCACTAAAGATGTTCGAGGTATTCAGTTTTTGTTGTGCATTCTTCTTCTACAGCAATTGTCTTCTCACTTAAGGTATTTTCTTCATTTTTGAGGTTTAAAAGTACAAAACTACGATCTGTCGTAAAACTAACATAGCCTACAGTTTGAGCAGTCTGGTCTCATCCATGCATCTGGGAGTAGATTGTAAGAAAAATACTATAGACATAGCCAGCATTGTTCTCTGTACTACAATGTTGATTTTCTTTCACTTTCTTCGCCAACATCCTGTTTGAACTAAACAAAACTGTCTTTCAATTTGTATTGATTGAATAAAGAGGCTATATAGCCTACACTGCAATGCATTTTGTAGTGAAATTATAATATATAATATAATTAATAATAATTGTCCTAAGCATTCTTCAAACTACTCTTAAGTTTATGGTTCTTTTCAATAGCAAAAGAAGCTGATGCCCTTGTTTATATAGTACAACGTAACTGGTGAACACAAGTTACTAAGTGGCGCCCAGATGTTAGTAACTGGTGTGCAAGAGAAACCAACATTTCTCTTTGCCCATGTCCTCTTAGGGGCTCCTTTAAATAATTTTTAAAGGCACACATAATCTTTTAACCACAGCACTGTTTTGTATTTGTCTAATACATTATAGGGCACAGACAGAGGATATGGGGCACACTACCAAACAAATATTCTTTTTTTTTTCCAAACACAGTTGTATGTAATATTACCTGTAATTCTTTAATTCACTGTCTATGTAGAAATGATCGTAATGCGAGTAGGCTTCGTTCCCCTCTCTGTCTCGAAGCTGGATGTGCAGACTGTGTTCCTGCGAGCTGGTCAGCATGTGAATGATATCATTTCCCAGCCAGTGTTCCCCTGTTGGCTCTCCAAAGCCCTGGATTCAACACAAAGAGAGAAAAGAAACAATAGAAAAAGAAAATATTCTAACAAAGGGAATTGTTTTTCCAGCTTTCTGCCAAGTATTTTTGGAGTTAATATGAAAATGGACCTATTCTTCGGCAGGCACATCTATCATTTGCATGTGTTGAAACAGTTGACTGCATCAGGGATGTAAAATACTCTGCTCCAAATAGACTAGAGAACAGTAAATTGAGACATTGATTTACCTTTGCATCATGTCAGTGGTCCATCTACCCAGCTATAATAAAATAAAAGCTAAAGTAACCATTAGCTTTGAGAAATAATCAATTGCTTGGCCCTGAGAAATTGAGATGAATGTAAGTTATCCAAAATTTTGACAAAGGATGCTAAACAAAAATATTAATCTACTCAACTAAACATGTAATATTCATGTCTGGGAGCAATTTAGGGCCAAGTTACTAAAAATACAGTCTGGCAGATGCATGCTCTTTAATGAAAATGATCTTTTAAATCAAATCAAATCAAACTTTATTTATAAAGCGCTTTTCAAACAAAGAAGGTTACTCAAAGTGCTTTATAGATTTAAAATAACCCCACAACCCCCCCCTTCAAAAATAAAATCATCAATGCAAATACAACCCCCTCCCAACCCAAGGTTAAAGGTTGAATTTGGAACGTTTTCATCAAAAGTTACTGTATATAAAAAAAAAAAAAAGAAAAACCTCCACAAGACGTTTAGGGGGATGCGGAATGAAAGTAAAATATTTCCTTTAAAAAATTAATTTTGATTAAAATAAAATAAAATGTAAATTTTAAAAGGCATAACGATGATGACTGTATGTTTACATCTACCAGTAGGAGCCACTACTACGAGATGACAGATACGGTCTCTATTAGGGGTGGAGCCAAAATAGAATACAGTATTCGGAGAGGCACAAATAACGTTTTTTGTTTTACGAATACTTATGTCTAAAAAACACTTAGAAATATTTGTATTCAGCAACATAAATTACAGTGACATCAACCAGCAAATTAGTCATTAGAGAGCAAATTTTAGCGGCACTCCCTGAAATCTTTCACCGCACGGTCACAATAGGGCAGAATTTTTAAAATCTCTGGCAGAGATAGACATAACTCCAAGGATAACTAAACAGCATTACTAGATTTGGAAGTCTTTGCAATGTACAACCGTCTGCCAACTGTTCTGCACTTCTTGGTTTCTTTTCAATGACGTTCCTGTTACATGTTCATTGCTGGATTTATTGAAAAACATAATCAGTACTGGAATTTTTATTTTTAATGCCTACTTTGAATTTTACTCAAACACAAATACTACCCCCCCCCCTCAACAAATACAAATATAGATACAAATACCAGCTGCTTTGCACATCCCTGGTGTCTATGTTCGAACAATATGGTCAGCAGGTCAATCAGCTGCTTCTGAGCGCCGGATATATCATTATCCATTTTTAGGAGAGGAATGACTGAATAAGAGCCGAAACTAGAGTAATTTTAGGTGCAGCCTACACTACACTGATGCACATAAATCTATGAAAGTCTGTGCTCACCAAATGTTTTGCTTCTCTAGTTTTTAACTTCTTCAGAATAACTCTAAGTTTTTTTTTCTGAAGTTTTTTTATACAGTTTAAGCTGCTTTACATAAATATATATATATATATATATATATATATATATATATATATATATATATATATATATATATATATATATATATATAGGCCACTTAAGTTTTTAAAGGAATTATTTTGCTTGTTTAATAAAAATATAGTGTCAAATTATTTCTCAGTGTTGATAATGTGATGAGTGAAATGCTTGGCTGCTCATCACATTGTTCTAAAATGTGGAAATCACAAACACTAATGAAGCACATTTTGTCTTACAAGTTATTTTTAAAAAATGAAGTATGTTAGGACCTGTCGTGTATAGGGTAAATGTATTGGAAGACAGGGAGCACGATTTACAGAGTGGTACTAAGTATGGATGAAGTCAGTCAACCTCAGAAACAGTCCCACCAATCTCTTCTGTACTTAATGGTCACCTGGCCACCTAAGGATGAGAGTTTGGTCAAGATATTGTCTGAGTACCCTCAGGTGATCGAATAATCAAAAAACAAAATCTACTGTACTCCCCTGCCATTTCAGCTGTGGTGAATACATTCTTGCAGACTTTCTCTTTACATTGAAGATGCAGACAGAAGGTCTGAATTGCACAGTCAGGGTGAGATAAAGTGATGTAATTTTCGGCTCATTAAGGCAACTTTTGTGTAGCATTTATGCAAATTGTGTACCAGTGGTTGGGAAATATATAAGAGTAATCTGAATATAATTGCTAAACAAAACAGAAAAAAAACTGTCTTAAACACTCTTAAAGCTGTTTCAATTCAGGTTATTTATATAGCACCACTTCACAAGACATTTAATATCAAAGGACTTTACAACAAAAGTAATTTCAATTCAATCATTTCAATCAGCTAAAAAACAAAACAAAAAAAACAAAACAAGAAAATCCATGGAAACCAATCAGATTGTATGAAGTCATTGACTTGAAGCATTAACTCCTCCTGGACAAACATAAAGTAAAAATGATAAATGCCTTGTACTTGTATAGCGCACAAAGTGCTTCACACTACATTCAGTCATTCACCCATTCACACATACATTCTCTCTGACCACCACCAGTAGGCAGGTGGGTAAAGTGTCTTGCCCACGATACAATGATGGAGCGGGGGCAACCCTCCAATTACAAGACTAACTCCTAACCACTGAGCTACAGTCACCCCCACATGGCAGTAGAGTTGGGTTGTGTACGTTGACGTCACAGCAATCCCTCATACTAAGCAAGCATGTAGTAACAATAGAGATGAAAAACTCTCATTTAACAGGAAGAAACCCCCAGCAGAACCAGAACCTGGCTTAGTACAAGTGGCCCTCGGCCACGACCGTCTGGGGGATTGAAGAGTCACACACAAAAAAGAACCAATGAAATTGATGTAGGAGTATTTTCTATGTTAAATAAAGTAAAACAAAAATGCTTACTGCTTCTATAAAATAAGACATTGAGTCACATTCATGGGAATCAAATAGAATAACATTCCATAATGAATACTGTGAGCCTGTCTATGAATCAAAACGGCAGGGGGAACCAAGAGTGGTGAATGAAGTGTAAAATAAATTTGGAAAATCTTAAGACAATCAACACACAGAGATTGGGCATTCAAGCTAATTTCACAGCGAAAGAATTCAACGGACACATACATTTCGAAAGCCCAAGAACCAGATTTCAAACCCTACAGGCCTAAAGTATCAGGTTGAATTGTAAAGTTTATGAAAGTGAGCTAAAAAAAACCCAAACAAAATCGGACAAGTAATGGTTGTTTGGAAATGATGCCAGTAGAAAGTCTGTTACATCTGAACAAACCACAAGACTTCTGGAAGAATGTCCTTTGGAGAAATGAGCCAAAAGTGGAGACGTTTCGCTAGAGTGCATTTGGCAAAAGCCAAACAATATTTTAGCACTCAAACCTCATTCCAACTGTCAAGCACAGCGGGAGAGGTCGGACAGCTTGTTTTGAGACCACAAGACCTGGACACCTTGTAGTCACTAAGTCGGACATGAACTCTTCTGTATACCAAAGCATTTTCCTTTCAAATATTGGCCATTTGTCTGAAAACTTGAAGCTTGGATGCAAATGGATCAGGCAAATGGGATCACAATCCCAAACAGCAAATCCACTGCAGAGCGGCTAATAGAACAGCAAGAGGTATTGCGAGTGGTGAAATTAAAGTCTAGAAATAAACTTTACTGGAACAATAAGGTGACTTTACATAAACGAATGTGTGCTAACCCTAATGATGTAAATCAATCCTGTGAACAAAAGTAGCTGGGATTTCCCCAGAACATTTATGAAAAGTGATACACAAGATGATAACTTCAAGCTGGAGCTGATAAATACTATCACTAGCTACAGTATATATTGTTTTTCATACACTGTTTAAGTGTTTTTGGATTGTCTTTTTTAAATGCTTGAATTGATATGTTTTGTGAATGCTGTTTCAGCGTTTATAAATACACTATATTTCCATAAGCTCTTTGATTTTGCATTATTTTCTTTGAGTGTAGATTGATAAATGACCAAAGACTGCCTCCGAAAGTACAAAGCTTACAAAGCTAGGAGTAATTCTTGGAAGACCAAGTCTAGCCGTTACATACCGTCTTTGCTTTTGCTCTTGACTGTGAAGAGATACAGTGCAAGGAGGCGAGAAGCATTTGTAACCTGACTAAAACGGCAGAGTGGAAAAGTTGATCAAGTCTGACCACAGCTTTGGAGACTATGGAGTAAAGACAGAAGCAGGAAATCATTTTTTTCCCATATTTTATCTTCCATCTATGGGGTCCCCTGTGCGGGAGTCAAATATTTATCATCTACTTGTAAAAATATTGTCCATGAAAGAGGTTTTCAGGTCTTTTTTTAACACTTTTTTTTAAGTATCACTCTTTCAGTTTGTGTCCACAATCGGAGCTGATTTGTCGATAACGATCAAAGACATAACACCACATCCAGACAAAACCTCCAAACCCGGATTGCTAATTTATTATTTAATAATTTAACAGTCCGAGAGGATTGCATGCTGCTTTTTACTGTTCTCCTCGAACAAAGAGAATACACGTTCTATTTTTTTTTTTTAAAGCTCTGTAATCACATTTAATAAAACAAAATTTAAACTCTGGCCAAAACAAAAAATCTTAAGGGTTAAAACATGTGTGACAGACCCAAAGCACTAGAACCACTTCATAGTCTCTTGTGCACACTTTAGATTGTTTTGCAGGAAAGCTTTAGCAATCTTAAGGACTGATACAAAATAATGGTGTTTTGTGAGTCAAAGTTGCAAAACATTACTGTTTGTGCATGAGGGATGTGTCTGTGTGCAAGGCGGTGGGGGGTTTGACACAGGGGGAGGGAGTGAGAGCAGGTGCAATAACATGGGGGGGTGGTAGGGAACACGGGGGCAGCCAAATGCAACAACCACAGGTCACCTGGGATCACAGGATAGCTGCTCTCCCACGCCTTTTCATGCCAAACCACCCATGGACCATTATTGAAACCTCCTGTGCAGTCCTGCAGCACTGGTCCACATGACCTCACAGTAGTGATGCACCCTTGATGTCTTGAAAACGTACCTTTTTGTAGTCGTTCCAGGTGCGGTGGAAGTCGACAGAGCCGTTCCTTCGATGCTGCAGCACCGTCCACCCCCCACCTCTGGTCTTCATGTCACAGTACACCTGGAAAAAATAAAATAAAAAAATAAGTATATATATATATATATATATATATATATATATATATATATATATATATATATATATATATATTATATTTTAGTCCAGCTAAATAAAAAAGCTATATTTGTATGTAGCAATTTTAATTTGAAAAGTGAATTCTTTATTGACATATTTAGTTACTGCAATATCTCAACTAAGAGACAAAATAGAGCTGACTGACAGGTTATTTAATCTTAGCACAGACATTTGTCTGAATCGCTTTTTGTTCCTTTCAGAGGACCTTGAACACTGATCCGGAGTCTGTTCTGTCTCAAACCAGATGGTGAGACTTATTCCATTCTTGTCCACTAACTGCTAGAAGTACAGTGTGACTCTTTACCAGCTGACAGATAAACTGTCTTCACAGACTGTTCGTTGGTGTTTGACAGACCTCCACAGAGGGAAGTTTTCTTAGCAACTTTCCGGTTAGTCTAAAAAGGATAATACTGTTACTGTTTTATATTTTAGAAAGATGATATTTACCTACTTGAACACATACAAAAAACATTTCTGCTCCTTATGTTGCCTTATGTTTTATGTATGTCTGTACGAGCTTTGCACACCAAACCTTAAAATCTTGCCACATATTTTCAGTTGCCTTTAGGTCTGGAATTAGGCCATTCTAACACATGAATATGATTTGAATTAAACACAGTTAAAGCTGTGACATACACTGTAAAAACGATAACTTATAATTGTTGATTTCATTTAAGTTTTCAAATTTAACTAACTCAGAAAAAAAGCTTTCCACTAACAACGTAAAAAAGCTTGTCTGCCCCACAAATTTTTGTCAGTGTTGTCTTAACTAAGATTTTCTATTTTGCATAACAAGAATCATCAACTTTTGAGTAGGTTTTTTGAGTCAAGTTGGGAACCACTGGGAAACCCAGTAGATTACTGATGTGCTCATGCGCACATGGTCTGAATAAGTTCCAACGGACTACTGAACAGATCTGACTTGTGTGAGGCTGGTTTCTCGACGTTTTTGGTGCCCCAAAACTTGACCAAACGTGGGCAAAGTCGGATGTGAAATGAATTCGTTCAACCAATACCGAATATATGTCGCTGACACTTAGTTTTTCTTTTTTTGTTGTTGTGGATTTAAACTTTAACGTTTCTGCAGGGGTGGAGCAGTGGTTAGCACTGTTGCAAGAAGGTTGTGGGTTCATATCCCAGTCCAGGGTCTTTCTGCATGGAGTTTGCATGTTCTCTCTGTGCATGCATGGGTACTCCAGCTTCCTCCCACTGTCCAAAAAATGACTGTTAGGTTAATTGGTGTCTCTAAATTGTCCTTAGGTGTGAGTGTGTGTGCATGGTTGTTTGTCCTGTGATGGACTGGCAACCTGTAAATGGTAAATGGATGGAATTTATATAGCGCTTTCTGGAATCGAACCTACGACCATCCGAATGAAAGCCAACTACTCTACCACTGAGCCACAGTCGCCCAAGGGTGTAGACCAGTGAGATAGTTACCAACCCTCCTCTGTGACCCCCTGAGCATTAAGCTATTCAGCAGATGGATGAATATTCCTTTTTTCATATTTGTACATTTTCAACTCACTGGAATAAGAATTGTATTATGATCCAACTAGGATATCAGCATTTAGTGAAGACAGAAATACAAGGCATTAAACTAGAATTTCTTTGTTAGCCTTACAAGATTATCTTAATCAGGTGAAGAAGAAGATCCAACTTGGCAGAACTCTTGTCAGAACTTACAAATCTTAGTAAAGCCAACAACAGACGGCAAAGGTTGAGAAAACTCAAAAATCTCTTGCATCGTGTTGCCTTGAAATTTTAAGTTTTCTCAACTTTTTCTTTTTTACAGTGTAATGTTTAGGACACCTAGCAGATCTTTTTTACAATATTACAATAATTTTTACTCCATCTCTATTTTAATCAACTTTAAAGGACCTATGTCTTTGACAGTTTTCCTCATGCATATCTGATTATTGTATTGTTTTTAATAATTAGCTGACTTCTAGAGGCAACAGAGTAAAGAGGGCTGAAACAAATACCCACAAATCCTAAAGATTTTTATTTGTAAATTCAATGTCGTTGTCGCTCCTCGTCACAAATATCAACCACTTTTTTAACATGGTATATGAAAAAAAAATTGAAGCTCAAAAGCTACAGACACTTTAGCAAGGCACTCAAAGTCAATGGGGATGTTTGTAACTAGACATACATGCATACATACTGTACGTACTTTTAAATTAATGTATTGAAAACCACACCTAAAAACCTAGAAAACCAGAAGACTCAACAAGGACTGGAGAAAAATGTCATGAAGAAATAAAACACAGCAAAGCCTGTCTGTTATTTGACGACTTTCATAAAAGCTTGAGGAAAATAGAGGGGGGAACCCTTCATTTCTAAGTGTCACACACTGATATGACCCAGGTGGGGTGGAAAAACTAACATCCCAGTTTTTCGTGTATCCCAGGAGCGGGGGAGGGGTGGTGAGGAGGTTTGGTTGAGTGGGAGCCGTTTTGAGTTACCGCAGACTGTTTTCTTTCGTTCTTGGTGACAGATTTTTGAAGTTGGAGATGTGTTTGCAAGGAAAACTATAAATAAATTGTACTTATTAATCTAGTGACAGATTTGGTCATCTAGACTTGCTTTAGAGATTTGAGGTGTTTAGCTGTCTCCCAGCCTCCTGTGCTGGTAACAAGATGATGGAGTGAGTGTCCCCAGTGCGCGGAAGATTAAATGTTTTTCATTACTTGGATCGGACTTGGTGAAACTTGTGTAATTAAATAAAAAGAGTTGGAAAAAAGTTTTTTTTTTTTTTTCTGAGCACTTTATTTGGATTTTTGTACAGGATAGTCATTTCAGGTCATACAAAATTTTCAGCAGCAGTGGTTACTTGCAAGCAGTTCGTACAATCTGGAATCCTGATCACTATTGATTGAGAAAATCGGATTTGGTTTGGCTTTTTGATCAAAACAGGGTTGCATCTGACATCAGATTTGACAGGGTGCATTATGAAAATATGAACATGTGGTTGTATGACAAAAAGAAAAAAGAAAAAAAAAAAAATATATATATATATATATATATATCTGCCAACATTCTTCAGCCAGGACAGATATGCCTGAATGGTGATCATACTGTTTAGCTGTTCATAATCAGACAATCTTTTTACATAAATACATGATGTGCATGTACATTAACTTCTATTTTCTATGAAGTTGGAAGCTAAAGTGACTTTTCTTTATTTAGGGATGTAACAATACCAGTATTTTTCAAACTGATATGATACCAATCTAAGTATTTGCTGATACCAAATACCAATGAAGATACTTCTATCACACCAACAAAATGAAATAAATTAGAAGGTTTTATTTTCTTCTCTGCTTCTAACAACGAATGATGTTGAATTAGATCAAAAATCAAATATTGATAAAAATGACCACAATACAAAAATTTCAAGTGAAAAATAAAAGTGTTCTTTAAAATTATTGCAGAGTTCATGGTATCGGTTAACTGACCGCCGATACAGATATGAGTACATTAGAACAGGTTAACTGTTGTTTAGGCTATTCTACCATGAATGAGCAATTACCAGTATGTTTGTTAGGACCAGTTATACACAATAAGCACTTTGCCTCGCAGAAGTGTTCACAGTTTTGACACTTTTTTTTCACATTTCAAACATGAACTCTAATGCACTATATCTGAGTGGGAGGGTATGTGTTACACAAATACAAAATAGTGCACAATTAGTCAACGATTACTAAATAAGACTCCAATTGTGTGTTATTTAAAGTAAAAATACAGCTGTTTTGTGAACGCCCCAGAGATTTGCAAGAGAACATTAGAGAACAAACAAGATCATTAAGATTCTGGAACTTAGCAGACGGGTCAGGGATAAGGTTCTGGTCATGTACAAACAAGGTCAGGTTAAAAAAACAGCATCCCAAGCTTTAAAGATACTACACAAGATTGTT
The DNA here is from genome assembly GCA_028564705.1 of Apricaphanius iberus. Lineage (NCBI taxonomy): Eukaryota > Metazoa > Chordata > Actinopteri > Cyprinodontiformes > Aphaniidae > Apricaphanius > Apricaphanius iberus. The sequence continues at coordinate 3,888,660 of JAPXFQ010000710.1, read as the reverse complement.
TAATTGACCATCCCAAAAAGGAACACGTCAGACAAAACTGCAAACTAATGAAGATATGCCCATCCACTTGAACTGACAAAGAGATCTTCAGTCAGCATAGCAGCCAATGAACAATGGTAACTTTGCAGGAGCTGCAGAGATTAAAAAAAAGCTTTTTTCTCCCAGGCCTGCAAGAACAAAGTGACATAATTATGTTCTTGCAGCCTTACTTTTAGAGATCTTTGCACTTCTTTTGGGCAAAACTATAGTCTTATATCGTACAAAATGTGTAATTAATCAAAACACTTACATGGGAAGTTTCCACACAAAAAAATGTAGCTGTGAGAGAGTACTCTTCCCAGCAGTTCTACACTTGAATTCTAAAGAACAATCGCATTTTATGGCTTCTTGCCACCTCAAATGAAAAAACAAAGCCAAATAATTCTTATTTGCAGTTTGTCTCAATTCATATAGAGAACACAGCATTATAAGAAGGTGTTCTGGTCTGGTAAGATAAAAATGTAATCTTCAGCCTATGTATAAAACTCTTACATGAAACGAATACTTCACGTCACAGAAAACTCACAGCACCACATTGATACATGGTGGAGGCAGCATCATGCTGAGGGGGGGTGAATTAGATTGTGGTAAATACGGGTTAATTTTGAGGGCATGGTCACGTGAACATATCTTCCCAAGCTGGTGCTTGTCGCGCTCAGAAAACACAAACACGCACACACACACACATACACACACACATATATATATATATATATATATATATACTTGCTAGAAGAGCCTAATCCGGGCTCTTCTAGCAAGTAAAAATGCCATTCAAAAATACAAATTGTAAGAGTTTAAAAGCACGATGGAAGCTAATAACCTACGTGCTAACTGCTAACCATAGCGCAATAGAATACGGCACATCTTGACTCCATGAGCTCTGGGTTGAAAAGTAGCTGAGACCATTTCTGCATGACAACATTCCCTTCTTCCTAGCCATCCAATAGTGTTTGTGGGTATGGGGCTTTCACTCCGTGGAATGTCAACAAGCCACTTTCCTCTTCTTTCCTCAAAAACAATCAGTAGTTTCTGCACTGTAGCTACACATGCTGGTGCACATAGTTCTTTCTTATGCTCGCAGACATAGACAGCCATCTATGGCAAATATATGTTTTCAGTTTGTCAACATCCCACCGTTCAAAATCATCATTTTTGTAACTTTCGCTATCTATATGTATGTTCGCTTATGGCAGTTAGTAAACACTGTCACGTTTACAAACCCATACAATAACCACGTTGCTACAGCCACAACACAAACATCACGGGCAGTCAGGCCTTTTTATCAATCAAACAGAACACCACACGGTCACAGGGTTTATTAAACAGGGGGAATAGATTGTGAGTCCGTGCGCATAGTTTAATAAACCGAGGAAACGGGTTAGTAATTCATGCCTACCGTTTTTAATAAACTGAGGCATCTGTCAGTATATATTTGAAGCTTCTCTCAAATTTTTATTTGTGAAACTGATTGTTTGCGTTTTTGAAACAGATTTTGTGCATTTGTTAAAGAGATTGTGTGGATTTTTGAAACAGATTGTATGCGTTTGTGAAACAGATCGTGTGCGTTTGTGAACCTCATTGTGTGCATTTGGGAATGTATATTACAAGTGTTCCTGAAAATTATATTTTGTGAACCTGAGTGCGTGCATTTTCAAATGAGGATGTGCATTTGTGAAAAACCCTGCTTGAGTTGATTAATTAATATACTTTTCCGCCTCCATACTTTTCCTCCTCCATAGTTTTGTTCCCTCTATTTTAGATGATCGGCAGCATGTTCCTCTTACAGCTTCACAGCTTTACAAACTGATATACATTAAGCAAGACATTTGTCAAAAGTTGAAATAATGAATTCTCACTTTATATTTTTGGAGTTAAAAATAAATCCAATATTGGCTTCTGCCACACAATTTTTATTTATTTATCACCCTATACACCATATATATATATGCAAATGTGTGTATAACAAAAAATATCCATCTTTTCAAAATAGCATGGATTTGTGCCAAATCAAATATTTTTTCAACAATTTACTTTCTGCTTGCTGAAATTCAACATGATTTGTCATCCACAAGGGGGTGCTGCAACACCCTCCACACCCCTAGCTCCCATTGCCATACCTGACGAAAAAACACACTAGACCTTTGACACCTTCCAGCAGAATGACTACGTATACAACTAGAGCCATAATATAATGGTTTATATTGGCAGTCCCCATCCACAAGGTCATTGACCGCTGCTGGGCTCTGGGTCTGTTAATATTGATGTTTGAAGTGATCAAATAATGTGTTGTAATTTCAATGATTGTTAAAAGTGGCGTTACCCACAGACTCTGAGAACACATGCTGCAACTACAACTTGTACAACCTAAAGCTACATGTAGGTATTGTTTGCTTTCATAAAATAAATATGTTAGTACTGATTTCCAAAGTAAAAGTTCTCATTTTGTAATAGTGAGTTTTTTTTATGGTTAATTTTTATTTGGGACGGGTTTGTTTTGATTGCCACATGACAGTTTTAGACCAATGTAGTGGCCGAGTCTAAACCACATGATGACATACAAAACCGAGGAAACGTGTATGTAGAAAATGTCACGTGTGACGTAATGTGTTTCTCTTCTTCACCTTTTTCCTTTCTTCCTTCTTGTCTCGGTTTCGTGTCTATGACTTCAGGAAATTGAACCCACAGTAATCACTAATAAAGATTTTTCATACATGTACTGTGGAGTATTAAAGCAAAGCTGTAATGCTCTGCTTGGTAAATTAAATCTGTTGGGCTTGTACTTGGTGCTCAGACACCAATTCTGAGTAGCGAACTGCTAGACAGGACACGTAAAAAAGAAAAAAAGAAAATGTTACGTGCATTTAACATCCATGAAAAATGATCAGGAAAGGGATTTCATACTGACACTGTGAAATACGTACAGAAACGGCATCATTGTATGCCCCTTCAGACACAGTAACTTGCACTGTTACTGTAAATATGGTTTCTGATTGATTGATTGATTTTGCAATTTATTTGGATTGTTCAAGGGCCTAGACTGGTTCAAACATTACTCATAAAAAGGCCTGTGTATTAATGTTTATGCTTATGAAGGTGATTTTTTCCATAGATGCTCTTAAGGTCCACAAGTGGTAATAATAAACTCAAGACGATAATCTGTATATGATTGTGTTTTGACATTAATTCATTACATTGCAGGAATTAATGCAGGGAGCAACAAGAAGCTGGATTTCTGTATTATCATGCTGTTTGAACTCTGCCACAGCACTAGTTTAAAACGGTCATATGGCAGCTGTTTTACAACTTTATTATGGTAAAAAAATAAATAAATCTAGTCCCCAAATAACAAAGTTGGTCATAAAAATCTGCACTATTACAAAAAGGAGAACTTTTACTTTTGACCTCAATATGAATGTATTTATTCCATGAAGCAAACAGTACGTAAATGCCAGAGGTCAGAACAAGATGAAATGGAAACCAAGTTCACCTTATAGCCTACTAGTTCAGTTTAGAGACAGCAAGGATGTCTACAGGAAGAGGCCAGAGAGCAAACTCTACCAGCAGAATATCAGATATGTGTGGTCATGGATGAAGACTATCACATGATCCAGGCAAGAGGAGGATCAGAGAGATGGAAGTCTTGACAGAATAGAAAAAGGTGAACAAATTCTTCAGTAGGTTGAGTTCAAGAAAAATCTCAGTGTCCTACTCTCCTGTCCACAGTTAAATAGACATCTGATCCTCAGCTGACATGCTGTTTTCCTGTTACACCGTAAGTGTTTTTTTGTTTGTTTTTTTTCCACCGTGGCCATAAGTGTGTTGGTGCTCCTTTTGCCTTCCCCTGCCACAGTATGTTTCCAGAACTAAGGGTTGAGAGGCAGCTGGGAAGAGAGAACGAGAATACGGCTTTAGGTTCAAATGGTGTCAGCTGCAGTTAGGGAATAGTTAGGAAAAAGAGTCGCTATTTGTTCCCTATTTTCAAAAACGTCCAATACGTCTGTCGTACATAGGCTTCATTAGCCTAATTCTAACAACGTAGTGTGGTGTTATTCTGCATAGGGTTTAAACTTTTATTATTCAGAAGGTAAAAGTCTGTTTATATAGTTTGCATGGTTGTAAAATATATGTCTGTCACTATTGTTTATGGGGGTAAGCTTTTAAGTCATAAAACTCTGGGGTGAGTTTTATTGCAAGCTGTAAAAACAGGATGTCTGTAGATTTAGGGTGTTGCCATAAAACCACAAAACTCAGAATGAGCTTTTAAGAAAAGACGTCTCACCCATATGACTATAATTTTCTGACAGCCAATAATGGCTAAGACACTGTATGGAAATGTTCTGATTGGAGGGAGTAGAAACGCCTAGAGGCCCGGTTTTCTATAAAGCTGTGAAATGAAGATCATTTAATTGTCAGATTTCTTTAAATCTGGACCACAGAGGAAACTACGGGGTCAACTTCCTCTGTAAAACTGCAATTTGTTAATCTGTTCAAAATAAATGTTAAACTGGAAATTGGCTCCATTTTGTCTCTGCTTGAACATGCATTGAATTAATTATGATAATTATTTAATTCAACAAATGGTGACCTCGACTGTGTGCAGGGTTTTGGACCAGGCTCCAGTTATATTTTTAAGTTAATTAACGGACATGTATTTGCTCTATTGACAATTTGCGCAGAGTTGCGTAGTTTTTTAATTCTATTGATTGGTTAATCTAACATTGGGTAATGTTGTCATGCAAGTTAAATATGTTTTTTTTGTTTTGAGCAGATTGACTATTGCAAGCCCGGAGTGTTGAGCCTGATCGGCTGTCTGTCCTCTGTTCTGAGCAGGATTGAGTCCTTCTTTACGCTCCGTAGAGAAACACCGGTGCCTGCTGGGAGATGGAGTTTCTTACTCTGCGGGCCCAGTGGGGGCTGCCTGTTCTCCGGGGCGGACAGTGGAGCAGATGCACCGATCTCTTCAACGACTCAAACTCGGACCCACGGTGCGGATCGGAACTCGACGGGTTGGCCACTCTGCCCAGACAGGACGCTATTTGGGAGCTCCCAGGCTGGCAATCGAAAAAAGATTACAGAAGGGCCTGGGTCGCCCTCTGTTAACTCTAACGGATTACCTGGGAGAGGGGCTGCGTTTACTTCCAAACGCGTGGCTGAGCACCACGAATTGGAATTGCGAAAATGGTCCGGCATTTTTTGGAAAAGGTCCGATGAGGTTAGTGTTTAGATTTCTGCTTGTACAAGGGTGTGTCTATGTGTGTGTGTGAGATGTTTTTGTACGCAGGCGCTTTGCGATACGTGCTGCTGATGTTGCGTTTTGTGTTAAAATGTTATAGTATAAATAATGAACTCGAGTATAATAAATAAATTAAAATAGATAAATGAATATCTAACTACATATGATGGATAACTGTAATTTAAAATCTATAAGAATGAGTTGTGAACATTTACGACAGGCCATCAGGGTGGCCGCCCTAAGCTAGGTGCTATGGCGGAGCTAATTCTGTGTGAGTTTTTGCTTGATAGCATGGCTAACATACGACAGCTTTGACTATATGTTTTGATAAATAAATTAGTGATTATAGGCGGTTTTTCTGCCATCTGTTCGAGTCTTTTGAGTGGTTTTCTGGAGGCCGGCGCCAGGAAATTTCTCAAAGCGGACTACGGAACTTATAACAGATTGGTGTAAACCTCCGCGAGAAAATAATTAATACGGTCTAAAAGTCACCGCTTATAATGTTGTGTTTTTTGTTAATGGTTTTGGGCTGTAATGGACGTAGTTGGTTCGGTGTTTTCTGTGCGGAACGGCTGTTAGGAAACATATGTTTCAGTCCGCGTGGGAAGAACAGGAGATTTTTTTGTTCATGCCGAATTAAAGTTTGGTGACGTGGTATAACTTGTGCGGATTAAGTCCTGGTATTGCGGTAAGTCATCTTCTAAAGTGTGTGTTGCGATGTTCTGGAGTGTTTTCGCCGTACGTTTTGTACTGTTTAACGTTTCGTTTCACAAAGAAAGCTAACGGTAGCACGTGGAGGTAGGCTGCTATGCTAAGCTAGCGGTGGTGGCTTTTGTGTGTCAATGTGTTTGTGGTTGAAACTAACTGCATGTTCTGTGTGTAGCAAGCTAAAAGTTGATTTTGGATAGAAAGTGATTACAGGCTCCTGCAGACGATTGCCTTGTTAAGACTTAAACTTATTTGGATTTTTGTTAACTTTTTCTGGTTGAGTAGGATGTAAAACGGCCTTAAGATAACTGGTCAGATAAATTTTGGTTGCAACTCTTTTTCGGCAATGTTTTAGCACATTTTCTACGAAGGGCAATTTAAGGTGTTTCATGTTTAACTGAACTGTTACGGTACGGAGATTAAAGATTAAGAAGTACATGCTGTATTTGGTTAACTGCTTTTGCCTGAGAAGGCTCGATTGATTACATGAGGGGAGCAATTATGCATGTTATAATTAAACGCAAATGGCTGAGAACAGTTACTCATGAGTCGATTCTGACTTGGCCAAGTTTTAATTTTTGATTTCATCTTTGAAATTAAAAAGAGAGGAGAGTGTATAGTCAAATAAAAGTTGCATTTTTTGAATTTTTGAGTAGGTAGATTTTTTGCTTTTTGGATTGATCTAAGCAGGATTTGATTAAGTTGGCCTAAATAAAGATAAAGTTATAAGCAGTAATTATAAGAATTTAACGACAAGCAAACGGTGTTAATTGGAAAGCAACAAACTGGTCTAAATATTTTTTTTAAGCACCGTGTTGAATGATACAGAGAATGAATTCTTTCTTGGATTTGAATAGTATCATTTATGCTAAAATTATGTTTGGCTTATTTCTGATGGCTCTATAGACTTTAGAAATATAGCTTGGTCTCTGAATAAATGATCTAAAGGAGACTGATGTTAAATTATTTAAACAATTGAACATTCTTAATGATTTTGTGGACACTCAAGGCTTATTGGAGTTATCAAATTTCAACTGGGGCTCAAGACGTAACCCAGTACATTTCAGTTCCGTTATAGATTGAATGTTTTTACCATGCAAAACAACACTTATCATAGTGATATTTTATAAACTAGTGGGATTTGAATGTTTGAGTTTGAAAAAAAGAAAACGTTAAAACACAGAGTCATCTTTAAGTAATCAGTTTGTTTTTAAACAGGCTGGGGATAAATTTGAATTGGTCTAAGGATTGAAAGTAATGAATATCACGGTGATCGAAAATGATGGTTTAATTTGGAAGTAAGAAGTAAATTCTAAATTCATTTATTCTGATCGTGTAGAGGCAAAATGTGATTGGACCAGCTACATTGAAATAATTTTTACCATATATTTGAATACACATTTTGTTTTGACAAATAAGAATCGGTTTTAGTTTTAAAGTTTAAGATTAATCTTTCAGATGTTCTTTATTGATTGTTAGCTAGTTTATTTGATGCTGAGAGTAAATTTACAGGTCCTAAAACATTTTGAAACAGTTCTGATCCTAGAATAATGGCATAATATACCATTTGATTAGTGGGGACTCTGTAAATGACAATTTATTTAGATTTTTTGATTTTTTTTTTTTTGATTTTTTCTTATTTTTATTTTTTATTTTTTTTCCTCTTTCTCTCTCAAAATTTATATATTTGGTTCGACTTGGATTATGACCCAGATTTCTGAACTGCGGTCTGCTTATTAATTAGAACTTTGGAAAAATGTTAATTTGAGAAGCTGGATTAAAGAAAACATGATTCAGTGGTAATGTATTTGACATCTCTAGAAGCTTCAATTTAATTTGGTGTTTATCATTGGAGAAAAGAAAAAAAAGAAGCCTGAGAGGAAAAGAGGGATACTGAAAAAAAATGCTGGTTTTTACTTTTTTATTTTTTATTTTTTATTTTAATGCGACTAGTTTTTGTTTAGAGAAATCTCATCTCTTGAACCTCTTTTATTGAATTTTTTTTGTTTTGTTTGACTGCTAAGGGGAATTAGACTACTATGTATCCTACAAAAATTTAAGAGGAGTTTTAGTTGCAAAAATCAGTTTGACTATGTTCGATTCCCTTCACAGAATCGGACAGATGTTTTTGAAGTATGAAATGTTTTCATTATTTACAATCAGAATATTTGCGCAAGTGAGCACATTTGGGTTTGTTTAAAGAGGAATCATATAAGGAAAAGTACTTTGAATTTATATTGGCTTGTGTTAAAAAAAAAAAAGTACTTTAGGTTTGGCAATATTTATAGGGAAGCTGTTTTGTCAGTGATTTAAATCTTGGATTTTTCTTTAGAAATATGGATAGAATTTGAAGTATAGCAAACTGAAGACTGTTTTTGTAAACTATGTTGTGTTTATCGGTCAGTGCTGTTCTCTGATTTTGTTTTAAACATTTGATGTTTTTATTGCAATGTTTTAGTGGTGCTTTAGCAATATCTAATAGAAAAATCCAGCCTTTTTGTTTGTTTCTTTTTTAATTTAATTTTATTTTTCTAAGAACTAAGTGTGTTGATAAAATATTGCAATGGTCAATCTTTATAAATGTTTAATTTACACATGAGATGGAAGAGACATTTATCAAATTGACAAAATAGAGAAAAGCATTGCATTGATAAAGTATAGAATATAAATTGGATGAAAAATTAAGGAATCATTAATTAAAATGAGCAGGGGAAGGATTAGAACAACAGTTTAATTAGACGTATAAGGATTAATTATTATTCCTGGTGGAGAGAGCAAACCTATTAATTAGTATATTTTTACCAGAATTAATACTGAAGAAATTATTACTGGTATGACTGATTGAAGTAAAATTAAAATAGAGCCCACATAGGCAGTCTGAGTGTGGAAGATATTTAAATTCAGCATTCGAGGAAGGAGACTAATGAATATGAAAATAAAAAGTTTAAATAAAACTTGATTTGAATAGGCTGAGAGGATCAACTCTCTGTCTGTCTTTTTTTTTCTTCCTCTAATTACATATTTTTTCTCTTTTTCTCATCCCGCAACAGAGAACCCCTCAGATAACATTCTTGAGATGTAATTTATGTTCCTGGGGAGATAAGATGGGTGGGGGTGCGTGGGCTGAAGACGGATAGTGCCAGGCGCCTGCCATAACTGCCAAAGAAAGAAACATCTATACGACCAGCGCAGAAGTTTGTCTCTCTTGTGCTCTGCTCCCACACAGGGGGGCACCGGTGACTGTATATTTTCAGGGGTGAACTGGAGGACACCCTCAAAGGAGCACGTTTCCTCATGCTGAGCTGAACTTTCCAGGACAATATGTGTGAATCCACTTGGCTGGCGTGAGATGGACTGTTTCTGCTGAAGAAGTGATGATCAAAGACTGTTGATTCAATGTCACTGTTGCTGAATTAACCACAAGAGTTTCTGTTTGTCTGATCGAAGGTGGCCGAGGTTCCTCGAACTTTGATACCCCCTTGTCTTCCCCAGGATTATCTCCAGGTAAAATACCACCATTTACCGGGAACAAAATTTGGAAGGAAAAATTGGGCCGATAGCAGGGGGTTGCTGGCTGGTGAGAGAGAAAAATTTTTTTTTTCTTATTTTTACGTTTTCATCCACAGGGATGTACTGAATTTAAGAAAGGATATATTGTAATGGAACAGACATAAGTGTCTTAAACTTGATACATAAAATAAGTAAATGTAAGAATCAATTTGGGTGAACAAGCAAATGGATAGTAATCAGTTGAACCGTAGACAAAAAGTAAACTCTTGAGCCTGCTCTTGCTTTTAAATCCATTAATGAGGGAGGTGTTTTTGGTTTAGTTTTTAGGAAAAACAACGGTGTTGTATCAAAATAATATGGACTTGCTCTTTCCCCAGGGATTATTTTTAATTAGATGGGTGAAATAATTTCTCGGCACAATACAGTTGGATTAGATTGAAAAGGAGTGATCACAAGACCGAATCAAAAAACTGTCTTTTTTAGATGTTTACAAGCTTATGCCCCCAGGATTATCTCCAGGATTCAGCAGCACGTGAGGAGCACACAATCTCCTCTGGTCACAGCTGACTGCAGCTGCTGAAAGGGTCCAAGGTACAGCTCCAGGTCGAAGGCGTGAGGAGTCCAGTGGTTCAGCCAGTTCCAGATGACAGCTGGGAACACACACAAAGTGCAGCTCCACGCCAACGACGAACCTGGTCGAGGATCAGCAGGAATCTGCCTAAAGAGGGTCAAGAAGGTTTTGACCAAGCTGAATCGGAAGCTGGGGCCACAGGCGGCGGGGCCTAGCTCACCCAGAAGGTTGTTTGGGTGGTGATATTACTCATCCAGTGTGATCTATGTGCCAATGAATGAGATGGGCAATTTGTAATTGCCATCTCAAAGAGGGATCTACAGAAGAAGATCACAACTCACCAATCAGCTGCACAGCAGGTTTTGACCACCCCACATCGGTGGGGTAAGCTATGGGAGCGGGGCCTGTCTGTGCATTTGTGTATATTGGGGGAAATGTTCAATTAATGAAGTAATTGGCATTTCAGAGAGTGGTTATCTGCATATATGGGAGTAAAACTGGAACACTAAAAAATAGGAGCCCTCCACACTGATCAGCTCTGTACATCGCTCTCCAGCTGCCAGGAGCCATGGAGGGGGCTATAATGAGAGTGAAGAAAGAGGAACAGAATACAAATATAAAGACTGAACATGTATTGATCATTTTTTGTATTTTACAGGTTGTTTAACTATTTGATTAACTATTTTATTCACAAGTGCAGAATTGTTGATATTGCCTAAGAGGGTTTCTGAAAGAATTTTAATCAGTTAATTTTATTTCTTAATTTCCAGTTGTCTTTAAGGTTCTATTAAGGTTTGCATTAATAAAACAAAAGGGTCTACTAGAGGAAAGACTAAATAGACTCGAGGATTACATTTGTAAAGGGTTCTTAATACCTTCTATTTCACAGGTTTCTTAACACTTTAAGTTTGATTTATTTCAGAATATAACATAGTAAGAATGTATTTGTTCATGGATTTTCTAAGCTTCTTCCACGAGTATCAACATGTTTCAAGTCAGATTTAATTATCTCTTCACATGTAAGACATTCTTATACATTTTTGGGTTTTTGAATTAGTTTTTGGGAATTGTTAAAATAATTTTTTGTATAATGCCAAAAGAGGGTGAATTTATGAAATGTCTTGGATTTGATTTCTTGCATTCTCAAAATGCTTTACAGGTTTTGATCTTAAGTTCTAAACACTTACCTTGAAGGAGAGTGCAGAGAAGATATCAATCTATTTTCAAAAAAGATTGAAAAGAGGGAATTGTGGTGTTATTCTGCATAGGGTTTAAACTTTTATTATTCAGAAGGTAAAAGTCTGTTTATATAGTTTGCATGGTTGTAAAATATATGTCTGTCACTATTGTTTATGGGGGTAAGCTTTTAAGTCATAAAACTCTGGGGTGAGTTTTATTGCAAGCTGAAGAAACAGGATGTCTGTAGATTTAGTGTGTTGCCATAAAACCATAAAACTCAGAATGAGCTTTTAAGAAAAGACGTCTCACCCATATGACTGTATAATTTTCTGACAGCCAATAATGGCTAAGACACTGTATGGAAATGTTCTGATTGGAGGGAGTAGAAACGCCTAGAGGCCCGGTTTTCTATAAAGCTGTGAAATGAAGATCATTTAATTGTTCAGATTTCTTTAAATCTGTACCACAGAGGAAATTACGGGGGCAACTTCCTCTGTAAAACAGCCAATACAAATCACCCAACTACAGTCAGCAAAACTGTTCTGGCAGTGGGATCAAAAGGGACCGCTAATTTTTTGTGTTACCTGACTACATTTTTTCTGAACGAGATTTTCCTGACACCTGACTACATTTTTTCTGACCGAGGTTTTCCTGACACCTGACTACATTGTTTCTGACACAATTTTTCCTGACACCGTTTTTTTCTGAGGTTGTTTTGTTTGAAGCAGTTTTATCTGAAGATGAGGGATGTTTTTCTGAGTATGACACCTGAGTCTGAGGGTGTCCTGGATGAGGGATGTTTTTCCTGATGCTGAGGCAGTTTTGTCTGAAGATGATGGATGTTTTTCTGAGACTGATACCTGAGTCCAAGGATTTCCTAAGATGAACTGCGTACTGGAGGGCCATCTGAGTAAGCAAACAAACACATATCAGAGTCCCTGAGTAGAAGAAGCCATCATCATCCTGCTTCAATAAACCCACTTTCATCAAGACAAAGTAGGCCACATTGCTTTATCATTTTCATGTCATTTGATTTCTCCAGCATATTTAAAACAATTCAGCCTGATTAGCTTTTTCTTGATCTTGAAAAGACACAGGTAGAGGCCTCAGCAATTCCCTGGATCAATGACTACCAGATGAAGAACACCACAATTTGCAAGACTAATAGTTTGTGTGCAACCACGTGGTCAGGAGCACCCCAGAAGAATAGCTGATAAAGAAAGATGGCTTTGTTCTGGGGACTACTATAGAACTAGTGAAGATACTTAAGCAAAGACTGGTTCTTCATAAACTGGAAAGAGCATTACAGACACCCTGAGCATCTCTCTAGACATACAACAGATTGTCTTCTATCAGATGCTGCCTCAGATTAGCTATAAGATTGATTGCTCAAAAGTTGAAATAATGAATTCTCACTTTCTCCATCACATCACATCACACATCCATCTACAGCCGCTCTTTGCGGAAAGCTGGATAAACCCTACAACAATAAATTTCTCTTTGGAATTTATGTATAAAGTACAACCATTTTTAATTGAAATAAATTGAATAGAGATGCAGCCGTGTGTGGATAAGAAAAATGAAGATATAAACATTTCATTTTCTGATACAAACCATATTTGAGTGAAACTAAAATGTATTTATAACCGTTTTATCTTTGGTCAAAGTAAAACAATAAATAAATAAATAAACATCGCCCAATGCTTAGAAAATAGGCCAATTTGTTTTTGCCCTATTTTATACAGCAACCCATCTCACCAGGCACACTGGACCTGGAACTAAATTGAAATTGGCACAGATTGAAAGCAGCTTTGATTTGGGGGGTTGGGGGTGGGGGGTAGGAAGGTTGCTTACTTGTATCAGTGGAAAATGCATATTGGCCCCAGTTGGCAGGAAACACATGGCACCAGTGCCTAACACCTGGTTGCCCACAGGAAATGAGGAAAAGGAACTTGGGGAAAAAATACATTCAGAAAGAGAAGGAGCCAAAAGTGATCCAGTCAAAAAGCAATGCATAACAAACAGCTGTTTCATGGCCATTATTTTTTTCTTCTTTGGTTTGTTTGTTTTTGCTCCTGCTAAGCTCTGAGAGAGAGAACCCATTCAAAGATCGGTGGATGTGATTTACTGAAATGATAGCCTGATGCTGGATGCCATGGTTGACTTAGCACGAGGCCACCTCCCTCAGATCAGAGGAGGCACCTCTTTGGGTTCTCTTACTTTGCATTCAAAAGCACATACTCCCTTCCCATGTCACCAGCTAGGGCGTAAAACTCTTGTTGCTTATTATTTTTGCTCTTTGTAACACAGCATGGCACTCTATGTAACATCTGCACCAAAGCCTCTGCAATTTACCTTGAAATCATGCAAGTTTTTGCTTCCTGCCAGGATTTGTCAATACCCTGAATTCTGCCATACAATGTGCATGTGTAAGATGCCAGTGTCTTAATGGTCTGTGAAGTTAACATAGAGAATGAAAGTGGTTTCAGTACTGCAAACTGAGAAGCAAAAGGACATTGCCATCCAAATAAAGTTTCATGTCACTATTAGTCAGGTGCTATTTGCAGGAAAAGGGCAATGACTTTGAACTTCTTTAGCCCTCAAGCCACGTTTTCTCGGTCTGACTCTAAAAGAAATACAGCTCTCACTTTTCAAGCTTTCTCCCAACAGGGTCCAGTAAGATTGAAGACAAATCAGATCAGACATATCTAGGAATAATACAAAAGGGATACAACAAAAGAGATTAAAAAATAAACTTGACTTGTAAAAGTGAAAGACCTTAGAATCTTTATTAATATTTTGTTCTGAAGTCCTTATTGTATTTTAGTTTGTGCTTATATAGGGTCTTACGAAAATAACAAATTATTATCCGTCACACAAAGTGTTTTGTCAGGTGAGTTGGAAGGTTCAGTGTTGGATTCATCTGAAAAGTGCTCTTCTTCAAAGCTTACTGTGTCCCCTACAGGGCTTCTGGTAAAGTGACTTCTCTCAACATCCTCCTTAATCAGTGCTTTGCCTCAAGCTGCTCCTGCATAAAGGTTAGATTTATGGAGTGCACGACTAATAACTGTCATGTCAAAATATTCTTTTGAGGGGGTTGATAGCACAAGATTTTATTCAGTTGGATCATTGTCAGGTGGGCTGAATCCAAATACAAGCCACCAATGTTAAAGTTAGTTTTTTGTCAAATCATGTATAGGTGAGACAATCCAGATGCAATTCATGTGAGTGCAGCAAAAGAGTTCATGGACTAAAGGATATAAGTATCTCTACCTTAGCATCCTGAGTGGAGTTGTGCAGACGTATGCTGTATATTCCGCTCTGTGTTGCTCCTGATCGGAAAATCTCTGCACAGTCTCTGAAAATATGTCTCTCCTTGTAGGGCATATTGGAGATTTCTGCTGAAATACAGGAGCACATGTTGAGAGAATGATAACTTAAGGCTTTTACATGCAGAACCACATGGCATGCAGTGGGAGCTTACTGCTTTATGTTGTTAACGTCTGCTGTAATGTATTTGCTACATTGTGTTTACCCTGCCTTCTATGGAGGAATCACTCTTCTTGTGTATAGTTGTATATATTGTTTAAAATGACCGTGTGTGGGATCTCATTGAGCTGTTTCAAGCATAGTAAACCAACAGAGCCTTACCATTGCATTGACTGACTTTTGTCAGCAGCTGCTCAACAGTGTCTGTAAGCCTTGCCTGCTGTCTCTGCAGTGCGGTGCTGTTAATCGTCGAGCTTCCGAGTTCACCCTGGAGCTGACTGACCAGGCGACTCTGCCTCTCCAGAACGTCTTGAAGCTGCTGTTTTTCACCCTGCAAGTCCTGCAGCTCCTTCCCATAGCGTGCCTCCAGCGCTAAAAGCCTTTGTTCTAGAAAGCTGAATAAGAATTAAATCAGTTTTGCTAAGGCTCCACATAAAATTAATTAAAAATAATTTGCCCAGGTGCATATTCAGTCTGTTTGTCATTTACCTTTCAAAGCAGATATCACAGAAAGTTACAAGTTTACATGAGGATGACTAATGGACATAAGCACAACTGTCTCACTGGGCTAACATCATATAAACACCTGTATCACAGCAGTTTTCACAGATGGACCAGTATGCTAAAATGCTCAATCATAGACCGAAGGTACCAACCTGACAGTAAGTGTGTGTGGATTTGTGTGTGCGTGTGTTTGTGTCGACAGGAGTGGTGCACCCGTGCTAAATGAAGATCATAAATCCCTGCAGCCTGATCTTTAAGGCTTTGACTAATGACTCTGCAACAGTTATTTATTGAAACAATCCAACCACCCAGACTGAACAAGCTACTCCAATGCTCCCCACACACACAATGACTACAGTACATACACTCACAGGCTCCCACTTTAACCAGCTGCTCAGTGTGTGGTGATGGATCAATCCAAATCAATTTTAACATCGCTTCCAACTTATATTTGCTTTGTGGGGGAAATACTCGATTAAAGCTGTAAAGCAAGCTCACAAATTGTTCAGCGCTGTGCGCATTCAAGTTTAAGAATCAGTTAGTATGTAGAGTATGGCGTAAAACCAGAGCAGGGATATTTTAACAGTTTGGGGAGTTGACAGTATAAATATGTCTTTTTTGTATTGGATTGCATCCTGAGCTATTAGAATTTTCTGCTTATGATATTCTGCTATTTGTTATTGTTATTTCAATATGCAAAAATACACTGCCAGCAGCCTGCTCTACATCCCCCGACAGGGGGACTTGCTTCCTGCCAATAATATTTCATATGTAAGGCTTAAGAAAACAAACATGTCTCTGTGCCCATTTTTAATTTGGCAGTGGTTCAGAAACTTCCACTCTGCCCTGGGCCCTAGCAGTGGTAGCTTTCAATAATTATAGCTTTATAATATAATTATTATTATAATAATTATATTATATTTTCTTTTTTATTCAAGAGTCACTTCTGCCTCTAATTTCCATGAGATGTATTCATTTGTTTAGAGATTAGTGCCATTACAACTACAGTGAAGGAAAGGAAATAAAAGGGCACAGCAAAGTTATGGAAGAGGGAATTTGTAACAGGTGATACCAGGGTACCGTGACCCCCTCCTCAGCAACACAGAACTGATGGATGGAATGATAAACTTTGTGAAATGTTTTGCAACCTTTCATGCTGTCCACCACCCAAATGGCACCCTTTTTCTAGTGAGATGTGTTTTGGAAATCCTGACTAACGAGCACTGATTTTTTTTTAATCACACATACACACATGTTTACAGATCGGAAGACTTTTGTAAGTTAGCCCTACTGTTAAGAACTGTCAAGGTGTTTCATTATAATTTTATATCAGTGCCTGTTTCAAGAAGAGGGATATATGGCCAGTGTTAACAACTTCTCGTGAAGCGTGCCAATCCCTGTTGGGCCACACAAGAACACAGACAGAAAAGTTTGCAAGGATAGTTTTATGCTTCATCCTCTTAACTATATCCTTACTACAGCTGCTTTATCTTGTCTTTCCACATATCTGATTTTAAATCAAACTTATTACAAAACCAAAGAAACATTAGAAACACACACACACACGTATATATATATATATATATATAGTTTGAGAGTAGAGTTTATCAGACATCAACTTAGCAATCCCTCCCTGCTGCTACACTTTGCAACTCATTCTTGAGGACTTAAGGGTTTTCTGACCTAAATAGGAAATATATAGTTAGTTCTGCATCTGTCCCACAGTCTTCAACCAGTGGGATATACCTAAAAGGCCTCCAAAGAAAGATGATTAGGAGACAGGCTTAATCAGATGCCCAAATCACATCCACAGCAACTTAGAGATTTATCAGAGATAATGAGAGTTAATGAGGTAATAAACCTAAAAGTCTTAGGATAGCTGCCCTACTGATGAAGTTCACTTTAGTTTCTTTGACCATGTTTGTAGAATCATGGCAATAATTGAGGATAGGAATTTAGACAAACAGTTAAATTAACAGAACTGCCACTTTTAACTTTTTAAGGGATTTGAATATCTTTATGATGCTGGGTGCCATTCTGTCCAGAGCTTTTGCCCTTTTTAGGGTTTCCCATGATAAACTAGCCTCAGGGGAGGCTGTGGACCTTTAAGTGATTTTAAAGACCTCACCTGGGTTTAGGACTTGTGGAATGGAAGGGGAAAGACTGTTGGGTGGGTGCACCAGGTGGTCAAGCCTTGGCTTCTGGGGCTGAGCCAGAAAAGTAAAAGAAAAACCCTCACAGCTTGCAGTGAGAAAAGTTGAGCCTGTGTGCCAGTTGGCAGGTAATGACATTTGTTTAGGTATGATGATTCCTGAGATTAGCAGCTTCTCAGACTAAGAAAGTAATTTCCAAATGATATTTACTTATGTTTTTACTGGTTCATTGCTTCAATATTTGCACTGCATTTACATATTGTGGAAGCTATGCACACATGGGGTATATACATTTTTTCTCTAAGTTTAGTGTTCGTGGTAAAGAATAAAAAAAATAAAAAAGCTTGGCTGTAGTGGGGCTGCACGATTATGACCAAAATAATAATAACGATTATTTTGATCAATATTGTAATCACGATTATTAATCACAATCATTCATCCAGTCCTGTAAAATATATTTTTTGTTGCAACAATTATGAACATACAATGTTGCAACATTTGTTTGTGAAAAATAAAACTTTAGATTAGAATAGATGATAAAAATGCAAAAAAACAAAAAACAAAAACAAACTCCAATACTTTTATATATATAAGTACAAGCTAAATATGTTATTGCAGAGTGCAATCTCAAAGTGCAATTTAACAGAAACAATTACGGCTTATACCGAAAAGGCCTTTGACATTCCCTGCATCCAAATCCTTAGTATTTACTATATGCTGCTTAGCATCTATCACTTGCCCGTTAATGTAGTAAATGCTGCATAGCAAACAATCGCGTAATAGGCATGAAATCAGACACACTGCTCCACATATTTTGCATGTCCTTTGACCCGTATTGACTTCTCTGTTGACCCAGATGTTTACGTTACGCTCGCCTGTGGTCCCGCCATCCTCTAGCCGTTATTTTGTCTGGTATGACTTAACAACTTAAATATTTGAACAGTCGAAAAACTATTACAGTATTCAGTAACTTTGCTTCACGTACATTTATCCGCTGAAACTGCGGCGGTATCAATGGTTGACAGTTCGTCTGTAGCCATTTTTAGCTAGGTCCTTCTTCTTCTATGATTTCGGGGCGTTTGCTGCATTGTGGGATAGCGTATCAACCACCACCTGCTTACTGTGGCGGTAATACACTTTCGGGAACTTTATTCTTACTAGTCAGACCTATAATGGAGATTTGGACCTACCATATTGCTCAAATACTGTTTTTCATCTGCTACGTAGCAAGCGTAGTGCAGCCATTATGAGTGCTGAGTGGCATGTGCGCGGTTCTTATATGGGCAGCTTAATGAAGCTTTAGCCATGTGTTTGCCCCCTGGTGGCTCGTAAAATATTGATTGAGTCGATGTGTGATAAAGAACAAAGCAGAAGAGCTCGCATTTTAAACGTAAATATCGTTGAAGATCAGGTTCATTTAATTGTGGCCACCAAAATCGTGATCACAATCAAAAGTGTTTGCAGTGAATATGTAGTAGATACACAGCCCAACTGTACAAGCTAACATTTTCTATACAGATATAGTACCATACAACACAATAAAAAATGAAAGACCATCTAAATGTTTTCCAATCTATAAACACGTGACCAAAAACAACCCCACACAATTTATAGTGTCTAGTTATTTCAAAAACTTTAAATTAGTTGAAAATGAAAGATAGTGAGGACAAAGTAGGGAGCAGTCAATTCAATAAATAATTTTTCTTAGGTTGTTGTCATAACACCTTTAAAGTTGTTGATAGTCCTCTACTAATGTTTCAGCCTTGCTTATTCAAGGTAACGTTTTTAATCTTGTATTGGACTGTTTTTAAACCAAGGTTGGAGATGTATTTCATGAGCTCTCTGAAAGAAGAAAAAAAAGGCTGGAAATGGCACCATTGTTAGCAACTAGGGCCAATCAGTACATGAAAGAAATACCGGGCTTGACTTTACAGGTGTTTTCAGGGAAAATAAGTGCTTAAGTAGCCACAGCAATAAAAACACTGCATGACCTGGTATTCTCCCAAACTGACCCTGTGATTAACCTTTAGCCAGAGCAGTCTACAAGCACTTAAGCTAACGTTATGGGTCTAGAAAATAGGTGCCACCCATACAAGCCCAAACGCTGCACTGTCTTTTTGCTCACCTGTTTTTATCACTGAGTCGTGAGATTTCTTGAGTCTGTAGAAGAATGTGTTTCTCCAGACGGTTCGTAAAGAGCGAGTACTCAAGCAGCTGGATCTCCAGGCGACTTGTCTGGTTTAACACCTATAAATTGAAAAAGTGAAAACATAAGCCTGTCATACTTCGCAAAGATAAAGGACTGAAGTAAGGGAGCAGAGAATTCCTTAAAAAAGACCCTTGGGGATAAACAGCCTTACTCAATGTATCAAATCCTATTATTTGTCTCCTCTGATCTTGCGATCAAAACTTGAGTAAGACTGATCTCGTCATGTTTTGAAGTCGCAGATGAAACATATAGTGGAACAAAGCAGCTTGAATATTTGTACAGGTTACAGTTTTATATCAACTATGATAAGAGAAAAGGAGAGGCAAAACATCCCAATCTGTAATAACATTTCTGCCATGATTGAAGTCACATCTGTGTTGTGTTACTGAGCTTTTTGTTTTAATTGGCTTATTGTCAGTCACTACTTGCAGCTCATTGTGTCAATAAGAGTCTGTGGAAGCAAACACCAGCTGTTTTAAAGTAGCTGCCGCCGCTTTTGGGCATGGCTTCCCAGCAGGTTACATCTGATCTTCATTTAATTAGATATCATCAAAAGTGATTTCAAAAATATATAATTTGTTTTTGTTGCAATGTGACCCACACAGTTGTTCATTTAACTTGGCTATAAACAAGATGATTAATTTCAGTCCTGCCTTCATGACTCATTCACCTGGGTCTCAACATCCGTCAGTTTGCGAGTCTGCTCTGCCGATTGGCTGAGGAGGTTGGTTCCCATCTCCAGCATGGCGGCAGTCTGAGTGTGCACTGTTGACCTCTTTATTTCTTCCACGCCAGAACGTACATTCTCCTGGATGAAGTTTTCCAGCTATAAAATCAGAAACACAACAATATTCATACATGTATTTTGTTCCATGACAGCTTGTGGTTGCATTGATGTGGGATCTTTAGGAAAGTAACATGTTTTTCTCTTTACAGTACCTTGCAAGGTATTCACAGCTGTTGAATACATACATTTATATTTTGTCTTATCACAACCAAGAACATCAGTATAGATAATCAGAAGCCCTTGGATGATTTCCAGAGAGCATTATTTAACTAACAGCATAATGAAGACAAAATACCACACTAGACAGGTCAGGGATAAAGTTGTGGAGAACTTTTCCCAAATGCAAATCTATTAAGAGATGGACATTAAGCTACATGGAATGGAGAGCACAAGAAAAAACAAACAAAAAGCAGGCAAGATGCTGATCACTCTGAAGGAGCTGCAATGATCCCCATATCAGGCCTTTTGTTTGTTGGTCATGTATTCTATAAATCTTTCTTTTGTGGAAGAATAGCATAAATAAAGTATTTGTTGAAAGAAAGTCACAGAGAGTCATAAGCCATGTAGGGTGTTAAACTAAATATGTGGAGGAAAGAGATCTGCTCAGATGGGAGCAAAATTGAACTTTTTGGCCTACATGTAAAACCTACATTGAAATGTGTAGCCTACATGTGAAAGCAACCTGTTTCAGAAAACTAACTGCTTGTCACCCCTGAAAGCGCTATGGACACAGGGAAACATGGTAGTTTCAGGCTGTGGAAATAATTTTCTTCACCAAAGACTAAAAGCATTCATGCTGTGAATGAGTAGACAAAGTGATAAAAAAATAAAAAAAATTAACTAATGTATGATATAGACTTATTACATACATAATGAAATATGTCAAGCCTTTATTTGTTATAATTTTGATGATTTGGGATTACAGCTTATGTACAACTCTGAATTTAAGATCTCTGAACATTACAATATCGCGAAAAGGTTAAACTATTTACGTACAAAGTGTCACACTCTAATCAGCTAATTAACCCAAAACATCTGCAAAATGTTCCTGAGCCTTTAAATCATCTCTGTCTGGTTCAGTAGGAATCATAATCATTGGGAAGACTGCTAACCTGATATTTGTGGGGGGAACACATAATTTACATCATCCATGAAAAGGGAAAGACTGAAAAGGCAATTGCAAAATAAGTTGGATGTTCCTAAAGTACTTTATTTAAGCACATTGTTAGAAAGTGATGTGGAAGGGAAAAGTATGGAAGAAAAGGGTCCACAAGCAGTAGGGATGGCCACAGCCTTGACAGGATTGTCAGGAAAAGGCCATTCAAAAGTGTTGGGGACGTTCACAACGAATGGACTGAGTCTGGAGTTAGTGCATCAAGAGATGAACCCTGGACTCATATCAAACCACTGCAGTACTCCAAAGTAATCTTTTGTGATGAGAGCAAATTTTGCATCAAATTTAGAAACTAAGGTCCTTGAGTTGTAGCAGTATGGTAGTTGATGCAGTTTTGTTTGCAACAAAGAAAAGTACACTATCCAACAGGAGAGCATGCATATTTATAACTCTTATGGGGAAAAGAGATTGTGCTTTACTCATTAAACTGTACACTATAAAATGAGGTCTTAAAGTATAAAACACTACATATAATTGTGCTAATGAGTTGTTAGCCCACACAATTTCAATGGAATTCCAATTAGAGTACCACTATTTGTTTGGTTGTATTTTAAGCATAAGAAAATATATCCCAGAGAAATGGGGTTATAGTAAAATATGAGATTAAAATAGAAACTTTCTTTTATTTTTCCTGTTTATTGTATGTACTTGAAAGAGAAGCTGATGCAAGTTTGTAAATAGAAATATATCCCGAATACCCTTTAGACTAATGCTGAAATATGTCTTTCTCTATCAGATTATCCTTAAACATTCACCCCATTTTAAATAAACCTTTTTTTTTTGTCTTAGAATGTGATCATATCCTACATCATTCTAGTTTAGGAGAAGTTAGACTGCAGTTAAACATATTTTCACAACAAAGGATTGAAATATATTACTTAGTGGTTTAAACCCATCTCCACTGGAAAACCAAAAATCCCTGCATTGTAATCAGACTTACAAATTCAAGCTGCTATCAGCTACTTGTCCAAGTCTCTGCATTACAGCCTTTCTGCTGGAGCTCAATCCGGAGGTCTTGATAGGCTTCATCCTTACCCTTTGCCAATTGCACTAATTGAAGCTCTGTCACAGGCTGCACTATGTGGTCAGATAAAACACTTTTGGGATGTAATGTAATTCATTTTTACTATGTCTAACAGGGTCAGAGAAGGGATCAGCACTGTGGAAATCGTAGCAGTTGGATCATGAGATATCTTAATTTATGAGGCAAAAGCTTAACTTTCTGTCTCTTATGATTACAAGAGACAGAAGCATATCTGTCGGATGTTATAGAGTGTGACAGTGATTGATGGAGGCCCATTAAGATGAATATGATAGGGAATAACAGGACTGAAAAAAATGCAGATTTAATGCATTGATTTTCACTATTTCTACCTAGGGTTGGCAACTTAATCAGTAACTTTTATCAAAAAGTGCATGCTCATCCTCATAAAGTTTTCATATGCTAAACTAAAGCCCCACCTTCCACATATATTTGGCATGTGGTGATATATTGTAGCTTGCATTTGCTAAGTGTACTGGCAGCAAAAATAATTCTTCTTACAACTTTGTTATTATCTTAGTTTTTAGTCTATTTCTTGTATCTGGCTAATCACAATCAGGGCTGTAGTGGGGGCACTGGAAATCATCTTAAAAGCCAAGAGAGGAGAGGTCAGGTATACCTCAAACAGTTCTCTAACATAAGCCAACTTAAAAAGGAATTGGTTCAAATCTGTGGCGACAATTTCTGTAAGTGATTTATTGAAAGACTCAAATGAAGAGTTAGCTCTGGAGTCACTGGGTTAAAAAAGCATGAATTCAGGCTTCTTTTCATTAAATTGTGGTAGGAAATAAAGGGAGAACAAGAGAGGACCATGGATGGAGCCCTGCATATAACCCACCGAGGGAGGATGGCAGGTGCAGAGGCAGAATTTTCTAAAATGACACAGAAAATCCTATCAAAGCGGTAAGACCAAAACCACTGCAGAGCTGAGCCTGTGATGCCCACCCACTGTTCCAGTCTGACGACGAGAATGTTATGGTCCAATGTGTCAAAAGCAGCTGTTAAATCTAAAAGCACGAGTAAAACACAGTTTCTAGAATCCATTGCTAAGAGAATGTCAATAAAAAGAGTAGACTTAGTACTGTGGTACGTTTTAAACAGCATGGAATACTTCAAAAGTTGTATGGTCACCGATGAAGGCGATCAACTAGGTTTAAGCCTCCTTTTTCCAAGATTTTGAATGAAAAATAAGGTAACTTGCGAATTGACATAGCATTAGACAAAAATTAAGTATCTACGCAAAATCTTTTCAGGCACCACACTGGTGTTCAAGCTACTAAGAATAAGGGGGCAATAATAGTAAGAAAAAAACCTCCTTCATAGAAAATTGCTGTCTGTCCTTTTTCTGCTTTAGCCAATCTCTCCTTCACTTCCGCCTAATAACACTTGTATGACCATTTAACCATGGGTCTGGTCTAGGCTTAGAGCTCTTGATTTTAATCGGGCCAAAATAAATCAAAACACTATCGCACAATGACTTGAAATATAGAGAAATCTCCTCAGTGCTAGAAAACACAGGGGGCTGCAGCACAGGAGCACCACAGAGAATGATACTCTCACCATTTATTTTCATTCTGTACTCCTCATTCTTCCAATACAAGACAGAGTCTTGCCATGTGCAGAAATTCTCTGATTACTCTGCAGTTGTCTGGTATATCAAAGATGGGGAAGAAGCTGAGTACAGAGAGCTTGTGCTCCACTTTGTGTCATTATGTATGAAAAAGGCTCTTACAGTATCTTGAATGGAAACAAAACAAGGTTGAATATTTTTGTAAAAAGGTTTAACAATATTTCCATCATGGGGGAAGAAGTAGAGGTTGGTGGAGGAGAATAAATACCTTGGCCCAACTGGACAAAAGGCCAGACTGGAGAGACAACAGGGAAGCTATCTACAATAAAGGACAGAGCAGGTTGACTTCTTAAAGACTTTTACAGTAAAAGCTGCTAAACCTCTACAGTTCTGCAATGTGTATTCACACATATTCTGTTGGGATAGGAGAATCAGGACAAGTTACTTAAAAAAGCTCAAAAACCTGACAAAGTAGGCTAGTTCTGTCCCGAGGACTTCTCTGGAACCACTGGAAATGTTTGTGCAAAGAAGGATTATTCATAGAATGAAAATAATTAGGGAACACCTGACCATCCTCTTTAGACATACAACAGAAAGTCTTCAGTTAGATGTTTCTTCAGATTAGCTGTAAGACCTGAAGAAATAAATAAATGCTAGATAGTAAATATCACTAAATAAATTTTTTAAATCATTTTGCAAACAATTAACAAGAAGCTTCTAACTGTCATTACATTTAAATCTCTTTTAATATTCTTCTCATGTTAAGCTTGTTTCTGTTTTTTGTGTTTTTTATGTGAATGTGAGTGTGTGTCTGTGTGTGTGTGTGTGTGTTTTAACCCCCATCTGTGCACAAATAAGCAATAATAACACTTAGTGTGTCAATTTACAAGTTTTATTTATTTATTTTTATTTATTTATTTTATAATTAATGTTTACTGAGTTTTTCGCAATAATGCACAAAGTTATTTCTTCTGCCAAAATATTTAGAGCCTTGGTCAAATGTCATTAATATTAAATCCTAAATGGATAGCTTGCAAACTATATTCAATATCTTCTGAAGTATCATGAACTGTCAACTTTGAAATTAGTAAAGATATGCAACAAAGTCCACAAAATGCAATTAAAAGCCTTCAGTTGATCCAAAATGCTGCAGCAAGTGTTCTGATGAATATTAAAAAGAAAGATCAGCCCTTAATAGTGATGCTCCATCATACGTTAGAGATCTGATTGTCCAATATGTTCCTTACAGAATATAATGGGAGGCAGATCCTTTAGTAATCATGCACTCTCCTGTTGATAGAGCTCCGTGTTTAAGTCCATGAGGCAGACACCCTGTCTACTTTTAGGACCAGGCTTAAAACCTTCCTTTTGATTAAGACTTATTTTTAGAATGGCTTAGTTCATCATGAGCTATTTCTGTCGCTTTGCTGCTATAGGCTTAGACTGCTGGAGGACAGACTGCTCATTTTTCTGCTCACTGCTACATTTCTCTTTCACTCCTCTATATTGCGCTTTATTTATTTTTCTCCGCGTTTTTTCTTTCCGTAAAAAACTACACCTGGTCTGGTGATGTGTTTGTGTACTGTTGGAGGAGGGTACCAGCTGGGAGGATGCCTCCAGTAACTGAACATTTTCCTTGTCCTGTTATCAACTAGTCCATCTCCAGCAGTCATCGGACAAGAGGTCACCAGTCCATCACAGGGCAACATAGAGACAGACAGCACAAACAACCATTTACACACACTTATGACTATGTAGAGTGACCAATCATCCTAACAGTCATGTCTTTGGACAGCGGGAGGAAGCCAGAGTACCCAGAGGGAACCCACACATGCACAGGGAGAACATGCAAACTCCACGCAAAAAAGACCCCTGGCCAGGATTCCAAACCAGGACCTTCTAGCTGCAAGGCAACAGCGCTACCAACTATGCCATTGAGCAGCCCCTCAAAAGGTTGTAATTATTGTTATTTTTGGCCAGCTAATGACTGTATCTTTTATTTTGCAGTGTGAGCGGGTGACAAACTTTAATGCTGGATGGCAAATACCCAGGTAACAAATTCTATTCAAGATACTTTGATCTCATTTGAGAACTTCTAAAATAGCATAATCCGCATAGCCTCTTAAAAACACTAACAAACACAGACTCACATTCCATCTTCTACTCCTGAGAGCAGTAGAAGGCCAAGGGAACGAGACGGGGGGGTGTGTTAGGGTTTAGTTCTATAAAAAAATGAACATCGGTCTTTTCTTGGAAATACAAGAGAAAGAATATGGAGCATTAATACAGTCCACAGAGATTTTTCTGCAGAACATGGTGGATTAGTGTGGGCGCTCCTAATTTTGCATGTGTGGGGGTATGTTTCCTTTCAAGGGGCTTGAGTAGAATGCTCACAGAGAGGGTCATAGTGGCCCACAGGGGAGCTTTGAGTGAGACCATACAAAGTTTCACAAAGACACACACCCACATAAACACACACACACGTACCTACACACACACATGGGTGAAGGCCTTCCACATACATTTTAACCAGTTCCCTCTGGACCCTCTTGCAAATAAGCTTAAAGAGCCTCACAAGGTGTTGAAAAGGCTTTGCTGTCTGGGGTCAAAAGTCAGAATACTGTCGTGCATAACTAAAATAGTCTCTTAGGGGTCATGAAATGTTTATGTGGATATCCCACCTTCAGTGCGATCATTTATGCATCGCTTTGGCCTGGTGGGGCTAACGTGTTGATAGTCTTGAATCTTTGTGTTCAATCCAGAATGTGGAAGAAGTTGGCTGCAGAGCGTCATGTGTCAGCAGAGCTTATTCTTTGGATGTGAGGATGATTTCAACCTTTTTTTTTACCATGTTTCCTTTACATTTGTTCATGTTCTTAAATATGTGTTAAATCTGTTATATTTTAAGCCCAATATTCTTCAAACTGCATATATATAAAAGTTGTTTGTGTGAGCCAAATAGTTAATGGTCATGTCAGGAAAACAGGTAAAGTAATAGGATGTAAAACAAGAAAAAAAGCAAAGAGAGATATTGCCATAATATGCCCAAGATTAATGTTATATGTGATTACCTCCATCAAGGCGGTTAGTTTTTCACCAAGGTTTGTTTGTTAGTTTGTCTGTTAGTTCGCAACATACCTCAAAAAGCTTTGTTCTGGATCGGCCTTGACAGAGGTGTGTGCTTTTATACATACCATTGTGGCATGAGGAGTTTCCTACAAAAAAGCATGTTATTGTCTTTAGGGTATATTTTCTGAGAATAAAAGCTTTAGGCTTAACAGCACAATAAGTGTTTTAGTTTATATTATACCTCTTACACATTTCTTTTACGTTCTTCATATCATCATGGCAAACCTCAATGTATTTGGGAGGATTTTATGAGATAGACCATGAAGTAAAATGGAAAAAAATTTTTTGTTAAATATTAGTTTTTTTGTCATCTTTTCTAATAAACCCTCTAAAATTACAATTACTTTTATGTATGCAAAACAAAAATCAACTACTGGGAAGGGGATATAACACAGAACTTTCTTCTGGGTTAAATTTTTTTTTCTTTGAATTTCAGAAATGCTATTTTGAGGAAATGTTTTTGGGTTTATTGTAAAATTAAAAAAAAAAACTACTGTGCTTTGCAAAGTACTCGTAAGAGTTAAAGTGTTCTACATTTTACCAATTTGGAATGACTAACATGAAGGTGTTTTTGTGAGATCTTAAGTAGTAGACCAACACAATGTGTTGCATAACTGTGAATGAAAAAATTATATGCAACTTTTATAATATTTACAAACTAGAACACTGAGAATTGTCTTACAGTTATTTGTATTCTGTCTCCTGAGCTCCAAGTGTTTAGGAGTATTTCTCGACCAACTTTCCACATTTGGAATTTGAGATGTTTTCCCATTCCTCTTGGCAAACTAGCTCAAGCTCAGTCAGGTTGAATGAATGTTATCTAGGGACATCAAGTATTACCGCTAGATTCTCAGTTAGATTTAGGTCAGGACTTTCAATGGCCCTCATGAAAATGCTTTGATTTAAGGCATTCCATTGCACATCTGGTTGTATGTTTAGGGTCATTGTCCTATTGAGAGGTGAACCTCAACAACAGTTTTAGGTTTTCTTCCAGTATTGCCCTGTATTTTGGTCTGTCATTTTTATTATCAAATCCAACCAGTTTACCCCTCCATGGTGAGAACAAGCATCCCCACGGCATGAAGCTCACACCAACATATTTTACTGTTGGGATGGTGTGTTCAAGGTCATGTACAGTGTTTGTTTTCCTTAACAAACTTTATCTTTAAACTTTTCTAGCAGGATTAATTTTTTTCTCACCTGACCGGAGAACATATTTCACTAACACTTTCATAACACTCATCATGTCAGCATATTGGGGTAAAATTACAGGCAGGGTGTGTCTTATGAATGCATGGATCTTGCGAGATTTGTCCTGGCAAGCTTGGAAGTAATATTACCACGATATTGCCGCATTGCTGGTCTTGTGAATGAAGCCACAACACCTTGCCACAACAGAGGGTCATGTCATGATAACATGACATGACCCTCTCTCAAGGGGAGTTCATTTAGCATTTGTAAACTATATTAGCAGATATGGCTAACTGGAGTGATGCAGAGATGCGGGAGCTTAATGGCATTTAAACCTGAAGAGTAGATCACAAGACCGTTTCATGGGAGCTCTGAAGGACAGCCACCTTTTAGAGTAGCTTGTACAAAGAGGAGCAGCAGGTGTTCAATCGGGATAAAAAATAGGTTACATCCATCTATTTTCTCTGTTTACCATACACTCTCCCATTGCATGTTTTATACACAGACCTGCAAATTGCAGCCCGAACAACAATCCCATACCCCCCTTTATTTCAGCATGGCTTAATCTTTGATGACAAGACTTCGCTTCTGAAGTACATCAATAATCTATTTTCTTCTACTTCAGGTTATTATCCACTTTGTGGAAATCCCCACTAAAATAGCAAGTGAAAAATGAAAAGTGAGTATCTGAAAATGAAGCAAGATCCAAAAAATGCAAAGGAGTTTGAATAATTTTGCAATGCCCTTTTTACATTTTGATGGCAAGTCAGAGTGGTGTTAAGTGAAAAGTACCATTTTAATGCAACCTGGACCTTTTTTCTAACATACATTACGTTCATTTACTCATCCAGACGCTTTAGTGCAACTTCTACTCCTTCTGGAGATGTTAAGACCCATTTGCGATTACTGTACCTGTATATCCATATAATGGTAGTTAATGAGGCACCCAAAGTGCTGTCTCTAAATAAGGCATTATCTGCCAAAAAAACTTAATTTAACCACTATTTTTGTATGAATATTTAGCAGTATTCCCCTGTGAGTTCAGTATTTCAGAGCTGCTTTGTTTTTGTCATCTCGGATGATTTAGAGGCTCTAATCCAAAAACACAAATGCGCAATTTCAATTACCTCTGATGTACATTTTTGGACATCCTTAGGATTCAAAATTATCTCTATCAGACCTCAGAAAAAACAGTCTCTGAATCAGACTTTAGATCAAAAAGCATCAGGTGAACATTTGTTAACCTTCAGACGAAACAGCATCAGACGAAACGGTCTCAGACCAAATAGCATGATAACTGAGGATGTCCTAAATTGTAAACCATAGACCTCACGGCTGTCTGGCATCCCAGTTGTAGTCTGAGCAGAGCTTTCACTCTGTGCTCTACGACGGTCGGTTAGGCAGGACCTGCTATAACAAACATCAACATGGTTCATCTTTTCGTGTTTCCAAATTGCACAAACAAAATTACCAAGTGGACGTAGTTCAGTTTCTGCAGGCTCCCTTTCAGTCCTACTGAGACTACAGCTGCAATAGCTGAAATTGCCCTTTGTTGTATGTTGGAATTGGTTTGATTAAAAGTCTATAAAACACACCCCAAAACAAAAACAAAGCAAATATGAGATGGCCGAAACTCACAGGGTTGATGAAATGAAGGAGTTTTGTATCAGATATTGCCTTATTTAGAGGCCTCATTAACTGCCATTATATGGATATGCACTGGTCGCAAATTGATCTAAATATCCTCCGAAAGACTCCAAGTGGCTCTGAAGTTGTCTGGGTGAGTAAATTAAAGTAATGCATTCCATGAATAAAGTCTAAGTGCAAAGAAAATGGTACTTCCCCTTTAATAATAACATAGACACATGGTTAAAAATACTGTGGAAAGAGAGACTGGTGTAAATAAGAAAAGAAGCCAAATAAAAAGACCAAATATTTGTGAGGAAAACAAACATTAATCTAATCTATCACATCTGTGCGGGAACTACAATTACATTTCAGGAAAAATGAATATCGTACAAACATTGTCAAGCCTTTATTTCAAATTTAAATGACTATTGCTTATAGATCATAAGATCCATACATATGATGTCAAAGTAATTTTAAATTGTCCACAGTCCAGAGTAAGTGGAGTCCTTTGCAATAAAATAAAATCAAATACATGCTTTCATTCATGCTTCCCTTTGCTGCCAACCGTCATGGATATGTTTTACTTTTCAAACAGGACTTAGCACCTGCCCATACTACCAAATGTACCAAAAAACTGCTCTAATGACCTTGGTGTTACTGTGCTTGACTGGCCTGCAAGCTCCTCGGACTTGACCCCGTACGGAAACATAATTGTCAAGATGAAGATGATATAGTGAACATTTTCAAGATATTTGAATCGCAATAAGCAAATACTTATTATTTGACCTTAACTGTACACACTTCACTCAAAACTGATCATAAGAGCTAAACAGAACTACAAAGGCTTAAATGTCTTGTAAGGAGACATAGCCAAATGTGTCTCTTTATATAAACAGCTGACATGTCGTAGTATTATATAAATTGGGTTTGGAAAGATTTAGGCGGACCTTGGCATATAGGAAAATTAAGAAATTCCTCATTGTGACGGTTTGACACTGCAACATATTTTTGGCAGAACCTCATACTCTCAAACTGCTGTTGCATGCAAAGTAAATTATGGCTTTTAAAGGTTTTAAATACTAGGACCCATTGATATGCCAGGTATTGTGAGGAAGCCAACCGTGAAGGCAGGAAACATCCAGGAAATCCCAGCTTTATCAATAATGTAGGTCTGTCATCAAATGTAATAAGATACTCTGCTCACTACAAGAAAAAATAAATAAATAAACAAGTGGGAGCTTTCCTATGAAAGCATTGGGGAGATCCTGCATTTTGAGTTACTCTATTTAGTCTGAAGGTAAGCAGGACTCAGTGAGACATATAGAATGAAAAATACAAGAGAAAGAGAAGAAGGAGGAGGAAATTGTCAGGTTAAGGGGAAGTCACAAAATGAGCTTCGAAACATTGTGACGCCTTTGACACACACTGCAGGAGGTGAATTGAAGTGCACAGAGGCAAAACAGACTACTGGCTTTAGTCATGCAGTACTGCTGCTTCTACTTAGAACAGGTTTTAAAAGGGTCATCAGGAAATGCACCTTAAAATATAGTCCGCCAAACAGACAATGCCAGTAATCTGTTGTGTAATAGAAAACAATAGGTGCATCAATAAAGAGTTTCTGTGATCTTACCTTCTGAAGCCACTGAGTGTTATTCTCCATGGCACTCTCCAGAGTCTCAAGCTTCCGCTGCTGCCACGAAGGCCTTTCATCTTGAGTTAAACTATCCTTCGGTTGGCTGTTGTCAGGCTCAGCATGAGGTGGTGCGTCTCTCTGCAGGGTGTTTGTCACCTGGAAATCCTTTGAGGGTTGGCAATGCTCCACCTCAGGAAGGATGAATGTGTAGGTGCAGGGGCCGTGCTGCACATGGTGCTGCTGACGTTGGAATGCGATCCCTGTGGTCAGCAGGTAGGCCAGGTAGAGAAAGGTAAGGGACAGGAGATGGCCCATGTTCTGGCAAGAGACAAACAGCAGAAGCAAGTTGGTGGGGAAAGGAGGTTTTACTACCTGGTCAGGTGGCTGAGTTTGACTTCTTTTCTGCCTGTTGTTCTTTTACTAAAATTCCCTCCTACACTCCTGAATTTGTCTATTGCTTTACTTTCTTCTGATTTCAACTCCTGTTGCTCCAGTCTCAGTTTTATAACTTTTGCTTCTCCTTATCTGGCCAGTCTTTGTGTTTGGTTTTGCATCCAGAGTCTTCTTGGGGTAAATTTATCCTCCTACTATTTTGTGTGAAGGCAGACAAAAAACACGCACACACAGGAAACAGAGGATTGCTCTGTATAGTAACTCCAATGGTCCGTCAGCACATGTAGCTCTGGCCAGAAAGCCAAGCGCAGACTGCAAACATTTATCACTCCTCTACAAAAGTTGCTTGCCTCAGAGAAGTCCTTTGATGCCGCTGTAGTCCAGGCGCTGGTCCTAGAGGAGACGGAAGAGCAGGGGCAATGTGGTGAGTGGCCTGCTTTGGGATGTTGGTTGTAGTGGCAAAGCCTTTAAAGAGGGAGAGAGGAGAGGAGAGAGAGGCGTGCGTCTCTACAGGCATACAACCACTCACTCACAGACACACACACACACACACACACTTATGCACACACAGCGCTTTTGCTCAAAATCATTAAACCACCCTTCCTTCTTTTACTTTATCCCTCCCTTTTACGGTACTCCTGTTTGGGGGGATTAGAAGAGGAAGCTACAAAAATATACTCGGCTCACCACAAGAGAAAAAAAGTGAGAACTTTTTGTGAAAACTTTTACCTTCCTCTCAGTCTCTCCCACGCATTTTATCCTGTCTTTCTGCCTTTGTGTCCCTTCTTAAGCAAGTTCAGTGGTGGAGCCATTCTTCAACACAGCATTTCATTAGCAGCTCATACAAGGTTTAAAATAATTGTATACCAAGTAAGTGAGCATTATTAGAATTGTATGTGTTTTTATAAACATTCTTGCTGGTTAAAGAAAAACTGAACCATACTATTTTGACCATCTCCAAATACTGCATGGAGTATTTTTCTCTCTGCTTTTGTCTGAACTGATGGAGTTTTTCTGTCAACCAATCTCAAAAACATTATTTTTGTCACTCAAAATGAATTGGGAAGATTATCTACTGGAATGATGCTCCTGCTAATATACTATTAGCATTTAGTTATACACTATAGCAAAAAAAAAAAAAAATAAAATAAAATACAAAATATGCTAAGAAGCTCCAATGAATGTTGCATACCAAGTGTTGTGTTTCATGACAGAAAAATAAAAATAAATGATCTAATAGAAATAGTTTTCCAATTTTGGTTACACCTTGTGTTAATTTAAAAACAGAACTGTATCAAGATTAATTAATTTGTGAAAGTGGATATTATTCTTTACTTTTGTTGTTCAGTTAATTTAACAAATCCATTCAACAGACCTGGCAAGCCACAATAAGTAGTCCCAGGAATATCTGGCAGAGGTCTCTGTTTGTTAAATCTTAAATTCACACCTCCAGGAAAGGTTTTCACACACCCCAGAGGGTTTGGGTACATGACAAGTGAATTGGCCATGTTCAGGTTCTCAACAGCAGATCAGGTTTGAACGAGTTGTAGCCAGTAGGTCACTGGTTCTTACTGCAGAAGCCAGTGACAATTTTGTCTGTGCTGGAAGCAATCAAGCCAAAGAAAGAAGACTTTATTGATTAGCTGGCCCCAGGGTGTCCAGAAGTAGCTGGCAGGTAAGTGGTCTAAATGACCATCGTTACTGTGGCTGCAGAAGAATTTTTTTTTGTGTGAATACTTTTTATTTTCTATCCAAACAGGTTACTGTCACGTTGGTGCAGTGTTTTATTTCCTTATCACACATTTTAATGTCATGTTGTGCTGATTGTCATACTGCCAATTTTCTGGCAAAGCTTGAAGAAACCAAGCATGTCTTACCCCTCCTTTTCAATCGGACACGTAAGTGGTGTCTAATGTAATTTAAGCATAATACGCAGCTGATAGCCCCCATTAAAAACAAAGGGACCGTTTTCACCAGTCGCGAAGCAGTGCAAATTGGACGTGTCCCAGAAGTATTGTGTAGCGCCCCTTTCCTAAATTTGTAAATCTATTTTTTACATGCTACGCCTCTCAAATATTTCAAGCTCAGCAGTTCCAGACAGAAAATCAGGCGTTCGGGAGAAATAAAATACTTTGAAATCTACAAATAAAGCACACAGACAGATTTCCAATTGCCTGGTTATGAAAAAAAACAAACAGAAATAAAACATCACTTCCTGTAAAACCAGGGTTAAAGCAATACAAATTGAATGTCATTTTAAAATTTAGCTGGCGCGTCCTTGTATTCAAGCACAGTCAATAGTACGAAAATTACTGTATTTTGACCAGCTTGCTTTAGTTTAGGGGAAATTTGTACTCTATTCAATTGCGAGTTTAGAAAAATGGTATCTAATGCCAAGACTTGACTAAAGAGACGTCAGAAGCTTAGACAAGGAGATTATTTGATACAAATTGTCTTTTTTAGTTATTTCTTAATTGGAAGAGATTAAACATTTCCAATGCCACATTAAAAACTTACATCAATTAATTCTACCAATTTTTGAAGTGACTTGTGAACCTATCACAATTGCTCTGGTGCCCAGGTAATGACGCATCCTGTCTAGTTACATAACCAGACTTCAAATCCATAAGTTTGGCTGTAGCTGGTAAAAGAAGACCTTGCTGTTTTCTTTGATCACAGGTTATTGTGATTTTTTTATTTATTTATGTATTTATTTAGTTATTGGTAGTTTGTTTAAAGCAGGTCTATAGAATTGATAAATAAGTATTCATCTATTTATTAACAGCAATTTTAACAGCAAAACATTGTCAGTTTGGGGAAATAATATTTAAATATCTAGAACTTGTTATATTTCACCGCCCTACTTTTTAAAATTTGAAATGTCTAATTTTGACCTCATATCTGTTATTGTATTCTCAATCATGAGACGAGTCTCTTAGTGGCCTACTGGATATTTTTTATTAAATTTTATACCACTGACTCCAAAGTTAGAATACATGGAGTTGAATATACAATTGGAATTGCTTTTTTAGAAGCTTTTTTGGTTCTGAATATCTTTACAAACAACGGATACTGCTGACTTTCAAAGTTGTTTTTGAGATTCCACACAGTTCTGATCAAATATCTTCAATTGTTTTTATATAGCTATATTCAAATGGTTTTAGACTGTAAATTGCTTTGATTTCTTTTTTAAGAACAATATTGATTTTTTTCTTCTTTTTTTAAGAATAGTGGACTAGTGGCATTTTTTATTTTAGATTTGAATTGGTTTAAGTTGATACATATTTGATTATCTGTATCAGTTCCATTTGCTTTTTATCTTGTCTATTTTTGATCTGGGTTTAGATACTGTACACAGCACTTTTTTTTTTCTTGTAGTTTCTTGTGGTCAAGTCCTGACTTATGAAGATCAACAATGCTTTACCTTAACTGAATTGCAAATTGTTTTGTCTTTCCCATTTTCACAGTGGTTAAGAAAAACTGGCTTTTTTACAAAAGAGAAATTGGAAATGATTGAATAATAATTTAAAATTAATATATTATATGACAAAATTATAGAAGTCAAATATGCAGTTGCTTATGGAAATGTACCACTGTAACTAATACTATTTAAATTTATTTTAAAAAAGAATTTGACGGAGTCCCTGTAAGTGTGGCACAATATGGTATTGTTTTTTTTCCAGAATTAAAAAAAAAATTAGATTTTTCTTTTCCTCCACTGAATAAATGTACCCAAATTCAACATTGGAGAATTCAAGCCGGATTTATTTTGAGGCTTTTCACGCATCTTTACTTGTGATGCCCTGAAACCCAGAAAGTCAGACCAATTGGGTCCTGATTTGGAATATTTATTGATATGACCTTTAAGGGCTGTGTAAAGCGTAGTGGATACTGAGAAAAAGCAATCAGACAGTTAAATCATATAACATCTAATCCTTAATTATCAGTGAAGCGGATTGAACAATTTGGACTTTGATCTAACAAAATCAAACTAGGCTGAATAGGTTCAGTCAACTTTTTTTTTTCTCTTGGAAAGAGCTCTATAGATGCTGTGATATCTTGCCTTTAACAAGTAACTATGTATGGAATATATAGATTCAAAAAAGATAAACAGATCGAGCTGTTTCAGCTTATAATTGACATTTTCCCTAAACATAGAAGTAAAGTTTTCTTTACTGGCTATCTTGTCATTCATTCCACACTCCCTCCACACTCCATCAAATTCCGCTATTTACACAAATGTGTATATTGTTGCTTTTTCTGATGCATTATAAACCCCCACCCAACCTTATCGCCTGCTGTGCTATAAAAGATTTAACCAGACAATACAGTGCCATTCATCACCCTAACCTTATTGTGAGAGGGTTATGATAGGGCAGTGAACTCTCTTTCAATCACTTTCAGTGTACCAGGTTTCATTCAAAAACTTGTGCAACAATGAAGAAATATGAATTACAGCACACACCTGGCATTACTTCTCATAATTTGCTTTATGTAGCTTTTGTTTGTTTCTTTTGAATTTTCCTGTAACAGTTTCATTATAAAAGCATTAATCTTGCTTATGCTTCTTTATGCACTCAGTCTCCTTGCCCGTATCTCCCAACCATTCTACATTGTCACTGTTGTGTGAATGCCTAATGGCCCTGCAACCTATGAGCCCAGTGTGTAGCTGCATCACTCAGCATACCAATGAATCAGATCTATAGCTGCTCACATCAATGTATACCCATTTCAGCCTCCGAAAGCTGGATACATGGCACCCACCTTTCAAACGAACTGATTGCTTTTCGTGAAGAAATCGACTTTTTTTTTTTGCATAGATGATGAGTGCTGATTTCACACTGCGGGCTGTCAGCATGTGATGTTCTCCTTTGGAAAATAGCAAAAACAAGTTCTGTTTCACTTCAAACTGCTGGAGTAGTTTTGTTTTAGTCTGTGGAGATTATCCATCTGCGCTCTGGTGAGGCATCAAATTGACTTGTGAGCTGATTAAATAAATGATGTCCAACTTGCTACTGTTCGTAGGAGAACGAACCCCCTGCAGTTTCTCTTCTTGCCTTGGATAATACTCACATTTCAGTTTGTGATCATTTCTGCATAAAACAAAGAAATAAAAAAAAAATGCATGAACACAAACGTGGCTGTTTTTATGTGATAAACCTTCTAAAATGTGAGTGAACATGGCTAGTGCACCAGTTAACAAGGCACAACAGGGTAATGATCTCGTGCAAACGCATCAACGCAGCACTATCCAAATGCTGAGTCGTGAGAGCTGTTTCCATTGTGGCCTCTTTCTGGAAAATAAAACATTCACATTTTATTATCCTTAAGTATTTGCTGAAATAAAACCAGCTAGGAGATTGCGATTAGATATTTTCTTGCAAAGTATGAGGTCAGGAAAATTAAGCCAACAGCCTATTAAAGTAACTGACTCTATATGGTTATTTATGGTGATGACCTAAATAATCAAATGACCCTTGCTGGTTCTCGTACAGTATAAGATGTTCCTGTTTCCAAATAAATATTTAATTTTAACAAGCTGCTTTAAATTGTGCAACAAGATATGGGTTATGGTGGGAAGTGACCATAGTGTGGTGTTTTTTGAAAAGAGCTGGAATTCCTTTCAGTACTCTTTCTTGAAGTAAATATCAGCTAATAAACTAAAGCCCTCTCTGAAATCATGATCAGACATAAAAATTAAAGTTGCTAGTCAGGCTTTTCCATGGAATCAGTAAACCTAATTTTACAAATATTTATCCACGTATAGAGAAACATGTTATGCTCAGTTTTACTAAATGTTTTAGTACTCAAATGCTTACTAGCAATAAAACTATTCTACTAAAAATTTGGCTTCAAGGTTGTCATCCCTTATCATGTAAGATATAAGGCAACTGACTTTTCTTTGGCATATTTTTTAATACTTTTGGTCAAATCCTCGTTTGAAAGCATTTACTGGATAAATATTTGAGCTGCATGTGAAAGCCTGGAGTATGGAAGAAGTTCGTCAATAGAAGGACGATTGATTGGGTTGTTCAGATTTCAGTAGAGTCAATCTTCACTGATCATTTTTTGTGAAGTTTCTATAAAAACCATAAAGTCTGTTTGATGCATTCGGGTAAAATGATCCTCAAATCAAAGTTTCTGTTTCTACTTCTACTGAAATGATTATTGGGGCCATAGACTTACACTGAATCCAATCCTACCATTTAGTTGCAGTTAATATCATGGGGCAAAAGATCTGAGTAAGGTAGTAGCAGAGTTCTTACAATGTGTGGTGCCACTGTACCAGCAAATCATGTAACTACATATGATGACACAAGCAGAATACGATTTAACTAATTTTACAGCATAAAAGGAAAAAGTGCAAGGAAATCTATTAGATGGGAAAAAAGAAACAGTTATTTAAACAGATGCGTTCCACTTAATATTCTTTAGAGGATTAATGCTATTGTCACCATTTGCTTCAGCTTTGTCATCCTCATAAGTATGCATCTATACTTGGTAGCCAAACTGTGACAAACTCCGGCTTAATCATGTAAAGCAGCAACCACATAAAATCAAATGTTTCACTTTGTATGTCAAAATCCGATAAATGATGCCTCTTCAAATGAATTCTGTTTGAAATCAGATGTCCCACTGTGTTTGGCAAAACTCCTGCTACGGAAGTCAATAATTCATTGCTCAGTTCGTTTTTTTTATATTACCACTTTGTAGCTTTTAAAAGTACATGCTGGAAGCCTGGTGAATTCCATTGGTTTTAATCAAAATATCAAAACATAGCTATTTCTGCACCAGCTTGAAAGTATTGATAAAGCATATAAATGTAGAAAATCAAAAGTTTCCTGGCTGAATATATATATATATATATATATATATATATCCAAGTGTATCACGGTGATCTGCGCCTGACACTGCCTCTAGCAGCTTTAATGTTGAACCTGATGGGTGCAGTGTATCAGATAATTTATGTCGGTGATATAAGGTGCACAGCAGACACCAGAGAGATATCTTCGTTTTCAGATGTTGTACACATACTTTGTTCATTTTTGTGACCGCAAAAACTGTCTTTAAAACACTCATTAAAATGTAATTACAGCAGACAGAACGCTTTACGAGATGAATTATGTTTTACAATGAAACCATGTCAGTCAGTATTTTTTAGATTTGAGCCGCTTACCTTGGGACATGAGGAAGAATCTATCAAATGTAAGGTACAATTGAAATGCAAACACCACCCACTGAGCTGTATATTGGGTGTAAAACAGTTGCCAAGGGGTCATATTTTATAGGTTTTCGCAGTTAAAGTGCTCTCCCAGGGGGATGCTGGTTGTTTAGTTTAGTGTCTCCTGTCAGACCGAGGTATTTCCCGTAGCTCCCTGAAGGCCCTGAATCAATCTGCCGCCTGGATCTGAAGGTGACATTCAGCCTCCTGCCCCCCCTCTGGTCTGGATCCTGGTGACTGGATTTCTTCTACATTAGTACCGCTTGTCATCCAGAACTGTCCTCTGGGGGTGATAAAAATCATGAAAACATCTGATGCATCATCTTGGATTGCATTAGAAAAGAAATCGTATTATTTGCTTTTGTATTTTACTCATAAAAGGTGAGTATGAAAGGTTGCGTTCTGAGGAAAGCCATCCACAGAGGTCTTGTTATTCTTGTGCAGAGTATCCACCCTTGTGTTACAGCCTCTCACAGAGGGACCCATCACTCCATGAAGCAATTCAAACCTTCCTCCTGGGCAGGGGGGACATAGCAGAGAGAAAT
The DNA here is from genome assembly GCA_028564705.1 of Apricaphanius iberus. Classification (NCBI taxonomy): domain Eukaryota; kingdom Metazoa; phylum Chordata; class Actinopteri; order Cyprinodontiformes; family Aphaniidae; genus Apricaphanius; species Apricaphanius iberus. The sequence continues at coordinate 3,848,747 of JAPXFQ010000710.1, read as the reverse complement.
TTTCGTTAGAGTTTGCCCCATGTCTATCTGGCAATCAGAAAAACAAAAAAAAATCTAAATATCCACTTCATAAAAGCAGTTAAGTGAAAAAGAGCCTATCACCCTCAAATATGGCTGTGGAGAGCTGAAATAATTCAGCCAAAGTGAACATTCTTCCAAAGTTTTAATATATTTTCACTTGTTTGTTTTTATAGTCATCACATATTTTTGTTCTTTAACCCATTGTTTAACACCTTTGATACCACAATCTAATTTTGGCTTTAGATAGATCCAAAAGGAAAAACAGACCACCACTCCCTTTGGCATAGGGCAAGACTGAAATATATTTTTACACAGAACAAACTTGCATTGTCTAAGCAGCTTTCCACAATGTAAATTATTCCATTACTTTTTTTAGATAGCTATAATTCAGAATTGTATCTTTTTTTTTATATGGAGCAACTCCACCCCTCCAAAGAAAAAAAATACATATTTCTTTCAGATTTTGGATATGGAATGGTAAATACAATCTGCTTGTCACTCCTTACTCAACTTTATAGGGGCTCACATTGCCCACCTGCCCGCATTAGCATGGCTTTACATAGGTCTGGATCCTCACCATCACCTCACCATCACCTCACCACTGATGTAGCAGTTGAGATAACACACTTTATTCTAGATATTTGGGTTAAGTTTTGCTTTTGATATCTTGTAAGATGTTTGTTACCCGCTCTCCTTAGTACTATGGTGGAGGAAAGTAGATCAGCTAGTAATGTAAAAAAGTCGGAACCGTCCTTTGCTTTTCGCCTGTCCATGCATACTATATTGAGACTGAAAAGGAATACCCCACTTAAAGGCAAACAGACATCATTTCGGGTCAGAATCTTGAAACAGATCTTTCTATTCTGAATCATTCAAATATATTTGATCAATTATATAACTTCTATAATAATACCTAAGTTTTGGTGCCACCAATGGGGGGTGGGGGACCTAAGAGACAAACCTACCCCATGAGGGATGTCCCGGTGTCATTGTAATCTAAACTGTTTTCTATGGCTGTGATTATCTTTAGTCCTACAGAACAGAATCATAGCATGGCATCAGCAGCACTGGTTATAAGAAATGTCATACCTTTGTATAAATGTGAAATTGTATCAGGCAACCAGCTTTTACATGTAAAAGCATCTCAAGGAGTTCTTATTCGTATTATTATCTCTTGTCCTTCTATAACACCCCCACCCCAGGGTAGTTTTTTTTTTTTTTTTCTTTATTTTATCTTTAAAACCTTCTTTTGATAAAAATATTTTGAGGTCTTTGTGAAATTGCCAACTGCTTATTCATCTAGATTGACCATTGTTCAATGTTACTCATCTATTTTTTGGTCCTGGTCATGCCGTAGATGAGACTCAATAACAGCCGTGGTAATGATGTTAGCATACGTTCGCCGTCTCCCATTATGCTTTCTCCTCTGAGGACCAAGGCAGCCAAGCAACGGCAAACCCAGGGGAGCTATTTCTAAAAGAAAAACAAAGCTGAGTTCTGCTAATTCCAACTGCAAATAATATGAACTTAAATGAACCGATTCCGACAAGCCAAAGAGTGAGGGAACCCTTTCCATTGGCCTTCGTCAGAGACACGCCGTGCAGCTAAATCAAACTCCTGTTGTGTTCACTCATTACTGAGCTGAGTTTTCTTGTGCTCGAAGGTGTTTGAAGATGACATAATCACAAACTGTCAGGTTCACATATAACAAAGCTCAACATTCAAGGCCTGAAGACTGGAGTGAAGCTCAATTTTATAGAGAGAGAATCAGCCGTGGACTCTTTTGATCGCATACACAATGATACACATTCATTTCCATGGAGACTAAACAAATAGAGCCTGCTGGTGTCCCTCTTTGCCGATACGAGAGAGTTTTACCTCTCGTGACCTGCCAAGCCAACCAGCCAGTGAAAATTCCTGCACTGGAACGAAACATCTATTATTTGTCATAAAATACAACTGTACAACAAAGGGATACAAACTATGGTTTTATGCGACTGATTGAGGATGAGGGAGATCGAAAAAGCATGGAAATGAGCATTGTGAAATAATTCTTTAACTCCCAACTCAATGTTAAAGCAGATTAAAAAGCAGAATAGTGTTCAGTGCGTGTGAGTTCAAACCCCCAACACAGATAACTTAACAGCACTCATAAAAACAAAAAAAATGATTTGGCGTAGCGGGTGTTAAAGAACTCTCATATTCATTTCACTTTGATGAAAACAAAAAAAATTATATATTAATATGTGGGGGTTCTTTTTACCTTGTTTGCTTCCCCCGCAGGGATGACTTAGAAAATTTGAACACAATTAGTTTTGATGTTTAGGAGAGGGTGTGATGATAACAATATGTGAGCTAACACTCGGATGTCAAGGGGTCATGTCACAACATAAATCAACTGTAAGCTGTATTTCACCTCAATCGTGGCTGATGTCACCTGCGCTGGAACCAGCTCATAAAAACCTGTAATGTGCTTTGCATTTGCAACTGCACCGGGTGAGAAAACCAGTGTGTGTCCAAGGACTCCTCTCCTGTTCTGCAGAGGGATTAGGTAATACAATGCATTTTATGGGTAAACCACATTGGAAGCAGCTGTTCTTCCCTGGCTGTTCTTGCAATGCCTTTGTTGTGGGTTAAATGTTAGGAAGCTCTTGAACCCAGAACCCCAAAGTTGCTAGATTGTGAGATTCCAAACTAGTAAACATTTTCTAACTAATCGCTTGCTGGCTTGAAATTGTTTTTGTTTATTGAATGCAGGGTGATCTCATTTGACAAGGCTGTAGAATCATGATACTGTGTTCTGCACCGCAGGGGCACAAAGTAAACGAACATTTAATTAGACACAGTGGTGGATGAAATAAAGTTTGTACCAGCCCCAATAGCTGTAATGAAATCTCATGGCATGAAGTTTCTTAATATAAAGATGTTCGATTTCTCTTAAAATTGAAGTCCATCTTATTGCTATCTGTCTAAGCTATGGTTATGAATGAATATATATAATTTTAGTTTTTTTTCTCTCACAGATATGCATTACTTCAATTGAGCTAACACATAGACCCCCTATAAAATGCATTACAGGTTGTGGTCGTAACATTTGAGTGGTTTGAGAGATATAACAACTTTTGCCTCTATAGGTACTTGAAAGGTTTATGGTGATACATATTCATAAAGTATTGTAATCCCAAGTTTTATTTAACTGAACTGAATACTAGTTTCTCAAGCATTTATATTATACTGTAACATGGTTGTAAAATCAGGTATGATGTGTCTGAGAAAGTCTGGTAGACACATTTCAAAAACTGCACAAGTGGGGATTGGCAAGGGCCAAAACGAGCAGCATCTGCTGCTAATATTACCATCCAAACACTGACATGATGCACCTGTCAAAAAGTAAAAAGGCGCAAAACATGGTATTGGGCAATTTAATAATCTTCTCCAAAGATAGCTATTTAAATGTAAGTTTGTCCTCTGTGTGTTCTTTTGATAAAGCTTGGTGGTTTTTGCCATCCATTATACACCAGGAGTGAAATGCACAATTGCTATTCAGTTTCCTTTTCCACTGATAATCTTTTGAAGGAGTGTAGTTGGTGCTCAGGTGTACTACTGCCTCCAACAGGTCAGTTGTAGAAATTAAGTTCTTTCCAGTTGTTCAAACCCAGCATATGGTTAACAGCGGGTGCTAATTTCCACCGCTGTTGCTTTGTTGCATAAGGGCCAAAGAGCATGTGTCACCGCTTCCTAAAATGACATAATTTACTCTCTGTGTTTATTTGAAAGACAAGCTCAGACTTAGAAACATTTCTATATGTATGTATGTCTGCACTTACATTAGCTCTCAGAGGGAACACATGTAGCTTGACCTCTGATCTCTCCTGCAGTAGTCAGTTTCCTCTTTCCTGACACCCATCACCTGGGTGCAGTTTTCCACTTTACACTCTCTCACCTCAGGGGTTATCCTTTTTATGTTTGCAACAGATGTGGATTTGTGTACGGGTCTTCTCACAAAACTAATTTAGACTCCTGCTGTTGCTTAGGGTCACAGTAACATGGTAAACTTTTCAGAAGACTCGAGGAGTTTTTTTGTGTGAGTGAATTTATGGGTTTGTTTGTTTGTTCTGCCACACACAGTGCCAAAATGAGATTCTATGAATAGGTAGTGACATAACTCATTGCACATCAGACCAGCTTTCACTTGTCACTGTTTCAAATGTAGATCTCTAAATTCTATTACGAGTTGAATTTTTTTTTGTGCCAAGAACAGCATGAACACAATATAAATCAATATGGTAGTTTTTTTTATTTATCTGTATACTAATGTATACAGGATTCCTTAACAGCTGTTTGATGATCTAATGTTAAAGAAGTCAAGGATTTGCAGCGACAGCACAGAAAGGTAATGATATTACATGCATGAATACAAGTCGTGAAACGGACAGCAAAAACATTAATCCACTAAAAATATGGTGTTTTTCACAACTTCCACATGGATGTTTATCTTAGATATCAACAAAATGTATAACAAGTTCCACTGGGGTATGAGTTTTAGCACTATCGCAAAGTTTGGGTGGAGTCCCTATATTCTTTGCGTACTGTATATACACATGGGATTTCACCCCTGACTACATTTTACTTGGCTGGTCCTACATTATCCCTGTTAACCTTAATGGAAACAAAATAAAATGTATGGGGGAACTGTTGTTTTTCAACAGTGGAATATTTATTTTTAAGGACAACAAGCTTACAAAAAATTTTCTGATACTCTTAAAAAAAACAAAAAATCCCAACTTTTTATTCTCTTTTCTTCATTTTGTTTGAATAGACCTTTTCCACTGACCAGTGCTTGTTCCATGCTGGTCCCAGAGCCATTGCGTAGTTGGTACTTTCAATGAAGTGGTTGCTTTCCCTTGTTTGTGGGCAGCTTTTGTGCTTCCACACTTTGCTGGATTTGCAAAGATGTATCCATCACATGCTCTTGGTGCACCATCAACATCTGATTACAATGCACAGAAAGCAGCGACTAGTTTTGCAGAGAAAGGTAAATATGCAGCATCACTGTATGATGTTTCTAGCAGCTGTTTGCTACATCATGTAGCCCTCCTTGCTATATCTGTTTTTAATTTAATCAGAATCAGAAAGGTTTTATTGACAAATGTCAAGCAGATTTACAGTAAGAAATTCCGGTGGTACTTTGTGCAAACACTTCGAAGAATTAAATAAATAAAAATGAAATGCGATAAACGGACACTTTATACACATGAGTGCAGGTGACGTTCAGTGCAAAATAAAACAGACAGTTAATACTATTTATTTCAAATATTTCTGTATTATTAAATGCTGTTTAGGCATTTATTGGTGAAGGGCTCGCATCCTCCTCCTAACAGGAGGATTTCAGTGGTGATGTGCATAGATAATTGCCATGTTTTTGACTGCTTCCAGCGGTTGTATGTCTTAATTCTTATCAACACAATAATCCTTCATTTTGGTTCCCAAGCATTTCAATTTTTTCTTCTGATTTACTTTTATACATATGTGTATAAACTTGTATATAAAATAATATTCATGCATTCATGTATATGTTTGCCTGCATATATACCGATATGCTTGAAAAAGGGGTCCAGTTAAAACATTTTCCATATGTCCTTGATTTTTTATATAGTGACGGAAATATCTGAAGGGTGTTGTTATTTTTGTCATATTAGAATTCATACCCCCTGACCACCTGGTGTATATTGAGTACCGGTAATTGAATCAATAAAAAAAATAAAAATTTAAAAAAGTTGGCATTTGAACAAACATGATCTCAGACTTGGAGGACATACTCAATGCATCTTTTTAATCGGGAGCTGATGCCGCATCGAAGAGTTGTGGAAACATGGAACGCGGTTCAGATCCTTGCGGAGCGTTCAGTGTTTTGAAGGTGAAATGTTCATAAGATGTAAATAATTAATTTGCTTGATGTACTACTGAATGTTAGCATTTAATAAATTGATCAATGATCTGTAAAATTAAATGATCAGATTTTTTGACTCCTTAAGTCAAAATTGACTCTGTAAGTGAAAATGACAAAAAATGTAAAATTATAAAAAAAAATAATAAGTGTGGTGCAGCTCACTCCATGACAGACACCATGCGACTCAGGAGTCCTATTATTGCTGTACTGTATTTTTTTTGTTTTCTTTGCAAACTCAAACAAAAAACAATCTCACTTGCTCCTCTGTCTCATGGTCCTCCTGCAGCCATTCCTCTCACTTCTGCAAATGTTCCAACAGTTCTGCCTCCCTTTTCAGCTCACCTGTGTAAAAGAAGAGAATACATAAATTCAGTGAGTAAATAACTAATTAACTTCTTACACTGCTGTTATGATAAAAGGGTGAAGGTGTAAAATATATTTTACCTGGCCTGCTCGCAGGAGTATGAGTGCAACATAACATTGGGTGCTGAAGAGGGGCATGCCATAGGCTTTAGGTTCCCCATAATGTCTATGACTATATAAAATGTCTATTTTGACATAACACCAAAGCTTTGTTTCAGATGGACAACCAGTTAGGTATGTTATAAAAAGGTAAACATAAGTAACTTGACAGTTTTGTTTTAGCAATACATCACATCCATCTTATCTGACATAAAGGAGTACATGTCCGCGACGGTAAATTCCAGTTTACATGGAGATAATGCAACAAAGCAGCTACACTTACGAAATTATCTGGCGAACCTTTCATCCTACGTTGATTCTTCCACACACAACAACTTTGCTTATTTCTAACTTCCATTGTAACGAATGAAAATGATCAATGTGTTTTTGTTTTTGTGTTTTTTTGTTTCGCTGCGCTAGGCTTTTGAAATCCCAGTCCCCACACCTTGGTTGCGTGACCATTGAGGGCGGGGTAGAAACAAGTTCTTCCAAAGAACCAGTCGTGCCTCATTACGAGTTGGTGTTTGGCTAAGCACAGAAATTGGAGCCAAGCCACAGATGGGAAGTGGAAAACCATACAACTGGTTTCAAGTCAGGCTTTAGTATCAAACCATCACTGTAACCAGCTCATCGGACTAAAAGCTCTGCATCTTTAAGTGGAAGACAAGTGATTAGCTGAGGGAAAATAGTATGAATACAGGCATATACATGTTTGTAACGTACAAGTAATTCATGTATACCTAAAGAAAGGTAACTCGTTACCTCAAGCCATTAAATTAAGAACCATTTTAGATCTATAACAGCAGTTATGACAGTTAAGTTATCTAAGTCCAAAGAGCAATATCTTTGAAGAGAGCCCAAAGAGCCAGACTTCCCATTGCTTCATTCAGTCAACAGTGCCTACTTCAGAACCCACTACCCCAAAACCTTGAAACAGATTAAAGAGATGAAACATATGAAACACTCTTAACAGGTTTTACTGTCCGAGTAAAATCGCTGTCAATATCATTTCAGCCCAATTTCACAGCACTACAGCACAAGCAATCCATTCAGTTTCAGTTCAGTTTTGACAGAGTGTTTTTTATAGGTTTGCAGTAAAATGGGGAGACTAAAACAGATTATTTATTTTCAAATTATTGTTATTTTATGTTTTGATGCAGCAGGACATCATCACTCTGATAGTCGAGCGCAAACCAGTCAACTATTTTCAGTGGTTTTAAATTGCTTAGTTTACATTTCTAAAGCCTTTACCATGACCCGACGATCAGTGCTGGTGAATTTGTTGGAAACAGGCAGGCAATAAAAGGATTTGGGGTTGTAAACCAGATGCACAGAGCAGAAAGTATACAGCAAACAACATAGAATGTTCTGTGTAAAAGTGTTTCTCAAGTGTTAGTAAAGTGAACAGTCATCTGGAAATGACTAGCAAGTTGCCCTGAGAAGTTGAACAACTGGAGACAAGTAAATAGACTGCAGCTGTGGCAGGGAGCTGTGATGTCATACATGCTGTACCTCACTTACAAAGACACATGGAGACTTAGAAACCACCACAGACTAAGAAGAAAAGGAGAAAGAGAGCAGAAAGAAACAAGCCCTTTAGCTTCTGTAATCGTAATTACTTTCCGCAACAGTGACTACAACTTTCAAGACAGAATCAATTTTATGTCATGTCGTGTATGTCATGTACTGTATGCCTCTACTGCATTAAACTGGAATTCTCTTACAAACCATCTTGAATCTGTTTTATACAGTAAGAGCTGAGGCTTTAAGAAAAATGTTTCAGTCTTTCTCTTCTGCACATCTAATTTTGTTGCAAACATTATATGGTTTCAATGTTGAATAAAGTTTTTCACTTTTATCCTCAGATGTTCAGGCCATCGACAACAAGTGGCATTACGGTATGCATATATATATATATATAAATTATATACTTTTGTCATATACCAGACCAGCAGTTCCCAAAGTTTGGGAAAAGGTAACTGCGGGGGTCTAGAGGTTCTCTTGAGAAAATAATGTCTTTATCAGAAATGGCAATGAGCTTTAAAATGAAAGATGAAAAACAGGACTTGAATTAATAAAAGCAACATATAGTTGTAAATATATTGACTGTTGATGGTGGTTATGTTGCCATTGTACCTGCCGCGTTTTAAATGACTCAGACAGTGCTTGTGTGTTCCATCAAGAGTTGAGGTCATGGTACTCTTAAACTTTTATTCCATGGGTCAGACAATAGATATGTTTGTAACAATTGCACTAGACAGTACTTGATGCTTCACAAAATGCATATTATGTCTTCCCCTTTGTGCTCATGTTACAACATTTTAAGATATGCCAACATGTGTCGCAAAGTAAAAACACTGTATGACATAAGCTTTAAATTGACTGCACTTATTCAAGTACATTTGTCATATACCAAATGACTAACCATTAAGTCATTCAGTTATGTTTTTTATGTGCTGTGCAGCAAATTCAAGCGACAATTGTGTCTCATTTGAGGATTATAGCTGCTAAGTTTAACTTAATGATTATTCATTGTATTATTTATTCCATTCAGAGCCACACAATTTGGATGCAAAACAATTACAATTTAGTACAGTTGCCTCTAAATCAGTCTTGTGCTCTGATTCATTAAAACATTCATTCAAATAAGTTACTTTTTTATTTGCTTTTAGTTAACTGTTCTAATAATTATTAATTAATTGTGGTTTAAATTAAATTAAACAGGTTTACCTTGTCTGTCCTGTGACCCAGCTGCTGTACTTAATTTAAATCACACTGAACTGGCCAAAATGCTCCGAACATCTGGAGTGAACATGAAACTCATCTGCTGATCAAAAACCCCCTGATGAGAGCAACTGCAAGCACGACATTGTTCTCTTGTCTTACATGAAAAACTTTTCTGAGACCTAAACGTTAGAACCTCGCAACCATAGAGAGTTGGAAAATAAATCATATATGACTCCCTCATCATTTTTGCATTTGAATGCACCATTTCCATCAAGACAGAGTAGGAGGTGGATGACTGAAAATTTCCAACTCACAGAGTGAGGATTTACTGCTGTGCAACTTCCACAGGCATGTATTGAAGAGGAAAAGACGATGATGATCATCATCTTGTCTCTTGTAATCTTTTAAAGTAAGGCTGACCCAATCCTCCAAAGAAAACACTGAGGGGCATTTTTTATGGAGCTCCAAGACATGGTGTGTTTGTACATACAAATAAACCTTTAGCTGAACTGAATCCCATTCAAAAATGAGTGCATAAACACAGATAATCTCACAATTAAATGCAAACACACATACAGTCCTCCCACGAGGGGATCTTGCTGAAATCTTCCACATATTATGTCCTAGTGAATTATGATTTCAATGCTTCATCTTTTCCCATTTGGCTATCCTTCACACCAGTGGACACTTAGTCATGGTCCAGTTTTATGAGCAATTGGGACATGCTTCAATGAGTAGGACAAGGAAAGGCAGAGATCAAACAAAATGTACAGAATGAAAAAAATAGTGTGATGAGGAAAAAAAAAGTCTTGCAGCTCAGGGGATATACAGAAACATATGTAGATAAAAAGGGTGGGTTCCAACTAGGATAACTAGAAGGGAGAAGAAAAGGCATGTGGGGTTCTGTTTGTGCGCTTTTTTTCTTTTCTTTCCCATGCTTTTATTGATGACTTGGTGGTCAGTTACAAAAGCCAAACTCAAAAATTGGCTATGATACCCAGTGACAACCAAACAACCTAAACCACAACATTGGCCTATTTTGGGTTGCATGATCTAAAACACCAACTTTATATGAGCCTCTAGATTCAGCCGAGGGTCATGGGTTGTTATTTAGCCAGTTTGAATCCCTTGGTCGGTGAGTAAGAATCCATCATTAAAGCTCATACCTCAGGCTGAAACATAGTAATCTAGATGTCCCTGAAAAAAAAAGTCACTCCAACTTCCAACAGCTTGCACCAATACAATGTCCTTGAACCAGCTATTGAAAATATTAATTACTATTTTGTCTAAATTTCTTGACAGTTTGGCTCTAATTTACTCTTTTTTATTTCTATGTTGAACCATCATATTGAGTAGTTAAAATTCTGATATTTTTTGGGCTGTTTTTTTTCTTCTTTTTTTTCTTCTTTTTTTAACATTTGGAACAACACTTTGCAGTTAATACAATACAAAAAATATTATTTTCATTTCAATTTAGTTTTGGTGCAGTTGCTCTCCAATAAGTGTTCATACTGTATCCCTATTTATAAGCCAGATATTTTGCCTGTTGAGTATTGAATCGATATTGATCAGTTTCATAGGGGTGTGCAACTATAACTGGTTCTTCCCATGTTTTTTATGTTTGGTAAAAAAAAAAAGTTTATAGTTTGTCTTAAAGTCTTTTTTCCTTCAAAATCCAACATGAAATGGTCCATGCCAGGGCTTCCCATTTCTTAGGTGCAGAAATAAGCTGAGTAAGCAAATAAATAAATATTGAATAAAATAGAGGTGTCAAAGTAAAACCTAGTCAACTAATTTGTTCAGTGGCTGCAGAGGACTTCAAACAGCCATGCAGGATAGTTGAAAGGGAAACCACCTGTGTCTAAAACCGTAACTAGCATATGGCAAAGAGTTCTGTGGGTTGTTTGGAGGTGAAAAAAGTGAAGAAAATGAGGACAGCAATATAAAGGTGCATGGAGTTGGATGTAAAGCCCTCAGGAAGAGCTTGATCCACAAAACCATTGGAGAGGGCCAGAAATGAAAACTAGGTCCTATTGTAAGAGATCAGCCTGACGGATAAGATGAGAATCCCATGCAGTGGCGTTAAAGTGCAGTAGAATGAAGAGGAGTTTTGATTGGACTCTCACAGCTGGGCTGTTTCACAGAAACCTGTAATGAGAAAGAGGAAATGCGAGAAGATGCACCAAGCCATATGTTCGTTTTTGCTAAGGATGTTCCTCCCTGAGTACCCACAGACAAACATCCAGCACTCTCTCAAAGTAAAACACTCCTTAGTTTACAATAGGGCATGATGAAAATTGAAAAAAAAAGGAAATTTCTTGCCTGAAATGACCCATTGCCTAATTCTTGGAGACTGTGCTTTAGCTATCATTACAATAAATCCTTAGAAACAGTTAGCATATCCTAATTAGGGGTTGATATTAAGCTGGTCATGTAGCATCTGGAGATACTCAAGACGCTCAGAGCAATTTCTGCGTAAGTGAATGTGTGTTTTGAAAATGTTGGTAAAAATCCAATTTCAATGTTTCCAGTTTGAAAGAACGTGTCTATGGGAACTGTTGCAACTTGCTAGAAGTCTTAAGTTGTGCGCGTGTGTGTAAAATAGTGTTCGAAGGTGCTCACATGTTTAATACCCCATATTTTATGGCTGAGTGAGATGATCTCCAGCCGTGCCCTATTTGTCAGTGGTGTTTTATGTCATGTATTGCAAACTAATCAACCACAATTTATAAGTTGAATTGAAAACACAAGAAAATTTGTAGTGGCCTCCAGATGATTAAACCAGAACTTTCTGGCTTCTTTCAAGCCTAATCAGGTCTGTAGGCTGTTGGCAAGTTCTACTTATACTCTTAGACACATGAGCTTCCAGTTAGTACTTTCAGACAGATAATTATTTAAAAAATATATTTGTTCAAATGTTTTGTATTTTTCGCAATACTTTTTATGTAAACATAACCAATACTTGATAAGAAAACACATGTATAGGGCTTCATGTCCAAAGTTTTCCAAAATGAAAAAGGTATTTGTGGATCTATTGATTTGCAAAATACCCATGTCACCATGGTTTTCACTTCCCCTGACTCAAAATGTTTCACTATTACCTCAGCATATATTTTCAACTAATCCTATATTTGTTTTAACCATTTTTACCATTAACCAAACTCTTTTCCCTGTCCCACCTAAATATATTTGTTCAAATTCATTTTTAGTTTATGTATGTTTTAAAAAACATGTTAATGGCTTAATCCTTTTTTTAGTGTTACTCTGACCTATAAACCACATCCAGTTTTATCACTATTCCCAACCAGTAATGTTTTATCATACACAATGCATTTTACCACTGCCCAGACTTTTTTTAATAATGCAATTGGAGTAGCAAAAGAGAAAAAATAGGGCAAAGTGGTCAGTCTGTCCTTTTAACAGTCCAATCCAACAGTAGCATAATTAGAGAAATATCTCAGGATAACCTAAGCCATTCTGACTATAACTGTTATCAAAAAGAAAATGTTTAAGCCTGTTCTTAAAGGAGACTGAGTTTCTAACACGAACGGAGCCTGAGATCTGCCTCCCATCCTACTTTTAGAAATTCCTTGGAATCACATTTCAACTATAATGGAGCTTGATTATTAAGGGCTTTGTATGTAAAAAGGAGAATCTTAATCTCTATTCTGGATTTAACAGGGAGCCAATGAAGAGAATCCAAAACAGGAGAAAAAGTGATCTCTCTTTATTAATATTCATCAGAACTCTTGCTGCAGTATTTTGAATCAACTGAAGGCTTGTAATTGTATTTTGAGGAAAGAATTATAGTAGTCCAGCTTTGAAGTAACAAACACATGGTGGGTTTTCTCAACATCACTCCTGGACAGGATGTTTCTAATTTCACCAATATTCCGGAGGTGAAAGACAAAAACCTTAATATGGGATTTGAATGTCAAATGTTTTGGTCAAAAACCACACCAAGGTTCTTTATGTTATTACAAGAGGTCAATTTATTGCCATCCAGATGACGTAATCTACTAAACATCTCCTTTCAGAGCTTCTGGTCCAAAGACGATATCTTCTTTCTTGTCTGAATTTAAAAGCAGAAAGTTTAGAGTCATCCAGGTTTTTATTTCTTCCAGACATGTCTTTAATCTAACTGTTAAATGTAGTTGTCTATCATCTGCATTTTATTTCCCAATTATACCTCCCTTGTGTATTTGAAGCCCTGGGTTTTTTCCTGTCCTCTGTTTGATCCTTGTTGTTGTTAGCATATTCTCACATCTAGCCTCACATAGTAAGCTTCATTCGTAACTTTACAAGTTCCTGTTAGTTCCTTGAGTTTTATAATTAAATTAGTTTTTTTAAGTTCATCATGCCTCTCTGCATCTGAGTCCTTCTTACAAAACAGGGCATGGTTTAATTATGGCAACGTTAAAATCCTAAGGTTAGAATTCATAACTTGAATGTCTCGCTGACTGAGAAACCATTTAATACTTGTTCTCTGTGACCTACGATCGGTCACTCTGAGTTACACAAGCATGCTGCGTGTGAAAATGTTCTCCAACCCCCATTTCCTGGATTAGCCACAGAAAGGAAATGGGTGGCAAATCAGAAAAAGTCAGTCCCTTCCATGTCACAGAGAAAATGAGCATTTATACTCTCTCCTACCTAACTTCTGAACGTCTATGGGAAGGCTGTATTGATTTTGCAACCAGCAGAGATCAGACTGCAGAGCTAGTAGAAGCATCCCATTAGCCACTCCACAACACTGGGAGAATACATTTCATCCTGCGTTATTTGTTGCAATAACACATCACAGTTGCAGTTTTTTTGCCCAAAAAAGAGGAGCCGAGAAAGAAACCATTGAATTTGCCCTGGCACACCAACCATGATGTAAGTTAAGCTAGCTATTTTATTGAAGGTAACATGGGAGTGAAATTGATTTTAGCCAATCAGAGGCAACACATTTCATCGTGAATATTATTGAGACAGACTCATAATCCTGTAGTTTCGCCCCACCAACTCTGACAAAGTTCAGCCTCCTAAAACAGAAATGATATGAAACGACAAGGCGTTCATTCATACCAGAGAAAATTTATCTGGAAAAAAAGAATGAATGATACATTTCAATGGGGGCAGTAATCAGAGAAAACATTTTTTTTAGTAAAATTTGGTTGGGACTGGGTCCGACTCGAATGTTACGGTTTAGAAGCAGGTAACATTTCTCATAATTCAAAAAGCTTGATTGAATAACAAAAGTCCAAACATAAATGAGGTTTTGCATCTCATTGTGTAGAAGTAAAAACTGGCTCAGAACTTGTCCACTTTTCTTTCCCAGATGAAATCACAATAGGAGCTACTACTGCGATTACGTTTTACTTCCCTTTACAACAGAGAGTAATCAGGGAGCAGTGCTACTGTATACTCTTTTTTTTGTGTGTATACTGTGTCTTCACTCTACAGTCAACTTGTCAGATGGCCCACTCACACTGAGCCAGGTTCTGCTGGAGTTTTCTTCCTATTAAAGTGATGAGTTTCTTTTTGCTGTCACTATATGCATGGTCAGTATGAGGGATTCCTGTAAAGTCAACAAAATATTGCAAGTAACAGTCCTCTGTTGCAACATGCAGAGAGAGAGAATGCTTTCGATACAAACGGCTGGGTTTGCTTAGGCAGGAAATATTTTTCACGAATTCACCAAGAATGTAGCTGACTTGGAATATTTGTTTGTTAAGTGCCTTCATATGATATTTGTTATGAATTGGTGGTATATAAAGTAAATTGAACTGAAAACAATAACATTCCTAAATTTATTAAGAACTACAAACAAGCTTAAAATCATCACATTTAAAGGTGGTATCTGGAACATGAGCATGACAGCGACATCTAGTTTATCTGGGTTGCATTTACAACAATAAAAACATCATTCCAGCTGTTAGGTTGCCTGGTTTGCTGCCAATATGCTGCCCAGTGCCCAACCTGAACTGCGTCCAGTAAGACATATATTTTAGCAGAGTTTAACTGACAGCTAACCTTAGCAAAGTTAGCATATGAGTTAGCTTACAGACCCAGGTGGAAAGTTGCCGTTTCAGCTTGTGTTTGATTAGGTATTATTTTTTACTGTCTGCTTATAGCAACCCAAACGTATGCTATGTGTGAGCTATTTGTTTCTATAATTACATTAGAGTAATTATCATTTGGACTGTTTTGTTCAAATGAATATCAGAAAAAATATCTGCATGTGGATAGAAGGTTATGTTTGTTATTAGAAAAATGTATGCCCCCTTTTCTATGCTTTTATTAAACTAATTCATGACTAATGTTGAAAATTCTCAATAAGCATAATATTTAATTACAACTCTGTCACAGTTTAATTTAATGTTATTATTTCATGTGCAGATGCTATCCAGGTTTAAAACAATACATATGATATACCTGTTTATTCAGTATTTTATAAGGCTAATCCCGGAGTGATTTTAGTCCATTATATGTACAACTGAATGTGCTCATGAAATGAATTACTGCTTGTGAATGTGTGCAACATGCCCACAGAAGAGCTGGCATATTTTAGTGTTTTATTTATATCTGTCTCCTGTTCCTCTAATAAAACATGGAAATATGCATTTCTGCCTCATTATCGCGACATAGGTAACACATGGGAAAGTATCCTATTTTAAACCACTCTTGCACTGAGACTGTGTAGTTTCAGAGCTAAATATAAAACAGCAGAAATTATTGGGATTTCTAACACAATATTGTCAATAAATTGGCCCCTAACAGCTGTCAAATTGCCTTTGCAATCCTTTATCTATCTTGATTATGGTAATAAGCAATTCATCAATTAGTGTTAATAAAGTTGTTCTGATGTCCAGTGTTATTTATGAAATATTTTTTGTTCATTAATTATTTTCAAAATGTTTTGACTGAATGAAAAAAAGTAATAAAACAAAGAAACAATCCCCCCCCCCAAAAAAAAAAAACAACAACCAAAAAAGATTTGTAGTTTTTAGTCAGTTACAATTGCAGAAAAAAAAGTCATTTGGCTATTTTGTCAAATGAGTGCTGTTCTGTCGTCTTTTTACTCCATTTGCAGTTTAAAAAAGCACAAATATTTAATCAGCCAATCATGCTTGTCATGCTGTAGTACGGTATTAGGGTAATGTCCAATAGAGTATTTCAAGTATGTCAAAAATGAATTCCTGGAAAACATAAATGTTTACTGTGTTCAAAATGTGGATTTAAAGAAGAAAATCCCCTGAAGATTAAGCTTTATCTGATTTCAGCTGTATTAGCCTTAGTCTGATTTGCCTTATTCCGAAGGAAGAAAAGCATTTACGCTTGGCTCCTCCACATCAAGGCACTAATTTTACCATAACATCACACTGTCCATTTTTGCATTATTTATTAGATGATTCAAGAAACTTAATACAGCTTTGTTGTGTCAGAAACGAAAATGCATCAATATTTTATGTGAACATTAAAGAAATATGCAGCAGTTGATTAGGATGAAAAATGCACCCCTCTGTGTGCAACCTGTTCTCTTTCCTAGGGCATCAAATACTGCTTTCTGCCAAAGCACCTGTCATCTCTGTGATATGCACGATGTGTCCTGTGGCACCAGTACGCTGATGCAATTGTTGCGGCAATATAAGCCGCCGAAAGCAGACGCAGAAAAATGTCAGTCTGAAGAGTTTGTTTTTGAACAAGTGACAAGTACGTCATACAGCAGCCAGAGGAAATGTGATTGAAAAGTTATAGCACACATGAAGGCTTGAATTTGAAATGTAAAATTGAAATAGAGCTTTTCAGTGAAGGTCTCAGATGGTGGAGAACATTACTAAACAAATACAATCATAAAGGCCATGTACACTGAATAAAAAGTTCTTTCAATTAACTTGATTAAATTGTGCATATCAGTTCCACACAATCATAATAAAAAAATCTGACAAATGTACCCTCTTTCTTCTAAGTAAAATAAACGTGTTGAATTAACATGATTTTTATTGGTTGCCTTAACAATGAATGTATTACATAATGTAGTCATATTATTTTTAAGTCATTAAAACAAAATTTGAAATACCAACTTGATTTTGATTTTTACTCTTACTTGATGTTTTCATGCAATGTGAATATAAACTGATGATTCCAAGGCCGGGCATCAACCTCAGGTCTCCGGGTTGGAAGGCACTGCATTATCACTGTAGCTACATATAATCTGTTAGAGCTCAACACCTATTAAATAATGACAGGATGACTATTTTCTTATAAAACACTTTTTTTTAAATACCCAAAATGGTTTACATCACATTTGATATTCATCCTCATGTGCTTCAGAGGTTATTGCTCTGATAACTGTATTTGTTTTTGACATTACTCAAAAAATTAGGTTTAGTAAAACTAACAGGTTACAGTTAATGCCATAGCAAAACATTTTACTTTAAGCTTTGTATAAAAAGGCAATGATTTCCAATCAATGTTTTTTAAGTTTGGGGCTAGAAGAAATAGCCAAATGAGAAAAAAGAAACCTCAACATTATTGTATTTTTTTAAGGTTTTGTAGCCACGATAACCTTTATTTGACAGTCGATTGTACATGGAGGCACAAAAAGACACAGCAGGGGATGGGACTCAAACTCAGAAAAGGAACAGTGCCTCTGTTCTCTGATAACCTGCACTAACCACTTTGCTGCACAATGGCTTGAAGTCTTGTGATCAAAAAACAGATATTACTTAATTTCCAGTGTTAACTAAATATGATTATAATAATTTCCGTGGTACAATTCCTTCACTTTCCACCAACACAAGAAAGATTAGTAAATTCAGTATTGTTGATAATTACTCAAATTTTTTCCGGTGTATGACATTATGCATTTCAGAATTAATGTGGATAAACTTAAAGAAGGGTTAGGTTATCCAACAAAATTAATTACTTTATACATCTTATGGAACACCATTTCATTCCTGACAGAACAATTACTGTATCGCAACAAATCTTGCCTGGATGGAAGAGTGGCAAAATGAAAGCCATTGTTTAAACAAAACCTGAAGAAGCTCCGTTGAAATTTTGCCAAAAGCCATGTAGGAGGACACATTTAATTTTGCGGAGGAAGGGGTTCTGGTCAGAGATCAAAATTTAACTTACTTGTAAAAGGTTCTGCTTAAAGTTGATTGATATAAATAAAGGGCAATACAGAAATAAAACCTGTGGAGTGGGAGTGAGTTGGAGGTTCCCATGTCAGCAGACGAATGACCCTAAACACATATTCACAGCTACAATAAAATGGCTTAGAAAAAGACAGTCTCCAGATGTGTGAAGCATTTGAAGACATCCCCTGGTAGACGAACAGCTGAAATTGGAATGAAAGTTGATTCTGCTTACTGTTAGGGAGAGACCGACTACATAGGGATGTCAATATTTAAGATTCTTGTCAGTGATGAAAAAATATAGCACTTTTTTTTAAACTTCATAATTATTCCAATGAAATACATTGACCTTTAGCAAAATGTGAAAAAGTCCAAATACTTTTGTAAGCTGCTGTTTATGTTAAAATAGTTTTTCCATCATAGCTTCAGCAACTTTAAAATGTGTAAATAAGCTTTAAAGTGTCTCTGGGTGAATATTGGGACAGAGCCAGTCTAGCTGTTTTCTCCTGCTGTTAGTCTTTACGCCAAGATAATCCTGTGCTGCCAAGAACAATCATTTGCTTTGCACTTCTGAAATTGTTTTATTATTGCTGGTTGAGCCATATCAGTTGTTTTAAAAAAGAAAAAAAAAAGAAGTGAATCAAAATAATCCCCCCAAAACCCTGCTTTTTACCACTTTGCACATGCAACACTTGCATTTACACAACTTTGATTTACTGCTAATCCTTCATAATGTTTAAAGTCTTGAAATTGAAAAAAACAACAACCTTATGATTAAAACACTACTTCACCTTTGGGAGACCAAATCTACAAGGCAACATATTTCCCCCATTTTTTTTTAGCTGAAGAAAAGCAATTCATCACCCAAAAGCTTAAATCCTCTTACCAGGAGGCAAAGAAAACAGGTGGATGAAGCAGTCATAATATCTAGTTACAATAATAATGGCATACTCTAATAATTTACATGCATTTGCCAATGTAAGCATATTAAAACATTGAAAACAGTGTGCAGCGTGAGCTGATCTTTGATTCCCTGTGTCTAGTGGTGCATAGCTTTAAGCTTTGGTCTCTAATGTGTTTTGTGCTTTTGGTTTGTTGCCTAGAAACCCTTAACAAAGCTTAGAGCAGAGTGATCAGCTGGTAAGTGATCTGTGTGTGTGTGTGTGTGTGTGCTTAAATGTCCACAACAGTCATCACTTTGTCGACCTGTGACTCCTGACCTGTTCACACAGTGCATCGGGGTCTCATCGTAACAAATCATTCACCTCAGGCATAAGTCGGGTTGACAATGCTTTTAAGGGCCTGGGAAAGAAAAAAAAGTAAAGGGATTTTATGTAACAGACCAACACAAACTCGTTCCCAATTTAGATATTGGAAAATAAAGGACATATGGTTTCACTTAAAAAAAAAAAAAAATGTTGGAAAATTAGAATGCTCATTTTATTTCTTTATTCTAAAATCCCTACACATGTTTATCCAACTAACTGACATCAGAAGCCTGAAAAGATGAGTAATTTGTAAAGATGTGTAATCTCAGTATAAATCCAGTTCAACATTCAACATTGTTCCTTACTTTGAGAACTAATGAACAAACAGTTGAACAAAAAGCACCTTGGAGGCCAGTTTTGCTGAAGCTTAAAACAGGACTAAGAACATAACCGCAAAGTTACAGAGACATGGTCTTAAACTAGAAGGCCAGAAGCTAGGAAATCATTAATTAGAGAAGCCAGCAAGTAGCCCATAGTAACTCTGGAGGAGCTGTAGAGATTCGCACCTGGCCTTCTGTAAGAGTGGAAAGAAGTAAGCTGGTCTTGAAAGAAACCCAAAGAAAGTCCTGTTTAAAGTTTTGCCACAACCTATGTAGGGGATACAATAAAAATATGAAAGAAAGTGCTTTTGTCAGATGAAATCAACATTAAACATTTTGGTGGAGATGCAAAAGACTATGTGGGGCAACAAAACTATCACTGAACATTCCCCATGAACACATCATGTCAACGCTAAAACATGGTGGTGGTATGCTCTTCTTCAGTAGGGACATTTAAGTTGTTTAAAGTTGTTAGGGGGGGCAGATAGAGCTCTAAAAAAAGAAAAAGAAAATTGTCTCAAGAGCTCCATAAGAATTGGGACCTGGGCAGAAGTTAACCTCCCAGCAGCATAACCCTAGAACACAAAGCTACAATGGAATCATGTAGAATAGCACACATTTGTGTTAGAATGGCCAAGTCAAAGTTTAGACCTAAATCCTATTACGAATCTGTGGCAGGTGTTTGTGTTCACAGATGCTCTGAATGAGGTGCCTGGGCAGAGGTATGGCTCTCCAAATGTTTATTTTTTTTATATTTTAGGGTTTTATTTGTAAAAGCTGTTGAGGGACTGATGACTCAGTATATGTTATATAGAGATTTCAGAGTTACTCTTCCACTTTCAAATTATGGACCGATCTTTACGAGTTGAACGCACATAAGCACAAAAATCACACCAAACCTATGTGTAAAAAGGTTGAGGATGTTAAAACTTTTGCAAGGCCTTGTTTAGTTTTTTTGCAAGTCTCACCTCTAAGGCCATGTCCACACGTAGCCAGGTTTTTTTTTTTATGAAGATTTTCCTTTGCTCCTTGAAAAAAAAATCTCCATCCACACGTAACCGGATAAATGCGTTTTTCAGCATATTCATAGACGTGGCAAACCTGTAGGGCGCAGTAGTTCTCCCCAGTCCTATCCGCCAAGATAAACTTTATATCCTCTATCTTCAGCACGCAGCAGTCATACAGCTTATAAAAGCAAACAAACAAGACGCGCTTTAACAATGGATGATACCAACACAGCGCTGAGGAAATAAATGCTGTTTTCGAGAGTAAACACAGATTGCACATGTGGTGTTGGAGCATTTAGAATAGAATAGAATAGAATAGAATAATCCTTTAATGGTCCCACCAGGGGAAATTCGGTCGTATTTTTTGTTGCGATTAGTGGCGTTACGGCTCTTATAACTCCGTTTTCAACCGTCCACACGCAGATACTGAAAACGGAGAAAACGCAAATCTCCACTTTGGCCGGAGTTTTTAAAAAGCTTCCTTTTTGGTGCCGAAAACCTCCGGCTACGTGTGGATAACAGGCCAAACCGTAGAAAAATATCTCAGTTTTGTGAGATACCCCGCTACGTGTGGACAGGGCCTAAATCTCTACACAGAGTGAATTCCTACATACTGTAATTCCTACAAAGTTCCAGACCTGACCAACTATAATCGCAGTAATTATTCACACAGAGAACAACCACTAAAACCCCTAATGAATGTGTTTTATTCCATATAAACTATTTGCCTGTGAATGATCAGTCTGTCAGGGCCTCCCTCTCCTTCCCATGGAGTTTTTTTTATTTTTTTTATGAAAGAATTGAAATGTTGCAGGCTTCGCACTGACGGTTCAAACCACATGTCCTCAAAGACCCCCCTCTATTATCGCTCCGTTGCTATTCCTCACACCTGCACTTAAGAATAATATTTACCCCATCTGTCATTATCACACAGTACATCCACATATTTGCTCTGTGTTCTCTTGATTATATCTTCCATTCTCCTCTCTTTGCCGGTGTCTTATTAGAATAGGGGAAAAAAATGATTGTTCTAAGGATGCTTGTGCAGAACCAAAGGTTCCCCTGCCATTCCTTTAATTAAATTAGGCCCAACATAAATGTATGAGCATTCCCTTTGCTATATGTGGGTGTATACTGTACGGTGTCTCTTAGCTTTGCTCCAGACTAAGCAGCTGCATCATGGCCAGACAAGTACTGGATGTTTATTCAGAGATTAGGATGACTAAAGGTGACTTGTAAGGTTCATGCATCTCTGTATGACAAGCACTCCTGCTGCTGCTGGAGCAAGTTAGATGTTATCAGCTGTGTTTAGAGAAAATAAGTTAAATCATGCTCCTTAGAGAATAGGGAGTGGACAATGTTTTGCTTGACTGTTTTCAAAGTTCTTAAGGAGGCTTGGGATTCACTTTCAATGAGAAAGGGAACAACCAGTTGAGGATTCTTCAGTATTTTACCCGTGAGAGGAAAAGCGCAGCAGGCTCTTGAATACATATGCATTTTCATCTGTTTGATCTCCTCACTGAAATGAAACGTGCTGTATCTGCACTCTTGCCATGCTTTTATGGGTCTGTGCTGAAGATTTCAATGTAAAAATAGGAACTGGCACATTTGGGCAGCTTTAGAATAAAAAACATCAATTGTAAACAGAGCAGTGCTGGTAGTCAGGTTCAATATATAGTTCACTGTTGCTTAGAAGACAATTTATTACTTTGTTCTGAAATTTATTTAAATTATATTTTGACCCTCATATTTGTTCGTTTACAAAGGCAACCAGCACAGCTACATGTTATCTTAGCACTAAATACTAGAAGATGGCTTAATAGCACGTCTGTCAATTTTCAAAGAAAAAAAAAAAGTTAAGATGGCAGGGTTTTTTTTAAAGGAGAGGTGGCACGTTCTTCTCAGGCCTATGGAGCAATTATGTGGTACAGTACAAGTATAATATTACACTAAATCGATCTGTAAGTTCAATAAATGATACTACCTATTTGAAATGTAGCACTCATAACATGTCGTAACTGAATGCCTTGAAATTAGCTGTATGTCTCTTTAAGAGCCTCGGACATTCCCCCTTAATACGCAGGTCTTCAACGTCATCACAACATTCTCGAAGCGGCAGCTCCAACTAGCCCAGCAGGTGAAGTGCGGCTGCAGGTGGGCTCTAGTCTCCAAGGCGGAGCTGGGACCGCTACAGCGGGGAACCCATAATCACCTGCCCCTTGCTGCGTGTGCAAGCCCAGTTTGAGGAGCCCATTTCCCGCCTCGGTCCAAGCTTCACCCGCCGAGTCACCAACCACAATGCTGAGCGGCTGTCCATCTGTCTGCGATTAGTAAAAATATGTTTACTCCTCCATAGAGACTGTCCGGGTGAGGAAGCTGTTCATGGCTCAGTTTTTGGCGGAGAGAGCGGGGCTTTTTGCGGCCACAACGGCTCTTTTAAGGCTGCTTTCCATTTTTAACGGCTGCGAGAGTTTTAAAAGAATACTCAAGCATACGTAAAGTAATCTAAGAAACACTTCAGGCATGTTTTGAAGGAGGGAATGACATACGAATGTGATGAAAAGCTTTAAAAAGTGGATTTTACATGCCAGCCCTCCTTTACTCAATATCCTATCCCCATGAACTAAAAGCGGATAAAAATAAGTACATGCACCATGAAAAAATAAAATAAAAATACAAGTCTATTATTTCTGGTTTACTTACTAGACACATCGACACGGCAGTCACTGGCATCTTTTGTTTTGTTTATTGCTTTTTCAAAGCTTTGTAAGTCCTTAGGATGTGAGTCATTTTATGCTTGACAAAAGACATTATACATGTCCTCTTTAGGATTTTGTTTCAAGATTTTATTGAAACTATCAGATCCCAAACAACAACCGGTTTTTCAATGACTGCAGTAATAAATGCACTCCCCTAGTGGAGATCCAGTAGCATAGGAAAGAAAATACCAGGAGTGGCAGATCTGAGTTTCTTAGGGTTAATAACGGAAGAAATAAAACAGCAATCTTTGCATTTATCAATGGCCATCTTTCTCCACTCTTTTAAAATGTGTCTTTGGTATACAGTTGTGACAGTGACCTAAGTATTTGTATCATATTCTAAGCCAGTAAGCAATGACAGATACACAATTGGTACACCTAACTTTTGGCAATATCAAAAAGGTGAAATACGTGCTAGCCAAGGCTACTTTACTAATTCAGTTTTGAATGGTTGACCTTTTCTGTTATGTAAAATCTAAAATAAAATATCTTGTGTTAAAGGCTTCCGACATCACCACATCATTTCTAATTCACATTAGATTGTCATACCAGCACTTCACACCAAACATGTTGAACCAAAATCTGAGCTGTGGATAATTCCATCCTGTTTAAACTGACCATGGAGTAAGCTCAACATCCATAATCTTTAGCAAACTTTTTAGCTGAATTAATGTCCTAGTTTGGAAACTCTGGAATCTTCACAAAGTTTGTAAAGTTTGACATGCTGCAGAGTCACTCAGTCTGAGCAAACATAGGTACAGATTTCTGCTGATAACCTCTGATATCAGGTTTGGCATGTCTGTTTACTGATCCTAAATGCGTGCACCATTGTGTCTGTCATGTTGCTTCAAGAGTATAGCTAGTAGTTCTTGATATCAGCCATGTTTTGAGATAATTTGTCTGGTCTCCGTTTTCAGTTAGTTTTCATATTTTGTCCCTTTTAAACTACACACTCATTGTTTTGTAATTTTACTGATATCTCTGAAGATAACTTTAGCTCCCTTCTAACCCCTACTTTTGTTTGATTAGTGACTAAGGGTTCCACATAATTCATGATTTCCCTGGATGTTGTAATTTTCAACTGCTCAGAGGAAGGGACTCATAAAAGTTTAAGAATATTGTACTTTACCCCAGAGAGAAAAACACATCCCAGCTTGGAACACACTAAACCAGAAAACCATTAACATTGCATGCTTATATGTCTTACAATAAAACAAAGACTTAATTACCTTTTGCTAAGGTATGACCTTCCCATGCACCAGTATTATGTACAATCAGACATGTTTCATGAATGTACAGCATTAACATGAGGAGAGAAAAAAAACAAATTATTATAAGGGAAATTATTTCTTTCTTTAAAGACGACAATGTATTTTCTGTTTGATGTTAATTGTTTCATATACCAATGTATAGTATGTTTCCATCATGTTTCAATTTTTTTTACTTCTGCAATTTACTGAAATATATAGATTAAGGAAACCAATTGTTAACATAAATTACTTCAGCAGCCCCTTGAATGAACACATACAAATCAAAATCAAATTGTTTTAGAAATGTAAAATGGCTTAAGATTTAAAACAATTTTGGGTTTAGTGTAGTTATTTTTTCATATTTCTTTAAGCATTTATCATCTAGAACTAGCATGCATTTTAGAAAGTGAGATACATACAGTCTGGGAACATCTGGAATTTGATTAAAACATTTTCTAGATTAGGATTATTGGAAAAAATATCAGAAAAAAACGTTTACTTAAACACTTCATCCCCTATATTACCTGACGGTTTTACTTTTTTCCTCCTGTTTTGCCATTTCCTTCCTTCCTTCCTTCCTTCCTTCCTTCCTTCCGTCCTTCCTTCCTCCCCATCTGTCCTGAATTGGGGATGTTTGTGTGGTGTTGTGTGCTTCTTCTGTCTTGTCTTCCTGGGAGTCCTCCAGGGGCGCCGCTAGAAGCTGGAACTGTCCAGCAATTGTCCTCTGCTACCTAATATTTTAAACTGGGAGAAAACGAAATTTGAATGTGGAAACATTTGACTTTTCTTTAACAAAAATGTGTTGAAACACTAAGTAGAAAAGGGACCAAAACAATTGTAGTGATATTTGTCATATGGTAACACACAAACAAACACAGAAACACACTATGAGTCATTTCCGCATCTATATATAATGTTTTTGTAGCGAGCAAAAGAAAAATTATCAACAATTCTGATAAAAATTATCATTGATGCATATAGAACTGTGACTTAACACTGCATGGATTTTATGTTTTTATTTGCTGTTATATTAAGTGGGTCCCAGACACTTTTACAAAGCACAACAGATCAATACACAATAATAAATATATATATATATATTTTTTTCCTCGCTAAATTTAAATGTCAGGCCAAACTACAGCACTGCAGTTCTCCATGGCAACACAATTGCTCAGTAGCTTTTAACTAAGTGTTTGCTTCCATCTTGTGGATGCAGAGGTGAATTGGTTTCATCTGGTGTAATGCAAGATCTGTAGGACAGGTGTCGCTATGTAGTCATATTTTTAAAATCTCTAAATTCAGTTCAGCTGTCTTCCAGAAGAGCTCTTTGTGTTATTGTGGGAATAAAGTGTCCTCTGCATAAAGTTTCCACTAGATATTACTAATATGGTGACATCATAATTTACACTGAATATTTTCATATTAACAGAGATTAATTTCGATTACTTTACTCACTGTCAAGTTCTATAATATTTTGTGCTTTCCCACTTGAGAAGGACAAACATTCCCCCAGAGTATAGAAACTAGATTCCACTCAGTCACCACAACAATGCTTTACTTCTTGCTTTTATGTTTATTTTTAGCATGTCAGGTAAGGAGGAAAAAACTCCAACAGCAGAAAAGTCCACACACAACAAGCAATATGGAATAATAATATCTTGCCTCTCTGGTGTTTGTAGATGTTCTCATTTCAGTCCTGCACAGATTTACTAAAAGTGATTAACTCAGATGACCATGGTCTCTTTTCAATCTAACACTCAGAGGGTGGTGCAGTACGTTTTATTGCATCTGTGTAACATGTAGGCTGTGGATGGTTCCTAACCTGTTAAATCTAACTTTGACTTAACAGTCACTGTTTTAGCTTTCCTTTAAAAAAAAATCACATCAAAACCACAAATAAATGTATTTTCTCTTATTTTATGCAATAAATGACACCGAATCGTGATTTGGTGAATACAAAAAAAACAGAACATACGATAAAAGCAAGGAAATTAAAAACAGAAACTAAGAATGAGGCATGAGAAGCATAAAAAATACATTAGAGAAAGTAAAAAGGCAACAAAATAGAAATTAAGTGTCATAATTGTTTACTCAAAGGTAACACCCAATGGAGGGGGGGGGGATCAGATGAGTTTTAAGTTTTGATTTAAAGCAGCTGAGTCTTTCAGCAGCTTTGCAGTTGTCTGGAAGTTTGTTCCAGATATGGGGAGCAAATAAACTTAAAGCTGCTTCTCCATGTTTGGTTCTGATTCTAGGGATAATTAATAGGTTAGAGCCGGAAGACCTGAGTGGTCTGGGGGGTTTGTACGCTGACAACAGGTATTCAACATATTTTGGAGCTAAGCTGTTTAATTTATACATTTATTTATAACCTAGTAAGAGTATTTTAAAGTCTATTCGTGGATGCAGTGATTGTTTTTTTACGGTTGTGATGCAACATTAGTCCTTCAACCCTAGAAATGTTCTTCAGGTGAGAGAAGACTGACCTTCTTATTGCTTTTATATGTCCTTTGAGGTTCATGTCTGAGTCAATTATTACAGCTAGATTCCGGGCCTATTTATTAGTTTCTAGTTGTATGAGCTGAAGCTGAGTGCTGACTCTTGATCTTTCCTCGCTAGTTACAAATATAATAATGTCAGTTCTGTTTCTGTTCAGCTGGAGACAGTTATGAGACATCCAGCTTTTGATTTGCTCAGTGCATTTTGATGTATGTCTATACCTGTTTCACACACCTATAGAACAAATGTTATTTGTGCAGTAACTTAGGCTCTGTCAGTCTGAAACTCTGTCTGTAAACTAAATTCTTGAAGTTTTAACCCATATTCTCATTTGGATTTAGATCTGAAACTTGACCTCGGCATTCTGACAAAAGAATATGATTTCATCAAAGCACTTCCATTATAGCTCTGGGTGAATGATGATTTTTCCAACCTTAAACAGGATTTGTTCCAAAATTTCTCCTGTGTTTAGCTCTATTCATCTTCCCAATGACTCTGACCAGCTTTACTGTCCCCGATCAAGAAAAGAGGGATGCTGCCATCATCACATTTCACAGTGGGGATGGTGTGCTTGGTGAGATGTCAAGTGTTAGTTTGCATCTATACGGTAGAGAAGGTTGAAACTTTTATTCCATCTGTCTAGGTCACATTCCAGATGTTAGTGTTTTTTTATGGTTTGCTCTTCTACATGGCTGACTTACTTCAACAAGCACTCAAGTTCTACAGAGTCCTGCTAATCATCTAGTTATGTGATTGAGGTGTCTTAACAGAGAGATACATCTAAAAGTTTCAGTCGGCTGGAACTGGAGGACTTGTTTGGACTCTATTCGTCCAGTACCAGCCATTATGTGTTTCCCTTTTTCTTTCAAGACTTAACAAACTGAAAAAGTTCAACGGGGAATAATATTTTGCAAAAAAACTTTAGTTCTTCTGTCTGCCTCAAATTC
This sequence comes from Apricaphanius iberus, assembly GCA_028564705.1. Taxonomy (NCBI): domain Eukaryota; kingdom Metazoa; phylum Chordata; class Actinopteri; order Cyprinodontiformes; family Aphaniidae; genus Apricaphanius; species Apricaphanius iberus. Next base: position 3,820,409 of record JAPXFQ010000710.1, on the reverse strand, counting down.
AGCTACTCTGTGTACGATTGCCCTTAAAACTATTGAAATAAACCCTCATAAAGAAACATATAAGCACAAAGTTAATCAAAGGCCTTTGATTAAGGACTCTTGTGCAGCAAGATTTTCCTTATCATTCCACTTTTACAGTCTCAAGACCCTAATTTACAGTTATAGTTTCAGAACCAAAAGTGTGTTTAGTGTATTTTTTAAAGTAACTCTCATTTTGGTGTAATGTATTATACAGGTCTATGTAGCGGTTATTTTCTTCAAAATGATTAGAGACTTCCTTTGCTCAATGGGCTGACAGCAGGGGCAGGATTCCACCACTTTTTCTGCCCTGCCCTGCGCTCCTTCTCCACCCTCCTCAGCCTCTCCATCCATTCCCCTCTCTTCTCAGCTCTCTCTTTCTGAAAGCCTTTCTTCCCCACTCTCTGCACTGTGCCAGAGAGGAGAGGAGCGAAGGAGCAGAAAGAGGAGTGACAAGAGAGGATTTGCCGATTGGAAGAGAGACAGACAGGGGCAAGAGGGACCATGGCTGCTCTCTCTTCCTTGCTGAAGACCTGGGTCATCCTGCAAACCCTGTGTCTGGCTCTGGCACAAGTGGTGAGTGGATGGGAAAGGTTGAGATCTGCTCGACTCAGGGTTGTAGAGGGATCAGGTCCTTCTCAAGGGGTCAGCGGGTTTCGGATCTCTTGATGATATGTTTTGTGGAGTCTTGTTTTAGGATAGAACTAATGGGGAATTGAGCAATAAGACAACACGGACCTAATGGGTTACCAATGAGCTTCATAAGATGATCACAACAGAAAAAGGAACTTTGACAATTTTTCTTTATTTTTTCTTGCTGCTAAAACAAAGAACACTGGACTATCCTCTGTGGATTATCAACCCGCAAGGTGGAGGTATTCGTGTTTCTTTGAAGCTGAGAAACTCTGATTGGAGGATTATCAATGATAAGGATCTGTATTGCTTCTTTTTCTTCTTCTTTATGGGGCAAGTGGACACGTATTTCTTAAAACAGAAAAAAACAGCAACTGAAAAGCCACACTTTGTCAACACATTCTAAAATCCACCTGGTCATTCTCATACCTACATTCTGGAGTTTCTACATTTTTTTAACATGGATTGCTGCATTTTTTTATTTTTTTTTTGTGAAAAAAGTAAAATGGGATTATTGAGATAATTCTTCTTATCGAGCGTGAGACTGAGTTAAAACATTTAGGTGCTCAGCTGGGGGAGGTCGGGGTAAACAGTGCCACCCTCATGGCCCCTCCCTCCAACATTCCTCCTTAATTCCTCCACTTTTACCTCATTTACCTAATTTATTTAACAGTACTGATTTGTGTTTAATCACTGTTGTTTAGTTATGTTCTTCTTTGCCATGTGAACTTTTACAGTGGTTAAATGACTTTGATAAACTAATTTATGTAGTAAAAGGGGTTAGTTAGGTTAGTGAAGTAGTCCTGACTGGACATTGAACTACACAGAACTCCCACTTTGGTACAGATGCACACTTGCCCATATTTAAAACATGAAAGCATTATTATTTGGTGTGAGTTATACAATTTTGTAAAGTATTTAGAAATGAATATTGTCTATGCAGTCTAGATCTAATTATTAATACAATTCAAAATTATACAGTTGTTTATTACTTTTGTTTTCTGCTTGTTTCCAGAGGGGTCCACCTGGACCTCAAGGCCTACCAGGTCCTCCAGGCCCCTCTGGCATTCCCGGCTCAGATGGCATTGATGTGAGTATCCATCCCCACCTCCATCTCCTTCGTGCACAGTCTCACAAAGATCTGTATTGTGCTGGAGAAATACCTGACGCTTCGCTACCATACAGTACCAGAGTTTTACCGGCAGAGGGAGCTATAAATGAAAACATAGTGCCACAAAAGGGCTCTGTTCCATACTAGAGAGGAGCCTTTCAGAAGCCGAGTGCCGAGTTTTTGTCACAGTAATGTGATACATACGAGTTATTTAAAGGAGGCAGGTTGTCTGCTCCGGTGGGGGCAGGGAGCAGCCTGGCGCTGTGTAGATAAATGTTTTGTCACTTGCTCTAAAAATCAAAAGAAATAAGCTTTTCTGAAGATATTTTTCTTTCAGCAAAAAAGAAAATCCAGCCAGGTTTTAGTCAGGCTCAGTTCTTACAGGCTCCCATGTGATATACTCCACCCCGATTAGCTTCTGAATGAATTTAAAATGCTTAAAGGAGGGTTAAATACTCTAGCATCTACAGACAGTGTGTTTTTAAAGACACAGGACAGTTTTTCAATAGGATATGTAATTATGTAAATGTTCATTACAAATTAAACATAGATGCATAAAAAAATCATTTCTGTTTGTAATTTTTAATGTAGACTATACACTTTAATATGTTGGTCAAACTGCCTGACCATTTCTGCATATGCATATAGTCTTGTTATTTAAAAAAAAACATAAAAAAATCATTTCTATGGGTATAAAAGAAAGAAAATAGTAACATTCACATATTCATATTAGTGTAGTACTATTAACACAGCTGTGTGTGTTACCTCTAGGGAGAGAAAGGACCCCCTGGCCCCCCTGGCCCAACGGTAAGTTCCCCCTTTTCCATTTTCAAAACTATAAATATATCACTTTTATTATTAACATTCCATCATAATTTTAAACTTTGATTCATTTATACATCTATTGCGTTGTGGTTGGTTTCATTGCAGGGACAAAAGGGAGAACCAGGAGAGCCTGGCCCTGATGGACCTCCTGGAGAGAACGGTATTGATGTGAGTAAACAGATTGTTGTGACAGAGGCGTTGCTTCAGTGGGAAGCAATAAAGCAGGAAGGGGTTCCCTAAAACAATTTTTAAAAAAGAGATTTGGATCAGTGTATAAGCTCAATTGTTTCAAACAACTTGGGGCCAGGAGTTAGCACTGAAGATGTGTGTTGAATGTGAAAAGATTCGAGGTTACGATGAATTTAATTAGAAAGCTCCAGTGTCTTTAATGCAATAGTTTTTAATGTAACTTTTAAGAAAAAACATAGTCTCTGTGATCAGACTTTTATGGAGCAAAGGTGCCACAGAAAACAGGCCTTCCAAAAATAACTGAACCAGTTTCATATCAGTTTCATAAGGAGAAAGATGATCAAAAGCTAAACGCCTTTGATGTAAAAAAGGACAATTTGCCACAAGCCCTGTAAATGATACAGCAAAAATTGGGAAATAAATTACTCCAAAGGTGAACATTTTGACACACAAGCAATATATTATGTGTGGCAAAAGTTAACACTGCACATCATCCTCACCAATCTATTCATTCAGAGATACATGTTTAGGCTATAGAATTAACCTCCAAGAATGAGTTTAGAAAATGTATCTTGTTCTGACCTCTTGCATCTTCATCAGTTAAATATATCCAAACTGAGATCAAAAGTATTATAAGTTTTTTATGATTGATGTTTTAATTTGGGACTGGTTTGTTTTGACCCTAGTGATAAAGTAGTAAAATGGCTGCTGCGATGATGAGGAAAATGTCACTGTAACTTCTGCAAAACCAAGTGACCATGTTTTTAGAGAGTGCTAAATGCGTTCCACATCTGTGAAACATGAACATGATCTGGATTTGACACTTACACAAGAACACAATTATCGACGGTAAGTATGTCCGTCCTTACGCTAACACAGTAAATTGCATTGTTACTGTCAATGTGGTTTCTGATTGATTGATTTTTTTGTTTTGTTTTTACATTTGTTTGGACTGTGCAAGAACCTAAACTGGGCTAAACATTGCTCATAAATGGGACTTTATGTAAGTGTTTTTACCCATAAAGGTGAAAATATCCACGGGTGATCTTAAAGTCCACAAGTGGTAATAATAAACTGAACAGAAGGATCAGCACAATTGTTTTATTCACAATTATCCATTAAATTTCAGTAATAAATGAGGATAGAAACATACGGCTGGTGGTGGATTTCCACATAAACATTTACACAAAGGCCCATTTATGAGTGAAGTTTACACCAGTCTAGGGCCTTGAACAATCCAAACAAATGTCAAAATCAATCAATCAGAAACCATATTCACAGTAACACTGCAATGGGGGTTACTCTATCAATTATGGAGTTTGTGGACGTATTTCATTGTGTAGGTGTGAAATCCATTTCCTTTTCATGTTTCACGGACGTTAAAGCACATGTTAAAGCACATGTTAAGGCCCATCTAAAATTTTCCAGTGACCAACTAGAATGATCCAGTGGAGGATTGGGAGAATGTCATGTGGTCAGATGCGGCCAAAAAAGAACTTTTGGTATAAACCCCACTTGCCTTGTTTGAAGGGAGGAAAATGTTGAGTTGCATCCCAAGAACTCCATACCCAATGTGAAGCATCGGTTTGGAAACATTATGCTTTTGGCAGTGTTGGGAGTAACAGCGTTTAGGTATAACGGCGTTACTCACTTTTTAGCTAACGGAGTAATCTAATTAATTACTTTTCCCACCGTTACAATGCCGTTACCGTTACTGGGGATATAGTGGGGCGTTACTACAACGTGCTGAATGTAGCGCAGCGGTGTGACAGACACTTTAGCTGCAGGGAGAGAGATGGTGATGGCACCGGGGTGGGCGGATACAATTAGTGCTCTCGCTGTGTGTTAAAGACCGCTGAGAACTTAGTTTTAAGTTGGATGTTAGATGGACATTAGTTTCCTTAATGCAGAGACCCGCTCCAACGTTTCACCCTTAATTTCCAATGCCTGCGCCCTGCCCCGCTGCGCACTCTGCAGGTTTTCACTCCAGAAATGCACTGATAGAATGGATACATCACCTCCGAACGCTCCCTCCTGAAGGCAGTGGTTTTGATTAAGATTTTCAATAAATCCTCATGCATCCCAGAAAATACCTGTGAGATCTACTAACAAAGTTTTTTGAAGGATTTTTTTTTACAGTAACATATGTAATATTTCTTATTAATATGTTACTGTAAATTGTGATTTTTCTTCCTTAGCTTCTAGTTCATTTGAAAAAAAATAATTCTTCTATATCAAATCACATAGTGCTCTATTTAATGTGCAATATTACTGATGCTTAAATTTGAAAAACGTAATAGACAGATTTTCCTTCATTTATTTTTACACAATTTTGTGTGCCCTAGTTTTACACTTTAATGCAAAGTGTGGGGTTATGTATGAACAAAATTTACTTTTAGTGTATTTTTTTCTTTTTCTGCATACAGCTGATCTTATTGGGTCAAGTTCAAATACCAAATCTTCTAAAATACTGTAGATGTTGTTTTTTTTGGTCATTCATTAATACATATATTTGAAATTACAGATATTATAAAACATAAATGCGTTATCGAACAAAAAAATAATGCCACAGTTACTTTGATGAGTAACTAATTACTTTTTACATTGCAGTAACTGAGTTACTAGCTGAATTTAATGTAAGATGCCCAACACTGGCTTTGGGGCTGCAAATGGGACAAAACGACCAATCTGTGTTAAGGAAAAGGCGAATGGGGCCATCTATTGTGAAATTTTGGTCAAAAACCTCAGTTCGCCAATGAGAGCACAGAAGATAAAACTTGGCTGGATCTTGCAGCATGACAGTGATCCCAAGCACACAGCCTGATGAAGGAGTGGCTACAGAAAAACATATATATAAATATATATATATATATATATATATTTTTTTTAAGTTTCTGGAGAGGTTTCGCCAGTTTTCAGACTTTAATCCAATAGAATGTCTATGAAGAGAGTTGAAAGTGAAAACATCACAGCTCTTGAGAAAATCTGAATGGAAGAATGGGCCAAAATACCAACTAAAGTGTGTGCAAAACTGGTGAAGACCTACAGGAAAGGTTTGTCCTCTGTCATTGCGGTTACATTACAAAATAAAGAAAATAAAAAGTATTGAGGGGAAATTTGTTATTGACCAAATACTTATTTTCTGCACCATTATACAAATAAATTCTCTAAAAAGCATACAATCTGATTTCCTGGATTCTTTTTGGATCATGTCTCTCACAGTTAAAATGTGCCTAAGATAAAAATTACAGACCTTTCTCATCTTTTTAAGTGGGACAACTTGCACAATCCGTGGCTGCCAAATGCTTATTTTGCTCCACTGTTATGACGTTTTCACATGGTACGGTAGTCCGTACTCGGATACCGTATTTGGTCAAAATCCACTTATTTCGTACCATGTGAACACAGGCTGGACCATGCCAGGATACGGCCAGAGAGACATGCCTTGGAGGTAGTATCCAAGTCCAGGTACGAGTGGCCACGGATCATGTGAACACAAGCCGTACTCTGGCCGTACTCAAGACAATTGACGCGCTCCACGCGGAAATGAGGACACCGCCGGCCAAAATTACAGAATCACCTTGCGACCATAAAAATACCAAAACAACACGATTCAAGCATCCCATAGCAACCCAGCAGATTACAAAACGGCGGGTTTACTACAGCACTCACCCTGTAGATGGGTTCAGGTAGCAGTTGACCAGTAGACCAGTTTGTTTACATTCTAGGCTGTCGATCGTTTTATGACGTCGGTACTTCTCACTCCCTTGTTTGTTGGACAGCTACAGAATTATTTGTATATTTGTATTTGTCCGCTTTGTATCCGTGACATTTTCGTAAAACAATGTTATTTCACTTTCACATCACAATTATACTTTTATCTGGTCCAGGGCACAAAGAGATTAATTTCATTTCAGATTTCACAGACACTTAAAGGGGCAATTTTATGCAAATTTCACTTTTTTCATCCTTTTGTGATGTCATTTGGCTTTCTGGTGCTTCAATAAAAACTCCAAACATAAACTGCAACCATGAGTGTATTTCTTTTGCAAATTTTTGTAGCCAGAAATCTTGTGCTTCTACCAGACGTTTGAAAAAAAAGTGCCCCTTGGTGATGTCACAATTCGATGTGATTTTCATGTGTGGCAAACTCACAGCCTATTAACGAAATGCGTGGGCGTGGTCTGCAGCTGCTAATTTGTATAAAAGTGACAGATCCTTCTAAATAGCACATTCTAAAAGGGACTGACATTTTCAAGAGCTAGTGAGATTGCTTTATGTGAGAGTGACGGTGCAAAGAACTGAATTGCAGCTTCTGAGATCAGTCATTGCAACTCCCTAGTCTCTATCAGCAGGAAAGTTTTGTCTCATTAGCAAAAAATCACATGCTAACAAGAGCTCACCCATGCATGCTTTCTCAAGAGATTTAGCCACTAATCCGCCCTGGAATCTTAAGAACCTCACTCTCAGGTTTATTCCCTACATATCTAACAGAATAGAGTTAGCTTTTATCAATTGTGTAGTTAACCTAGTTATAAGGTCACTCATACCCCATGGAAAGCACAATGTAAGCACATTGTTTCTTTGGGACTGTTTTTGTATTTCATTACCCTGGCCTATATAAAAGATATCTCACTGTTTTTTACCCTCTTCTTTTTATTTCCAGGGTTTGATTGGAGCAAAAGGTGATCGTGGACCAATCGGTAGCCCTGGCCCAAAGGCAAGTTTTTTAGCTGAATATATTATGCAAAGTTTGGAAAAACAAAATCCCTCTTTGCTTCTTTTGGAATTAGGAATGTTAAAAGCATTCAGGTTTGGCCAATAGATTTCTCTTCATTTACTGATCATCAGTAAGTGTGAACACTTCTTAAAAATAGCAAACAAATTGATGTTTTTTTTTTAATTATGAAAGGTAATTATTCCAGTTCGGTTGTTCGTTCCTTATTCATTAGCCGGAAAAGTCTTGCAGATAATTTTTTTGAAGGATTTGAGAGCCCTGCAGTTCATGCCCAGTCGTACAGTCTGATCTTGCTTCTTATGTCCTAGAGAAAGATTATAATAGCTGTCTCATCTGCAGGCCTCATTATCATGTCGGATGTTCTGTGGCCAATACAATAAAAAGAGAAAGAAAAGAACAAAACAAACATTTTAAAGTTATTCTATTATTATTGCATGATATGTACAACCTTGAAGAGGGCTTTAATTGTTTTACTAATTTCCCAATGCACTCACAATTATATTATGTCTATTAATGAGGGGTGTAATAAAAAATAAAAAAATGGTATGTAGGACAGTATTTGAGTGTGTCCATTTTAGAACAGCAATATTAAGGCAAGTTGACCTATGGATTGCATTTTATTATATGCCAGAACTCATTGCAAGATAAGGAAACAGTGTGACAACAGCTTTAATGATAGCAAGGGGTGCCTCAAGCTTTGCATTTTCAGTGTTTCCCACTCTGTTTTACTAAATGTCATCTCACCTTTAAAGGCTACATGCCACAGCATAGAGTTCCACAGTAGTGACGCCATACATAGTTTGTTCCTGTACATAAATCCTCTATGAAATTAAGTTCCTTCGGCATAACGTGCCAAGATGAAATATGAACACCTGCAGTTTTCAACTTGTTTATTTACATATAAAAAGAGTTATATAAAGAAAAAATCACCATTTATTTGACATTTTTTGCTTTGCAGGGTCAACCAGGTCCAAGTGGTGAGCCTGGACGTCCAGTAAGTGTCAATTTTTTTTAATAACTCCAAACTAATGCTTGAAGACAAGATCAGAAAAAGAAAAATTAAATCGGAATATAATTAAGGTGTACTTATTTACCTGTCTTTTGGAGTAGCTCAATACATATAAATATCTAAACCTATTGAAAACGACTTGCTGAGCTTCAAAATGAGCATTACGATGAGGAGTAAATTGAAATGACTGACTGTTGTGTGGTTTTGGTGGCAGTGGAGGTGGACTAATTCATAAACTGCTGATCCTTTGGGATTTTCTACATACTACAATGCTTCTGGTTTACAAATAAGGCTCTGAAAAGAAGAAAAAATATCCAATAAAATGTAGTTGTTGAGAATGAAAACGCCTTGTCTGGTGTCGGAATAGATTTGGCTGAAATCATAGAAATGCATGAGCAGCTCAAGCAGCCTCTGGTTACAATCAAGGTTCGCAGAATATCAGCTGCTGACTCAGCAACATGTCAAACCTTGAAGCCTTTGAAATGGCCAAAAACAGACAGTAAAATATTGAAAAAAAAAACTGCATGGACTGTTGAGTTTTGATTTCAGTAAATATGACATTGGCTTTCTCTGTGCTAGATAATGCACTGTGATGCGAATCGTTTAAAAAATGCTTCAGACAACATAACAAGAAGCATATGTATGATGTACTGCATAAACAAGTTTGATCCACTGAGTGTCCAATTTCAATTTCATTGGATTGAGTCAAAAAATAAGCTTTGAGTTGATTTTTTGAGCTCAGGATGGTTTGATAGCAAAATGTAACTTATACACCTATTTTAATTGTCAGTGGTTGTTACAGATTTTCACTGTTCTTTTGTAAATAAGAAGGCATTGCCATGATACTTAAGAAATGAGTTATGACCAAGGGAATCTTGAATCTTCGTCATTGCTTAATTGGCTAGATTTATTAACTAGCGTATTGCATACCAGCTGTTAGCCTTTTTGTTTTTGCCTGACTGTCAAACCGGCTGTACCCTCTTTAGATCACTGAGGCCTGATGGTGGCATATGCTGCCTTGAACTTATAATAGAAAATATTATCACACATATCAGCTACAATTTGTATTTAAAATAGTCTAACACCACTAGGTGGAGCTCTACGTCCATTTGTTTTTCTCTCTCCCCAACAGAACAGCAGTTATTCAATGTTATGCTTGAATGCAACACAATTAGTTAATCTTTTGTTCAGCATTATGGGGCTTTCTGTTTGGGGGGCTGTACTGACCATTCAACTGTCTAACGCTGCACTGACACAAGATCCTGCCCAGTGGACCAAATTACCTCCATGAAGACCAGATTCCGTAGTTGTCTTGTTAAAGTCGATTATAAGTAAAAGACCAGGCAAACAAACTGCCAGTCTTCTGTGTTTTTTAGCCCTGTTTAGCTTGCATTGGTACATCACCCATACATTTTCAAATCTTCCCTTTTTTTGAATTAGTTTTCTAAATCACTCAGTGTACTGATGGATATTCCTATTTGACAGTGAATTTAATCCAGTTGCTCTCTTTCTACACAGGGAGTCGGCCTTCCAGGTCTGGCTGTAAGTTGCTATTTCAAAGAACTGCTGTGACGTTTTATGTCTTGCTTTTAAGAAAATGCAAGCGGAATGGATGTATTCTAATGTTCTTCATTGCTCTGTGTGTAGGGTGCCCCAGGACCTGTTGGCCTTCCAGGTCAAATTGGACGGCCTGGAACAAAGGTAGGACATCAGCTTTTGGTTTAAACATTCCATGCAGTAAACTGGTATATCCCTTGCTTTAATCATTTTTTTTCTTTAGATTATTAACCCAGTGAGTAGGCCTATATAAAAAGCATTTTCTAGTCATAACTAATATGTCTTACAGCAGTTTGCATTCGATGCACAAGAGATGCTTATTCAAGATCAATTTAGAGGTGACTGTAGCCATTGATATTTATTAAAAAATCGCAGTAAACACTTGCTGTAGCCTTTCTCTTCAATTAATTATAATGTTGATTTGATTTATGTAGAAACTAAAGCAATTACTTAAAAGATAAACTTTAAAAAAATATTTGGAAAAAATTGATAGCACCAACAGTCTCTCCATGAGCATAGTTTTCATATTATTGTCCTTCTTCTTATTAGTAAAGTGTGATATTAATAATGTGCTGGGCTATCTATCAGCCAAGCAGTAGAATAGCATACCATTGTTATCAGCGCGCCCTGCAATGGTTTGGCGAACTGTCCAGGATGTACCCTGCCTCTCACTCCATGATTGTTGGAGTTCGGCACCAGCCTAATGTAAATAACTGCACATCAATACACACATATGTAATATTCAATTCACATTAAAACATTTTTTATATAAAGTCAATCAACTAAAAAGTAGAAAGGTGATCTGACCAATACACTGTTTATAGTCATTCAAATAAAAGGTTCAGAAGTGAATACGACTATAAAAGTTAGTTATAATCTTAACTAAAAACTAGAAAGGAAAATTGATCATGATATTCATACATAATCTTATAACAAAAAATTACAAAAGTGAGTATGACCAATACATTTGTTTATGGTCTTTGAACTCAACTAGCTTAAACTTAACACCCGACGCAAAATAAAATGTTTTGAAGGTCTATTAGGATGGCCTTTTAGAACGTTTGAAGCAAAGTAAATATTTCAAGTATAAGGGACCATCATAGTATAGGCAATTGTAAGCAGTGATATTGCTGTTTAGCTGAAAGTTTTAGCCAAGACAACTTTTCACACATAACACTATGATGTCTCAATGAAGAATTAACAAACATTGAATGTTATACACCACATTTAGCTAGTGAAGAGAGGTCGCAGTAATGTTTTAATAAACAGTGTCACTATAATCTAAAATCAGTAAGAGAAACTGAGAGACAAATGTTCTAGGAATGTATTACAGCTTTTTTGGTCCTACCAGCAGAATGGAGACACATCTGATCAAATCAATCTTGTGGTTGGAGCAATGGATAGAGCTAATCCTTTTACCACCACCGTCTGGCGGAAGCAATGTATTACAGCTAGCTGCATTAGCTAGATCCTAGCTGTCCTGCACACCAGCTATCTGCCCCTAGGATGACTAATATTCATTTGCAGTGTCATTTGCAGTGGAATACAATATTCTTCTTATAGTGGTACATGTTTGTACTCCAACATTTTTATTCATGGTAATTTTTTTATGTCTTTCATATAGGGGGTTTTGGGGCCACCAGGTCCTCCAGGACTACCTGGACCTCCAGGCAAACCAGTAAGTTTCTATTCATAATTGTTTGCAAAGAAAAATTGTGGGCCCTAATTACCAAAAACCAGATCCTGAAATAATATTTCAGCTGCAACGTATTAAAATACAATGATTTCCCGAAGCATACAGTTTGATATTTCAAAGCTGGAAAAAGTAAAACAGCAATGTTGTTTGCAACAAATGTATGCACGTAAAGTGCACAAACAAACCAACACAAACATTTTGCTTGGATATGGCAAAATTACAAAAATATATTTCGCCACCGAAAACTTTAATATTTTTTGCAAATAGCAGAGTTTAATAATAGCTAATATAAAATAGCTAATTGCTATTTTGTTTACTCACACTTTTTAAAGTTGCGCTGCAAAAAATTGCATTGTGCACTTTGTTGCACACACAAAATAACGCTGTATGCAACACTGAACAGACAGAGCGGATCCAGATGTATTTATCTCTTGGTATCGGCTTGAAATCAGAGCTGGGCTACTCCAAAACATCCATACAAATTTCATGCAGAAATAACTTATCTATAAACAGGAAAATATGATTTTTAATCTGCTTTGTGTGAGTTATGAACAATTTTGGGTGTATTGGTATGCCACCTGTTTCTTTTGCACAAACACTGCAACTGTGCCTTTTTAATTCCAACAAGAAAACTCAGAGAGCACAGACCTCTGCCAGGGCCACTTAACCGCCATCCTCATGTTGTGATCTAATTCTTACATTTTGTAGTTTTCCAATAACATTTCGGTTAATGAGACATTTGTCTGTGTTTGTGCTGTCGCTGTGATGATTATTTTTTACCGTGCATAAGGTCCAACTGTAGGGGGCTGCTGCACAAGCACAGCCGTTTTTGAGTCCAAGATAGCATCGCTGATCAGTGGGTGAATATGCATTTAATGTCAGATTGACCTCAAATTTTATCTCATTGAAATCGTCCATAACTTTTTGAGTCATCTTGCTAACAGACAGAAAGACTGGCATGAAAACGTAGGTCAATTATACATTAAACACTGAGTTCTGCATGGATACATTTTAAATTTGATTATTTGCTAAGACAACATTTCTTTAACCAAGACTGTGGAGATGAGTTAATATTCTTAAGGGTATACATTCGGCCTAATTAGGCATGTAGCTTTGTCAGTCTAATTGAACACACCAAATAGGCTTACAGGACAAAATGAAAGGCTTTGACAAACTACTAAGATTGATGATTGTTTGTTCCAGCAGAGGAAGCAATTGATTTGTTTTTTGTTAAATGCATGAAAATACCTGCTGTAAACACAGCAAGCTCTTTATACCGGTCGCAGCACACAGGAAGCAACGAGGCACCTAAAACACTGTTGAGAGTTAGGCTTTTTAAGGTGTATGTACTTCCCTGTGTGTTTCTCTGAGGAGCTCCAAGAGAACGGTGTTGGTTGGGTGGATATGGGGGGCAGATGTGAGTGTCTTCACCTAGAATGATGTTCCGTGCCCAGGGGAGTGTATTTATATAACTTTAGTACTGTCCTAGGACAAATAAACCCCCATTAGATCAGTGAGGTGTCTCATCTGACTGCAGCAGTAATACATCAGTCTCTAGAGATACCTCAGTTCCAAAGTTGATCTATAAGCAGAGAGATGGGAAGATAGGAAGAAGAATCCCTGGAAATAATGTGGAGAGTGCTGACTCAGCGCAGGGTAGAAGATGCAACTGTTTGCCAAGTAAGGCCAGCAGACTTCCGTCATCGATATGTCCATATTTCTGTCTAGGGTCCACCAGGCAAGTTCATAGGTCTCGAGGAGGGTAGCGCAGACTTGCAGGTAAGATCTTTCATGTTTTGACATGACATGTTTTAATTTCTTTTTGGCACAATTTATCTTCTGTTAACAGTGCTTCTTGTATCTTTACAACAGTGTCCTCTCAACTGCCCGGCAGGACCGAAAGGCCCACAGGGACTGCAGGGTGTGAAAGTAAGGGTTGTTTCTCACTATTGTCTGTTACAAAGTTTGGCACAGCACCATCCTAACTTAAGTGTTGCTCTCCAGGGACACAAAGGGCGTGCTGGTGTGCTTGGAGACCCTGGTAGCATAGGGAAGCCGGTGAGCTGCACAGTACACAAGTACCTATACATGTTTATGTTTTACAGGTTGGACACTCAGCCACTGCTGAGAACCACAAGAAGCAGGGATTAGTTTTAATGAAGCCCCCTGAGGCACATGACTGCGCTAATCTGGCAGCGATTAGTCAGGCTGGGCCCCGGACCTGCAGTGTGCATGCAGCTTGCTAGATGAAAGAGATGGTGAGGAGCCAGGTACATGAAGGGGAGGATGAGAGAGTCAAGGTTCACGCAAACCTCTCACCTCACCGTTTTAAGAAGAGGTAATGAGCACACTGCAGACTCCTAGGGAGCGGCTAGCCGAGTCCGAGGACTTAGACTCTGATCTTCCCACACAATGAACCTTCTGGCAGTGCTTAGATGCAGAAAACACTCAGCTCACCCTATAACAACTCAACACAGGCCCAGCTAGGATTCAGAAGCCTGCCTTGACTCAATGTTGTTCTTTCTTTTCGTCTTCTTAAAGACAGCCGCTAGGAGCTATGAACATCTCCAGAAGCTGTTCAGACTAAGGCTACGTCCAGACTAAGCTGATAAGGTTATATGGGGAGTTAGACGCCTAATGTTATCCATTCAACACAAGCATTTACGCCCCGTTTAAGGTCCCATGATTGCGCAATCCCATATCGACCTGTGCAAATACTGGGCATGCGCAAAAAGACGCACGAAACACGTGTATAATCTACGTGTTGCCAGCGCCTACATAATATATACAAGAAGCTCTACAGCACAGTACATATCTGCTTGTCTGCTTGTTAAACAAAGAGAACAATAGCTGCTCAGAAGAAGAGAGAGTTTTTGGTTTGGACAGACGACGAGATCGATTTATTACTCTTTGCTGTTGTCTTTGTCTGTAATGTCGTATTGTTATTGACGCAGCATTCATCGACGCCACTTCCTTTCATTATCCGGGTAAGCTCTCAACACACTAGCTCGTTTAGCCATTGAATAAAGATTTACACGGCTCTCTTACCCCGCTAATAGCTATCCGGCCACAGACCTTAAACGATGCCGGTTTAGTGTGGACGATAGGGGGGTGTAGACTAAATAATTATACGTTTAAGGCATTATCCGGCTTAGTGTGGACGTGGCCTAAGATTCAGATGTTAGCATAGAGAAATATTTTACTTCTTGCATGCTAAATGACTTCTGGATAAAAGACTGAGGACGCCTCTGGTCTTTATCTCTGTGCCAGCAGTAAATAATGTATAGATTTTACAGTTACACTACTGTTTTAATACACCTGACTGAGGATTATTTTATTTATGCAAACTGGTTACACTATATCTTACAGACACAGGTTTAATACATTTAAACATGACATGAACGTAGAATTTAAGACAGCAAACTCAACAGGAAAATTTCTACAAAACTTGTTTTCAAGTGGGAGGAAGAGTCCCTCTCTTAAACTATTTCTGGATTTAGTTAGCCAACACAGTCACCTCTACAATGAGGTCAACATGCTTATACTCTTTTTATCATAGTCCTGTTCCATAAATGTAATAATTGGTGACTATCTCCAGCTGTCAACTGACGAGAGGCAGGGTACACCCTGGACAGGTCGCCAGTCCATCATAGCGTTCACAGACATTCTCGCCTAAAAGTAATTACTACTCTGTCTATCCCACACTTGACAGTTATGTTGTTGTTTTTTTGCCCCTTTTTTTTGCAAAAGATGCATCAAAATTCTACTGGGTGCTTCTCTCCGGTCTGTTTCTCAGGCTGCTGGGAGCTGAATAGGGCAGGCACACACAACAGAGCAAACATGTCCTTGTTTAATTACCGCTCTTTGAGCCTGTTATGAATTACACACACAATCTTTGTAGATCATAAGTAAATCAGGAACAAGCTAATTGTGCAATATTTTTTGGCACAAGCAATTTTGCGCTCTTTATTTGGAATATTGATATGTCAGGCCTATATTATGGTGATTATTGACATACAGGCTGATGTTTTTAAGCCTTCATTTTTGTTAACTATGCTATTTTTTTTTTACAGTTAAGATTTGAATTTTACATCAAACCAATAATAAAAAATAAATTAAATCCATGCAGAAAAATCGGCTTAAAGAAAATATGTCCCCTTTGGGAAGATCAGAGGCCACGGAAGTGGGAATAACAAAACCGGAATGAGTGAAATGTAGACTGAGATAAAGGCTCCCTTTCTGGTTAAGCTATCAGCTTAATTCTTGCCAAAATCTTTATTTACTTGTGCATGTAAATATACTGACCGTTTGCCTGAAATATATCCAGGCCAGTAATGGCAAAATGTATACTTTATTCTGATTATTATTATTATTATTATTATTATTATTATTATTATTATTATTATTATTATTATCAAGAAGAAAATAACTGAAAATAAAGAACATGATAGCCAAGAAACCAATGCAGTATTATTATCCATGCTTTACCTCAAATGTGAATTGTTCAACTGGGGAAACTGTCTTTTTTTAAACCAAGTCAAATTACGTCAAATTTACTTAGAAGTTCAGTGTGACAGTCACAATATTGTTCTTTGCCAGCTGCAAAACAAATTGCACCTTTGGAAAATAAATAACCTAAAATAATCTATTTTCACACATGTACAATCAATATTCTAGTAAGGAAAAATTACAATAAAAACAACCAACAAAAAATATTAGGAACAACAAGCCAAGCAAACGTTAGACTTTTTATTTATTTTTTTTGTCACAAAAAAAATCAAACAGGTAACACTAGAAAAAGTTATAATTCTTATCCATTGACACTGCTTGATCGATTGAGGAATACAGGCCAATTATGCATAACATTTTTGCTCAGAACTTGAAATTCCACAGAAATATCAAAACATAATAAAATAATATGATATAGTAATAGTTGATTTAATTTCCAAAAGCCTTCCTGAAACCAACAAAAGCTTTGAATTATCAACCAGCTGTAATACTTTCCACAAAGAAGAATTGCAGTTAGCACAACCTTTGTGCATTTCTAGAAAGGAGTGATACCTTTGGACATTTTTAGAAATAATAAATCTAAAGTGACAAAGACAAAGCAATGGTTAGTACTAACATTTAATTTGCATCTTAAATTCCATTTCTGTAAAAGATATTGTGAACAAATTAAGTACAGTGATAAAGTACAATGGTGACACAAATTACGATACTCTGACAGGTCACAGGAGCGATGATCAAATGTCTTCAGACATTGGAAAAATAATCATAATCTGAAGCTAACTAAATGCTGTCCATCGATGTATTCAATTTGAACCTGGAAATCAAAGCTGGGAATGTAGTTAAACTGTGGCTAATTAGGTTCCAGTGCCAACATTGAAGTTAAGATTTCCCTCTGGAAATTTCACAGTAGAACAACCCTGACCCCCCTTTAACTTCGACCTGTTTTGCATTTTGTAGCAATGTACCGTGAAGTTCATGTATTTGTGAGGGAAATTGGGATCTGTGAGGGGAAATTTGGATTGGGCCATTAATTTTTGATTAGCTTGCTCTCACTGGCTAATTACTTTCAGCTAGAACTTTATCAAACTTGACTCCGCCAGCACACAGTATACAACCATCAAAGGCCAGCTAAAGCATCAAAAGCAACCATCTAAAACTGCTTTTGAAAGTATTCCCTCTCTCACACACACACACATATACACACACACACGCTCAAGACAAAATTGTCCTCCTGTAAATTTGGGAAAATATGCTAACTGACAAAAAGTCTGTTTTCTCCTTCTTTAACAGGGACCCAAGGGAGATGTTGGTATCTCTGGGGAACAGGGTATCCCAGGACTCCCGGTATGCTGCACAATTGACATTAGATAATGCCCATGATGGTTTGGCAGGAGACTTTTGGAGGGCATTTCTATTGCCCCATCTGTCCGTGCTCAAAGTCAAAGCTCTGTCTTCTATTATTTCCCTCTCTTTTTAGGGTCCAATTGGTCTGAGGGGTTATCCAGGAATGATGGGTCCTAAAGGAGAGCCAGTAAGTGCCATGTTTTTTTGTTTTTTGTTTTTATTCAGATGACGCGTTGTTGTCTCTTTTCTCTGTTGATGCAGGGAAATTCAAATTCTGCGCCCAGCACAGCCAGACCGAACTCCTGTATACAAAAACACCATCCATTACCAGCAATGGGGACATATGGAAATGATGCTAACACAAATCTCTCTCCTTCTCTAATGAGTTGGGGTTGTCTGGGTCCACTGTGACTCCATCTGTAGTTAATGATCCACTGTAGCCATCCATCTTACTGTTAACATTAGCCGAGTTAGCCGAGTTAGCACCCCGGCTTAAAGCCAAAACATGTGTGGCTGGCTCTCTGCACTGCTCCCATTAGTGGAGAGAGTTAAGCACTAATTATCCTTTTATCACAATAAATAATAGGCTTCTGCAACTTAACTTTCCCTCTGATCTCACTTGATTGATGGGACTTTGGTATTCTCTGGCAGGGCCCTCGTGGATACAAGGGCATTGTTGGACCTGTAGGAATTCCTGGACCTCCTGTGAGTAGACACACACACATTTATTGATGAATACAGTTCAAAATATTCTACGGTACGTTTTTTTTTTTTTCTTACAGGGTGAAGAGGGACCCCAGGGTCCAATTGGGGATTCAGGAGAAAAAGGAGACAAAGTGGGTGAATCCTCCTGAGTTATTGCCAAACACAACTGTTATTCCTCCAAAACTTGATTGGATAATGGGATTCTGATGGGCATTGTGCACACACTGAGTCAGCCACATTTGTTTCCTGCAGGGTGGCCGAGGCATCCGGGGCCCCCAGGGGGGAGTTGGCAAAAAGGGGGAGAATGTGAGTGAAGGCTCTTGTTTGTTTGTTCTATGATGTTTTCTGAGATTGTGCCGGATAAAGTCCTTTGATTCATCTGCCCGCTATTCCAGGGCCTTCCGGGTATCGATGGAAAAGATGGCACACCTGGCATTCCTGGAATCAAGGTAAGCGTACACCTGCTGCTGTGATGATCAGCGTCTGAATAAAAGATGCATGTTTATTCTCTTTTCTTGCTCTCTTTCATGCAGGGTGCTCCTGGGCAATCTGGAATGCCAGGCCCACCTGGTCCTCAGGGGACAGCAGTGAGTGATCTTTTACGATTGCGGCATTTAAACGGTTCCATGTACCCTAAACCTTTTCCAAATGTATCATATTACAACAATTGTCTTTTTTTTTTCTCTTGGAATTTAATATGATCCACCAACATAAAGCAGTGGATATTTCAGAAAAGAAAAGGATCAACATTTTTCAATTTTCTTTTACAAATAAAAGTAACCCCAAACCAACTACTACATGGATATCTACCTACATGGGCAAACTGGATGCAGCAAATATTAATGTGTGAAGCAGGCACATCACTGCCATGCTGGGACATGGTGGTAGGAGCATCATGCCAAAGGGATCAGTCATACTGTACTGTGCGTAGCTAGTCTCTCTGAACGGAAGATGGACAGAACGAAATACAGAGTAATTTTAGTAGAAAACCATTTAGGGGCATCAAAAAAAAAAGACAAATGCACTTGAGACTTTAGGGGAGGTTTAAAGCATGAAAACAATCAAAAAAATACAGCCAAAGCTATGATGAAATAGTATAGATAAAAACATATTTAGGTGTTAGCATGCTTCAATCGAAGTCCAGATCTAAATCCAGTTGATAATCTGTTGAATGACTGGAATATTATTATTCACAAACAAACTCAATCTAAAATCACTAGATTTAAGGTAGTTGAGAAAATTCATTGAAATTTTTGATTGTAGCGTTACATAATGCGGAAAAGTCCAGAGTTCTGAACACTTTTGTAAGGTAGTCTAGACATTAATTACCTGCTGTCACTCAGTACATAACAGAAGCAGAACAGAAAAAAATATATTCTCGGTTGAATCATTGGAGTTTCGGCTCAGTTTTCTGGTCATCCAGGCTAACAGAGACCCTTTGACCCACTTTGTTTTAGAACACAAACCACCTTGAAATGACACTCTGCTGCCTCTGCAGACCATTTATCACCATCAGACCAGTGGAAAACACACAAATGCATGTTAGTACGAGTGCGTATGTGTGTACTTGCATTATTTTGACTAAAAGGTAATGAAGCGTGAGCTGCACATTTTGCTGTGTGATCGCTTCTGTGACACTTGGGCTGCGACAGACTCAAGCGCTGGAACTTAGCCTTTTTCTTCATCCTTTTTGCTATACAGATAAATGCAAACACACAAATGAGCAAGGCAAAGCGTTTGGCCCTGGCTCACAGAGGTATCAGTATTGTCTGACAGACATTTCTGCCACTTGGTTGTAAGGAGTAATGCATTCACCCTTTGTACTGTTAGTTTTATCCTCTCCATTTCCAAACTGCACAGAATCCAAATGTAGTTGGGATTAGCTCTGAATTAAAGCTGTGTTGACTGTTTCTGTAGGGATTACCTGGCACCCCAGGGTCAAAAGGGGAACCTGGAGTAAAGGTAAGTTTTATCTTGATGTTTCCTGTTTACAATGAATTTGTTGCATATTTCCGTTTTGCTTTTTTACTGCAACCTGTTATTTTCTCAGGGGGATCCTGGACCAAGGGGCCATGTTGGCCTGTCTGGTACTCCTGGTCCTTTGGTAGGAATATATATTTTTTTCTTTTTAATTCATAAACGATTAAAAATGATTTAGATTTAATTAGATTGTATTACATTGCGAACAATAAAACAATAAGAAAAATGTATTGTACTTCTTTTAGGGTGAACCAGGTATTCCTGGAGAGCCAGGCATGGAAGGAATTCCTGGACCCAAGGTAATAATAATAGTATTGCAAAGTAGAAACCTATCATTAAATACTTTTGCACCGGTTTTATTGAAATACCATGATGCTAACATATTTAATGCCAAACACACACACACACACATATATATATATATATATATATATATATATATATATATATATATATATATATATATATATATATTTATATATGTGTGTATAATCCATAGATAGGTAAATGAATAACATCTACTTCATCTAAAAGCAACTTAAATCACACAGCTAATTTCAAACCCACTTCCAGGGTGACAGAGGACAGCGGGGACCGGTGGGGCCACAGGGACCAGCTGGCAAGCCTGTAATTTGCATTCCATATTTTAAAGCAGTTTTAAAAGTTAACTACAGAATGAATACTGAACATGTTTATCTTTTCCAACAGGGAAGCAAAGGAGAAAGAGGACCTATAGGTATCCCAGGTCCACAGGGACTTACTGGAACTAAGGGAGACCAGGTTTGTGACCAATTCATGCATGAAAAATAAAATACAAATGAAAGGTTATCACTACATAGTGTACATTTTATGTAGTTTAGCAGGCCTGTCCAATGGGGGCAGTATTTACCTGTGGAAATAACTGAAATGAGGTTCACTGTAGATCATTGAATAAGGCAAGCAATATAAATGATAATCCAAGCCTCCTCATCTTCCTTGTTTCAGAAATGGGACAACATTTTCTTTCCTCAAAATCTGTGGTGTCAGTAGCCTCAATCAATATTTAGTTCTTGTGGGTTTCGAAGGATAATAGATTCTGGATTTGCCCATGTTTGCATGTAACCGTCTCTCTCTGTCCTACCAGGGCTTCCAAGGAAAAGTTGGTTCTAAGGGAGACATAGTGAGTGGAACCTTTTGCTTCTTTTTTTAAGTAGTTGGTCAAAAATCCAGATCTCAGTGCCTACAAGATACTTTTTCCTTCATGCATCCTACTTTATTCTGCTCTTAACTTTCTCCTCTCTCCTACTTTCAGGGCGACCCGGGTGTTGAGGGATTGGCTGGTGAGAAAGGCGAAAAGGTAAAGATGTTCTAAGCGAAAGGTAAAGCTGTAAAGAACCGCAACAAATTATGCGAATAGGAAATATTCTTTCTTAATATAAGAAGATTTAAACACAGTAGTTGGTTGAAGCAGAGAAAATGTTAAAATCACATACAAAGCAAGAAGTTTGAATGCACAAAATAATCCAAAAGGGTAGAAAGCTATTTATGTAACAGGGAAGCATCTTTGAATACTGTTTACATTTTTATGCATTTGTTTAAAAGAAAATATTCTATTAGTGGTATAGTAATTTGAATTTATACCCCTCGTTATCTGTCACAATTATCCCTCCGAAGAACACATGCATGATTGTCAAGTGGATAACAAAAACAAAATGGTTCACAAATAATCTAAAAATGTGGAGTGCATTTGAACAATACTCTAACATTTTTAAATCTGGGACCCCAAGATAAAATCCATTATAACCAATTTCCATTATACTCTATATTAGCTAATTAGTAGATACACCACCACCACCACCACCAACCCACCAACACACCACACCACCCACAAACACACAACACCCAACACCCCCACCAACACAAAACAAACACAACCCAAACCACACACAAACACCAACCACAACACAACATGCAGAAAGACCCGGCCGGGAACGAACCCACGACCTTCTTGCTGCAAGGCAACAGCGCTAACCACTGCGCCACCGTGCAGCCGCATCCATCCATGGATGTGTAATTAAATCTCAGCATAAAAAATAGCTTTTCTCTGGTGACCTCAGAGGATTTTTACACTATTACTCTACACACAATATCATTAAGACCAAGAAAGACATCAAACAGATCTGGGATAAAGTTGCGGGCAAGACATAAGCAGAGTTAGGTAATGAAACAACATTCCATCCTTGATTATCTGAAGGCCCAGTTAAACATCTGAAAGAGAAGCGCATGCAAGCCTATTAAAAGACATGGCTCAGGTGGGAAATCTTTCAGGGCTTGCAGTTATTAACTGTGCACTCAATTCAGTTCAATTCAGTTTATTCATATATTGCAAGTTGACAACACTTGACCTCAAGGCACTTTACAAGAACAGTCATTTAAGTTAAATCATACATGTATTCCAATTAATGCTGGGGACTAAACTGGGCAAGAAGTTCGAGTCAATTATTCCAATTAATTTAACGGTTTTCTATTTAAGGAAACCCAGTAGATTACATTAAGGCAATTGCTTTCAGGAGCAGCATAAACTCCTCCTGGACAAACATATAGCAACAATAGACAGTTGCCTGCGTTGTGTCATTGACTTTCACAGCAATCCCTCATATCATACAAGCAGGTAGTGACAGTGGAGAGGAAAAACTCATCTTTAACAAGAAGAAACCTCCAGCAGAAACTGTCTCAGTATGAGCTCCCATCTTCCGTGACCGACTGGAGGTTTGAGAAGACAGACCAGAGACACAGAAAAAACAATCTAACGTATGTAGGAGTACTTTCTATGTTTAAGTAACTAAAAGTTACAGGTAACAGGAGAGGGTGAACATTCAGTTACTGGAAGCATCACCCCAGCCTTTTAACAAGGCAGCACATCTGAGCAGAGTACCAGACCAGGTGTAGCTTCCACAGAGGGAAATCACTGAGAGAAAGGATAAAGTTAGAGAGACATTGGGTCGTTTTTAACCAATAATCTCTGGAAACCTCAATCTAAATATTGTTGAAAATGAATAACATGATGCCCAATCATGGAAAAGTACTGGCTGCTTCGTAAAATATAACCATAAAAAAGTGGGTCTGAAATACATGGGCGCTGGTCCTACTGTCCTGGGGCCAATATATTGGACACTGCATTTCCTTTTACAAACTTTCAGGTACAAACTTTCTCCGTCATGCTTTTTTTGTTTTGCTTTGTTTTCAAATAGCACCAGTCACTGAGAAATTACACTGAATTGTAATTTTTTCATTTTGTCATTTTCATTTTGTCATTCCGTCGAACATTCCTGTTTATTAATTTACTCACCGTCACTTTAACAGTTGAACTAACAGCAAATAATCCAAGTAGAGTGTAGTTGAAGAAGAAAGTAGCAAAGTGAGCAAAAAGTGCTCAGTCCTTGCTCCAGCAGTCTAAGCTCAAGATAACCCAGCCCGTTAGAATTAGACATGAGAGAGGCAGAGCCAGGAAGAACCGCCTTTTTTTGCCCTGTCCACATGTATTCAGGTATCTCAGAGAATTGAGATATTTTTCTAGGGTTTGGCCAATAATCCACATGAAAAAGCGGCAAAAAACAATTCTTTTTAAAAACTTTGGCCAAAATGAAAATCAGCATTTTCTCCGTTTTAAGTGTCTGCATGTGGATAGATGTAACCAGTGTTTTAGATGTTGTGATGTCGCTGTCTGCAAAAAATAAAAATAAAAAAACATTCTCCAACATCACTGTGACCTGTGCTTACACTCAGAAACAACTTATTAAAAAAATCGGCTGGGACAATATTAATTTTAAAAATAAACCCGCCTACGTGTGTACATGGCCTCAGACTTCATTCACCTGAAAATCTTCAAACAACTGGGCTAACATCTTTCTGTTTTTCAGTTTAAGCTTTTGGCCTTTAAATAAGGACATAGTAAGTAGACAATAAGTACACAAGGTGTCTGCCTCATGGATTAAAACTGGGAGATGATTAAGTGGGATTCCCATTCTACTTTATAAATCCTAAAAACCACAAGTAAACCTGTAGTCTAAGAGCAAAATGCTTTGTTAGAAACATAAGTAACAATCAGATCTCTGATGTGCAATCAAGGCTAAATATTAAGAGCTTTACATATGAAAAAGAGCATTTTAAATTATATTATGGAATTAAAAGGAAGCGTTTGAATGGAATCTAAAAAAGAACAAATGTAATCTCTCTCCACACATATGTTTATTATGGAAGACGAGCAAGCATAAAACCATATTTGAAACAGAGACACAAGAAGTTGTATTAATTCTTTTACATATGAAAGAAGGTGATCTGGTCAGATGCCTCATCAAATAGTTGAAATTATATCCCCAAATTATATCTAATGTTTTTCTTTGGTGTGACAGGGTATGTCTGGTGAACCTGGGCCCAAAGGACAGGTGAGTGTATATATTTGCCGTTGGACTCTTTTGCTGACTTTCTAGGAATCTATACTCCTGAGTTTTTTTTATTTTATTTATACACAGCAAGGAATTAGGGGCGACCCAGGATACAATGGACCCACTGGAGATCCTGGTAAACCCGGAGACCCTGGACCACCTGGCCTGCCAGGTCCTAGAGGACTTAATGGGGAGCGAGGAGTACCTGGGATGCCAGGAATGGCTGGACCAGCAGTAAGTCTGGTTTTCTGTTTGTGACGACATTTATGATTTCATTATATTTCAGTAATGGGATTCTGAGGCTTCTCTTTCTCCCTTCAGGGCCGTGATGCGTCTGATCAGCATATTATTGAAGTGGTGCTAAAGATGATGCAGGGTGAGCATCCATATCTGGAAATACACCTTTGATGTCTGCAGGATGGATTAGATTAGCTCATTTCTTTGAAAAAATAGCTTTTTATCTTTTGAGCAGCTGGGTGTTAGCCAGCAAAAGATGTTTCTTAGGAATGATTATGCTGTTTTGTGGTACAGAGAGACTGCAGGCTGTGGCGGTGAGTGCCAAAAGAGCTGTGCTTGGTGGTGCGGGTGTAATGGGACCTCCTGGGCCCCCTGGGCCACCGGGTCCAACTGGTCCTCAGGGGCCACATGGATTACCTGGTGCACGTGGCATCCCTGGTATGATTGGAGGTCCTGGGCAGATTGGAAACACTGGGCTAAAAGGTGAAACTCCTCAGCTTTGCAGTTATATACTATCTACTATAGGTTTAGCTAACAACGGTACTGTCTTCATTCTTCTGCAGGAAAGAGAGGGCCAAAAGGAGAGAGAGGAGATCCAGGTAAACCTCACCCAGGTCAACCAGGACCTCCAGGAATACCAGGTAAAAAAAATTCCCTTTCATAACTTATGCTAAGATTGCACACATAACGCACCTGAAGCACCATCTTGTGCTATTCCTTGTGCTATTTCTAAAGACCTTCTTTTTTTGTTTTGTTCAACAAGTCATAAAATAATGTATTTTGTAAAATAGCATCAAAAGGAATAAGAACAGCTTCATGGTTGCGTCAGAATTATTCCTTGTTGTTGGAAGTCAACAATTCTTGCACAGAGCAAGAATTACTTCTCAATTAGTTGAACATGACATAATGAATTGTGCGCCTCCACTCACCTTTGTCTGTAAATATCTGTGTCATAAGCAGAGATGCATAAATCAGATTCTGTGACCAACTGCAAATTGTTTGATTTTGGTTCAGATTTTTTCGAGTACATTATTAGTTATGCTACGTCTTCCCTTTGTATGTATGTGAGAGAGCAGTGACTGTAAAACTAGGTTTTATTAATATTTTAAAGGGATATTTCACCTCTACTACTACTACTACTACTACTACTTGTACCTACTAAGATGCTACTAATTCCCATTCACTTACATTGGTTTATGCTAAGCTAAAGGATATCTGCCAGATCCGGGGAATTACTGGGTTGGTTACAAAATATTTTTTATCACCAGACCTGGGGGAATATAGCAACAGAGAAATGTTTACTTAGGGGTGGAATACCCTTTGAAGCAAAAATTATTTACATAAAATAAAGTAAATTGAATATATTTTACCTTTAAAACAGTCTATCTGACATTATGAATTAGCACAGTTATGGGCGTAACTTGAGCAGATATTTCATTAAGTCTAAGAATGCTTACGCAAACTTGGAGAAATCCAAAGAATGCCGATATTTTCAAATCCTGTGAGACAGAGGTTCAAAGAGTCGGTATGTTGTGTTCCATGACTGAACAGATAATCATTGTAATAACTCATTGTATTTATGGACTCATTTTTGTTCTTGCAGAGCTAGCTGAAAGCAGCATGAATAGATACTGAGTAAAACAGAAATAGATTTTTTAAGCAAACACATTGAAGGCAATGTTTTGTCACCATGTATCTTCAGTCCTTTTATTTTACCTACCTTGCCTTTTATTTAAGAAGACGACTAAAGTTTTTGATCATCATCATAACCCAAATAATGCAGCTACATGAAGAGCTTTTCTATTCTTTTTTGCTGTTTTCTTCTCTGTGAGTGTCAAGGTCTGATGATTCCTAGGTTCTCCCACACTAAAAAGCTTGTATAATTCATATATGCCATCAACACTGACAGTGCAAGCCTTTTAATGTCTTGCTATATTTCTTTAAAAAAAAACTTTAGAAGCTGCACAAAGTTTGGGTTGTTTGTGCGGCTGCTATAAAAACATGTCTGACATTTCTTGGAATTTTATTACAACTGACTCTAAATCCTCAGCCTTCTTTTTTGCACCATTAAACTATACTATACTTAGTTTTATTTAATTTATTTTTTCAGCAGCAGTTAGGGGCTTCTACTGATGCGTCAGACAGCTAAACATGCACTCAAAACATTTATGCGACCTACAACTAAATTACCAATGCTAAAGTTGGTTACTTAACCACAAAAACTGAGTTTTACTCTAAACTATGATACCTTTTTAAACACAAACTCAGCACACTTTTATATATCTCAGCATTTAAACAGTTATCTTAACTGTAGAGCTAGGCCAAAAGTAACAGCCTAGCTGTTATATGTGCATCTTCAAAACAAGATCCTCAGTCAGATTTAGCTATTTGTCTTGATGTTGTGGATACATGTCTACATGTCAAATTAGAGTTTATTTCAGAAGTTTTCACACATTGCCACTGCTTCTTTTTTCCCTGAATTTAAGCATCCACTTTGAAACAGTTTATTATTATTAATTTTTTCTTGCTCTTCTTAGAAGCTGTAAGCCCTGACAATGAAATATCTAATCACTAGGATGTTTAGTCTGTTGTTTGACTTTGCAGTAAATAAACCACAAAACGACTCATATATGACTCAACACTGTTTTATAAATCAGGTTTGTAAAAATTATTATTTGAAATTCTTGCATTGAGATTAAAGCAAAATGGAAAAATGATGGAATTACCTGATACTTGATATGTTTAAAACAAAACCTGACCACATTCATTACCAATTGTTATACGATTATATGAGAGTTTTTGCCGACTTTAAAAGATTTTCTTTTAAGTGATTATTCGTTAACAGCCATAATTTTATTCAACTTTTGATGGAATAATGTGGATTTATACTCTGAAATCATTGTCCCCTAATTAGAAATAATAGAATGGCCCTTAAGTTGGAATTCTGATAGACAGAAGCCCCAAATTTGGATTCCAATATGACTGTCTCAAAGTGAAAATTAAATT
Organism: Apricaphanius iberus; assembly: GCA_028564705.1. NCBI lineage: Eukaryota > Metazoa > Chordata > Actinopteri > Cyprinodontiformes > Aphaniidae > Apricaphanius > Apricaphanius iberus. The sequence continues at coordinate 3,792,428 of JAPXFQ010000710.1, read as the reverse complement.
GAGGTTTCACTGACCTACTAGTTAATCCTTCTGACATTTCTTTTTTTAAATCAGTGTAACACTGTAATATACAATATCTATGATCTTTTTACCTAAGTATTTAAACATATAAAATTCAGAGATATACTTGTATTGCTAACAATATTTAGCACCACCACAGCTAGAAAATCCCACTGATCTTTTGACTTGCAATCATAAAGCACTCAATGTGTGTGCATTGACAATTCAAAGTCTCACATAACACAAGTTTAGTGTAGTAAAAGATATGATGTTAGGGTTAGGGTTGGAAGACGTTGAAAAGAACATATCAGTCTCTTGCTTAAGTGCAGCCCTTTAATCTGCTAGTGTAGTAGAGGTGGAGCCAAACCTGAATATGGTATTTAGAAAGGCACAAATAACGTGTTTTTCACGAATACGAATTTCAAACAAATACTTTATAAACTATTTGTATTCGGGAACAACGACATCTTATATCAAAAAGCTGCATTTCCTAATGAGACCCCAGTGCATGTGAGTTAGTAAGCGATGATGTTCAGGAGTCAGGGGGAGAGGAGGAGGTAAATAAGGTGACTGACGCAGCTGCTCTACACAGCAGCGAAGGAGGCTCGCCTGGGCAAAAAAAAAAGACTTAACTGCATCACTATTTTTGTTTAATAGGTGTTTGTACCTTTACTGTGTAACAGAGGGAGTTTATAAGTTTTGGAAATCAGAGTTTGATCCAGAGATTATTTCATTACGCAGCATTAGTATTAACGTCTGCGATTAGGTGCTCAAATGTTTGCTCTGTTGTAAATGCAGCTCTGTTGGCTCAGTAATTTAGACAATAGGCTTTTGACAGACTAACTTTAAGGTTAAAACAAAGGTTTTTGTACTACAAATCTGTGAACTTCTGGAAATTATTTGGTAAGTTTAAGTTACTCTGACTTTTACAGATTGCAAGATGTAGCCTGAAGCTATGGGCTAGTTATTCTTAGAATAGATTCCCGTCATTCTGAAGCTACAAACAAATAGGCAACTGAAAAAAAAATAGGCAACCAAATTTAAAAGACTTTGCCTGGCGCTGTAGAGGCAGAGATATCAAACATCTGTCAACATCTGCAATGTATAATCACAGGAACTTAAAGCATCCTCTCCTGGTCTGTCAACCCACCCCACCAGCACTAGTTCATCATCAGACCCATGTTCTGCCCCTATTGGTTTAACCATGGATGAATTATTGGCTGTTACGTAAATTTCCTTTTCAGTTATGTTTCTTGTTAACATCAACCATGTTGCATACCCATAATTATTAGAATGGATCATTAAATATTACTTAAATTAGAAGTGTAATTATTTTCATACCTTATTTGGATTTTACTCGAATACAAGTGCAAATCCCCCCCAACAATTACAAAAATACAGATACAAGTACTAGCTGCTTTGCACACCCCTATACTGTAGCATTAAATTCCACTGATATGAACATTTTCAGTTTGGTATATTGAGCAAAAGTCACAGAATTGCACTACTTTGACTCAAATTTACTCCAGTATAGCAGCAGTCTACTGAAGGTTAGATCACCACGACTGTTAATTCACAAATAAAAATGATTCGATAATGTAATTAGTAGAATGTCAAAATAAATAATGATGTCTAAACTCAAGTAGAATAAAATAATCATAATGTCCAGCTAATGAGTAAAAATATTTTGTCGTCTCTTTGTGACGTTGATCAAGCTAACTGAAACTTCTAGAAAAGAACCATTTCCATCATTTCTAACAGGGCTTTCATTATTCTAATTGTATTACTCTGTCTTTGACGATGGATCCTCCAAAAGGATCGTCATGCACCCATTTCATTTTTTTCATAGATTTCTGACCCTGTGAGTATAGCCCCTAATTATTTAGCCCTATTAAATATGTATTCCAAAAAGTTTTAATAAAGTTTGATCATTTTCAGTGGAAAATGCCCATCTCATAGCTAATATTTCATATACAGTTACTCACAACTTTTGTTTTTAGTGGCAGCAATAGTTTAACCTCAGAACTACGTGAAAGCACAATTGTACTGAATGTACTAAAGGATTTTATGGACCTATTGGAAATTTCTATTTTAAATAAACGGTTACATAAGTGGTAAAAGAGACAAAGGAGAGAATAGGCCAAATGAGTGACATGGCATTATGTCTTTTGCTGTAAGATAGGACTCTGAAAGGAATTTTAAAGGCATCATTAACTCCAGCCATTTAACAAATGCTCTTGAGTAGGGATGTGAAAAGACTGGAAGAGTATGGGCTAATTCAAGCTAAAGGAAATTCATTATGTTCTGGTCAGATAGGCACAAATTAAATTAATGAGTGCATTCCTTCGGTGGCATAATCAGTGCGTATGCTTGGGTCTCAATCATCATCATGCAAAGACTGCAAAAGATGTTCTTTTGATCTGCTGAC